>JANAVB010043419.1:3043122-3713122 GCA_029216955.1 Iris pallida | reverse complement strand
ACTAATAGTGTGATGGGACAATGGGTCTCGCAATCAAGGTAAGCACAATGTCAGGCATTTAATGGATGTAGTAAAACACAATCACCTATCAGGTTGAAAGAAATGAGTCAACGTTGGACCTCTAATTCAAGTCCGAAAGTAACTGGTGTCATGGTAGAGGTTATAGCTTAGCCATTTGACTGGAAAGTCATATCAAGAAAATAGAGTACAAGTAGATGTGTGTTTAGTGGGACATGATATATCTACATTAAGGTGGGCTCGTCTAAGTCTAACATATGAAGTTTGTTGGAAGGAAAAGTCTAGTGTTGTGCTCCAAATATTCAAGTCACGGTAAAGGATGTCAAAATATCCAAAGTAGAAAGTGGGAGTTCATGAGGTGAATAGTAATGCTCCAAAAATAAAGGAGATCAAGTTAAAGCAAGCAATAAAAATTAATTAAAAATTAGCAAAATAATTTAGGATCATAGTTCTAGAGAGAAGATAGCCTCTTAAATGAATACAGTCAATGAACAATTAAATTATTATTCAAATTGCAACTGGGTTAGAAGGTTACCATAAAAGATCGAGATTCGAGGGAAAATCGAGTAAGTAAAGATTTAGATACAATATAGTTTGGTAGATGACTAGCAACGCTTGTGTATATACTACTATCATGGTCATGAGTGACATGGCATTTAGTATAGAATACTTTCAATTTATTAGGGCCATCTTGGTGGCCTAATATTAAAATTGAAAACTCAAGTTTTCTCCAAAAGTTCCTTAATAAATTTCTCTAAAATGAACTATCCAAATTTTGTATTCACTCTAAGCCGTCAAATTTAATCATGACCAAATCAAATCCTTTCCCAAGTAAACTTCCATCATGTTACTACTAACCTTTCCAAAATTTAACATTTCCACTCCAACTTTTAAACTCAAGAAACTCATGAATCAAATTTTTTGTTATATCACTTCATAACTTTAAAACTCCACAAATTTCTCTAATAACCCTCAAGATAAACTTTTAACATATCACGAATAATCTAAAATTTACAGCTCAATATTTTAACGCACTCATCACATAACTTCTATTTCTAAGTTATTCAAACAAAATCACAACTTTTTAAATGGTAAATTCCTTTAATCAATCAAAATAACTTTTCACCACATCATCAGTAATTTTTTCCCAAAGATTGTAATATTAGCAATCTAACTTTAAACTCAATATTCAAATGATCTTATCAGTCATCAAATCAAAATTTTTTCCCCAAAATTTCCAATCAATCTCGAATAAACCTTTATTGTGTCACAAATTAAATCTATATATTTTTCTTCTTATATCATTAATCCAAATCTTAAACTCAAAATTTAAATAGGAGTTATCAATCGTAATTCATACAAGAGTTTAAAGTAGATCCTCAATTTGATTATATATCCTTCAAAATATTTTTAACCAAAATTCTTAACAACCTTACTCCAAACTTAAAATTCAAAATTTTACGAACTTATTAATTGGGTACCATACAACCCAATTTAAAACCAAGCTTTATCAACCGCCCTCATAATCTTACAGCAGTATTTAAATTTCAAAAATTCTTTTCAATAACTTTAATCTATTCAAGGATGGATAGCTATAATTCACTGAATCATAAGTATTTTTCAAAGACCTTCAAAAATCAAAACTCAAAATCAATTCAATCTCCTTTATCAATTTATATAGATTCCTCTATCATTTTGTAGATAAAATAAAGTTCTAAAATCCTTCGAAGTTATTAATGTTGCTACTACCCAACTTGGAACTAACTGATCCTTAAGTTCATACTTCTAGAAAAATATGGTTCCTCTTATCCTCATATCTTTATAACTCAAAGAGGGTCTCAATGCATACTAGTTGTCAATGTAATCCTTCTAGCCATGGGGTTGACCTATGAGCATATACTAGTGTAGTCATCTTCCTATCAAGTGTGGTAATAAGGATTACGGTAGAAAGAGCTCAAGCAAGATGTAGATCAATGAAGTTGAACAAGTGATTCGAAAAATTTAGTCAAGGAAGAGGGTCAAGCAGGTGGATGAGATCCTTTACTCTAATCCTATATTGCAGGCCCGTTTGGTACAGCCATGTAACCGAAACGACAAACTGACCTGCATGGGCCACCACAAAAATATGTAACGCCCCAGTCCCAAAATACTTGGGACCATATACGTATCATGCCAGCTGCATACATACAAAGCACACTCCCAATGAGTGGACTTATACTGCACAGCCTTTCCTGGGTCCACAAAATGTACTATTTTGTAAAATATTATTTAAATAATAAAATACCAATAATTGCACAAATAATTAAATAATTTTAAATTGTACAAGAAATTCTAAAATAATTTAAAAATTATGTTTACGTACATAAAATATGTCTACATGGCCACCTTGGTCCCATCCCGTGCCTACATGGGCTTAAATTTGGTTCGGGCCCAGTTCGGGCTGAATTGGACAAACTGGGTTATCTAAAAATCAATATATAAAATAATATTTAAGTAAAATAATTTAAATAAGTCCATTCACAACTCGGCCTGGTTTTCCTACTTTGGACATCACCATGGCTAGGCTTCCCCCAACATGACTGGTACACTAGTCAAGGCACACTGCTACAACTTCCGTGCCAAAATTCATGGTAGTCTTGTGTTCCAAATTTCAACAATGGCTAAGGTCATTTCTAATGAAATAAAAAAAATTATAAATTTCATAAATTAATTTGAAGTCTAATAAAATAATAAGAAAATAATTCAAAAAATAGGGGTTTTACAAGAGGGGGGTCGGCCTTGGGAGGAGGTCGGCCATGGCATGGGGTTGGGGTTGCTGTGTTGGTGATGGTGTGTATTAAAATGAGAGAGGGAGAATGAGTTGTGTGAATGAGAGGGGAGAGAGAATTATTATGTGTGTGTGTGTGTAATAAATGAGAGAGGGAGAGGGGGTGTGGGAATTATTAGGGCCGGCCACATGGGGTGTGGGAGTGAGTGTGAGTTGTGTAGAAAATTATGTGGTTGGGATGATGTAGGATAATGAATGGTTAGGATTTAGATGGGGATTAGGTTAATAACTAATAAATTAAATCAATGGAGTGTACATTAAATATTTGAAGTGAAAAAAACTAGGTATTTAATATTTGTAGAAAAAATGAGTGTGTGGATATTCATGGAGGGGACAACATGAAACTTGGGTTGGGTTCGATTGAGCCAGGTCGGGTCAAAATCGGACATGGTGCAATAATTGAATTTAAATAGGTATTTATGATCATGGGTAAATAAGTAACATGTGGGGACTCAAATAAATGGATTACAAGTGTCAGGTGGGTAGTAGGCTTCGTGTGGGCCATATTTTGGGTCGACTAGGTTGGATCGATGTCGGGTCCCAAAATTAAATTGGAAGTCAGGTCACATTCTACGGTGGTTAATTAATTGGCTTAAATTGACACAAAAGTTGTGCGAAGCAAATGAAGCACAAAATGGTGTGTCTGAGTGGGACACGAAGGTCATAGGTGTAGGACGTCTCGAGTAGATCAGGCATGAGAAGTTGGTTTCAAGAAATGACTAGCCTTGTTGTCCTAAATTAAAAGTCATGGTAACGTGCATATGATGATCAAAGATAAAAGTAAAAAAATCAATTAATAATTATTTAATAATCAAATGGTCTAAATTGACCCGAAGTTATGTGAAGCAAAAAGAGTACAAGAGAACAAGTTTGGATGGGACATGATATATCAATATGGAGGTAATCTTGTCTACTACACACTGATGAGGAGAGTTTCCAGAGATTGGCATCCCTGACGCTCTAGAAGTCAAAGTAACGGTAAAGAGCCTTAAATCAAATAACAATATCTATTGCAAATAATTGATTTATAAAATTTTTAAAAAATAAGCCCTAAAGTCAGGGGGCTTACATCCTACCCACCTTATAAAAATTTCGTCCTCGAAATTAAAATCATCTAATAGATCAAACTAAAATATACAACTGCTATGGCTACAGTACCCACTGTGCTACCCTTGTGATCGTCTATGTTGTTTCTCTCTACAGGTATTTTGGTTCAGGTTTAACAAAGGTCCTTCTATCATAAACTACGTCATCGAACCTAAGCACAAGATTCTAATCCTAATCAATAGTCACAACAATATAATATTATGTCACGACCCGCACCCGCTTTTCGGACGCGAGAGCGTGAGCAAGCCAGCTACGTATCGAGCGAACTCCAGCCCGACTCGAATACGTAAACGCTGTCAAGAGCATGTAAACTGCCAAATCATGGCAAAACAAATCTATATCTCAATCCACAATAAGAATACGAAATATGAATGAACACTATGGTGCTTCGTCTGTAGCCCACTAGCATACATGTCCAATTAGACTCCAAGAAATAAAATGAGTCCATAAACTAAATCAATAAATAGGATATATCATGATAATGAAAGGAAAACACGAGCTGGATGAATTGGATAATAAACATGGTATCAATACCTGAATTTTGTAAGCAATATCATAATCATCTGAACCCCACAAGTGTCATAATCACCCGCCATCCAGAGCTGCTAACTAAGTCCACGCAATAACTAATCTGAAGGGATCATCAGGTCCTCAGGGGACATAGCAAGATACATAATATACATGCCTATCTAGCAGTTTATCATGCAATAAAGAAAATACATGAAATAAACGGAAAAAGATCAATCAACACGAAAACATGACTATACACGACTGGAAGAACCACTACGCATAAACGAACTGCTGAAGAAGAACAAGGGAACACGATATCACGATGTCAACGGATAACCAATCAAATACTCAAACCCTCGCCCCTGTAGGAGCGTAAAAAGTACCTCATAAATCAAGTCAAAGAAAGAGAGCTCTACGCTCAACCAGGCTACTTTATGCCAGGGTTAGTTTGTATTAAGTTTTACGCTAGCTACTCTGTACGCTGGCTACCCTTTACGCTAGCTGCTTTTTGATGGAAATAGGCTGTCAGATCATGCATTTAATGCATCTGACATAATGATTTGTTGATAGCGTATAAATACAGAATTCGAAGAGATTTGATTTACACAGAAATCGATATTGTCGTTTAGTACAAAACAGGCCACTTTATGCTCAATGAAATTACTTCTTTTTACGCACGATAGTTATGTGAGTTTTTACGCTCAAAATTATTATGAGTGTAAAGTCTATTTGAGCTACTTTATGCTCAAGGCTATTTTAGCCACTTTACGCTGGAAAGTTTATTTGGGCTGTTTTTACGCCAATTTGCCACTTTACGCTCAGTATATGTTTCGGGTCATTTTTACGCCCGATTGTTTCTGGCTACATGAGAACGTGGTTTGTCCACGTGGCTTTCATGCCACATTTATTGAAGAACGTGTGTATGTGCTTCCTATTTTTGTTGATATAATGGGATACGTGTCAACGTATATAGAGGGTAACTTCCATCGTGGGTGACAGTTGCCAGCGTAAAAAACTCAAATGTGTTGCTTCTTACGCCCAAGGAGTCATGTCTATAAATAGACTTATTTTACACATCAAAAGCATCATGCACAAAGAGACAGGAGAGAATACATAGAGATCAGAGCCCAGAGACTTTGATTTTTTGGAGCATTCTTCTTCAACCTTTCTTCCAGAACAGAGTGAAGCAAAGCAGGAAAGCATTCAGCCTCGCCATCAGTGCCTAAGTGCGTCGATACCTTTCTGGTGACTTAGTTCTTCCAACTGTTCATCTTCTAGCAGTTATCTTCATCATCATCGTATGGTCCAAGGAACAAAGTGATCGCCTTCAGATCAGACTTCCATAGCAATACTTCCCAGAATATTTGTTCTCTTTCAAGTTTTATTTTCAAAAGCCGATTTTAGGCATTTTGTGAAGTGAAACAAAATGGCGACTCTGCTGGGGACGACCTTCTCCTCTGACGAGGAGGCAATTTCTCAATACGATGATGTGTCGATTGGATCGACGAAGAAGACTCTGGTCGTTCAATTCGACCAGACTGCTTATGAAGAAATGCTCCGAACTGGAGGTGGTTCTCGCTGCTTTAATGTTCAAAAGTCTTACAAAGTACGAAAAGTTTGGGTTCCTAAATTCAAAGTAGCTTCTGATCTCTCTGTTGCTTCTGATGGCAAGGGAATTCTTCCCACTCCTGTCGTAGGGGCTCCCGTTCGTAACGAGGCAGTCCTTACTTTAGCGTCGCACTCTAAGTGTGACAATTCATCTCCCGTCTGTGACGGTGATGATAATCAGGTTTCACGCCCACTGCGTAAGAACCAAGTTTTACGCCCAGTACGTAAAAATGATATTTTACGCCTAGTGGGTAAAAACCAAATTTTACACTCAATGCATAAGAACGAGTCTCCCATTTGTAATGAGGCAGACTCTAATGTTTGCGCTTCTGAGTGTAAGAATAAGTCTCCCGTCTGTGACGTGGTAGACACACAAAAATTATGCTCTTTGCATAAAGGAAAATCTCCCGTCTGTGACGTGGCAGATACTCATGTTTTGCGCTCTATGCGTAAAGGTAAATCTCCTGTCTGTGACAGTGTAGATAAAATTCACAAAGATGCTTCTGTATCTAAAGTGAAGGTACCTGCACGTATGAAGCATAAAAACATAGTTGGTAAAACTTCTGTTTTCAACCAACAACCTTCTGTATGCAAGGTACCAAACTTATAAATTATACGCAATGAAGATGGAGTCCTTCATGCTAAAAAATCTCACGATTTACACACGCAACTCCAAGCACGTAAAAATGTACAGTTTGGTTCTATGAATGCAGCCAGTAATCTTCTTTATACACAAGGGACTAGACGTTTTGCTACCCCAAATATAATAAAGAAGACTACTCCTTCTACTCCTTCTAATTTACGTGAATTGCTAATGCAAAGGCGTAAAAATAAACAATCTCCTGTGACACTCCTCCAAGAAAATTATCACTGTGAGTGTCACCAGATTGTAATTAAATGTTGTTGTTCGGCCTCCAAATGGTCAGTTTTTGATCGATTAAGTTTTAATGCGTCCCAACAACAAGCTGATGAGTTGTCATATGCATCAGTCAACATGGCATCTCATACTAACAGAGGACGACGTCCTAGACGGAACACGTCCCAAACCCCAGGTCAACAACAATTCAACAGACTTCTTGATTCTTTTGAAGGAGTATATCAGAATACTCGATCAAGAAGACAAAGACAATTGCAGACTTCTGATTCAAAAAGCTGGGGGTACTCAATCTCTTGAGTCTAAAACTGATAGTGTTGATTCATACTTCTATACTAATCCCTCTGTATCTTCAAGGGAGGTTGAATCCTACGCTATTGGAGATGAGCCAGAGACTGAAGAACAGTTTGGCAACTCTAGAGGGGGGTGAATAGAGTATTTGTAGAAAAATAGCCAATTAAAAATAACTCTTTCACCAATAATAAATAATCAGAGTAAAGTGCGGAAAATAAATGAAGAGTAAAAGAGCATACGCAAACACAGCAATTTTAACCTGGTTTCCCTCGTGGAGGACTAGTCCAAGCCTGAGAACTCTAGCTCAGGATTAAATCCACTATTTATGAAATAGTAGTTTACAACCCGTGCCTTTACTTCAGAAGAGCACGTCAACTTCTAACAGAGGATCGCAGTGGCAATTTGCTTGGAATTGTCCAAGCGACTTCTTCGACTCTTGCACAAGAATCCTAACTGAGAGATGCTGAGCACTCGAGACTTAGGAGGCTTGTGGCTAGTAGATGGGAAGGGTATGGCTTATTTCAGCTATAAGAGAGAAGAGAAGAGAAGATTGGATGATTTGAAATGAGAGAATTCATGTCCTATTTATAATGTTTTTATAGGCAGAATTCGGCCAGAATTCGGGTAGAAAAATTCAAAAATTTGGCCGTTGGACAACTAGCAACCAGCTAACCCTAAAATTAGGGTTCCTGATTTCTAGGGGACAGAGTTCGGCCCGAACTCTGTGTGGAGGCAGAGTTCGGCCCGAACTCTGTCTCCAGAGCACAGAGTGGTTCTAAGGGGACCAGTGGGCAGTTTTTGGTTCAGTGGAGCTTGGGATTTTGGGTAGGTTATAGACTAAGTTCCAAGAGCTCAGCATGACTCAGAGTACACAAGTCTAGACTCAATGAAATTATAAAATACAGACTCCAAAACACACTAAGAGCCGGAGACTGAGCTGTCATCTGTCTTGAACTGAATGCAGACGTCGTGTGTCGTATTGAATTAATACAAATATTATATAGTCAATGTAGTCAATATTTGGTTGACTGTGACTTTGTGTCAACAATCTCCCCCATATTGATAATTGACAAAATAATATATGTATATTTCAATATTCATACCTGGACACAGTTGATTGTAACGCAGCTCCCCCATAAACGATGCCTGAGCTAAAAGAAGATAGCTCCCCCGTAAACAGTAAACGGTGTCGAGCTAGAAGCAATAGCTCTCCCCCGTACATAATGCATAGAACCTGTGACCTGATAGATAATATCTCCCAAAAGCAAAAAACAAGCACAGAACTACGAAAATATACATCATAATTCTCCCCCCTTTTGGCAGTTAGCAATATAAAGAATCAGATAAACTGCATATGTAAAGTGCAGTATAAGCAAAGAATAGTGATGCAACCACACCAAACAAAGAAGAAACAGTGAAATACTAAACAAACTAAGTCTCTGACATAAAATAAAACTATGATAAAGGACATATAATGTCATCCACCAAAACTAGTGTCAAGTCCATAATCAGAGTACATAAATCCAACTACATAAACTCATAAGAAACTAAATAACTGAAAGCAAAAAGATAACTAAGATCATCAGCAGTGGCAGCAGCAGATCGAGCCAATCTCCATCACGGAGCACGAGAAGGTCCTAGAGTATCTGAAGGACCAGGGAAGGAGCGACGAGGGTCCACAAAAGCATCATCCGGATCCATGTAACGCATAACCCACGGATCATCAATGCGATGGCCCGCGCGCGCTGGATCCCTCTCCATGGGAATATACGGATGCTGAGACAGGGAGTACCGTATATCATGCAGAGAGTTGCCGAGAGCACTCATCTGCAGAGTGGTACGATAGTCCAGCTGTGTCCAGCGATCGTCCTCAAGAATAAAATGATCCCGAAGCATGGTCTGAATGGACTCAAGAGTGGCAGGTGGAGGAGGTGCATCCTGACCGAAAGGAGGGGCGTCAGGCTCCTCATCATCAGAATGCTCAGAAGCCTCAGGAGAGGCGACAACTGCCTGAGTACGTCGTGCCTTGGACAGGAAAGCAGGAGCAGGAAGGAACGGACAATCATGAAGAGGAATGATGAATGCACAAAAAACCATAGGAAGGTATAAAAGATAAACCAACGCTCTTGGTTTCTTCCTACAATTTATCATCCAGTCCATCATTGTCCTAGGAAGATTGAATTGGATACGATAATGAAGGTGATATAAAGCAGAGATCTCAAAGTAGGTAACCTCATCAGTTGAACCAGCTTTTAGTAAGATGGTGTTAAAAATCATTCGATGAAGCTCATAGAAGTAAGGGTTGAGGTGCTTGGCCATAAGTTTGTGAGGACTTATGTTAGGGGCACATAATTCCTCCTTGAATCCTTCAAGAGAAGTATCGCCAACAAATTGAAGTTGACGTGCTTCCACAAGTTTATCCCAAGCATCAAGATTAACAAGATCAAGAAAATCCCCCAACTCAGAATCATTGAAGGCAATGTCAATACCGGCAACCCGGGAATAGATGTGGGATGCATCAAAAGTTAAATTGCAATAAAATATTTGGATTGCGCTACGGTAAATGACAAAGTTTGAGACAACTAAAGCATCCAAACAAAGATCACGAAACAATGATTCAAATTGAGCAAAGATGGTAAAATTTATCGGATGTCCCCCGAACACCGGACGAGTACGAAAGTCGCTAAACCATGCATTAGACGCGTCTAGCGACACAAATAATCGTTCGTCATATGTGTTAGGATCTTGGGGACTAGGCGGGTTGAACAACGGATGAATAGGTTGTTGTTCACCTACTTGCTCAATGGAAGGAGGAGGATTCGAAGAGGAGGCACCCTCGGTTCGGATCCTCTTCCCACGATTGGGCAAGCGTGGAGCCATTTGCAAGAAATTAGAGAACTTGAAATGGAGAGAAAGAAGGAGATATACCTGAAAATAACAACAAACAGTGGAAGAGAACTAGAAGAAACCCTTTTTCCTTGATTTTGAGAAGTAATGGAGCCTTCTAGATAAAAAACTAGGGTTAGGGTTTTGAGAAAAGAGTTTGGAGAGGTGAGGAAGGAGGCAATGGTGAAGGAGAGAGAAGGAATCCCGAAATAAAATAGGGGTTTGTCTTTGGTCGGATGAAATATTGACCATAGGATCTAAATTGATCCAACGGCAGAGCCAGATCCCGACGCTGGAACTTAGGGACCGAACTCGGCCCGAACTCTGTTAGGGGCAGAGTTCGGCCCGAGTTCTGGATCAGTGGTCCAGAACTAAAAGCAGGCTGAAAAGATAGAAAAATTGATTAAGTGTTGAACAAAAAAGATTTTGAGGATAAAAGTTTGATGAAAACAATGAAGTACATAGAGAGGTACACAAAGGTCAGAATGAACCTTAGAAAAATCAATTAGGCAATAATAAATCGAAACAAACCATATAATAAACAAAGAAATATATTGTAATTCAGTATTTCAAATTTGCCATGGGTTAGCTGCAGGGGCCGGATCCCAGCTAGCGGTAGTCCTGAGGACTAGTGCACCGTATCGCTTAGGCTTTTACGCCTTGTTGTCAGAAGGACCCTTTCGGCTTGTACCCATAATAAATTCATCGTAAAAGAATTAAAATATACTCGATATTTACGTAGGTGAGTCTCAACTTATAACTGCTTCATCCAAAATTCCGAGTTCACGACAAAGGAAATTGAAGCGCTCTTCGGATAATGGCTTAGTAAAGAAATTCGCTAGCTGATGATCAGTGTCAATAAATTCTAAGTTTATCGTGCCATTTTGCTGATGATCACGCAAAAAGTGGTGTCTGATCTCAATGTGTTTAGTACGTGAGTGGCAGACAAGGTTCTTAGTCAAATTGATGGCACTAGTATTGTCACAGAATATAGGAATATGCATGAAAGATAACTTATAGTCTTCAAAAGTTTGCTTCATCCACAGAATTTGTGCACAACAACGCCCAGCTGCAATGTATTCAGCTTCTGTTGTGGATAGTGCGACAGAGTTCTGCTTCTTGCTAAACCAGGAGACTAAAGCCTTTCCTAATAAATGACACGTGCCGCTAGTACTTTTACGGTCGACCTTGCATCCAGCGAAGTCAGCATTAGAGTAACCAATGAGGTCAAATAATGTTAACTTGGGATACCACAGGCCTACTGTAACCGTACCCTTAAGGTATCGAAAGATACGCTTAACTGCGATCATGTGTGATTCCTTAGGATTTGCTTGATATCTAGCACATAGGCAAACACTAAACATGATATCGGGGCGACTTGCAGTTAAATAAAGTAAGCTGCCTATCATACCTCGATACTTACGTTGATCAACGGGTTTGCCGCTCTCATCTGGTTCGAGTTTGGTTGAAGTAGCCATTGGAGTGCTGATTGGTTTGATGTTGTCAAGATCGAACTTCTTTAGCATGTCCTTGGTATACTTCGATTGACAGATGAAAGTTCCATTAGCCAGTTGTTTTACTTGCAGACCAAGAAAGTAGTTGAGCTCTCCCATCATGCTCATCTCAAATTCCGTCTGCATACACTTGGCAAATTCTTGACAAAGGGTTTCATCAGTAGACCCAAAAATAATATCATCAACATAAATCTGAATTAATAAAATAGTGTCTTTGAAAGATTTAATAAATAGTGTAGTGTCAATTTTCCCTTTTGAAAAACCTTTCTCAAGCAAGAAGCTGCTTAGCCTTTCATACCAAGCTCTGGGGGCTTGTTTAAGGCCATAAAGAGCTTTCTTCAGCTTGAACACGTGGTCGAAAAATTTATGATTTTTAAAGCCAGGGGGTTGTTTGACATAAACTTCCTCCTTAATAAAGCCATTTAAGAAAGCACTTTTCACATCCATTTGAAATAATTTAAAATTCTGATGATTGGCAAAAGCACAAAGCATCCGAATGGATTCTAGTCTAGCAACAGGAGCATACGTCTCATCGTAGTCGATACCTTCCTCTTGGTTGTATCCTTGAGCTACTAGACGAGCTTTGTTACGTGTGACTGAACCATCTTCATTCACTTTGTTTCTAAATACCCATTTAGTACCAATTATAGAGTGATTAGCCGGTCTAGGAACTAGTTCCCACACTTGGCTCCTCTCGAATTGGTTGAGTTCTTCTTGCATAGCAGAAATCCAAAATTCATCATTAAAATGTTTTTCGGCTCAACTTGTGAAATGAAGGCAGTGCTAGCAACAGAGTCTCTTAGTGATGATCTGGTTGTTACTCCACGTAAAACTTCTCCTATAACTAAATTTTTTGGATGAGAAGGTTTGAAAGAGAATTTCTTAGGCAAACCCTCCAGAGAATCAGTTCCGGTTGAAGTATTCATTGGAGTAGAAGTTAATGGATCAACGTCATCATCAAGAGTACTTACTGTACTGTTGTCTTCATCAAAAGTCACATTTGTTGACTCTTCCACAATAAGTGAGCGTTTATTAAAGACTCTATATCCCTTACTCTTGGCGGCATAACCAAGAAAGATACCATCATCAGCTTTGGCATCAAATTTGCCTAAGTTGTCTTTGGTGTTAAGGATAAAACATCTGCAACCAAAAACTTTGAAATAAGAAACATTGGGGGTTCTCCCAAACCAAAGCTCATAGGGTGTTTTCTTCGTAATGGGACGAATAAGCACCCTATTTAAAATGTGGCATGCTGTACTTACAGCCTCTGCCCAAAAATATTTCGAAAGAGAAAATTTATTCAACATGACTCTAGCCATATCGCCAAGAGTCCTATTCTTCCGCTCCACAACACCATTTTGTTGAGGAGTTCTAGGACAAGAAAATTCATGATCAAAACCATTTGCATTGCAAAATTTTTTAAAATCATAATTTACGAATTTGCCTCCATGATCACTCCGGATTCGAGTAATCATGTAGCCTTTTTCGTTTTGAACTTTCTTTACAAAAACTTTGAAAACAGAAATAGCATCGCTCTTGTTGACAAGAAAGAAAACCCAAGTAAATCTCGAAAAATCATCAACAATAACAAATGCATAAAGTTTGCCACCAAGGCTAGCTATTCTAGTAGGACCAAATAAATCCATATGAAGTAGTTGCAAGGGTCTAGTAGTACTTACAGAGTTGATAGAATGAAATGAGGATTTAGTTGCCTTGTTTAGTTCACATTCGGCACATACCGTGTCCTTTTTGAATGTGATGTCAGGCAATCCTCTCACTAGCTTCTTGGTAGAAAGCCTGGATATAGCATCCATGTTGGCATGACCAAGACGCTGGTGCCAAAGTAGTCGTTCGTCTTTGTGGGCATATAGACATCTACCTGCATTGTTAGTATTTATAGAAAGATAGAAAATATAGATGTTGTCCTCTCTTTTCCCTTCAAAAGCAATGTCTCCCGTTGACCTATCATAGATGAGGCACTTGTTTTGTCCAAAGTTAATATCATATCCATGATCAGCAAGATGACTAATGCTGAGCAGGTTATGCTTTAACTCGGTCACTAGGCAGACATCCTTTATTACAGGAGAAGGAGGATAACCAATGATACCATTACCTATTATGTGCCCTTTGAGATTGTTACTGAAGGATATGTATCCTTCTCTTTTCATCGATAGTGATGCAAAAAGGTTTGCGTCTCCCGTCATATGTCGCGAGCATCCACTATCGAGAATCCACTTACTTTCAGTTGAAGAGGGAAGGTCCACCTACATCAAGAGTAGATGTGACCTTTGGTACCCGAGTTCTTGAGGGTCCTGAAAAGTTAGTTTTCGGAAACCATGCATATATCTTTTTGTCTACCAGTCTTCTAACTCTGTACTGTGGTGAGATGTGTCCATGTGATCCACAGTAGGTACAGATAGCATTTTTATTTATACTAGGAGCATGAGAATAATATCTGTAAGCAACAGGATGGTGTGAAGAGTTAGCATGGTTATGATGATTATGCATAGAATGAGTGGCATGGTGATGGTGTCTATATGGCATAGCATGATGATTTTGCCTATATGACATGGCATGATGATATTGTCTATTATGTGTGACATGCTGGTATTGTCTATATGGCATGGCATGTGATTGTGAAATGGCATGGTGGTTTTGTCTATGTGGCACAATATGATGATTTTGTCTATATGACATGGCATGATGATCTTGTCTATGTACAGCATGATGATTGTGTACTGAATGAGAGTTATTCTTACGTGCACGTGGTTTATGGAAGTTTGTGTATATAAAAGCATGGTTATGTGCTGCATGAGAATGACGTGGTTGACTAGCATGAGTGGTGTTGTGTCCATGTGATTGGGTTTGAGGTTGAAGCACCTGTTTACCCAATTTGGTTTCTAATCTCTTAGAAACAGCTTGCAATTCATCAATCTTAACATTTAAGCCATATATTTTAGTCATAGAGATTTTGTGTCTACTCTTTTCTTCAGCAAGCAACGTGTTGAGAGTAGTGATTTCTTGAGCTTGTTGCTCACTACGTGCTTCAGCATCATGTAAGCTTATTTTAAGCTTAGATACTTCATTAGTGGCATCAGTGGGTGACATGTCTCTAACATTATCAAGAAGTAAAGAAATTCTTTGTATCTCATCTTCAAGACTTTTGATTTTATCCTTGGCATGTTTGTATTTACCAATGACCTTTTTGTGATCATCGAGTAAATCAGTAAAAGCATCGCCAAGTTCATCAAAAGAGAAGTCATCTAGAGTTTCATTAGATACCTTGTTTGAAGTTGCCATTAGGCACACATTTGCTGTATCTTGAGGAGAGTCTTTTTCTTCCTCGGAGTCACTTGCTTCACTTTCATGCCAAATTCCTGTGTTGGCATATTTCTTTGATGAGTTCTTTTTGTATGGCTTCTCATAGCGGTTGCTCTTTTTCAGGAATGGGCAGTCTTTTCGGACATGTCCAGTCTTCTTGCAACCGTAACAGGTTGGCTCTTCTTCATCATCTTCTTGTGAATCCTTCTTCCTTCGATTGAAGCGAAGGAATTTTCTGAAGTTGCGAACCATGAGAGCTTGGTCTTCATCATCCGAGTTATCGTCTTCGGTCTCATCGTGATCAGTCCTTCGTCGATGAGCTTTAAGTGCGATCTCCCTGGTTTTCGGAGCAGGCTCTTCGAAGTCCTTGAGGTCAAGCTCGTGAGTCATGAGCTTATCCATCAAGGTCTCCATTGACATTGATGTGAGATTATTTCCTTCTATGATGGCCGTCACCTTAGGGTTCTAAATCTTTGGCAACCCTCTGAGTAGCTTACGAATCTTCTCGTGGTTTGAGTACTGCTTACCAAGCGAGGATAGAGGATTGATGATGTCGAGGAATCTTGTAAACATTTGAGTGATCGTCTTATTTGGCTTTATCTTGAAAGCTTCGTATTCTTGAGTGAGACGACTTATTTTAGATTCCTTGACTTGAGTGGTTCCCTCATGCGTCACTTCTAGAAGTCTCCATACTTCATGAGCAGTGGTGCATATGGAGACCCTGTTGAACTCATTCCTGTCTATAGCACAGAATAAAGCATTAATAGCCCTAGCATCTAGACTTGCCTGTTTCTTCTCCTCGACAGAATATTTGTCGTGTGGTTTCTCAACGAGGTCACCATCGACAACTATCCTGACGGGCTTTTTGTAACCGTCAGTGACGACAGTCCACAGGTCAAAGTCTAGAGACTTAAGATAGAAGCTCATCCTTGTTTTCCAATATGTATAGTTAGTTCCATCAAATAGGGGAGGCCTATGAGTGGACTGACCTTCACCATGATTGGAAATCAAGGATTGTGTGGTTGCCATGGATCAGCTCTTAGGATGTTAGTCCTTATAAAGAGAACAGAGCTCTGATACCAATTGAAGAACAGTTTGGCAACTCTAGAGGGGGGTAAATAGAGTATTTGTAGAAAAATAGCCAATTAAAAATAACTCTTTCACCAATAATAAATAATCAGAGTAAAGTGCGGAAAATAAATGAAGAGTAAAAGAGCATACGCAAACACAGCAATTTTAACCTGGTTTCCCTCGTGGAGGACTAGTCCAGGCCTGAGAACTCTAGCTCAGGATTAAATCCACTATTTATGAAATAGTAGTTTACAACCCGTGCCTTTACTTCAGAAGAGCACGTCAACTTCTAACAGAGGATCGCAGTGGCGATTTGCTTGGAATTGTCCAAGCGACTTCTTCGACTCTTGCACAAGAATCCTAACTGAGAGATGCTGAGCACTCGAGACTTAGGAGGCTTGTGGCTAGTAGATGGGAAGGGTATGGCTTATTTCAGCTATAAGAGAGAAGAGAAGAGAAGATTGGATGATTTGAAATGAGAGAATTCATGCCCTATTTATAGTGTTTTTATAGGCAGAATTCGGCCAAAATTCGGGTAAGAAAATTCAAAAATTTGGCCGTTGGACAACTAGCAACCAGCTAACCCTAAAATTAGGGTTCCTGATTTCTAGGGGATAGAGTTCGGCCCGAACTCTGTGTGGAGGCAGAGTTCGGCCCGAACTCTGTCTCCAGAGCACAGAGTGGTTCTAAGGGGACCAGTGGGCAGTTTTTGGTTCAGTGGAGCTTGGGATTTTGGGTAGGTTATAGACTAAGTTCCAAGAGCTCAGCATGACTCAGAGTACACAAGTCTAGACTCAATGAAATTATAAAATACAGACTCCAAAACACACTGAGAGCCGGAGACTGAGCTGTCATCTGTCTTGAACTGAATGCAGACGTCGTGTGTCGTATTGAATTAATACAAATATTATTTAGTCAATGTAGTCAATATTTGGTTGACTGTGACTTTGTGTCAACAGAGACGTCATCTGCTAATACAGAACAACGTCTCACTGCCGTTGAGTAATCATTGAAAGACATGCTTAACATGATGCAAAGCATGCACCAGATAATAACAGCTCAGCAAACTACTCAACCGGCAATAGTAACACCGGTGCAGGTAGCAGCACAAACTCAAGATAGTCAAAGGGCTGATATACCGTTGAATATTCAAGAGCCTGCTGTTAACCAAGATTCTGCATCTCCAGATCCCATCATTCCAGAAGATGTACCATCTCCGGTGGGGGTTCCGGTACAACCAACAACTATCCAATCAAATGTGCTTCCGCAAACAAGTGAAGCCATTCAAGCAGTACGTGAGCTCAAAGCACAGTTTGAAGCCTTGAAGCAAAATGATCAACTCCAGAGGTTAGGGATTAAGCAACCTTATCCTCCTCATTGGAATGATGTACCCTTTCCACCGAAATTCAAGCCACAGTCAATGGTATTGTTTGATGGAAAGGCTTATCCTAGTCAGTATATCAATTACTTTGATATTATGACTGTACATTTGTAGAAAAATGATGCTCTTCTCACTCGAGTATTCATTGGATGCTTGACGGGTTTGACTTACGATTGGTATCATAGTTTACCCGATAATTGTATTTCGTCTTTTGACGAATTTAAGGCAATGTTTCTCTCCCGCTTCTATGAAGGAGGTATGGACATGAACATGTCCTCCTTAATAGAAATCAAGCAAAAGGAGAAAGAAGATACTCGGACGTTCATTGAAAGTTTTCGACAGGCGACTCTAAAGATGCCTCCTGGTATGCCAGATTCAGCGTTAATTGATACATGCAAGATGAATCTGCGACCATCCATTCCTATCTTCACAGGTTCCCAATTCACAGATTGGGCTTAGTTTATCATAGCAGCAGTTTCTGTCGAGACCAATGGTAGGTTGGCTCGTGAACATGGGATGATTTTTGCCTCAGAGGATAAAGGAAAGAAAGGTAATCCTGGTAATAATTCTGGCAATCGTAATGCAAAAGGAAATGACACTCTTATGGTTAATCTTTCCAAAAGCAAAACAACGCCGAATAATCAGGAGTCTTCCAAGCCAAAAGAACAATACTCTTTTGACGAAAGTGACATCCCAGGGATATTCCAATGTCTGGTAAAGAGTGGCAAACTCCAGATTCCAGAACCAAAAAAACCTAATGAGGTGAATCTGACTGACAATCCCAAATATTGTATCTATCACAGATACATAAATCATCCCATCAGGGCTTGCTATGTCCTAAAGAAGAAAATCTAAGAATTAATTAATGCCAATGCCATCTCTCTAACTAATGATGAGCATACGGTCACAACCAATATGGTTTCTCTTCAATTCGGAGATTTTCCTCCACAACAAATCCCAGTGGAATTATCCCAATTCCGAAGGCGACGATGAAGATTGTGAATATCCTGCCTGCTAGAGAGAAAAATGAAGGATTGTTGCCTCTTACATTAAAGAATGGTAAATTATGTGGGTACATACTGACTTAGTACCTGAAATGGAAGATGAAGGTAAAACTTCAAAATCCAAGAAAGGTAAGAAAGTCAAAACCTGTAATATGATTTCTCATGTTATTCCAGATCCTGATGATTTGGATCATCTAGGGGATGACCTTCCTTTAGAAGATAGACTGAGAGGATTGAACATATGTCCTCCAAGTTTGGCTCCTCCTACCAAGCTCAAGCTTACTCATCAGCAGTGGCTAGCCATGAATAGTGTTCCCTTATACCGGGCACAACAAGTCTTCGCTGCTTATGAAAAAGTTCCTACAGGGATCTTTCCTCGTATCCCGAATCCTTCTCCTCCCGTAGCTACAGAGACGTCTATTCCTCATTCTCTTGTAGTTACAGAGATCTCTTCTTCTTCCTCTGTTGAATCACCTGTTGAAAGTCCACTGCCCATTCATTTATACAGTCAGCAATCTGTCATTCTCATGAAGAAGATGGGTTATGATTTTCAAAAGGCAGAAGGTTTGAATTATGATAAAGGAATACGACTTCCTTTACAAATTCAAAATTAAAAATCCACTGTTGAATTGGGTTCTGAGGTTCTTCATAAGGATCCTTGTAAGAAGAAGGCTAAGGAAAGAAAGACTAAATCCTACAATATGGTACTTTCTTCTTCTGAGTCTGAAGAAAGAACCTTTGCTGGTACAAGATCTGGAAAAGTGTATCACAAAGATTATGAGGGATCCCCCAAAGAAGCAGAGAATGTTGAAACACCATCAACTCAACCGTCTCTTGTTCCTGCTGTGGTTGAAAAGGGGAAACAGAAAGCAGTACATTTTGACGTCCCGTTGAAGTCTACTTCCAGTCAGGGGGTGGTGATGAAACCCTACAAATTTGATATTCTAGCCCAGTTAGCCAATACTCCGGCTAGACTATCTATATTTGAGCTGCTTCGTCTTTCTAAAGAAAGCAGGGAGACTTTGAGTGAAGCCTTGCTACAAGCAGACTCATGTCTAGCTCAACTCAAGAGTCCTGATAATACATCAGTGTCGTGTCCACAATGTCATAGTGTAATGGAGACAATTCCTAACATTACCTTCACACAAGAAGACATGCTATTGAAGCATAATAAGCACGACAGGCCTTTGTGCTACACTGGGTATATTGGATCCACTGAAATTGACAGGATTTACATTAATCCTGGGTCTTCTATTAGCATTATTCTTCAGAGTATGCTAAGACCGTTGAGGATTCCTACTAGTGATTTGACTTACACTAGTACTACGATCGTTGGTTTCAACTCTGGTAAGAGTAAACCACTGGGGAAGATTCGTCTAAAGATTCAAATTGGTGATCTTAGAACTATGATAACCTTCTATGTTATCAACTCAGACGTATCCTACAACATCCTTCTTGGGAGACCATTGATACATAAGCATAACATTGTGCCTTCAACTCTCCACCAATGTTTCAAGTACGTGGATTCCAAAGGGGTTGTGAAAACTGAGTTTGCTAATATCAATCCTTTCAAGGGTGTCAAAGCCTATTTTTCTGATTCAAGGCTCTACAAACAAGAACATGTGAAAGAGATATCACACATAGCTGAAGATCAATCATTTACAGAAGATCATTCTATTAATGAAGATCCGCCAGAAGAGCAACCTTTGAAGATCAAAGTCAAAGGGCGAATCCAGCCCTAACCTGTCAATGATCAACCTCTGATGATCAAGGTCAAAGGAAGAACTCAAGCTTCATCTGAGAAATAAGTGAATATTTCTACTAAGAGCCAAGTTCAACCTTTTATGATCAAGTTCAAAGGGCGTACTTCTCGTACGAATAATCCAGAGCCACCATCGATCATCAATCTTGACAAGTCTACGCAGAAGACGGAAGACGGTCCACTAATGATCAATCCGAAGCGTAGTAATCAAATTGTAAATGATGTAAATATCGATCATTCTGTACTTTCTGATATCAATGAAGATTTTCTTTTTGAGTACATGGCTGTCAAATTTGTTGAAAGAATGACTTTATCTCATGATGATCAAAGTCATCAATATAAAGACGACATAGATGTTTCGATTAACAAAATGCCTTTCGGGAGGAATGGGCTTTTGAAAATAAAACGGGAAAGAGTACAAGAAGTACAACTTTTTGATTCTGGGAAAGTATTGCTATGGAAGTCTGATTCGTAAATGATCACTTTGTTCCTTGGACCATATGATGATGATGAAGATCGCTGCTTGAAGTAGAACAACTTAGAAGAACTAATGCAACAGAAAGGTATCGACGCACTTGGCCACTGATGGCGAGGCCGAATGCTTTCCTGCTTTGCTTCACTCTGTTCTGGAAGAAAAGTTGAAGAAGAATGATCTAGAGGATCAAAATCTCGAAGCTCTGATCTCTGTATTCTCTCCTGTCTCTCTCTGTTTTTCTCTCTGTCCCCGTTGTATGAGAAAAATGAGTCTTTTTATAGACTTGGGCTTCCGTGCGTAAAGGAGCACCAAAGTATGTTTTTATGCTCGGTAACTGCCATCCACGATCAGAGTCATCCTCTGTATGTGCAGACACGTGTCCCATCATTTCAGTGAAAATAGGATGCACGTATACACGTTCCTCGAAATATGTGGCATGAAGACCACGTAGGCACACCACGTTCTGGGTTGGCCAGAACAAATGGAGCGTAAAAGAGATGAGCATAAACTAGCTCTGTCATAGGTTTCCTGCGTAAAGCGGTTATATAACCTTGAGCGTAAAATGGCTCAAATAAACTCCACGCACACATTGCTTTTTAATGAGCGTAAGGACTCATGTAAAACTCCGTGCGTAAAAGAAATCCTTCAGTGAGCGTAAAGTAGCTCGATCTCCATAAACGACAACCATGGTCTTTGTATAAGACAAATTCCATCGTATTCTGTGGTAAATGCCATCATTGATATCTTCATGTCAAAATCTGCATTAAATGCAAGATTTGATAGCTTTTGTCCAGCGTAAAAGAGGCTGCTCTGTCTTGGGCATAAAGTCACCAGTATAGACCCAGCGTAAAATGTGACTGGCCTTGACTTGAGCATAAAGAGTTTATCCGCTGCATTAGGTGAAAAGTAGACCACTTATGAACGAGATGACTCTCTTTTTGGAAGCACTTTTTACGCTCCTACAAGACCCCCTTCAAAGTTTTCAAATGTCTTCAAAATTTGAAACACTTTGAACAGAAGCATAAAAGTTGAGGTTTGATGAGCGTAATATCTGGGATATGCAATCGTCATCCGCGTAAAAACGGGGATATCCAACAGTCGGCGTAAAGTTCAAGAAGAAGAATAATGTCGGTCAATACTTAACCTTCGCAATAAATTTTCCTCTTCGTAACTTTCAAATGTATCTTCGTCTTCCCGAGTGAGCGATTTTCCATAAGGAATATGAAGAGTTATTTTAATTTGTATAAATAAGGACAAATTCCTTACTCTCCACATTCATCCTTATAGTTGATATGGCGCCAAAGAAAGAACCAACTGTAGAGGGGACTTCAATCACTAGGCATAACCTCGAGATAGAGAATGAGCGAGCGCAAAATCTTCTAAAAAGCTTTGGGCTGACCCCAGCAGTCTTCAGTCGTATCGATGGTGGTCCTTCGAGTGCACACGAGGGACCGGGTGACGCAGAAGCGTTCCTTCGTCTGATGCGTCGCTCTGGGATTCGCAATATGCGTGAGTTGGGTGCCTCCCTTCGCCAACCCAACGAAAAAGAATGATAATATTCTATATATTGCGACTTTTATCTGTAGGGCTCTGCTCCCATAAATAAAATCTTTGAAGTTTTTATCTCATCTATGTGCTTCTGTTGACTGCTTCTGTGATTTGTTAATTCCCAAGAAACGAACCAACACGTGGCACTGTCTTGTGGTTACAGGAGCTTAAAAATAGGATCTCCTCCCAAAAATAGGCTTACCCCCAACATAGTCTTCAATATCTATAAATAGTCGAGAAGACTTCATATACTCTCATACTCATTTTTTTTGAAGATAGCTCTCTGTGGCATTGTCCTTTATGAAATGACGATAGCGGAGCTTTCCGATGGCGTTCCTTCATATGCTCAATCCTTAGACGCAGATTCAACCGCTATTAGAGCCAAGCCCTTCGACTTGAGTGGTAAGTTCGATTATAAGTAAGTATTTGTCTTCGAGCGTACGGCCTTGCTGAAGTACTGGCGTAAAAGCCGTACTGAAGCACTAGCGTAAAAGCCGTGTTGAAGCACTGGCGTAAAAAGCCTTGTTTGACGCACTGGCGTAAAAACCTTGCTGTTTGTTTTTAGTTAGCGTTCAATACACATTTGGTGACACTTCTTCTTCTTTTTCTGCAGAAGCTTGGCCAGAGAGCTTTTTCAGAACTGGCATAGGTGACTTGGATGCCGTAGTGAGCGTTCTTCTGACACCAACATCAGAGAGCTCATGCGCTTTTGATGCACAAATCAAACAACTCAGAACTCTTCGTGAGATAGAAGGGTCTTCTTCCGTTGGTAGGAAGAGCCTTTATACACGGAGAGTTGGATGGTGGAGTCAACTCTACTCCGAGAAATCGGGTAGTAGAGTTCCTTTCACGGCAGGACTAGGAATTGTATCCCACTTGAAGATGAGGTTGAAGGTAGAGTTGTGTTGCCACAGTCAGTCTTTAGGTGGCTCCAGTGCATCAGACCCTCTCATCTGATGTACAAGAATGAAGATAGTTGCGCGTTTGAACCGTATTTACCCAGTAGGTTCGCTCGCCAGTTCGGATATGACCAGCTTCATGTTGGTAATCCTTTGACTAATTTCCGCTATTACGGGAAATTACTTGACGGAGCTAGAGGATGGAGGTATTTTGGTAGTACTCGGACTGGTGCTAAGTTTTGAATTTCGACTGCCACCAGTACCACAGAACTGCGTATACTCCATACGTATGCACACTTCTACGCTTCAATTCGCTCCTTTGCCCATGGGTACAATATGAAGGGTAGTTTGAGGTGGCCGAAAAAAAGAGATATTGAAGAGCAGGTCAGGGTACTAGCAGACATCCCTGATGACACTGTCACTCCAGATCCGTTTCTAGTAGTTATCCTGACAGGAGTCGGGGAACCAGCTGCGGAACCTATCATTATTGCTAAAGGCCACAAAAGAAAACAAGGCGCAGCTGCCACATCTCCAGAAAATACTCCAGAAAAGAGGAAGAGGTCTATCACAAAAGGGTCCTCTAAACTAAGTGCCGATACTCTGGAAGAAGAGGATATTTTAATTGGAGAAGATCCTCTTGTTGGTCCCTCCTCAATCCATCCTGGAGAAGGATCCTCAGTCCCTCCACCGGTAGCTGGATCAGAGGCTATAACACTTTTGTCTCCCGGACGTCTTAGTACTTCGCTCCATTTGTCTTTGCCGTCCAAAGTTCAGGTTGTAGAGAGTACTACGGCTGTATCCATCACTGATCAAGAACACATCCCATCAGATGAACCGGCTCTTGATTTCGAGGATGATGATTGGGATGGTGATTATGATACATATCTTGAGAAGAACGCACATATCCCAGGTATTATACAAAACCTATATGGATTTATATACCATGATTTTGTATACTAACCCCCCTTTTTTTGTTTTGTTTTGCAGATGTCATAACTGCACCAAAGCCTGTGGCTCCTCTTCAAGAAGAAGGGATCTGTGAAGAGAATGAGGAATCTAACAAAGAATCTTCTTCTTCTGAAGGTGCAGATGCCGAGGAAGAGGGAGTGCGAAAGCCTGAGGTGGGGTCTCGAGAAGAGCATCCCCCATCATTTGAAGCACAATCCGAAGTGTCCTCTCTTGCTGAGGTTCAGCGAAAAGAGGAGGCTAGAGCCGACCCCACCGTAGGCGATGATGGGGCTGGTGGAGGAGACCCAGGCTTCACCAAAGAATCAACTGTAGAAAATATTACCACAACTGCAACAATAGAGCATCCTGTGGAGCGACCAATTGAAGGAGGTGTCGGGGTCATAACAGAAACTGGGAGAGTAATAACATCTTCCGCTGTCATGACTGATTCAGTACTGGCTTCTGACAAACCAACGCCAGAATCTAAATCCGCTCCTGTAGCTGTCATCATATCCACCAACGTTATCGCTGCTAGCGCTCCAGAAATAGTTGGAGTGACAAATATTGAAGAGACTGCTCCTGAGATTCTTGAGAACCAAATAATAGCTGTGACGACACCATCTTCATCCTTCTCTGCTATTGCACCGATGGGAGATATGATCCATAGAGCGTCTGAGGATCAATTGGCTATAGCAGCAACGATTTTGTCTCACTCTGCTATTGAACCGCCAATATCTGCTTCTGATCTCCAAGAAAAAGACCCGTTGGATACTGTTGCCAAGCTCAGTTCTAGTACAGAAACGAATCTCCTAGTTGGGATTTATATCGACACCTTTTACAGAAGTTTGGCAACCTTGATAAAAATGGTCCTAAATGAGGGTCTCAATTATGAGACTCTGAAGACGGCAATGGTTTCGACCATAAATAACGTTGCTCTGTTCGGTGATGCGGAGAAGGTTGCCAAACTGGAGAAAATTGTGGAGGATCTTGAACAACCGATCCGAGAATATCTCAAGCTATCAAGTAAGACTGTAGAAAGCCTTATTGAGGAGGAATATGAAGCCTTAACAGCCGATTACCTTGCTCGGGAGGCTACATACAATGAGTCTCTTCGTGAACATAGTCTGAAGGTTGCCAAAGAGAGAGCATTCTTGGCTGGGATAAAGCCCTCTCTCCATAGTCATAGGGTAGCTTATGATGCTCTGAACATCGATATTCAGAACAAAAATCATAAAATTCACGAATTGGAAGCAGGTTTAGCTCGCCTGAAGGCTGAAAGAGATCAGATGATCGAAGCTCGGAATCTACACCTCACCCAAAGCTCGGTTTTAGAAGAAAAAGCCTTTGGGGCTGAATCAACCATCAGGGCCTTAGATGAAGCTAAAGAGGGTCTGATAGCTACCTTTGCTAAACTTTCTTGTATTTGCACCCCCGAGGCTAGGCGTGCTGAGGCTACGCAGAAAGTTATGGATTCTCTTGGTAGACGGCTAGAAGAACTACGGCAGTTACTTCTAGATGTTTCTACTCCACTTTGAAAGATTTGCTTGTAATCCATTTTGCAATGTTTCCAATATGAATGAAATATATGTTTTAAGATCCTATCGTTTATTTGAAACAATAGGTATGAGATAGGAGATACTTATCAGAGGTTCATGAGAACATAACAAGATTCAGTGCATTATATCTATCAAGAGGTAATGTGGACATGATAGATAAGTAGACTTAATTATTCATCCAGCGGTTATGAGAACATGATAAAATAATAAATCCAAATCATCTGGTAAGACAGAAGATTAATCTCTGTTTTGAGAATATACGATACCATCAGAGGTGATATGGACATGATAGTATGTAAGAACTCAAAGAAGAGTAGATTAATATCTATGCAGAGGTCAAATGAACATGATAGATAAAAAATGAAATACTTATCAAAGGTAATATGAACGTGACAGTATGTGAGAATTCTACGAAAGGTAGATAAAAATCTATGCAGAGGTCAAGAATAGACATGACAGGTAAAAATGAGTGACCAGCTTGACCAAACTTTGGTAGCTGGGGAGTAGCAATGAGATGCATCGGATTCGATGAAATAGAATTTATTCTGCATCTGATGATTGTGAAGAACTAGAAGAGAATTCTTCTTGTGTATTGTCATTTAACACATGGGATGGATCATGTCCCAATCCATGACGAGTTTTCTGGTAAAACGGATCACCGCACAATGGTAGTCGTCTACCCTTGCCTTGATTAAGACCTTGCATAGTCTTCAAATTATATCCCATATTCTGGATAATCTTGATAGATTGTTGACTATATTTATCAATTCGGATCTTTCCTTTGTCTTTATCCTCAAGATCATCTGTCTGAGTGACAGAGATATTTCTGGCCAAGCCGAACACAATTTGGTGCTTGTTTTTCTTATCAGATGGGACCATGAAACATGATTCTTCGTGACGTCTGAAGGTTACGCAAGCTTGCGATGAAGTGGCCACAGGAAGGAGATAGGGAGAAGATGTCAAGAACTTTTGAGCATAAGGTCCGACATCAACATGAGGAGGGAAAGAATTCTCTTTATGATCAATGTATAAGGTTTCCTCCGGCTCTATGTTGTCTTTATATTGATGACTTTGATTATCAGAAGATAAAGTCATTTTTTCAATAAATTTGACAGCCATATACTCGAAAAGGAAATCTTCATTGATATCAAAGAGATGAGCAATATTTACATCATTTACAGTCTGATTGCTACGCTTTGGACTAGTCAACGGTTGACCATTATCTGACTTCTGTGTAGAATTGCCAATATTGATGGTTAATGGTGATTCTAGATCATTCCTACCAGAAGTACGCCCTTTGACTTTGATTATAAAAGGTTGAACTTGGCTCTTAGCAGGAATTCTTGTTGCTTCTTCCAATGAAGTTTGAGTTCTTCCTTTAACTTTGATTATCAAAGGTTGATCAAGTTGAGATTGGATTCGTCCCTTAACCATGATCTTCAAGGGTTGTTCCTCTGGTGGATCTTCATTAATAGACTGATCCTCAGGTGATGATTCTTCGACTATGTCTGATATCTCTTTTATATGTTCTTGTTTATAAAGCCTTGAATCAGAGAAGTAGGCTTCGACACCCTTGAAAGGATTAATATCAGCAAATTCAGTTTTCACAACTCCTTGTGGATCCACATACTTGAAGCATTGGTGGAGAGTTGAAGGCACAATGTTGTGCTCATGAATCCACGGTCTTCCAAGGAGAATGTTGTAGGATACATCCGAGTTAATAACATAGAAAGTTACCATGGATCGAAGATCACCAATCTGCATCTGTAACCGAATCTTCCCCAGTGGCTTACTAAGTCAGCTCACTAGTAGGAATCCTCAGGGGTTTTAGCATACTCTGAAGAATTATGCTGATTGAGGACCCATGATCAATGTAGATTCTGTCAATTTCTGTGGATCCGATATATCCAGTGTAACACAGAGGCCTGTCGTGCTTGTTATGTTTCAATAGCATATCCTCTTATGTAAAGGTAATGTTGGGAATTGCCTCCATCACGTTATGACATTGCGGACATGACACTGGTGTATTATCGGGAGTCTTGAGTTGAGCCAAGCATGAATCTGCTTGAAGTAAGGCTTCGCTCAAAGTTTCCCTACTTTCTCTGGAAAGACGAAGCAGTTCAAATATGGACAATCTAGCCGGAGTATTGGCTAACTGAGCTAGAATATCGAACTTGTAAGGCTTTATTGGTTTGATGAAGCACATTTGACTGAGTAGTCGTTGGATGTACCATAACCCCCACTGGAGGTGGTACATCTTCTGGAATGATGGGATCTGGAGATGCAGAATTCTGATTAACAACAGGTTCTTGAATATTCAAAGGTATTTCAGCCCCTTGACTATCTTGAGTCTGTGCTACTACTGGTGCCGGTGTTACTATCGTCGGTTGGGTAGTTTGCTGGTTCAAAATTACTTGATGCATGTTTTGCATCATGTTAAGCATATCCTTCAGCGATTGTTCGACGGCAGTGAGACGTTGTTCTGTATTAACAGATGATGTCTCTGGTTCATCCCCAACAACATAGGATTCAACCTTCCTTGAAGATACAAAAGGATTCGTATAGAAGTATGAGTCCACACTATCAGTGTCAGACTCAAAAGATTGAGTACCCCCAGCTTCTGAGTCAGAAGTCTGTAATAGTCTTTGCCTTCTCGACCGAGTGTTCTGATATACTCCCTCAAAGGAATCAAGAAGTCTGTTGAACTGTTGTTGACTTGGAGTTTGGGACGTGTTTCGTCTTGGATGTCGTCCTCTGTTAGCATGAGATGCCATGTTGACTGATGCGTATGGCAACTCATATTCTGGACCCTCAGCTTGATATGGGGGCGCATTGAGACTTAACCGATCAAAAACTGATCGTCTTGAAGCTGAACAACAACAGTTGATCATAACCTGGTGGTACTCACAATGATGTCTTCCTTGGGCGAATGTCACCGGGGTTTGTCTATTCTTACGCTTTTGCATTAGCAATTCACGTAAGTCAGGAGGAGTGGACGAAGTATTCTTCTTTATTACATTTGGAGTGGAAAATCGTTTGGTTCCTTGTGTATAAAGAAGATTACTGGCTGCATTCGCAGAACCAAATTGTACATTTATGCACTTTTGGATTTGTGTGCGTAAATCTTGAGATTTAGCACGCGGGACTCCATTTTCTCGGCGTGTAATTTGCAAATTTGGTACTTTGCGCCGATTAGTGTAAGAAGATTGTTGGTGTAGAACAGAAGTTTTACCAACAATGTTTTTGTGCTGCACACGTTTAGATGCATTCTCATTTGACATGTAAGCATCATTGTGAGTTTCATCTACACTGTCACAGACAGGAGATTTATCTTTACGCATGAAACGCAAAATCTTATTATCTGCCACGTTACCAACGGAAGATTTTGTTTTACGCGAGGAGCGTAATTTATTTGGGCCTGCCACGTCACCGACGGGAGACTGGTTTTTACACTCAGAAACACAAGTTTTAGAGACTGCCCTGTTACGAATGGGAGTCTCATTCTTATGAACTGAGCGTAAAACTTGGTTCTTACCCACTGAGCATAAAACTTGAATTTTTACGCGGTGGGTGTGAAACCTGGTTATCTTCACCGTTACAAACGGGAGACAAATCGTCACACTTCGAGTGCAACTTTGAAGTAGGGACTGCCTCGTTATGGACGGAAGCCCCTACGACAGGAGTGGAAAGAACCCCCTTGTCATCAGAAGTAGCAGAGAGATCAGAAATCATTTTGGATTTGGGAATCCAAACTTTTCGTGCTTTACGAGACTTTTGAATATTGGAATGGCGAGAACCACCCCCAGTTCGGAGCATCTCTTCGTAGGCAGTCTGGTCGAAGTGTACCACCGGAGTCTTCTTGGTCGAACCGACCGAAACATCATCATATTGCAACTTTTTGATTCTGGGAAAGTATTGCTATGGAAGTCTGATTCGTAAAAGATCACTTTGTTCCTTGGACCATATGATGATGATGAAGATCGCTGCTTGAAGTAGAACAACTTGGAAGAACTAATGCAACAGAAAGGTATCGACGCACTTGGGCACTGATGGCGAGGCTGAATGCTTTCCTGCTTTGCTTCACTATGTTCTGGAAGAAAAGTTGAAGAAGAATGCTCTAGAGGATCAAAATCTCGAAGCTCTGATCTCTGTATTCTCTCCTGTCTCTCTCTGTTTTTCTCTCTGTCCCCGTTGTATGAGAAAAATGAGTCTTTTTGTAGACTCGGGCTTCCGTGCGTAAAGGAGCACCAAAGTATGTTTTTACGCTCGGTAACTGCCATCCACGATCAGAGTCATCCTCTGTATGTGCAGACACGTGTCCCATCATTTCAGTGAAAATAGGATGCACGTATACACGTTCCTCGAAATATGTGGCATGAAGACCACGTAGGCACACCACGTTCTGGGTTGGCCAGAACAAATGGAGCGTAAAAGAGATGAGCGTAAACTAGCTCTGTCATAGGTTTCCTTCGTAAAGCGGTTATATAACCTTGAGCGTAAAATGGCTCAAATAAACTCCACGCACACATTGCTTTTTAATGAGCGTAAGGACTCATGTAAAACTCCGTGCGTAAAAGAAATCCTTCAGTGAGTGTAAAGTAGCTCGATCTCCATAAACGACAACCATGGTCTTTGTATAAGACAAATTCCATCGTATTCTGTGGTAAATGCCATCATTGATATCTTCATGTCAAAATCTGCATTAAATGCAAGATTTGATAGCTTTTGTCCAGCGTAAAAGAGGCTGCTCTGTCTTGGGCATAAAGTCACCAGTATAGACCCAGCGTAAAATGTGACTGGCCTTGACCTGAGCGTAAAGAGTTTATCCGCTGCATTAGGTGAAAAGTAGACCACTTATGAACGAGATGGCTCTCTTTTTGGAAGCACTTTTTACGCTCCTACAATAGATACTGAGGAAACTTTATATATTAACCATAAAGTAAATTCTTTTCCTCCTCATGTCGATGTTGGACCTTATGCTCAAAGGTTTCTAACATCTTCTCCCTATCTTCTTCCTGTAGCCGCTTCATCACAAGCTTGTGTAACTTTGAGACATCACGAAGAATCTTATTTCGTGATTCCGTCTGATAAGAAAAACAAGCGCCAGATTGTGTTTGGCCTGGCTAGAAATATCCATGTTGCTCAGACAGATGATCTTGTTGGCCCATTAGTCATATGGTCAACCTGATTTTAATAATTGATCAAAACTCTGTCTGGATATACAAAGCTTGTTGGGACATTCTCAGCTTCTTGGACATAAGCAAGATTGGATATTCACTTCGTTCAAGACTGAAGATCTGTTTGCCTACTTGAGTCTGTATTTCCTATGCAATATAATTTTCTTTTTATTTGAGTCTAGGAATACATTGTACACCGAGTCATACTGGCAAATAGGCTATTCCCAAAATAGTTCAAAATGTTTTTAAAATGACCTATCAAATTGTTTACAAAAAGGTTTTCAAAAAAGTTTTCAAAAATCACCAAAACCTATTTTAAAAACCCTAACGTAACCCTGACAGAACTCGGCCAGAGTTCGGCCAGAGTTCGGTTGGTGGCCGTTTTGATTTTGAATTCTCTGGAACTTGGTCCTCCTGCAGTTGCGGATTTGACCGAGATTTGCTCATAGAGTTCTGCCCGAATTTTGCCCGAATTCTGACAGAGTTCTCCCTTTGGAATTCCTATAAATAGAGAAGTATTTCGATCATTTCAAATCACTCATTCACTTTCAATCTTCTCTCTATCTAAAAAGCTTTCTGTCTTCCAAAGAGTTTTCTAGAGCTTTCATTTTCAGATCCCAAGCCAGTTACAATCCTCTAGTCGATTTGCCAGTGCGGTACGATCTAGAAGTTTCTGAGAGATTGTAATCAGAAGGCTTGATTGAAGAATACCTCTTCACATTTGAAGTTGGACGAGTTCTTCGTATCAAAGCTCGCGTTGTAGAAGTTGCAAGGACTTCGTAAGAAAACTTACGGTTTTTCCTATAGTGGATTCAAACTGGTAGCAAGAGTTCTACCGACTGGATTAGTCCTCAACAGAGGGATACCAGTATACATTGCTGTCTTTGCGTTTGCTTTCTGAACTCTGCCTTTACTTTATTTCATCTGTGATTATATACTGTGATTGTGTTGCTAACTTTTTTAATTAGCATTATTCCGCTGCCAACTCTATTCACCCCCCCTCTAGAGTATTACGCTTTACTATATCGTTCCTACAATTGGTATCAGAGCGGGTGTTACAGGTAAAGCAAGGTAAAAGTGCTATTATTTATTCATTATTTATTAGATCACAGCACATCACATGACTACTATGAAATTCACAAGTGAAGGTCAGGCCACAAACAGACCTCCACTGTTTGATGGTACTAACTACACTTATTGGAAAACACGGATGAGTTTCTTCTTAAAGTCTCTTGATTTTGACTTATGGGCTATTGTTCTTGATGGCTATCAGAAGCCACCTCGTATAAATGTCGAGGGTGTTTTAGTTGAAAAACCCCAAAACAGTTATACAGAGGAAGAAAAGAAAAAGGCCAGTCTTGACGTACGTGCCATTAATGCTCTTTTTTGTGCCTTAGACAGAACAGAATTTAACAGGGTATCTACATGCACAACGGCAAATGGTGTATGGAAGCTTCTCGAAGTTACACATGAAGGCACGACTCAAGTCAAGGAGTCAAAAGTCAGCAGACTTACTCAAGAGTACGAGGCGTTCAAAATGAAGCCAAATGAAACAGTCACACAAATGTTCGAGAGGTTCTTGGATATTGTAAACCCTTTGTCCTCCTTAGGCAAAGAATACAGTAACCACGAAAAGATTCGCAAACTCCTGCGAGCTCTCACCAAGAACTGGATTCCGAAGGCTACAGCTATCATTGAAGGAAACGACCTCACCACAATGTCACTTGAAGTACTCATGGGTAAGCTACTCACTCATGAACTGGATCTACAAGATTTTGAAGAGCCTGCACCAAAGGAGAAGACTATCGCCCTCAAGGCTCAGCACAGAAAAGCTGCTGAAGATGACTCAGACAGCAGTGGATCTGACGCTGAAGATCAAGCTCTCATAGCAAAGAAGTTCAAAAGATTTATGAGACATGAGAAGAGAGTCAAAGAGAACAACAGCAACAACTGGTACCAAGAAGATGCTGTCTGCTATGGCTGTAAGAAGAAGGGACATATGAAGAAAGACTGTCCCATCAACTCATCATCGAGCAAGAAGAACAACAGGTATGAAAAAGGTAACCTGAAAAGATCAACGTCTCGGAAATACGCCAACACCAGCATATGGCATGAGAGTGAAGCTAGCGACTCAGAAGATGAACATTCAGAGGACGCTGCAAACATCTGCTTCATGGCAATCGATCAGGTACCTACTGAACCTGTAGAAACATATGATGACTTTACCTTTGAGCAACTAGGAGATGCCTTCAGTGACCTGATGCTTGACTACAGGAAACTGCGTAGTAAATATCAGACCGCTAAGAAGGTACTCAAAGAGTACAAAGGAGAAATAGGAAGACTTACCGACCTACTAGCTGAGGTTAGAGCTAATGTTAGTGAGTCTGGTGAGCTTTCCTCTATAAAGATCTTATTACACGAGACTAAACAGTCATCCGAAGAGAAAGACAAGATTATAGACCAATTGAGAGAAGATCTTTCTAAAGAAAAGAAAAGTCTTCAATCTGCACAAATCAGAATGGAATCACTCACTTCTGATTATACTAAGTTATATGACACTTCCAAAAAATTGGAAATTAGGTTAGGAAAACAGCCTGAGCCTGCTGCTTCCTATCCTAACACGTGTCACTTACCGAAAATTTGGAACATTCCCAAGCCAAACACTGTCAGACCAAACCATATAAAACCTTTACCCCAAAAGGTTAAGCCCAAACATGATCATAGGTATGCATTCTTCTATACTAGAAAACCCAAACCTACCAACCATGCACACCACACAGCTTTCAACACTCGACATGCACAATGTCATTATTGTGGCCTCATTGGTCATATATCATCTGCATGTAGAATGAGAAAGCTTGTAGATTTAAATGTTTATGCTTGGATACCTAAAGCTAATAATTCAGGACCCTACAAAAAATGGGTACCAAAGATTTCATCTGCAAACTATTTTGTAGGTGGAACACCCTTCACATGCTAGAAGCAAATGGATCCTCGATAGCGGTTGCTCACGGCATATGACCGGTGACGCTACCCTATTTGCAACACTGTCGAAGAAGAAGAAGGAAGGTTATGTTTCCTTCGGTAATAATTTAAAAGGATATATTGTTGGTATCGGTGATGTTGGTAAGTCTCCCTATCCCGTGATTAAAGATGTCTGTCTGGTTACCGAGTTGAAACATAATCTGCTCAGCATAAGTCATCTAGCTGATCATGGTTATGGTATCAATTTTGGCAAAGACAAATGTACTATAATTGATAGTTCAACTGGTAGCACTATCTTTGAAGGTATCAGGGAAGACAATATATATGTTTTCTATCTGTTGGAAGAAGCTAACATTTCAGGTAGATGCTTATTGGCCAAAAGTGATGAGAGTCACCTATGGCACATGAGACTCGGTCATGCAAATATGGATACAATTTCAAGATTATCCACAAAGAAGATAGTACGCGGTTTACCAGACATAACATTCAAGAAGGATTCGGTATGCAGCCAATGTGAAAAGAACAAGGCTACCAGATCCACATTCAAGTCTGTAAACGCAGTATGTACTACTAGACCTCTACAATTGCTACACATGGATTTATTCGGTCCTAGCAGAGTTGCTAGCCTCGGAGGTAAATTATATGCTTTTGTAATTGTAGATGATTTCTCTAGATACACGTGGGTATATTTCTTGACACGCAAGAATGACGCATTATCCGAATTTGTCGTCTTTTGCAAGAAAGTACAAAATGAAAAAGGTTACATGATCACTCGTATTAGAAGCGATCATGGAGGCGAATTCGAGAATGCTGATTTCGAGCAATTTTGTGACACACACGGTTTCATACACGAGTTCTCCTGCCCTAGAACTCCACAACAAAATGGAGTTGTGGAACGTAAGAACAGAACTCTAACCGAAATGGCCAGAGTAATGTTAAATCAATTTAGCCTACCCAAATACTTCTGGGCTGAAGCTGTCAATACAGCTTGCTTTGTGCTCAATAGAGTTCTAATTCGACCCAAATCGAAGAAGACTCCATTTGAGTTATGGTTTGATAGAATTCCTTCAGTTTCATATTTTAAGATATTTGGCTGTAAGTGCTTTATTCTTAATACTAAAGACAATTTGGGAAAGTTTGACGAAAAGGCCGATGAAGGTATATTTTTAGGTTATGCGACCAAGAGCAAAGGATACAGAGTCTTCAACAAACGTACCATGATCATCGAAGAATCAATCAACGTCACTTTTGATGAAGTGAACCAAATGACTCTCGATGACAATGATGAAGATCTGCCTACATCAAGCTCAACATCAGCTGAACCTGAACCAAGCTCTGCACTAGCTGAACCCCCTAGAGGAGATCCAGGAACCAGCTACCTACAGAGTCTACCAAAAAGGTTAAAATTCACAGCTGATCATCCACAAGATTTGGTAATTGGTGACATTACCAAAGGAGTAAGCACTCGATCATCCAGTAGAGATATTATTTCTAGTGTTGCATTTATTTCATAGCTAGAACCTAAATCTATTGATGAAGCATGTAGTGATAGTTTCTGGATAGATGCCATGCAAGAGGAATTGAACCAATTCGAACGGAATCAAGTTTGGGAACTTGTTCCCAAGCCTATTGATCATCCGGTCATTGGCACCCGTTGGGTATTCCGAAACAAACTGAATGAGGATGGTTTAGTAACTCGTAACAAGGCTCGACTCGTAGCTCAAGGATACAATCAAGAAGAGGGTATCGACTACGATGAGACTTATGCCCCAGTTGCGAGATTAGAATCCATTCGTATGTTATGTGCATTTGCATGTTTTCATGATTTCAAACTTTTTCAAATGGATGTAAAAAGTGCTTTTCTAAATGGATTTATAAAAGAAGAAGTTTTTGTAGCACAACCTCCGGGTTTCACGGATTTCAAAAATCCTGACCATGTTTTCAAGTTGAAGAAAGCCTTATACGGTTTGAAACAAGCCCCTCGTGCTTGGTATGATCGTCTAAGCTCTTTTCTACTTGACAACGGTTTTACAAAAGGAAAGGTTGACACTACACTTTTTATTAAATCTTTTAATGGCAAGCTGCCTTTAATTCAGATCTATGTTGATGATATCATATTTGGATCCACTGATGAATCTCTTTGTCAAGAATTCTCTAAGTGTATGCAGAATGAGTTTGAGATGAGCATGATGGGAGAGCTGAAATTCTTTTTCGGATTGCAAATCAAACAAACCGACAATGGGACGTTCATTAATCAAGCCAAGTACACAAAAGATTTGCTAAAGAAGTTTGATCTGGACAATGTCAAACCTATTGGCACTCCGATGGCAACTTCAACAAAGCTTGATTCTGACGAACAAGGCAAGCCAGTCGACACACGTAAGTATCGAGGTATGATTGGTAGTTTACTTTACTTAACTGCTAGTCGTCCAGATATAATGTTTAGTGTTTGCTTGTGTGCACGTTTTCAAGCTAACCCAAAGGAATCACATCTGTCCGCAGTTAAGCGTATCTTCCGATACCTTAAAGGCACTTCTTCTGTCGGCTTGTGGTATCCCAAATCCAAATCCTTTGACCTTATTGGTTATTCGGATGCAGATTTTGCTGGATGCAAGGTTGATAGAAAAAGTACTAGCGGTACATGTCATTTCTTAGGCAAGGCTCTAGTCTCTTGGTTTAGTAAAAAGCAAAATTCTGTAGCCTTATCAACAACAGAGGCTGAGTACATCGCCGCAGATATGGGTGATGATGAGATCTGATCTGATCTCATCATCACAATATATACATCGCCGCAGATACTAGCGGTACATGTCATTGGAGAAAGGTTGACAAATATAGTCAACAATCTCTCAAGATTATCCAGAATATAGGATATGATTTGAAGACTATGCATCTCAATCAAGGCAAGGGTAGACGATTGCCATTATGTGGTGATCCATTTTACCAGAAAACTCGTCATGGGTTGGGATATGATCCGTCCCATATGTTTAATGACAATATACAAGAAGAATTCTCTTCTAGCTCTTCACAATCATCAGATTCGGAAGAAATCCAATTCATCGAATCTGATACATCTGACCCCTCATATGTTAGAGGAGACTATTATGATGAACAAATATTCTCAGTTAATATGGTTCAAACTGATGGTGAATCTGAGCCATTTGAGAATAATCCTTGGGCTCAACAAATGGACACTCAGTGGGAACTTCATTTTGAACAGCGACAGCCACCTACAGAGGATGAGATTGTCCAGATTGATGTTGGGGATGGAACTACATCTAAACCTATATTCATCAGTAAAAACCTTTCTGAGGATGAAAAGAAAGAATTGATAAAACTGATCAAAGAATATATTGATATCTTTGCATAGAGTTATGAGGATATGCCGGGTCTAGACCCCAAAGTTGCTACTCATAAACTCAATATTCTTCCTAATGCCAAGCCTATAAAACAACAGTAACGGTATTTTCGACCAGATATGATGGATACAATTGAAGCAGAAGTCAAAAAGTTGATTACATGTGGCTTTGTTCATGAAGAACAACACCCAGACTGGGTTGCCAATATTGTTCCTATTATGAAGAAGAATGGAAAAGTCCGAGTTTGTATAGATTTTCGAGATCTTAATGTAGCTTGTCCAAATGACGAATTTCCACTTCCAATTACTGATGTCATGATAGACAATACAGGTTTTGAACGCATGTCTTTCATGGACGGATTCTCAGGATACAACCAGATCAAGATGCATCCAGAAGATGAGAATCATAATGCTTTTCGTACACCCCTTGGGGTTTACTGCTATACGGTTATGCCATTTGGTATTAAAAATGCCGGTGCCACGTATCAACAGGCCATGAGAAACATCTTTCAAGAATATCTACGGAAGACAGTTGAATGTTACGTAGATGTCATTGCTGTTAAAAGTCGATCAAAGGATGATCACATTCAAGACTTGAAGACAGTATTTAAATTGATGCGTCAGCATCAATTGAAAATAAATCCTACTAAGTCTTTCTTAGGGGTTTCCAGTGGCAAGTTTTTAGGATTTGTCATTACTTCTCAGAGTATCCATGTTGATCCTGATAAGATTAAAGCAATTCTTGAAATTCGTCCTCCACGTAATTTAAAGGAACTCCGTGGCTTCCAAGGTCGCATTGCGTATAGCAGGAGATTTATATCCAATCTCTTTGGGAGATGCCAACCTTTCTCCCGTCTATTAAAGAAGGGTGTATCATTTGTTTGGGATGAAGCATGTCAGAAAGTCTTCAATGACATCAAGCAATATCTTACAAATCTACCTGTTCTGGTACCTCCAGTGGTAGGAAGACCATTTTTACTATATGTTCGAGTCTTGGATCATTCACTTGGTGCTCTTCTTGCACAAAAAAGTGATATAGGGCATGAACAAGCAATTTATTATCTTAGCAGAATGATGGTTGGAGCTGAACACAGGTATACTCCTGTAGAAAAGAAATGTCTGGATTTGGTTTTTGCTGTCCAAAAGACAAGACATTATGTGACAGGAAAGACTATTCATGTCATCTCCAGAATAAATCCCATTCGGGTATTGATGAGAAAATCGAGCATTCTTAACTCCAGGTTAGCTACCTGGGTGATGTTGCTCACTCCTTATGACATGGTTTATGTACCTCAAAAATCAGTAAAGGGTCAAGCATTAGCTGATTTCTTAGCTGCTCATCCTATACCTGAAATATCGAAGTTATATGAGAACATTCCAGATGAAGTCGTGGATTGCAACATGACTTTAAAAAAATGACATATGGCAATTATATTTTGATGGAGCATCACGGGTTGGACCTAAAGGTAATATTGTCTCTGGGGTAGGAATCGTCTTGGTTTCTCCTGACAAAATGGTCATATACCGTGCCTATTCTCTCAATGAGCCATGCTCTAACAATGTAGCAGAATATAATACTTTACTGATTGGTCTCTAAGTCACAAAACAATTGGACATTGAATTCCTGGAAGCTTATGGAGATTCTCAACTGATTGTTAATCAGGTTAGAGGGACTTATGAAGTCAGAAATCCTGATCTCATCCCTTATCATCAAGTGGTAGTCGAATTGGTCCTTTCATTCAAATGATTCTTCATTGAATTCGTACCACATTCTCAGAATGTGGAGACTAATGCTCTTGCTAGCCTAGCTGCAGACTTGGCTGTTCCAATCCGAAGACAAAATACAATTACTTTATTGGACCGAGACTTATTCTGTGTCAAGAATAATTTGTATATTGAACAAAGTTATACTACAGAGTCAAGTTTCCAGCAGAAGGATTGGAGAATTACATTCATTGATTATGCGGTTCATGGGATTTTACCTGAAGATCCAAAGGAAGCTGCATCAATTAAGAGACGATCATTTCGATTCTATTATGATTCATCTTTACATATGTTATATCGTCGTTCATATTATGGACTCTTGCTGCACTGTCTCTCAGAAAGTGAAGCCAAATAAACACTCCGAGAAGCTCATGATGGTGTTTGTGGTGCTCATCAACCAGGTCCAAAATTACAAGACTGTATTCAAAGAATGGGGTATTATTGGCCATCTATGATAGCAGATGCTGTAGACTATGCCAGAAGATATAAAGCATATCAGATTCATGCTGATTTTATTCATCAACCGTCTGAATTTCTACATCCTACAGCAGCTTCTTGGTCCTTCGAAGCTTGGAGTATGGATATCATTGGTCCTATTAACCCTCCTTCTGTTAAAGGACATCGGTTTATATTAGCTATAACCGATTACTTTTCTAAGTGGGCAGAAGCAGTTCCTTTTGCTGAAGTAAAAACATCTAATGCGATTAGCTTCATCAAACATCATGTCATTTATCGTTTCGGGATTCCTCGACGAATAATTCATGACAATGGACCACAATTTGCTAGTCAGGCATTTTATCGGTTCTGTGATAAGAATCGAATTCAAAATCTGGCTTCTACTGCTTATAATCCAGCTGCTAATGGTTTAGCCGAAGCTTTTAACAAGATGATCATCAAACTTCTCAAAAAGTTTGTCTCTTCTAATAAACGTGATTGGAATGAGAAATTTGGATAATGTTTATGGGCTTATCGAACAACGGTCCGAACTTCTACTGGGTTTTCACCATTTTTATTGGTTTATGGATGTGAGGCTGTCCTTCCATTGGAAATCCAGATTCCATCTCTACGAATAGCCATTGCTAATGAGCTAACTATAGAGAATAATGATCGCTTACGACTCCAAGAACTTGAAGGATTGGATGAAAATCGTCTTCAAGCAAAACAATATATTGAGCTATATCAAGCCCGTATATCTCGAACTTTCAATCGTAAAGTTAAAGAGAGGGTGTTAAAGGTTGGCGAGCTGGTATTGGATGTTCGAAGACCGATGGTGATGACTCACAAAAGTAAAGGAAAATTTCAAGCAAAATGGGAAGGCCCTTTTGTCATTGAGACTGTGTTTTCCAATGGCGCCTATCGGTTATCCAAGCCTAATGGAGATCTACTCATGATGCCGATCAATGGCAAATTTCTTAAGAAGTACTATGTATAAACAAAAGAGACAGAATGAAAATAAAATCTCCTTTATTTTTTTTCTGAATACAAGATTAAGGAGATGACCACTGCCTTCCTTATTAAATACATAGTTGGCCAATGCATCGAAGGCATCGGTGCCTGAGTTCATAAAAATTTTTGCAGGCAGCCATCCTCAGTACTTCTTCCTCAAGAGTTTTCCCTGGCTCTACTAAGAAAGCAAGGATGTCTTGTGGTGGCTTGGGCGTAAAAGAGCTTTCGCCTATTTTGGTTGGGTCTGACATAATTGGTTCAACGGGACACGTCTTGACGACGTCCTCAACCTTCATGAAGACTTCATTCTTTTGTCGCACATCCTTGGAAGATATTTCTGATAGAGGATTGGAAATAAGAATGAAATGTTACAAAGAGTTCTTACCTATTTATAGGAGAGAACTATTAATGAACTGGTCTTTAAAATTAAAAACAACTTTTCCTTCCCGAAAAGACCTGTCCATTCACTACATCAGATTCATCCATTTTGTGGAATTGAATTGACCTTCTCTTTCCCCGAAATATGCGTTGGTTCATTTATTCTTTTATCAATATTGGCATGTATCCTCTATGACACCTATTTTTTTATTTCCCCAGCTACCAATGTTTGGTTAAGCTGGTAACTTGTCTCTTCAGAGAGAATTTTTATCTTACCAGTTGGTATAAAAAGTTGGATTTATTATTTATCATGTTATCATGACCTCTGAATAAATATTAAATCTGCTTGCATTTCCTATCTATCATGTCCATTTGGCCTTTGAATAGATATTAATCTAGTTTTCTTTGAGTTGTTACAATCTATCATGTCCATATTACCTCTGATAGTATTGTATACTCTGAAAAAGAAAACGAGATTTCGTTCATGTCTATATTACCTCTGGATAGATACAAATTATTGAGTTTAGAAGACTTGTCATTTCCATTCTCACTTTATAAAAGTCTATTACATTTCTTAGACTTTCTTACAAATCATAATGGAAATCTATTACATCTTGGATTTTCATTCTATACAACAACGATGACCTAATCGAGATCTATTTATTCTTTTGATCTTCTTCGTTGTATTCGTTGTTGGTGTCAATTCCTTGCTGTTTGAGCCTCAATGACGACCAGAACATTAGGAATTAACTCTGGTCTTCTCTCTGATACGAGAGGAGAATCCCAGAGTATGGCAGCCCGAAGATGCGTTACTGTCAATACAATTGGTGGAGAAATGACGGCCCTTCAGAAGAGATAGGAATGTATCCAGCATTGGGATACGATTCCTAGTTCTGCCGTGAAAGGAACTCTACTACCCAATTTCTCGGGATAGAGTTGACTCTACCATCGAACTTTCCGTGTATAAAGGCTCTTCCTACCATCTGAGGAAGACTCTTTTATCCCACAAAAAGTTCTGAGTTGTCTGATCTGCGCGTCAAAAGCATATGAGCTCCCTGATGTTGATGTCAGAATAATGCTCCTCATAGTATCCAAGTCGCCAATACCGGTTCTGGAAAAGTTCTTCAGCCAAGCTTCTGCAGAAAACAACAAAGAAAAATTTTCAACAGAAGTATCATCAGCCACATACTGGCCAATTAAAGAGTGTTGCTTGTGCACCTTATTCAACAAGGCATTTTTACGCCTGTGATTCATGTGCATCTTATTTATAAGGCTTTTTACGCCAATATTTTTTTCGTTGGGCTGACGAAGGGAGGCACCTAACTCGTGCATGTTGTGGATCCCGAAACGACGCATCAGATTGAGGAATGCTTCTGCATCATATGATCCTTCGTACGCAGTTGAGGGACCACCATTTATACGACCGAAGATCGCTGGAGTCAGTCCAAAGCACTCTACAAAGTTACATGCTCACTCGATCTCTGTCTCTGTGTCAATCCTAGAGCTCGGAGCCTTTTCTTTGTCCATCTCTTTCTTTGGTGCCATGGCAATATGAGGATGAAAAGTGAGAATGAAGAACTCCTCCTTATATATACAATCAAATCAACTCTTCATATTCCTTATGGGAAATTGATCATTATTAATGCAACTCAGGGAGATGAAGAGGTGTTCGAATGTTTTCAAGAGAAAATTCATTATGATGGTTGAGTATTGACCGACACCATTTTTTATGTTCAAAGTATTTCAAAAATTTTGAAGTCTTTTCAAATTCCGAAAACTTTGAAGGGGGTCTTGTAGGAGCGTAAAAAGTACCTCATAAATCAAATCAAAGAAAGAGAGCTCTACGCTCAACCAGGCTACTTTATGCCAGGGTTATTTTGTATTAAGCTTTACGCTAGCTACTCTGTACGCTGGCTACCTTTTACGCTAGCTGTTTTATGATGGAAATAGGCTGTCAGAACATGCATTTAATGCATCTGACATAATAATTTGTTGACAGCGTATAAATACAGAATTCGAAGAGATTTGATTTACACAGAAATCGATATTGTCGTTTAGTACAAAACATGTCACTTTACGCTCAATGAAATTACTTCTTTTTACGCACGATAGTTATGTGAGTTTTTACGCTCAAAACTATTGTGAGTATAAAGTCTATTTGAGCTACTTTACGCTCAAGGCTATTTTAGCCACTTTACGCTGGGAAGTTTATTTGGGCTGTTTTTACGCCAATTTGCCACTTTACGCTCAGTATATGTTTCGGGTCATTTTCACGCCCGATTGTTTCTGGCTACATGAGAACGTGGTTTGTCCACGTGGCTTTCTTGCCACACTTATTGAAGAACGTGTGTATGTGCTTCCTATTTTTGTTGATATAATGGTTCACGTGTCAACGTATGTAGAGGGTAACTTCCATCGTGGGTGACAGTTGCCAGCGTAAAAACTCAAATGTGTTGCTTCTTACGCCCAAGGAGTCATGTCTATAAATAGACTTATTTTACACATCAAAAGCATCATGCACAGAGAGACAGGAGAGAATACATAGAGATCAGAGCCCAGAGACTTTGATTTTTCGGAGCATTCTTCTTCAACCTTTCTTCCAGAACAGAGTGAAGCAAAGCAGGAAAGCATTCGGTCTCGCCATCAGTGCCTAAATGCGTCGATACCTTTCTGGTGACTTAGTTCTTCCAACTGTTCATCTTCTAGCAGTGATCTTCATCATCATCGTATGGTCCAAGGAACAAAGTGATCGCCTTCAGATCAGACTTCCATAGCAATACTTCCCAGAATATTTATACTCTTTTGTACTCTTTCAAGTTTTATTTTCAAAGCCAATTTTAGGCATTTTGTGAAGTGAAACAGCCCCTAGTGTGGACTCGCAGGTTTGAACAACTATTAACCCTCGCCCCTAGTGTGGGCTCGTAGGTTAGCTTCAAAAAAACACCCTCACCCCTAGTGTGGACTCGTAGGTGAAGAACAGATAACTACTAACCCTCGCCCCTATTGTGGACTCGCAGGCTAGCATCACCCTCGTCCTTAGTGTGGACTCGCATGTGTGGAACATATAACTACTAACCCTCGTTCCTAGTGTGGACTCGCAGGCTAGCATCATCCTCGTTCCTAGTGTGGACTCGCAGGTGTGGAACAGATAACTACTAACCCTCGCCCCTATTATGGAATCGCAGGTTAGCTTCAAGAATTTAAGATACAACAGTTCCGTTATGACTTATTCATCCTATGACACGATGTGACTCAGTCCAAGTACAGGTGATGACACGACACGACCCAATCAAGATACACATGAGAACCGATCCAATAAGAACTACAAAGCTAACTATGAACAAGGATATATATATACTATCATGCACGATATACAAATCACATATAAATAATCAACTAGTAGAACTAGATAATAATCATAATATGCATGTAAATAAACTGTAGAGGGAGGCAAGGTATACTTGCCTGGTGGAAGAGTCCAACTGTTATCGAGGTTCGGGCACAAAATCTGAATCCAACCCTATAAATTATTCAAAAGAAAGAAAACTTATATAGGAATCCCTTTTTACTAATAATAATTTATGTGTCCACTATATAAAAAAATAAGTAGTCCCGGCTTAATTATCTAATTTCCTACCAATACTAACTTAATTGTCCATGCCTAAGTAATAGATTATTTTACTTGTTGAATTGAATTATTCTTAGCCACTAAGATATTTAAATAGTAAATGTGAAAGAATATTTAAACCCCTAGCCTTTACTTATGCATGGGATAAATCCATTAAGAAACTAATATGCATGCTACTGTGCATTAGCTAAGAATATGCTAATGGTTAATTCGGCCAAGGAGGATGACAAAACAAGCTATTTTATTAAAAGGAAGGTTCTGACTTGTTGGTTGTCTAATCTTAGTGTAAAAATAATGTTTACACATCTATCCTTTATACTTGGATATAATCAAAGTTGTATCTAACTTGTATTATAGGGTCTTATGTGCAAAAAGTATGTGCAAACTCTATGCACCACAAGTTTAATATGATGATGAGTACCTATACTTGAACAATAATCCTATAGTTCTTATTGCCTACGTTATATATTATTTATTTCTTGTGAACATTGCTCAACCAGTTGTATAGACATGGGAACAATGCCTGGTTCAGTGTCCTATGTATGTCGTGTCTTTATTAAAGGCCTCTTTAAATAGCTTCTTCTATTTCTACAGGAAATAATGGGTTCTTAAACAATTTAAATAGTGTTTCTTCTATGTCTTCTCCTCCTCTATACGTGAAGAGTAATAGTAATCTTATTGTTGCTGTTCATGTCTAGGAACATTGCTTTCTTCTTGATTCTAGTATTTACATGGGAGGGTTATAGAACTTGCGTACTAGAGAATGCTCTCACTTCTCCTCCTCTATATGTAGCAGCAGAAACTTGGCTTGCACAAGGATCTTTGTCCCCGGCGTCGATAGTTGCGGTGGCGAGTGTAGGAGCACACGGTTCTGACAAGCTCGACGTCGTTTGGTAGCGTCCACGACGTCAGTTCCAGTGCTGGTGATGGCTACGACTGGTGGTCGACCGAACTCGATGGTTCACGCGAAGAAAGTGGAGAGATGGGCGTCGTAACTCAGGAAGGACGAGAAGGTTTTAAGATACGAGGATATTCTTACTTATATAGTTGTCGAAATGATCACCTTGATGTTGGTGACGATAAGTATGATTTTGCTTAAAAAGATTCCTGTGAGTATTTGTTTTGAAAGGGATAGAGAAGAGTCACAAGAGGGATTTAAGTTTGACTATGGTTATGATAAGGATTGATGGCTATAGTTAGGTTTTGACGAAGATATGAGCACATCTATATTTGGATGGTGTTTTCGGAATATGTTACGTCAAGAGAAAATTTTATATGGGAGGAAAAAGAAAGGAACAGAGTCGTATATATTCCTATACATATATAAGTGAACAGATGGATAGGAGTAGAATTTGGTTTATGCTTATCCATAGAGGAAGATAAGATTTCTATAAATATTTTATTATATATATAAGAAGGATTCACATATGTATACAAATGGGGCCGACTCCTATAACATATGAATTTATGTAATCTAAATAAGAATAGGAATACCCTGATAGATGAGTCTGTATAGTTTGGATAGGAAAATTTGGATTTGAATCCAAATTGTCTTGATCTTTAAGAATCTGAGATTTGTTTATAGCTGAACTAGCTTTGACTAAGAGGAAAATGATCGACTATACAGAATTTGGAAAATTGTATCAATCCTCCTTGATAACTTGATTTTTACACAACTTACATCATATATATTATCTAAACTAAATTAACAAGAAGAAATAAATGTATGCATTAAATATTATTCAAAAGGGAAAATTCTGGTCTAAGGGTTTACATATTCTTTACTCCATCTAAGATACCTTAAAATCAATCTATACTATCAAACTAATCATTCTTAATGGTTTCTAAGTCCACTATAGTCAGTCACTTATATTTGTCCTATAAGCTTAACCCAATAAATCTCCATGAAAAATATACTCATCACAATCACACATTAACATATTATAGTTACACTACATAGTCTGTTAACAAGGTGTGGCTATCCAATCATCAAAAATAGAAGGTAACAAGGGCCTAAGACTGAGTCTAGCAATCCATATCAAAATTCAGACAAAGTAAGGGTCAAGCAAGACATGAAAGATTGTCGAAATATTTCCAAGAATAGTACGAGGCCAAACGAGATGCATAGGACGTAGTCAAAGTAAAACTCAAGAACCATATACCTCCGTAATTATGTCACATGAAGTTACTATCGCGCTAGTATGCATCTGGCTGCGATTAACTTCCTTATTTTATAATACGACGGATGGCTGCAGTGCACAGCTGCCACGCCAGATAATATAGGTTCTTGAACTTAACTTGGCCAAATCCGTAAAATATTTTCAAACAATTTTTGCAAAATAAATAAGAAGATGTTAGTCAAAAGGCTTAGGGAGTGGTCCAAGTAGAATTCGAGAAACATATTTAACCATGATGCCGTTATCTGAAGTCATACCTCGCCAGTATTTCTCTGGATGCAAACTCCCGATTCTGTAATACAAGGATAAATATACATTTTGAACTTTTTTTGAATCAATCCATAAGGCACTTTCAACAATTATCGGGAAGGAGAAGAAGAATTACCCAAGAGGTTAGCGAAGAAGAGTCTAGTCAAATCATAGGAAATATGGAACACAAAACAATCATGTTGAAAAAAAAATCTTACTTGTGGCTGTAGATAGACAGAGTTATAACCAAGACGGGGAAGAATGATGATAAGAATACGTTCTTGCTCATCCGGTCATAACAAAGTGATCCGATTTAAGATATAATCTAATAACCATATACGTCTTCCTGAAATTATGTTACCAGAATTTTTACCACGTTAGTAAGCATAGCTGCAATAAACGATAGAGTCCATAACTAAGGTATACACCCTAAAATTATGCCATCTGGAATTTTTACCACGCCAACTGGTATGGCTGCAAGAAAATCTAAATTTTATAACTAGGATAAGCATATCTAAAATCAGGCTTTATGTCCTTGTCATGCTAGCTTGTATGGTTGCGATAACTTCTAAACTCCATAAATAAAGCAGACATTTACCTTATCAGGATATACCTTAATTCAATCCACAAAATTTATCTAGATGCAAGATCAAAGTCAACAACGAACATCAAGAATCAAAATCAACAACAAATCAAGAAAGTGTAAATGGGGGCAAGTAGGAATAGACTCAAGAGTTTTCGAAGTAAGATTCTCAGGGGTTATTCCTAGAATCTATCAAGAGTTCCTAACTGTGATTGAGCAACTCCTATCATAACCTAGAACCTATATCCTAATAGCAGGCTCGTAGCAGCGCTCTAAGTCAAGCACCACTACAAAATCGCACTAGTTGCGACTCTAACCTGCATGGGCCACCACAAAAATGTGTCACGACCCGTACCCTGATTAGGGGCACGAACACGTGGTTACGTTCAACCTACGCCGCAGAATCGACGGTAGAACGCTGTATAGGTCATCTATATATACTACAAGTAGACAAAATATAAGGGTACCTGTCATCTCCGTACGGAGGTATAATATGGCATAACTCAATCACAAGACAAACTAGGATAGATAGCACAAAATAGAAATATGATATAAAGGAAAACTGGAAAGGAGTTCAAGATCCAACACAAGCTCAGAGATATAAACACATCACAGAAACTCAAAATATAATATAAAACTACAGTCTGAAAATACTACCTGGATCGCAGTCCAGGCAAACCTATCTAACAGTCTAAACATGGACTATATCATCTACGGGCTCCAGAGGTAATGTCTCATCAAACTCTATCCTGGCCATACCCGTAAAAGGTAGAGCAATCAGCTAACATATACTCTATAAACATCAACGGTTATCCTGTCAAAAAAATGCCCAAGTACAAACACTAACAGCAGTTCCATATGAATTGACAAATTCTATAAGAGACACTATAATGAAATACAAGACAAAGATATAGGATGACTTGGGAGCTATTCGGAAGTCGAGTTACAACCCGTAAACCAAATAAGGACCTGGGTTGTAACCTTTCTTCCGGATAAAACTTAGCCTCCAATCAAGGTATAGCATAAGAGCATGTAGAACATGTGAAATACAGCAAAATCAACAGAAAATATATAACATGATATGAGTACTGAATAGGACGATAATTTATAAGATGACTTGGGAACTATTCGAAAACTAAGTTACAATCCGTAAACCAAACAAGGATCGGGATTTTAACCCTTCTCCTGAACAGAACTTAGCCTCCTATAATAAAATAAATATAAAATGTGCCTTGAATTATTAGAGCGTTATGTGATCGGCTTGGAAATCAGGATTAGGCTTTCCATCTGACCGGATATAAACAAGTGTACAACAGAGCAGGATCTGGCCGGCCACCATGGAAAGCTATGAGTTGTGTGAATGAGAGGGGAGAGAGAATTATTATGTGTGTGTGTAATAAATGAGAGAGGGAGAGAGAGTATGGGAATTATTAGGGCCGGCCACATGGGGTGTGGGAGTAAGTGTGAGTTGTGTAGGAAATTGTGTGGTTGGGATGATATAGGATAATGAATGGTTAGGATTTAAATGGGGATTAGGTTAATAACTAATAAATTAAATCAATAGAGTGTACATTAAATATTTGAAGTGGAAAAAAACTAGGTATTTAATATTTGTAGAAAAATGAGTGTGTGGATATTCATGAAGGAGACAACATGAAACTTGGGTTGGGTTCGGTTGAGCCGAGTCGGGTCAAAATCGGACATGGTGCAATAATTGAATTTAAATATGTATTTATGATCATGGATAAATAAGTAACATGTGGGGACTCAAATAAATGGGACACAAGTGTCAGGTGGGTAGTAGGCTTCGTGTGGGATATGTCCATATTTTGGGTCGACTAAGTTGGGTCGATATCGGGTCCCGAAATTAAATTGAAAGTCAGGTCACATTCTACGGTGGATAATTAATTGGCCTAAATTGACACAAAAGTTATGCGAAGAAAATGAAGCACAAGATGGTGTGTCTGAGTGGGACACGAAGGTCATGGTATAGGGCGTCTCGAGTAGATCAGACATAAGAAGTTGGTTTCAAGAAAATGACTAGCCTTGTGCTCCTAAATTAAAAGTCACGGTAACGTACATATGATGATCAAAGATAAAAGTGGAAAAATCAATTAATAATTATTTAATGATCAAATGGTCTAAATTGACCCGAAGTTGTGTGAAGCAAAAAGAGTACAAGAAAACAAGTTTGGATGGGACATAATATATAATTATGAAGGTAATCTTGTCTACTACACACTGATGAGGAGAGTTTCTAGAGATTGGCATCCCTGACGCCCCAGAAGTCAAAGTCACGGTAAAGAGCCTTAAATCAAATAATAATCAAATAATAATCTACTGCAAATAATTGATTTATAAAATTAAAAAAATAAGCCCTAAATTCAGGGGGCTTACACTGCCTCAGAAGGCGTCTTGGAATCCTGAGTGTTGGTCATAGTTTGATCCTCGACGAATACCACGTCCCTACTTCTGTAGAGCTTTCTTCCCATCGGGTCGTATAGTCTATAAACAAACTCATCCCGACCGTAGCCGACAAAGATGCATCGTCTCGTCTTCGGCTCAAGTTTGGACCTCTTGTCCTTCGGTACATGCACGAAGGCCTTACAGCCAAACACTCGTAGGTGATTGTTTGATGGCTCTTTGTCGTACCATACTTTATCAGGCACATCACCCTGCAAAGGAGCACTAGAAGATAAATTAATAACATAAGCAGCTGTGAGAAGATCCTCACCCCAATAACTGCCTGACAAGTTTGCTTATGACAGCAAACACCGTACCCTCTCTATCAGTATCCTGTTCATACGCTCCGCAACACCATTGAGCTGAGGTGTCTTGGGCGGAGTCTTCTGGTATCGTATTTCTTGCTCTCTGTAATAAGCATCAAAGGGACCAATGTATTTGCCACCATTGTCGGACCGAACACACAATAACTTTTTGCCTGTCTCTCTTTCAACAGAGGCCTGAAATTCTTTGAAAGTAGGCAACACCTGATTCTTGGTCTTTAAGGTATAGACCCAAACCTTTCTGGAATAGTCAGCAATAAAAGTTACAAAGTAAGAAGCACTACTAATAGATTTTACCTTCATAGGGCCGCAAACATCCAAGTGAATCAACTCGAGCAACGCCGGCTTCCTTGAACTTGGGTGACTTTGGAAAGACACCCTATTTTGCTTTCTAGCTAAGCAATACGTGCACTTCTCCAACTTTGTTGACTTAAGCCCTGGAATCACCTTCCTGTTCACCAAGTAGCTCATCCCTTTCTCGTTGATATGGCCAAGCCGCCTGTGCCACAACTCGGTAGACGCATCACGGACGACGTTCACCTCCTGTGCCCCCTGTGTGCTCCCCTCCATATACTAAAGACCAGACTTCTTGCTTCCTCTGGCAATCACCATCGAACCTCTGGAAAGCTTTCACTGACTATTCCCGAAGAGACTAAAGAATCTCTCGTCATCCATTCTTCCAACCAACACCAGGTTGAAACGGATATTAGGGACATGACGAACATCTTTAAGAACAAGAACTGCACCCGTCATCGTTCTCAAATGTACATCTCCAATGGCAACCGCCTTCGACACATCTCCATTGCCCATCTTCAATACTCCACAGTCACCTATCGTGTATGTGGAAAATAGTGCCTTGTTATGAGATACGTGCGCTGAAGCCCCTGAGTCCACCAACCAAAAATTATTATCGTAAGCAAGGTTTATGATAATCTTATCACCTACGACAATCACTCGCCTCCATGTATCGAGACCGCCGCTGTAGTGTTCTCATCTTGCTTTCCCTTGTCGCCTTTCTTCTCTCTCTTCCAAGTAAAACAGTTTCGCTTAATGTGGCCCTTCTTGCCACAATGGTAACACTCCGAGTCCTCGTACCGACCCTTAGACCTCCCCTTGCTCTTGTCTCTGCCACCACCTGGACCCCTGCTTTTGCCCCTTCCGTGGCTCTCTGAAACTAGTGCCTCTGAGTGGTGGAATGTGGATGAAGTACCCTAAGAACGTCTCCGTATCTCTTCATTCAGTACCCCACTCTTGGCAGACTCCAGACTAACCACCCCCTCTGGAACATAAACGATCATAGATACTCGTACGGTCTCCCACGAGTCTGGCAATGTACACAACAGCCATAGTCCTTGAACCTTGTCGTCGCACTTGACTCCCATTGAAGATAGCTGGTCAACCACGCCCTGGAAATCACTCAAGTGATCCGTAATAGACGCCCCATCTTTTTACCGCAGACCCATCATCGTCCAGATCATGAACAACTTGTTTACCCCGGTCTTTTTCGCGTACAAAGATTCCAGATTATCCCATAAAGTCTTCGCATGCTCAATATTGGCAATGTGGTTGTACACGTTCTCGTCAACGAACTGTCTGATATATCCGCATACCTGTATATGCTCGAATTTTTAGTCCTCCTCGAATTTATCAACTGGTCGCTTGGAAGCAAATACGGGCAGATGCAGCTTCTTGACAAATAACAAATCTTTCATCTTGCTCTGCCAATAGTGATAGTTGGTGCCGTTCAGGTTCACCATGCGCACCGGCTTCACGTCCATCTCTCCTCACTAATTTTTCTGTCAACTTTTGACACCCTTCTGAACTCTAGAACCAGGCTCTGATACCACTTTATTGGGAAAGAAATGCGTAGACCTTTCCCCAAACTAGAGAGTACCTATGAGAGAACCATGCAATACAACCCACGAACCAAAACACCAAAACAAACCACGTAGACACAGAGAATTTTTGACGTGGACAACCCTTGCAAAAAAACTACGGGACGATCGGAGTCCAACCCTGAGAAGCCTTCACTAATAAAATAAAGGAGTACACCCTCTACAAACTTCTCCCGATCCAAATTGGATCCCCACAACACTTAGAAGCAAGAATAATGATTACAAGGCTACGAAAAACAAAAATGACGAGTAGAGATTACCCGAACACGATCCTCCTTCGAAAACGACCTTCAATCCTCCTTCTCTCCCAAAGTTACAATGGCACTCTTGCCTCTTTTTCTCTCTCTTGTGTGTGTTATGTATGAGATTAGGATTAGGAAACACCATATGAAAATACCCTAATCCTACAATAAAACCAGGACGGTAGGATACGATCCAACGGTGATCAATCACCCTGAAAAACACTTTAGCCCCGACGAAACAGATGTCACACCCCGATTCCGTAAAATCGATAGTCGTCCTCCGGGCGTGATGCCGTGTGAACCTAAGTTGAGATCGCACAAGGCATATTCATAAGGTTATCATAAACACAACATCAAGTTAGAGTACACAGAGAAATTGATTGACATATTGAAATAGAAGTAGACTTTTTATTGATAATAAAATCTCATTTATATTTATTCCATTAAATTCATTGCCGCACGGGCTACAACATGACTTGATTACAATACAAACGGTGATGAGATAGTCGTTCCATACTTTATATCCCTTTTATAAGAAAAAATATTTACACTTTCCACCTGCTATCGAGGGAAGTCGAGTCCTCATCTTGTCTTCGTTTGTACTGAATGCAGAATCTTCAAAAGGATTTAGGAAACAAAGCCTTCAACACACGGACGAGGCTTCAAAAGTGTTCGCACCGCCTTGAGCTTTAAGCGGCACGCCCTTCGTAGTTCGGGGTACCTGCATGGAGAGCGAGGATCAGTATATTACACTTTGTACTGGTGCGTGGCTATTTAAGTTCCAAGCTCTCATTTGGTTGAAGAGTTTATATGACTTAATGTATGAATATTTCTAACCATCCTAATGAATTTCAAACAAGCATATGACAAGTATAATGTAAAATACATTGAGACTTACCCACGGCAGACCGTACTGCGCCTTATGAGACTTACTATGTTCTTCCTGTCAATTATTATTATTTTCATACCAAATGCAGTATTACATGTGATTGGTCACTGACACCACAAGCCATCCTAGACTTATAGCTTTGTTAGTCTGGGCCCTTTCAACGCAAGTAGCGAGCCCCGCTGAAAGTCCCTGTCTAACCTGTGCTATCATCCAGCACATCTATATCGTGTTTCCTCCTAGGCCGAGTCGGTCCCGTGGCCCCAGATTGTCGCTCGAGAAAACTCTCTCCTTGTCGACAAGTTGTCCAATGACCGAGTTAGACTTATTTAGTTTACTCATGTCGAATCCACACTTTATTTGGGTCATTCTTTTGTTAATGCATTTCTACAGTTTACAGAGTGCCAATGCCTTTGCATTTATCAAATCTTTCGCAACACTACTATCAATTGAACTAAGAAGGGGTCGAGAAGAGAAAGGTCAGCCACTCACCTTGAATTTTGCTTGAGATGAGAGAACTTGTTAGTCGTACTAGACGTCGCCTACGCGATTACCTAAAATCGTACAAGCAACCGATTAGAATACTGTATTATTCAAGAAGTTCGATAGAAAATGCGAGCCATGAAAACCATCGAAAATATTCGCGAAAACGTATTCAGAAAACCAAAGCCAAAACCAATACAAACGGCATGAAAAACAGAGCAAGGAAAGGTCTCTCCCGACTCAGCCGCAGAGTCAATCCTTGAGGCACAACGCGCTGAATATGGGACTCGGTTCCAAAGAAGCCATTCCATAACGGAGAATGGATCTTAATTCAACCGTTCCCGTTTGATCGATTCGATCGATCCCGACCTATCGGTCCCGACCGAATCGATAGCGACAATATTCCTTTCTTGCACACCCCGTGGATGGAGAACGGGGCACAATGTAGGGACGGGATACTACACCATAACCAACTAAGAAAAAGTTTCGTCCTTGAAACTTAAGAATAGAACGTACCTCTACAAAAACAATGAAAGAAAATTTTCCTTCATTTTTGACTCAAGCTCCCACGTCTACTCCTCGACCGAATGGTTTCTCCAGAGAATGTGGACGAGAGGAATAGCACGGTTGCGGAGAAGTTTATCTTTGCGCTCCAAGATTTGGACCGGCTCTTCGACATATGACAAGTCTGCCTTCAGATCCAGCTTACCCAAATCCACCATATGGCTCGGATCGTACACGTACTTCCGTAATTATAAGACGTGGAAGACGTCATGTACCTCCGACAATGCAGGCGGCAAGGCAATTTGGTAAGCTACCGGGGCGACTCGCTTCAATATTTCGAACGGACCAACAAATCTTGGGCTCAATTTACCCTTCGCACCGAACCTGGAAACTTCACGCATGGATATTACTTTCAAGAATACATGGTCGCCTTCCGAGAACTCGAGGGGGCATCAGTGCATGTCGGCTGTCATGACCCGTACCTTTTTTTTAAACGAATACGAGACGTGTCCAAGCCAGCCTACGCCACAGTGTCGGCGGTAGAACGTTGTCACGGCCATGAAGATCAAAATCACAAATAATGCTCATTCACAAAACTAATTTAAATTACAATATTCATAAGTTTTACATTTACAAAAAATATAAACTTGTACAAATATTTGAATGACTACAAGTCCACTATCTAGCTAGTCTCTAGGCTTTGTTTGCAAATTTTTTCGTCACTCTCCAAGCTAAGTGAATCCACGGCTAACCTGAAAATGTTGGTTTCCAGTCAGGAATGGAACGAGCGCAATTCGCTGAATGCTATTTCAAATAAAGAAAATGACTATAAAACAAAGGTTAGACATCAGTCATGAGTTTTGAAAATAAACAGTAAATACGGAAAACCAATAGCAATAAATAGACACAAAATACTTTCCCCAACTGTTAGAAGTACCTTTGATATGTGATCGGTCTCGGAACAATTATGCGACACTGTCTACACTGTCTAAAGTTACACTGTCTACACTGTCTAAAGTTACACTGTCTAAAATTACACGGTCTACAGTTAATATTGCAATAAAGAAACACTGTCTACAAAATAATAATCACGAACTACACAGTTTAAATGCAATAATAATCACAGTCTACACTGTCTACTTTGTAATAAATAAATCACTGTCTACACTGTCTACTTTGCAATAATAAATTACTGTCTACACTGTCTAAGGTCAGATCACACATCCTTGGTACTTTTCATTCTCGACTCAACAATTTATAATAGAAAATAATCACATAACCAATGGCCAATCAATAAAATATAGTGAAAATCAATATCGAAATGCAGACAATAAACTGTACTCGCCTGTGGTCCTCTGCTGGTGAAACCGACAGTCTGAACTACTCAATGTGCCACAATAGTCAAAACCCATACAACAGTCCCCAGAAGCTGGAATAAATATTACCAATGTTCTTAGAATAGTCAAATTAGCTAGGGTTGCCTGTCCTTAAGTCCAATACTGGACACAGGAGCAAAACGGTAATTTCGGGCCAAAACGATGTCTGTTGTTGGACCCGCTTTGCACTGTAGAGCCCCGTCCCGCAAAGTCAATCGGAGAAATCGAAACGCCGACGGCGTTGGAACTTAGCCTTGCATCGGCTGCTCGAAGGCTCGCTCGTCCGAGGAGACTCCTCTCACAGGTGGGGGAGTTTCGGTGAACTTGCTTCATCTTAGCCTTCACTTAATAACTCGCAATGTTTTCAACTTGCACAACATAGGCTAATCTAAAAGCTACGAACGCACATAGCTAATGGAGTAATTCCGTCGAGTCGGAATGTCATAGAACATGGAAAGTGGTTCCACGATCAATATAGAAGTCGGCTCAGCGTGCTTTCAATTGACACTCGATCCTTCGTTCCTGTGGCTTGGGAGAAGGAAGTGGCCTAAGTTGCTAAATTGCCCCGACACTTGAAATTGCCTAAGTCCTAGGCGTCGCCTGCGTAACTGCTTGTTGAAGCAGGCACGGTCCCGTTGTGCAAGGCTTGGCATAGCCTTCGCATGTCCCGTTGGTCCCGTCGACTTGTCCCGATACTTGAATAAGCCTAAGTCATAGGCATCGCCGCGCGAATGCTTAACAAAGCATACACGGTCCGGTCCCGCAAGGCTTGGCATAGCCTTTGCACGTCCCGCAAGTTAAGTCGTCTTTCTACGGCTAGTTGGCTTAAGTCTAGGCACCCGAGAACTTGGTTGTTAAGTCGACCCCGTGCCTAGCACGTTCCCTAGATGCGTAGCTCGGCGTAGTCTTCACTTGTCGAGTCATTGCCCGTATAAGTCAACAAGAGTTGCTCTAGGCTAACGAAGCTATTTCTAGCGCTATCCCGCTCTAGTTGCGGTTGTCAAGTCAAGTAGTCCCTTGAGAACAAGGCTCGTCGTATAAATATATGACTCGAGCGTTAGCGTCGCCTAGAGAACCATGCCTGTCTAAGGCACGAGCCACGGTCGAATGCTTGTTTAAGCATGCCGGTCCCGTCCGGTCAGGTCCTGCTTGAATACTTGAATAAGCATGCCGGTCCCGTCCGGTCATGTCCTGCCTGAATACTTGAATAAGCATGTCGGTCCTGCCCGATCATGTCCTGCCTGAATACTTGATAAGTCCCGCACACGAGATCGGTCCCGCGGCTTGGGAGTCTCGATAGAATAAGGGAGTACATGGTCATGTTAAGGAAAGACTGGATAGATTGGATAGATCGAGTCTTGCATGGTCATGGACAACTTGTCGACAAGGTGTAGTCTTCTCGAATGATTACCGGGGCGCCGGAATCATTCGGCCCGGGAGAAGCAAGTGTGGCTCAAAGTAGGATGCTGGATGACCGCATGGGAGAGTTCCACCCACGCCGGGCTAGCTCCCCGCGTTGGTACCGGTGGATATCCCACGAGCCATGTCCAAGATAGCTTGAAATTGCTAGTGACCTCCTCATGTAGATGAGTCGGCAGATAGCGGCGACTCCGCGTGTATGCCCTTGGATTGAGTTTAGAACTTGAATGCTTGTCTAGTCGGTAAACAAATATCTGGGCCTAAGACTGGGCTGCAGCATAGGTACCGTGCTTGGCACGATAGATGGCGTCAAGATGTTCAGGAAAGTGATGCTATGGTCCACAAGTCTTGTCTAAGTTAGCAAATGGGTCTAACAGGAAGGCCGCAAGGCGGTAGCACGATAAGTCTTGATAACTTGCAAGGCGCGGCCTCGATCTTAAAGTACGGACAAGTCTAAGTAAAGTCTAAGGCACGACCTGCATGAGTCGTCCCGTTGCCGTCCCTTGGCACTTGAATCGTTAGCACAAGAATTGGTCTAGTGGCGCTTGAGTTTAATTAAAGGTCCTAGCACGGCCGAGTTCACGTGAATTGCCCCTCGACAAAGCACAGTCTTGAACAAGTCTAAGTTTGGAATAGAATGTGGCACGACCCTGCCGTCCCGCCTTGATTTTGGTCAAGTACCTAAGCGATGAGGCACTGCCTCGATCGAAAAACACGTTAGCAAGATAGCATGACCCCGTCGTTGCACGACCTTGTCGTTGCATCGCTAGTTATCGACCGAGACGTCCTAGTCTTAAAATACATCCTAAGGCAAGACTAGAAAGAAAATTGAAAGGGTTTAATCTGCACAAAGTAAATGAAGCGTGTCGGTTATGTATGGGTGGGCGAGAATCTCACTCCACCAGTACAGTGGTACTGACACCCACACAGTGTTTCATGTGCAGGCACAGGTAGAAGCTCGTGGCGCGGAGCTCGCTTGGATGCGTCGAGGCACGGAGTTCCTTGGCGAGTCGAAGCGTGCGGCCGTGCGACCCGAAGACTTATACAGGACATAATGTATGGACATCGCCTTCCGAAGCTTTCATTGGCTCAAGCATGTAATCGAGAGAAGAGAGAGAGCAGAGTGACTTGTAACATGAGTGAAAAGTGAGCCTGAGAGACTTGTGATTGGCCTTGTGCCTACAAATATAATCTTGTATTCAATATCAATAAAGAGATTCTTTTGAGTTACTTGTGTTCATATGTGTTCTCCTTTAATTCCGCTGCAATGTATTCAATGTTTCTGCTTGGGACTTCTGTACGACGACCCCGTCGCCGCCGATGCAATCGGCCGTTATGGAATAGCCTTGCACGAGTGCAATCTAGGCTCGTGCAGCATCACGCCTTAGCGAGGACGATCGCTCCTACGGGAGCGGGGCGTGACATAATGGTATCAGAGCATGGCTTTACGTCCTTGGACTTCACGTCGAATTTCTCAGTTTTGAAAGCTCGTTGTTGGAAAATAAGTATGCGCTCTCTCTCGATTGTCCCTCGACATGTCCATACAATAAGTCTAAATATTTTCGAAAGCTTGTACAAGCGTTCATTCGAACGTATCGGTAGGCTATCGCCGGATGCATCGTAGGCCTTTGTGCTGAACGTTGCCAACTTGACTCGATAGAAAATGCGTGCTAATGTAAGCAAGTCGCTTGCGTGCCCGAATGGTCCTGTGTCAACTTTAGAAAGTCGCGTGCATGCCTAATTAGTACAACGTTGACCCTAGCAATGAGCATGCAAACTTGAATAAAAGTCCGCACGGGATAGCTATGCATACGGCCTTTTGGCTAAGTTGTATTTCGTGTCGCGCACCTCGACCCTTGGTGCAAACGAATCACGAACGATATCAAGTATCGCTCGGTCGGAAATGGAGATGCACTTAGAGTGTCTATCGATAGGAATGCTATCGAGTTAACGCTTAGGCGTACACAGAGGATTGACTTAGATTTCGAGAAAATAGTGCGAGCGACCTAGCGCGTCGATACGACGCGAGCGACTACGCTAGTGATTCGTCGAGCGAATCCGAAGGATATCTTAGAGAATGATGCGAACTTGATTGAGGACTAGATCGGATGGCTCGAATCCGAGTGGTGTATGGATTTTCTTGGAAATCATTCGAGCGAATATTGAGGATTACGGGTATGTCGGCGAGGCGATGCGATCGCGCAAAGCCTTAGAATACGTCACGCTTAGTTGATCGTGACTTCGAATATCCCGAACGAGTTGTCGTTCGGACAACTTGTGAATGGGCAACGCGTGTTAGAAATCGATTCGGAGCGATGAATAAAAATGAAAGGTCTTGATCGAGGAAATCTAGAGGATCGCACGTACGATTTCAAATTAAGTCGGATGAAATGTGACTTGAGTGTTGGACGAAAATCTTGAAACGAGCTTGAGGAAGAGCGACTGAACTTGATCTTGAATATCGAGAAAATTATGGGATATCCAGCTCGGACAATAGCATCAGTCGCACGACTCGAAATTGGTTGCAAAGAAAGATCGTCAGGTTACGCATATCGTCGATGGTATTGAGGCGTATCAAAGACCGATATACGATAACTCGGGGGTACTCTGACTCGGCAAATGACGATCGTGCAAATGGCATTATTCCGATGGATGTTATAATTGGGATATTAAAATGTGTCGAGGAAAAGGATAAACTTGGCTCGAGGATTTTCTGGTTGAACAAATGACGGGTAAACTATCGAATTGAAATGCTTGGATTTACTTCGACGATAACCCCAACGTCGACATTCTTGTCTTATGCGAGCGCAACTCCAGCCTCGCACATGCATCGCGTCGATTAGGGCGATCACTCCGCGTGAGCACTGGTATGGTGATTCATACAGCGGGGGTGATCAAACTTGCACGGCGCGGCAATACGATTGCTTCGACTTGTGGTTTGACGCGAAGGCGACTCGAGAATGACTTAATATGCTTGATGATTGAATTTGAGGATTGCATGGGTCCAATCCGCGTAACGAGAATGAGTTAGTCTAAACTCAAACAAGAGTTACGCCCCGATGAGAATGATTATTTCGCGGGAGCGTTGCATGGTGATTCACGAACCGCCGTGGATAATCAGACTCGCGTGAGATTGGGGCGCAACGTATTGTCGAGCTAGATGACCTCGTGATCGAATACCTGAATTGGTTGGAAGCGGTGAATTGAATGGATTCGGATTTGTTGCGCTGCGCAACGAATGTCTTGATGCGAATAGGTGATCGTACTCGATGTTTAGAACTCTGAGTGACGCGAGCTTGGGTAGAAAATCCCGTACTATCGACTTTGGTTTGACCCTAGGATTGGCGTCAGTGTTGGCATTATTGTTGGGAAACTATGATTCCAATCCTGACATTGACTTAGCCTCGCAAAGATTGGCCTAGCGGTTAGGCGAAACGTCCCTGTTGCAAGAGTTATCAATCGAAGAATCGATCTTGAGGATTGGTATGAATGGATAATGTGAATTATGAATGTAGGAAATCCTGCTCACGAGATTCGGCTGACATGCATATATTTCAGGGACGCATGGGTATGTGCACGATGCGACTCGAGTGAGAATGACAAATTCTCAATCATACGGCTTGGCTGAATGCATGTATTTTGGGGACGCTTGGAATGCGTGCACGATCCAGCCAAGTGATACAATGAGTTTAAGCAAGACTTGAACAAGGGAGAGTGTCGAGATCTTGGAATCGTGTTAAAGGAAAGATTGATTTTAGTACGAGCGTGGCTCGGAATCGAGGAACGCGTAGGCGAAGTGTGTGCGATAGTTCCGCGTCTGCATACGATTAAGTCTTGGCCATAGAAATGGTAGGATGGCTTGCCCTCAGGAAAGTCTCGAGGATGAGACTTGTTCTGAGTGGTGTATGTTGTAGTGCCCCGTCCCGCAAAGTCAATCGGAGAAATCGAAATGCCGACGGCGTTGGAACTTAGCCTTGCATCGGCTGCTCGAAGGCTCGCTCGTCTGAGGAGACTCCTCTCACAGGTGGGGGAGTTTCGGTGAACTTGCTTCATCTTAGCCTTCACTTAATAACTCGCAATGTTTTCAACTTGCACAACGTAGGCTAATCTAAAAGCTATGAACGCACATAGCTAAGGGAGTAATTCCGTCGAGTCAGAATGTCATAGAACATGGAAAGTGGTTCCACGATCAACATAGAAGTCGGCTCAGCGTGCTTTCAATTGACACTCGATCCTTCGTTCCTGTGGCTTGGGAGAAGGAAGGGGCCTAAGTTGCTAAATTGCTCCGATACTTGAAATTGCCTAAGTCCTAGGCGTCGCCTGCGTAACTGCTTGCTGAAGCAGGCACGGTCCCGTTGTGCAAGGCTTGGCATAGCCTTCGCATGTCCCGTTGGTCCCGTCGACTTGTACCGATACTTGAATAAGCCTAAGTCATAGGCATCGCCGCGCGAATGCTTAACAAAGCATGCACGGTCCGGTCCCGCAAGGCTTGGCATAGCCTCTGCACGTCCCGCAAGTTAAGTCGTCTTTGTACGGCTAGTTGGCTTAAGTCTAGGCACCCGAGAACTTGGTTGTTAAGTCGACCCCGTGCCTAGCACGTTCCCTAGATGCGTAGCTCGGCGTAGTCTTCACTCGTCGAGTCATTGCCCGTACAAGTCAACAAGAGTTGCTCTAGGCTAACGAAGCCATTTCTAGCGCTATCCCGCTCTAGTTGCGGTTGTTAAGTCAAGTAGTCCCTTGAGAACAAGGCTCGTCGTATAAATATATAACTCGAGCGTTAGCGTCGCCTAGAGAACCATGCCTGTCTAAGGCACGAGCCACGGTCGAATACTTGTTTAAGCATGCCGGTCCCGTCCGGTCAGGTCCTGCTTGAATACTTGAATAAGCATGCCGGTCCCGTCCGGTCATGTCCTGCCTGAATACTTGAATAAGCATGCCGGTCCTGCCCGGTCATGTCCTGCCTGAATACTTGATAAGTCCCGCACACGAGATCGGTCCCGCGGCTTGGGAGTCTCGATAGAATAAGGGAGTACATGGTCATGTTAAGGAAAGACTAGATAGATTGGATAGATCGAGTCTTGCATGGTCATGGACAACTTGTCGACAAGGTGTAGTCTTCTCGAATGATTACCGGGGCGCCGGAATCATTCGGCCCGGGAGAAGCAAGTGTGGCTCAAAGTAGGATGCTGGATGACCGCATGGGAGAGTTCCACCCCCACCAGGCTAGCTTCCCGCGTTGGTACCGGTGGATATCCCACGAGCCATGTCCAAGATAGCTTGAAATTGCTAGTGACCTCCTCATGTAGATGAGTCGGCAGATAGCGGCGACTCCGCGTGTATGCCCTTGGATTGAGTTTAGAACTTGAATGCTTGTCTAGTCGGTAAACGAATGTCTGGGCCTAAGACGGGGCTGCAGCATAGGCACCGTGCTTGGCACGATAGATGGCGTCAAGATGTTCAGGAAAGTGATGCTATGGTCCACAAGTCTTGTCTAAGTTAGCAAATGGGTCTAACAGGAAGGCCGCAAGGCGGTAGCACGATAAGTCTTGATAACTTGCGAGGCGCGACCTCGATCTTGAAGTACGGTCAAGTCTAAGTAAAGTCTAAGGCACGACCTGCACGAGTCGTCCCGTTGCCGTCCCTTGGCACTTGAATCGTTAGCGCAAGAATTGGTCTAGTGGCGCTTGAGTTTAATTAAAGGTCCTAGCACGGCCGAGTTCACGTGAATTGCCCCTCGACAAAGCACAGTCTTGAACAAGTCTAAGTTTGGAATAGAATATGGCACAACCCTACCGTCCCGCCTTGATGTTGGTCAAGTACCTAAGCGATGAGGCACTGCCTCGATCGAAAAACACGTTGGCAAGATAGCATGACCCCGTCGTTGCACGACCTTGTCGTTGTATCGCTAGTTATCGACCGAGACATCCTAGTCTTAAAATGCATCCTAAGGCAAGACTAGAAAGACAATTGAAAGGGTTTAATCTGCACAAAGTAAATGAAGCGTGTCGGTTGTGTATGGGTGGACGAGAAGCTCACTCCACCAGTACAGTGGTACTGACACCCACACAGTGTTTCATGTGCAGGCACAGGTAGAAGCTCGTGGCGCGGAGCTCGCTTGGATGCGTCGAGGCACGGAGTTCCTTGGCGAGTCGAAGCGTGCGGCCGTGCGACCCGAAGACTTATACAGGACATAATGTATGGACATCGCCTTCCAAAGCTTCCGCTGGCTCAAGCATGTAATCGAGAGAAGAGAGAGAGCAGAGTGACTTGTAACATGAGTGAAAAGTGAGCCTGAGAGACTTGTAATTGGCCTTGTGCCCACAAATGTAATCTTGTATTCAATATCAATAAAGAGATTCTTTTGAGTTACTTGTGTTCATATGTGTTCTCCTTTAATTCTGCTGTAATGTATTCAATGTTTCTGCTTGGGACTTCTGTGCGACGACCCCGTCGCTGCCGATGCAATCGGCCGTTATGGAATCGCCTTGCACGAGCGCAATCTAGGCTCGTGCGGCATCACGCCTTACCGAGGACGATCGCTCCTACGGGAGCGGGGCGTAACATGCACCGAAAAGCGTGCCAGAGTCAACGGTCTCTAAAATCATCAAAATATATGTCTACGGATCCAGTTTTTCGATACGAACCCAACCGTATATCCAAAGTTGGATTTCGGTGGGCCGAGCACAAAATCGCCCGTTGAGTGGAACCGTAGGGCCCGCAAAACGGTAATTTTATCAACTGTCTTAGAATTGGACCAAACTTGGCATACAGGACCAAAAAAACGATACGGTCCTTTTGGCGTAAGTTTTGTCTCGATCTGACGAGCATGCACAAAGTAATTGGAGAATTTGCAAAGTACACGATACGATGAATTTCGACGGATACGCATCAAATTTGTCGCGCACACGCGACCAATTTGAATTCCGCCAAAGACCACACGACGACGAAGCTGTTACGCACCTTTCGATACTTATGGTGCGCGACCATGTCGCCCGGAATAGCGGGACGCACGTCGTGTGGAGCAATTTTCTAGTTTTGAAAACAGATTTTTGGAAAACTTTGGGATTCGATTTTTCGACGCGTAGTCTATGTTTTTCGAATCCACAAAAAGGATTATGAAGCCCTATATGTTGTCTAAAAGTGTCTTTAAATAGTTTTCTAATTATCGCTACGGCTTGGCGGCCATTTGCCTTCAAATATGGGTGTTTGGACTATTACAAGTGTTCTGTTTTAACATATTTTTTTGTCAACTTCCACTCGATTTCTCTCGAGTCTCGGATCACTAGAAATTAAACTATTTAATAGGGATTGAAGAGGGTTAAAACAGGATCATACCAGAGAAAGCGGTTTGACGATTCATCGACCATGCGCGGAGAAAACTCTCTGCGAAAGTCCCCTCGTCGACTACTCTACAGCTGCGGTCGTTCGGTTTACTCCGCGCGCGTGGGTAGTTTCGCGCGCCTGGCCTGCCGACTCCTGCCTGGTGCGGCGGCGCACGGCCGCTGGTGGGTCGCCCATGTGTGGGCGGCGGTCGGGGCTTCGGTTTTGCATTTAGGGTTTGAGTTTTGAGACTTCTCTCTCCGTCGATCTCTACTGCTTATATAGTTCAAACTCTCGGGTGTTGCTTTCGGGTTCGCACAGTTGGGGTGCCTAGCTCGGGCTGGCCCAATGTTGGTTGCTAAATAATTAATCCAATTACTAGAGATTAATAATAATGTGGATTAGTTGTATATATATTTATGTGGGCTGCTGAATATATATTTATGTGGGCCCTTTATGTTGTCTGTGGCTCGTTTGGTTTTTGTTTTCTATTTATTAACCCATACATAAAAAATATATATATATATATATATATATATATATATATATATATATATATATATATATATATATATATATATATATATATATATATATATATACCTTTTCTTTTCTTTTATTCATTAACTATAATTGTATATATATAATTAAAACCTCATATAATCCTATATATGAATTAATACTTATCCATAAGTATTTCTATATTTACATATATACACGTGGATTCCTATATTTATATATATACACATGTACATATATATGTAATATATATTTATATATAAATACACCTATACACATATATAGTATATATATTTATATATATATACATGCATTCCCATCTATATCTATATATATATACGTATACATTTTTTTTCTATATATATACGTATACATATATATAAGTTTTATATATATATATATATATATATATATATATATATATATATATAAAATATATATATATATATATATATATATATATATATATATATATATATATATATATATATATATATATATATATATATATATATATATATATATATATATATATATATATATGTATATTCACACCCCTATAACAATTAATAATATACATCCAATTATACATTTACCTACAGAAAATATATGTCCCTATATTTTCCTATATATGTATATACATATTTATATCAATAAAATGTTGTATTCCTCTTCCTACTATATATATTACACAGAATTTATGTTCCCATATATTCATATTTATACCTATAGTAATCTCCATATGTCTAAATAACCTCAATGATATTTAATTAGTAAAAATAAGGAAAGTATTTCTAAATTTTTTCGGGAAGGAGAGCTACAAATCTACCCACCTTAAAAATAATTTCGTCCTTGAAATTCTAACTCATAATCATGCCTAAAATCAAAAATAAAGGTAAAAGAATAAATCCACCATTTCCACAATCTTCTCAAATTTAATTTCTCAAAAATTATTTTATGACCCTCATAACTATGAATACTTGAGGACTTCTACCCACCTTTGGTCACACTACTCCATCAAACTAAAAATCTTAAAATCTTCTAACTGGTTGCTAACAATCCTACCAACAATTATCTAGGCATATGGTATCTAAACTCCTCTCGTATATATCAAGCAACCCCAAAATTTAACAAGCAATAATTTTTTAACAAGTAGCTAAGTGATATTGATAAATTCTAATAAGCATGACCATTCGTCTTCTGAGATAGGCAGGACAAGAAGATAAGGGAGAATAATCTAGAGCACTATAAAGTTTCAAGAATGGTAGAGAGTATCCAACGACACAGCTAAAAATGTTTACGAACCATTGACTTATTTGCTAGACTGGGTTACTCTAGTCTAGTCAATTGCTAAATCGAAAAACCCTTCGTTTCTTGGAGGGTCGCTCAATTCATGCAATACGGAAATTCTGTTCCCGAAATTCTAAACAAGGTTCCATAATAGAACGAAATTTGAGAGATCAAGGTTGTGATATATTCCGTGGTTATTTAAACCACGAGCAAGGTGTATAAATGCAATACAAGATCGTATCTCAACTTCTAGGTGGATGGAATAAGGGTTACGAATGACATCACATTCTAAGAGGTGGAGACTTCATAGTAGGTATAGGAACTTATTTTAAACAGTTCGATTTTATAGTCTAACAATAGTGGTATGCATGGATAGGTTTTACTGGGTCTTAATGAACTTCCTGATTGGACAGCAATCGTCGGTTGGATGAACCCTGGATTGCATTCTATATGGACTGGACAAGATTCCAATGATAAAACTATTCCTACCAGGTTAGGATAACCTAGAATAGGATTTCTTCCAAGTGGTTGAGCTAGTTGTTAGTCAGGTTGGGTTAGCTAGGTCCACAAGCCCAAAATGTGCCTTTAGTGACTTTTGTGTTTAAGTAGCACATGAGGCCTCAATTGGACAGTACACTAGTGGCAGGTGCGTAGTGGGCTTCGGGTAGTTCACAACCATATATTGGATCGAAGGTTTTGAGTCAAGATTGAGGCTCTAATGGAAGTCGAAATTATACCGGTATTATGGTAAGGGTTACAGCTAGTCCTTTTAACATGAAAGTCGTACCCCAAAAATAGAGTACAAGGGGACGGGTTTGAGCGAGACATGATATACCTAGATGAAGGCGGACTCGTCTAGATCTTGTATGTGAAATCTGTTGGAGGATAACAGCTGGTCTCGTGCTCCGAATATTAATGACACGGCCGGGGGCACAAAATAGTCTAAAAGGAAAGTGGGAGTCTATGGGGCACTAATTATCATCCCCATAGGAATTATTCTAATCAATCGGTAACCCTCGTACATCCTAAAATTTTGAAAGCTTACAGTCTACCCACCTTAGAAGTTAGGCTATGGTTTTAGGGATAAAGAGGTTAAGAGAATTTTTAAGTCCGAATATTGTACCTCGACTCTTATTAATAAAGAATAAGGCACGACGTCACGGATACGGTAAGTATAAGTCAAGTCAAGGGTCGTTCCTCAATAAATGAGAATGAGGGTGTACAATAACACATGGTCGATCAAAATAGAATGACCTACTCGTCCATAGTATATAAGGGTTATCGACAGGGTAACCAACTCTAAGGCACATCTTACGAAAGATTTCCTAGCAACTGAGTCATGAATTTCTATTGACACTCAGTCTGTCGGACTATTGTCACAAGAGTTGTGGTGCTCATGTATTGCTGTTGACCACATGTAGATCATAGTGTGACAGAGTATTTAAGCTATGGTATTGGCTAAGCTAGTGATTATGGCTTTGGTCGAGGGACGGTTGAGTCAAGGCATAAGGGTTGAAAGTAAAGGCAATATTCAAGAAAATATTTAGAGACACAATGAATTGTTTCTTGAAAATAGATAGTCTCCTGGGTTGGCATTATGACTAAGGATAAAACACTAATCATTCTCAAATTCAGATGGCTTGAAAGTCCCGATAACAGTTTGGGGGCGAGAGGAGAACGAGTAATTCAATCACATAGCTGGCTGACGATAACTACCCTTGTGTATGCAACTACCATAGCCCTGGGGATACATAGTATCTCTCTACCAATTACGAGCTTCTGTCCTTCCAAATCAGTAAAAGACAAAAATAAGAAAGAGTTCAAGAAAGAGGTTACTGAATACAATCACGTGATTCAAATGCGAACATATAATTCGAGAGGAATTGTCAAGCAGTCGCGGATGAGATCCTAGATACCTATATATCTCCATCCACGTAGTGTAATTAAACGAAGAGCGAACCAAATGTATCATGGTTGATCAGACTATAGTACACTGATTCTGATTAGACAATAAGTTAGCAGGCGTCCCCGCTAAACATATACATCGAATCAAGCTCGAGAACAGAGTGAGCTTGCAAAACTAAGTTGTAATAGTAGCGTTGGTCAAGCTAGTCAAAATATAAGTAGACGAGATTTTTAAAAGAGACAAATAGTTCAAGTTTTGCGAGAATTAAACCTTACCTGGTGTTCTTGTTCATACAGTCTTCCTACTATCTTCCTATCCATAAGGCCTTGGTCGACTAACGGGTTATGGAACTTCTAAATTATATATTTTGGGTAAACCTATTAATGTCAGTCAATTACCTTGTTTAATAGATCACAAGAACCACGGAATGTTAGGTTGGGAGACATGATATCCAACTTACAGAACTTACACTAGTATTGGTTTTGGATCTTAGGGTCATACAGGGCATTTTCCTATCCTCTATAGTATCCTAAACTTGTAATCACATCTGAAGTTATTTCACCGAGAATTATGCCTTGCCCGTATACTCTGGCTATGGCAAACCCTTGGTTCCGTGATTCAGAGGTGATATGCTATCAGGTACTCTACCTTATATTGACACAAGGGTATCTAAGATCTAAGAGGTCAACTACGATATAGTTTAAGTAATGTTATATAACCTATGATCTTCAAAATGATTTTATTTCTATGGGTTGTGCCTCGCCAGTGCGTTGCTGGCTGCAGTGAACCCATACTATCCATTCTCAAATAATTGGCGACAGTGCGTTGCTGTTTAGTCATTATGAGTTAACTAACATTCCTTTAACTACATCTGTAAAAATCCATGAGCTCCTAGAGATTCAAACAAGTTGCCTATGAAATAAAGTGTAAGCATTTGTCCTATCAGTCACAACCCTTAAGATAAAAGATTGAACAGGGGAAAATAATTAAGGACAAAAGAAATACATACATTCTAACTATTCCATGTGTATTCAAGCCTCTGAGGGACAAACTTGAATCGAAACTAACTCGAGGTCCGTATATGGATAACAAAATCAGAACTTTATAAAATAATGATTCTTAGGGCAACTAGCAATTATATAGATAATTCGGCTAGGATATGAGGATGATATCTAAGAGGCAAAGAGAATGAATTGAACAATTCATCAAGGTTAGATCATTACTATAGGAAACTCTGCCTCACTAAGTGAATCATCTATCCACATTAGATCATATTGTCCTATCAAGAGGTAATAGTGTAACTTTGGGGATCTGACAAGGTATCAAAATTAAGAACCCTCATCCTAAATTGCATGGCCTAGACTACCTATCGATAAATTTGTATAAGGGACTCCTAGTCCTAGTCATTCACTTAAATTAAATTAATCTTAATTCGTGAATGAGCATTTCCTTGCCGCAGGCTCGCAATAGTACAACTAACTTTAAGTACTATCACGAGTTCGCATGATTTACGAAGACCGACCTGCATGGGCCACCACAAAAACTTGTCACGACCCGCACCCATTTTTTTTTAAACGAATACGAGATGTGTCCAAGCCAGCCTACGCCGCAGTGTCAGCGGTAGAACGCTGTCACGGCCGTGAAGATCAAAATCACAAATAATGCTCATTCACAAAACTAATTTAACTTACAATATTCACAAGTTTTACATTTGCAGAAAATATAAACTTGTACAAATATTTGAATGACTACAAGTCCACTATCTAGCTATTCTCTAGGCTTTGTCTGCAAGTTTTTCCGTCACTCCCCAAGCTAAGTGAATCCACGGCTAACCTGAAAATGTTGGTTTCCAGTCAGGAATGGAACGAGCACAATTCACTGAATGTAATTTCAAATAAAGAAAATGACTATAAAATAAAGGTTAGATATCAGTCATGAGTTTTGAAAATAAACAGTAAATACGAAAAACCAATAGCAATAAATAGACACAAAATACTTTTCCCAACTGTTAGAAGTACATTTGATATGTGATCGGTCTCGGGACAATTATGCGACACTGTCTACACTGTCTAAAGTTACACTGTCTACACTGTCTAAAATTACACGGTCTACAGTTAATATTGCAATAAAGAAATACTGTCTACAAAATAGTAATCATGAAATACACAGTTTAAATGCAATAATAATCATGGTCTACACTGTCTACTTTGCAATAAATAAATCAGTGTCTACACTGTCTACTTTGCAATAATAAATCACTGTCTACACTGTCTAAGGTCAGATCACACATCCTTGGTACTTCTCATTCCCGACTCAACAATTTATAATAGAAAATAATCACATAACCAATGGCCAATCAATGAAATATAGTGAAAATCAATATCGAAATGCAGACAATAAACTGTACTCGCCTGTGGTCCTCTGCTGGTGAAACCGACAGTCTGAACTACTCAATATGCCACAATAGTCAAAACCCATACAACAGTCCCCAAAAGCTGAAATAAATATTACTAATGTTCTTAGAATAGTCAAATTAGCTAGGATTGCCTGTCCTTAAGTCTAATTCTGGACACAGGGGCAAAACGATAATTTCTTGTCACTACCACATTTCTAGTGTGAGGGTATTTTTGTCATTTTGGGGTATTTTTAAATTTATTGGAATTAATTAGAATTTATGGGAATTTTTGGGAATTTATTGAAATTGTTTGACTAGGTTGACTTTTGACTAGTGTTGACTTTGTAGACCTACTTAGAAGCTAACCCTTGTTCGTGGGCCATGGTTAGGTCAAGTGACTCTAGTCTAACCTAGCCTAGCACTTGGTTTAAGTCATTTTAGCAAATAGGAATAGAAGTCACAAGTCATGACTTGTGGTTTTAGAACCATTGTTAAATCTAATCTACATTAGCTTGGTAGCTTGGCCCAAGGCCCAACCATTGGACTAGACCCTAAACCCAAGCCTAGTGGCCGGCCACCATATCCACATGAAGATTCCTACCATATATAATCCCTCTCAAAACTAGGGTTGCCACTTTTTAGGAAGAGCCCTATTTTCAAGGAGGTGAGTTCTTGTCTTCATTAATCCATTTTAATTCAATAATAGGTCCTAAAATCTCCAAATCAGTTGCAATGATTTTTAACACTAGTATTCTTGCTGTTATGGAGGTTTTGGTTCAGTTTGCTATTGGTTGGAAGTGATTTGGACATCAAGCAAAGAGCTAGAAAGAGCCATTTTTCCATTGAAACTTCACATAGAGGTATCTCCTTCATTTCTCCATGAAACTTCATGTAGTCTTCACCAATAGGAAGCCCTCAGGGTCCCCCTAGGGTTTGGATAAGTTTTGTTCCTGGTGTCAGAGCTTTCGTGTCCGTTCTGGACACGTATTAGTGACCATGCATTGTGTTCGACGAAATGCCTCAAAGGGCATTTCGATCGATTTATTTCATTATTTTTGAATAGGATTAATAGTTTAGATCTGGTATTTTGATCCCTGTGCTTGAGTTCTTGTGTCGTGTTATTTTTGTGTCGATTTCATGGCTGGACACGCGCGTGCACACGTCGCGCGCTGCTGCAGGGAGTCCCCTGCTACTCGGGGCCCACAACTCCCTGGACACGACTCGTGGACACAAATTATTTGACACACATGATAGGGCAGTGTTTGTCATGACACTCCCCAAGTGACACGACCTCTCATGTCGTATCTGAGGTGCACGACACACCACACGGGGTCTACATACAGTCTGTGTACTCGTGTGGATGGGCTCTGATACGCGTGTCTAACTTGGACACGTGGACACGAGGACCCAGGACAGTTGGACCTAGACCTAGCCTAAGTATGGGGGTACCCAGGTGCACGAGCACGTGGCCTACCACGTGCTGTGTCGTGTGCACGACACTCGTGCACACGTGCACGAGACTTAGTTCACTGCACTGTGTCCAAGTTGCTGTTTTGATTTTTATTCCAGTTTGGACACATTGTGTCCACTTGGGTGGACACCAGTAGTTTATGTGACACGTACACATTGTATATAACAGTTACCAACCTCTATAACTAGGTTTAAATCATTTTTATTAGTGATTTGCCATTTTTTCCCCTTTCCTGAAATGTTGTATCAGCCAATTGGTTCTAGATTTCACATTTGGGTTTTGATTGGTTATTTAACCTGCATTTATTGATAATTTCATGTTTTTATAGATCAAACATGTTCTTCTATATGCTGCCTAACTATAGTTCAAGTTTTGGGATGTTTGGTGTAGTGTGGACTTCGAAATTTTAAAAGGAAAATATGGGGACTTTTGGTTCAGTTTTCTTAGCATTGGACAAATGATTTCTTTTCCTTGCTGATATGATATTGAAAGATGAATACCTGAGACTGAGAGGGGTCCAGTTTTGTTTCTTAAAAAGGTTTTGAATGATATACTTATGATATAGTTCAAGTTCACATTGTTTAATGTTTAAATTGCGTTGATATGAAGGGAGATAGTGAATTGAATTCTTTTCCCTTTCTTCTTAAAACTGAGTTTGAGTTTAGTCTATATAATCTGAGTTTAGTATTAACTATTTTTTCCCTTTCTAATTCACTGTTATGTATTTGCCTAGCTGTTCACTATTTTGATGATTTCCTGCAAACATATCCTTGTAGACACTTGTATACACACTTTCCTACACACAGTATTCTAATATTTCCTGCACTATGAACACCTGCACACATACATGATTTTCCTTCCTGTCTCCTATTTCCTGCACAGTTATGCACATTGTTCTTCTTTCACTGTTCTTCCTGCCAACACATATGTGCACACACACATTCTCTTCACTGGGTTGAATTGCTGAAATGTACACAGCCACACACACACACTTGTATTCCTAGCTTTCCTTTTCCTGCCTCTTGTACAGCCTATATATATGTATTTGTATAAATGTAAGCTAGTATAGGCTTTGAGGCATATATGTTCCCATATGTATGAGTGTGTGTGTATATATATATATATATATATATATATATATATATATATATATATATATATATATATATATATATATATATATATATATATACATTTCTATGCTAGTCTAACGCTTAGCCTAAGGTCATTTAGGTTATGTATTTTGTGTAGTGTGATGTGTATATTGTGGTATGTTTAGACTTCTATATATATATATATATATATATATATATATATAAAAAATATATATATATATATATATATATATATATATATATATATATATATATATATATAATTGTATAGAGAGTGATAGGTTTAAATACAGGAATTTACTTGTTTGGACCAATATAGACTAGTGTAGTCTAGAATAGACTTGTTAGAGCCTAGCATGACTTGTTAGACCTAGATAGCCTAGTTTAGACTTAATTAGACTTGGTTGACCTAGTTTGACTTCTAGGGTTGACCAGAGTTGACCAAGAGTTGACTTTGGTCTATATCGACTTAGAATCATATAGAATGCATAGTAGGACTTCATTTTGATATTCTGGACTTGTTGTGACTTGTGCTGTTCTGATTAGGAGCCAGACACCACTCCTTGGACAGTACGATTCATATCGGACACTCAGATATAGGCGAGTACATTTTCTGATTATTTCATATCCTGTTTAGAATTATTTCCTGCAGTAGATTACTTTACTTGTACTGTCACGTTGGTCACACGGATTGGTACTATATGGATCCTTTCTTGAGATGTTATCCTTAGGAAGCATCAGGTACTACATGTTCTGTGCGTTTCACTTACATGGCGTATCACATGCTTCATTGGTTCCTTGATCACTTACGACATATACTCTTATTATCGTAGAGTCTTCCTGGAATCCTTATCCCATTTATGGGACTACTATCTATCACCTTCGGGGTCTATCACCTTCGGGGTCTGTTACATAGCATCATATAACATAACCTGGCTGGATCCTTGTGTATTGATTAAGGGTACGGGAGAGTATAAATGGACATGTGAATAATACACCAGTAGTGTAGTATCAGAATCATTCCGTAGTGTAGCATCAGAATCATCCCAGGCCATTTATATGTTCATATTGTACTCTGACTCACTAGTCACATGCTAGCTCTTTATGTATAGTAGATATTTCTATTACAGTTCTCTCTCTGTTTACATACTGCACTTCTTTCAGTACTTGTATCTTACTTTACTGCATGTTTATATTTTCTAACCTGCTATGAATTGTTGAGATGTACTGTGCTCGCTCCTGTCCTGACTGGACCTATTGAAAATATTACAGAGGACGATGAGGAGGCTTGCCTGGACACCTACTACGGGGCAGCCTTAGATGACACCTGTGAGCTGGACCCTCAGGAGGATCCAGCAGTAGCTGAGGACTTTCCCCCGACTGCCTAGACTAGATTAGCTAGCTTGTTTTTCATTTGTAGTCTTGAGACATGTTCTAGTTAGACTCTTTATGTGGAGATCAGTTGTATATATTCTTTTATCTGAGACTTGTACTGCTGGGGTTATCTTAGACTATTATTTTATCTATTTCATTTCCTTGAGTTCTATTCATATCGTGCTATATCTTTCTTAGTTGTGATTGAGTTTCTATTGCTATGTCACCCCCATTCGGGGAGTATAAACTGTTTAGATATTTATATTACTAGATGTTGTAACCTAGGACAGTGTTCTACAGTCGATACTGCGGCGTAGGCTGGACGTATTCACGTCTCGTGCCCTTACTCTAGGGTGCGGGTCGTGACACGTTTTTAGTGGTGGCCCATGCAGGTCTAGACTAGAAGTGTAGTGGTACTCGAACTAGAGTATCACTGCAGTCTACTATAGGATATAGGACATTAATTTTAAGATACTCAATCACTTAGGAAAATTCTTTTTATTGCCATCTAAATCCTTTTGTCTGCTGATCCTTTGAATTATAATTGTCCGCCTTGTTATATCGCTTATTTCTCAGAAATTGATACTCTTGTTTGTCTATCTTCAGGATGGTAGAGACTCGTTCGCAGCGTGCCGTCCATGAGGATGCTATAGAGGGGACTGCTACCTCTCAGCCAGCACGACGAGGCCAGAGGACTGCAGCTCTTGCCACCTCAGCTCGTGTTGAGACCTCGGCAGCCGCAGCAGGGGGTATGCATCCACCGACTGGGAGGCAGGACCCGGTCTATCCAGAGGATCCCTTCCAGCCACCACCGCCTCCAGGACATGTAGACGCAGCTCAGATGTTCGCGTACTTCCAGCAGTTCATGGACCGGCAGCATGCTCGACAGGACAGAGGCATGGAGTTGGCTGTCATGACAGCCGCAGCTCGACCGGTGGTGCAGCAGCAGAGGACACCAGGGATCGAGCAGTTTCAGAAGATGAGCCCCAGGGACTTCCTGGGGACAGAGGGGATCCTGTATGCCGACGAGTGGATCGAGCATATGGAGGAGATCTTCCGCTTGGCCAGGATTCTGGCAGACCTTCAGATCAAGGCCGCAGCTAGCCGGATGCGAGATCTTGCTCGCACCTGGTATCAGTCGGACCCCAGGGTGGGGGTACCAGGGCAGACTTGGGAACAGTTTAGGGGCTTCTTCAAGAAGAAGTTCTTTCCAGATTCAGCAGTCAGAGCCTTGGAGACACAGTTTGAGAGCTTGGTCCAGGGGAGTCTCTCAGTTGAGGAGTATGCGGAAGAGTTTGGCCGTCTCGGCAGGTTTATTGAGGGGTTGAGCGAGACGGCGAAGGCCCAGAGGTTCCGGAAGGGTCTGGTCAAGGAGGTCAAGTCCCTAACCAAGGGGAACATAGATGCTATGTTTGAGGAGATCTTGAGCTTAGGCTCAAGAGAGGAAGAGACCCAGTTGGAGGCAGTAGCAGCAGGGGCCAGGCCAAGAGGCCCCACTTTCAGTTTTAGCAGCCGAGGCAGTTCCAGCCTCAGCCGATCCAGCAGAGGCCAGCTCAGCACCAGCAGCAGCCGAGGCAGCACCAGCAGGGCCAGAGGCAGGTTACCACTTGTGGATACTGTAGAAGGAATGGTCATGCTGCCAGTGAGTACAGGAAGAGGCTGGGTCTGTGCCTAGTGCGTGGCTCAGCAGATCACCAGATGAGGGAGTGCCGTGTGGGACGAGCAGCTCTGGGAGGTGGAGCTAAGGCTCCAGTGGGCCAGCAGCGGGGACCAGCCCTGCCGATGCAGCAGCAGAGGTTTGTCCAGCACCAACAGTAGGCCAGGGGAGGCCAGCAGGGACGAGCTTTCGCCATGGCAGCTGGAGATGCAGAGGTGACTGGAGAGCTGATTGCAGGTTCGATTCTTCTCGACTCCAGTCCAGCATTTGTATTGTTTGATTCTGGTGCATCACATAGCTTCATTTTAGTATCTTTTACGATTAGACGCGGTATCATAGCTGAATCGTTGCCTAGGACTTATAAGATCACGATTGGGGGTGGCATTATCCTCGTACGTGATGTTTGTAAGGGTCGAAGAGTAGTTTTGGAAGGCCGTGAGTTGGAGGTGAGCCTGCTCGTAATGCCATTGCCGAACTACGATATAGTACTAGGCATGGATTGGTTGAGCAGGCACCACACCAGCATCGATTGCAGAGGGGGTAGAGTTCTGTTCAGAGCGCCGGGGGAGCCAGAGTTTGAGTACTCCAGACGTCAGGCAGAGCAGAGCAGCGGAGTCTTCTGTGGAGTCTCGGTCGAGGAGCAGGCGATTCCACACTCTTTGATCGCAGAGTATATGGATGTTTTCCCGAAGGAGTTGCCGGGACTGCCACCAGATAGGGACATAGAGTTCTCGATAGACTTGGTTCCAGGAGCGGAGCCCATTTCTCAGCATGTCTATCGGGTGAACAACAGCGAGCTGGTGGAGCTGAAGAAGCAAGTGGATGAGCTACAGGACAAGGGCTTCATCCGCTCGAGTTCGTCGCCATGGGGTGCACCAGTGTTGTTCGTGCCGAAAAAGGATGGGTCAGTACGCATGTGTATTGACTATAGGACACTCAACAACCTCACGATCAAGAACAGATGTCCACTGCCGCGGATCGACGATCTGTTTGTCCAGTTGAGCGGAGCCCGGGTATTTTCTAAGATTGATCTGAGGTCGGGATATCACCAGGTGAAGGTGAAGGGGGAGGATATTCCCAAGACCGCTTTCAGGACGCGGTATGGGCAGTTCAAGTTTTTGGTTATGTCGTTTGGGCTAACCAATGCACCCGTAGTGTTTATGAACCTTATGAACAAGGTGTTCCATCAGTATTTGGATCAGTTTGTAGTAGTATTTATTGATGATATCTTGATATATTCCAAGACTGAGGAGGAGCACGAGGAGCATTTGAGGATAGTGCTGGAGATTCTCAGGAAGGAGCAGCTTTATGGAAAACTCTTCAAGTGTGAGTTCTTCCTAGACCGGGTAGATTTCTTGGAGCATGTGGTGACTGGAGATGGTATCTCAGTTGACCCCAAAAAGATTGTAGCAGTCGAGGAATGGACAGCGCCGACTTCAGTTGCAGAGATCAGGAGCTTCCTGGGGCTGGCAGGATATTACCGGAGATTTGTGCAGGATTTCTTCCGGGTTGCAGAGCCGTTGACATGGTTGACCCGGAAGGATGCTGAGTATGTTTGGTCAGAGGAGTGTCAGGCAGCTTTTGATGAGTTGAAGAAGCGGCTGACGATAGCTCCGATTCTGACGTTGCCTTCAGGATCAGGTGGATTCACTATTTATAGTGATGCTTCAGGGAAGGGGCTGGGTTGTGTGTTGCAGCAGCACGGGAAGGTAATTGCCTATGCTTCCAGGCAGTTACGTCCCCACGAGAAGAACTACCCTACCCACGACCTGGAGCTGGCAGCAGTAATTTTTGCTTTGAAGCTGTGGAAGCATTATCTGTATGGTAGGAGGGTGGAGATCTTCACAGATCACAAGAGCCTTAAGTATGTGTTCACTCAGAAGGAGTTGAACATGAGACAGCGCAGATGGCTGGAGCTGATGAAGGATTTTGACATCCTACTCCAGTACCACCCAGGAAAGGCCAACGTGGTTGCCGATGCCTTGAGTAGGTATCCGACAGCCATGTGTTTGACCATGGATCGGCATTTGCTTGCCGACTTGGAGAGCCTTGGGATTGAGGTGATCGTGCCGGGAGTACAGATGCAGCTGTGGGGGATGCAGATACAGTCAGACTTGGTGGACAGGATCAAGGCGGCTCAGTTTCAGGATGTGGCTTTTCAGAGTATCAGAGAGCAGATCAGTATAGGAGTGGGGGATCCTGAGTTCTCACTTGTAGAGGATGGTGCCCTGAGGCACGGTGCGAGGTTATGTGTGCCTAGCGGGGAGCTCAGAGAGCAGATTATGCAGGAGGCCCACAGATATCAGTACTCTATATACCCGGGTGCCAACAAGATGTACCGAGATCTGCGGGAGCATGTATGGTGGTCAGGAATGAAGCGGGAGGTGTCCCAGTTCGTAGCTAGGTGCTTGGTCTGTCAGCAGGTCAAGGCAGAGAGACAGTGGCCCGGTGGTTTGTTGCAGTCGCTGCCCATTCCCGAGTGGAAATGGGAGCATATCACGATGGACTTCGTTTCAGGATTGCCGCGTACTCCAGGAGGGAAAGACGCAATTTGGGTCATCGTGGACAGGTTGACCAAATTGGCCCACTTCTTGCCATTCAAGGTGGGTACGTCTACAGAGAGACAGGCGGAGATGTATATGCGGCAGATAGTCAGGATCCACGGAGTTTCGGTCAGCATCGTCTCAGATCGGGATAGCCGTTTTACTTCCCATTTCTGGAGGAGTCTGCAGACCAGCTTGGGCACTCAGCTCAAGTTTAGTACTGCATACCACCCCCAGACGGACGGACAGTCAGAGCAGACTATTCAGACCCTTGAGGATATGCTGCGGACGTGCGTTCTGGACTTTGGAGGTTCCTGGGAGGATCATCTTTATTTGGTGGAGTTTGCCTATAACAATAGTTTCCAGGCCAGCATCGAGATGTCACCTTTCGAGGCTCTGTACGGGCGTAGGTGCCGTACACCCTTATCCTGGGATGACGTTGGTGAGCGAGCTTTGCTGGGGCCAGAGATGATTGTGGATGCGGCCGAAAAGGTGAAACTCATCAGGGAAAGACTTCGCGTGGCGTAGGACAGACATCGGCACTGGGCCGATAGCCACCGGAGATCCTTGGAGTTTGAGGTACAGATTAGAGTAGGATTAGATTTAGGTTGTTGTTGTAATTTTGATCATATTTGTTTATTATTATTAATTGAGACCTTGCTTGTGATTAGGTCGGAGACCAGGTTTTCTTAAGGATATCTTCGACTCGTGGTATGATACGTTTTGGTGGAGGCAGAAAACTTAGCCCGCGCTTCATCGGCCCTTTCATTATCAGCGGGAGAGTCGGTGACGTGGCTTACAGGCTAGACTTGCCGCCTGTACTTGTGGGGGTCCACAACGTATTCCATGTATCACAGTTGAGACGGTACGTGGCTGACCCTAGCCATGTGCTCGATCATTCGGAGATTGAGGTGGGTCCTTCTCTCAGCTATCCAGAGCAGCCTGTGGAGATTCTGGATCGACGGGAGAAGGTTCTGAGGAACCAGGTGATACCGTTGGTACGCGTCGCATGGAGGCATCATTCTCCAGGAGAGTCTACCTGGGAGCGGGAGGATGAGATGCGCGAGCGGTACCCTTATCTTTTTGGACCTTGAGGTATACTTTCTATCCTTCTCATCAGTTGCATTTCGCCTTTCAATTTCGAGGACAAAATTCTTTTAAGGAGGGTAGATTTGTCACTACCACATTTCTAGTGTGAGGTTATTTTTGTCATTTTGGGGTATTTTTAAATTTATTGGAATTAATTAGAATTTATGGGAATTTTTGGGAATTTATTGAAATTGTTTGACTAGGTTGACTTTTGACTAGTGTTGACTCTGTAGACCTACTTAGAAGCTAACCCTAGTTAGTGGGCCATGGTTAGGTCAAGTGACTCTAGTCTAACCTAGCCTAGCACTTGGTTTAAGTCATTTTAGCAAATAGGAATAGAAGTCACAAGTCATGACTTGTGGTTTTAGAACCATTGTAAATCTAATCTACATTAGCTTGGTAGCTTGGCCCAAGGCCCAACCATTGGACTAGACCCTAAACCCAAGCCTAGTAGCCGGCCACCATATCCACATGGGAATTCCCACCATATATAATCCCTCTCAAAACTAGGGTTGCCTCTTTTTAGGAAGAGCCCTATTTTCAAGGAGGTGAGTTCTTGTCTTCATTAATCCATTTTAATTCCATAATAGGTCCTAAAATCTCCAAATCAGTTGCAATGATTTCTAACACTGGTATTCTTGCTGTTATGGAGGTTTTGGTTCAGTTTGCTATTGATTGGAAGTGATTTGGACATCAAGCAAAGAGCTAGAAAGAGCCATTTTTCTATTGAAACTTCACATAGAGGTATCTCTTTCATTTCTCCATGAAACTTCATGTAGTCTTCACCAATAGGAAGCCCTAAGGGTCCCCCTAGGGTTTGGATAAGTTTCGTTCCTGGTGTCGGAGCTTTCGTGTCCGTTCTGGACACGTATCAGTGACTATGCATTGTGTTCGACGAAATGCCTCAAAGGGCATTTCGATCGATTTATTTCATTATTTTTGAATAGGATTAATAGTTTAGATCTGGTATTTTGATCCCTGTGCTTGAGTTCTTGTGTCGTGTCATTTTCGTGTCGGTTTCATGGCTGGACACGCGTGTGCACACGTCGCGCACTGCTGCAGGGAGTCCCCTGCCACTCGGGGCCCATAACTCCCTGGACACGACTCGTGGACACGAATTATTTGGCACAAACGATGGGGCAGTGTCTGTCATGACACTCCCCAAGTGACACGACCTCTCATGTCGTGTCTGAGGTGCACGACACACCACACGGGGTCTACTAACAGTCTGTGTACTCGTGTGGATGGGCTCTGATACGCGTGTCTAACTTGGACACGTGGACACGAGGACCCAGGACAGTTGGACCTAGACCTAGCCTAAGTATGGGGGTACCCAGGTGCACGAGCACGTGGCCTACCACGTGCTGTGTCGTGTGTACGACACTCGTGCACACGTGCACGAGACTTAGTTCACTGCACTGTGTCCAAGTTGCTGTTGCTGTTTTGATTTTTATTCCAGTTTGGACACATTGTGTCCACTTGGGTGGACACCAATAGTTTGTGTGACACGTACACATTGTATATAACAGTTACCAACCTCTGTAATTAGGTTTAAATCATTTTCATTAGTGATTTACCACTTTTCCCCCTTTCCTAAAATGTTGTATCATCCAATTGGTTCCAGATTTCACATTTGGGTTTTGATTGGTTATTTAACCTGCATTTATTTATAATTTCATGTTTTTATAGATCAAACATGTTCTCCTATATGCTGTCTAACTATAGTTCAAGTTTTGGGATGTTTGGTGTAGTGTGGACTTCGAAATTTTAAAAGGGAAATGTGGGGACTTTTGGTTCAGTTTTCTTAGCATTGGACAAATGATTTCTTTTCCTTGCTGATATGATATTAAAAGATGAATACCTGAGACTGAGAGGGGTCCAGTTTTATTTCTTAAAAAGGTTTTGAATGATATACTTATGATATAGTTCAAGTTCACATTGTTTAATGTTTAAACTGAGTTGATATGAAGGGAGATAGTGAATTGAATTCTTTTCCCTTTCTTCTTAAAACTGAGTTTGAGTTCAGTCTATATAATCTGAGTTTAGTATTAACTATTTTTTTCCCTTTCTAATTCACAGTTATGTATTTGCCTAGCTGTTCACTGTTTTGATGATTTCCTGCAAACATATCCTTGTAGACACTTGTATACACACTTTCCTGCACACAGTATTCTAATATTTCCTGCACTATGAACACCTGCACACATACATGATTTTCCTTCCTGTCTCATATTTCCTGCACAGTTATGCACATTGTTCTTCTTTCACTGTTCTTCCTGCCAACACACATGTGCACACACACATTCTCTTCACTGGGTTGAATTGCTGAAATGTACACAGCCACACACACACTTGTATTCCTAGCTTTCCTTTTCCTGCCTCTTGTACAGCCTATATATATATGTATTTGTATAAATGTAAGCTAGTATAGGCTTTGAGGCATATATGTTCCCATATGTATGAGTGTATATATATATATATATATATATATATATATATATATATATATATATATATATATATATATATATATATATATATATACATTTCTATGCTAGTCTAATGCTTAGCCTAAGGTCATTTAGGTTATGTATTTTTGTGTAGTGTGATGTATATATTGTGGTATGTTTAGACTTCTATATATATATATATATATATAATTGTATAGAGAGTGATAGGTTTAAATACAGGAATTTACTTGTTTGGATTAATATAGACTAGTGTAGTCTAGAATAGACTTGTTAGAGCCTAGCATGACTTGTTAGACCTAGATAGCCTAGTTTAGACTTAATTAGACTTGGTTGACCTAGTTTGACTTCTAGGGTTGACCAGAGTTGACCAAGAGTTGACTTTGGTCTAGATTGACTTAGAATCATATAGAATGCATAGTAGGACTTCATTTTGATATTATGGACTTGTTGTGACTTGTGCTGTTCTGATTAGGAGCCAGATACCACTCCTTGGATAGTACGATTCATATCGGACACTCAGATACAGGCGAGTACATTCTCTGATCATTTCATATCCTGTTTAGAATTATTTCTTGCAGTAGATTACTTTACTTGTACTGTCACGTTGGTCACACGGATTGGTTCTATATGGATCCTTTCTTGAGATGTTATCCTTAGGGAGCATCAGGTACTACATGTTCTGTGCGTTTCACTTACATGGCATATCATATGCTTCATTGGTTCCTTGATCACTTACGACATATACTCTTATGATCGTAGAGTCTTCCTGGAATCCTTATCCCATTTATGGGACTACTATCTATCACCTTCGGGGTCTGTTACATAGCATCATATAACATAACCTGGCTGGATCCTTGTGTATTGATTGGGGGTACGGGGGAGTATAAATGGACATGTGAATAATACACCAGTAGTGTAGTATCAGAATCATTCCGTAGTGTAACATCAGAATCATCCCAGGCCATTTACATGTTCATATTGTACTCTGACTCACTAGTCACATGCTAGCTCTTTATGTATAGTAGATATTTCTATTACAGTTCTCTCTCTGTTTACATACTGCACTTCTTTCAGTACTTGTATCTTACTTTACTGCATGTTTATATTTTCTAACCTGCTATGAATTGTTGAGATGTACTGTGCTCGCTCCTGTCCTGACTGGACCTGTTGAAAATATTAAAGAGGACGAGGAGGAGGCTTGCCTGGACACCTACTACGGGGCAGCCTTAGATGACACCTGTGAGCTGGACCCTCAGGAGGATCCAGCAGTAGCTGAGGACTTTCCCCCGACTGCCTAGACTAGATTAGCTAGCTTGTTTTTCATTTGTAGTCTTGAGACATGTTCTAGTTAGACTCTTTATGTGGAGATCAGTTGTATATATTCTTTTATCTGAGACTTGTACTGCTGGGATTATCTTAGACTATTGTTTTATCTATTTCATTTCCTTGAGTTCTATTAATATCGTGCTATATCTTCCTTAGTTGTGATTGAGTTTCTATTACTATGTCACCCCCATTCGGGGAGTATAAACTGTTTAGATATACACATTGCTAGATGTTGTGACCTAGGACAGCGTTCTACCGCCGACACTGCGGCGTAGGCTGGACGTATTCACGTCTCGTGCCCTTACTCTAGGGTGCGGGTCGTGACATTTCGGGCCAAAATGATGTCCGCCGTTGGACCCGCTTTGCACCAAAAAGCGTGCCAGAGTTAATGGTCTCTAAAATCGTCAAACTACATGTCTACGGATCCAGTTTTTCGATACGAACCCATCAAAGTTGGATTTTGGCGGGCCGAGCACAAAATCGCCCGTTGAGTGGAACCGTAGGGCCCACAAAACGGTTATCAACTCTCAGAATTGGACCAAACTTGGCATACAGGACTAGAAAAATGATACGGTCCTGTTGGCGCAAGTTTCGTCTCGATCTGACGAGCGTGAACAAAGTAATTGGAGAATTTGCAAAGTGTACGATACGATGAATTTCGACGGATACGTAACAAATTCGTCGCGTACACGCGACCAATTCCGCCAAAGCCCACACGACGACGAAGCTGTTACGCACCTTTTGATACTTACGTTGTGCAACCACGTCGCCCGGAATGGCGGGGCGCACGTCGTGTGGAACAATTTTCTAGTTTTGAAAACAGATTTTTGGAAAACTTTAGGATTCGATTTCTCGACGCGTAGTCGATGATTTCCGAATCCACAAAAAGGATTATAAAACCCTATATGTTGTCTAAAAGTGTCTTCAAATAGTTTTCTAATTATCACCACGGATTGGCGACAATTTTCCTTCAAATATGGGTGTTTGGACAGTTACAAGTGTCCTGTTTTAACATAATTTTCGTCAACTTCCACTCGATTTCTCTCGAGTCTCGGATCACTAGAAATTAAACTATTTAATAGGGATTAAAGAGGGTTAAAATAGGATCATACCAGAAAAGCGGTTCGATGATTCATTGACCGTGCGCGGAGAAAACTCTCTGCGAAAGTCCCCTCGCCGACTACTCTGCAGCTGCGGTCGTTCGGTTTACTTCGCGCGCGTGGGTGGTTTCGTGCGCCTGGCCGGCTGACTCTGGCCTGGTGCGGCAGCGCACGGCCGCTGGTGGGTCGCCCATGTGTAGACGAGGGTCGGGGCTTCGGTTTCGCATTTAGGGTTTGAGTTTTGAGACTTCTCTCTCCGTCGATCTCTACTGCTTATATAGTTCAAACTCTCGGCTGTTGCTCTCGTGTTCGCACAGTTGGGGTGCCTAGCTCGGGCTGGCCCAATGTTGGTTGCTAAATAATTAACCCAATTACTAGAGATTAATAATAATGTGGATTAGTTGTATATATATTTATGTGGGCTGCTGAATATATATTTATGTGGGCCCTTTATGTTGTCTGTGGCTCGTTTGGTTTTTGTTTTCTATTTATTAACCCATACATATATATATATATATATATATATATATATATATATATATATATATATATATATATATATATATATATATATATATATATATATATATATATATCCTATAATTTATATCTACCTTTTCTTTTCTTTTATTCATTAACTATAATTGTATATATATAATTAAAACCTCATATAATCCTATATATGTATTAATACTTATCCATAAATATTTCTATATTTACATATATACACGTGGATTCCTATATTTATATATATACACATTGTACATATATATGTAATATATATATTTATATATAAATACACCTATACACATATATAGTATATATATTTATATATATACATGCATTCCCATATATCTATATATATATATATATATATATATATATATATATATATATATATATATATATATATATATATATATATATATATATATATATATATATATATATATATATATATATATATATATATCGTATACATATACGTATACATATATATAAGTTTCTATATATAAAAAAAAAATATATATTTATATATATATATATATATATATATATATATATATATATATATATATATATATATTTATATATATACGTATACATATATAAGTTTATATATATATATTTTTTTTTTTTTTTTTTTATATAAGTTTTTATATATATATATATATATATATATATATATATATATATATATATATATTCACACCCCTATAACAATTAATAATATACATCCAATTATACATTACCTACAGAAAATATATGTCCGTATAAATGTATAATTGGATGTATATTATTAATTGTTATAGGGGTGTGAATATATATATATATATATATATATATATATATATATATATATATATATATATATATATATATATATATATATATATATATATATATATATATAATGTTGTATTCCTCTTCCTACTATATATATTTACACAGAATATATGTTCCCATATATTCGTATATATACCTATATAGTAATCTCCATAAATCTAAATAACCTCAATGATATTTAATTAATAAAAATAAAGAAAGTATTTCTAAATTTTTTCGGGAAGGGGAGCTCCATCGGCATAGCTCTTCTGTCGGCTTTGTGCTATCTTCAATCTCTTCCGTTTTAACTTGACCTTCTGCACAGTCCGCTTCACCAGCTCCAGACCAAGTATCTGTCGCTCCCCGACTTCATCCCAGCAAATGGGCGATCTGTAGTTCCGGCCGTATAAAGCTTCATACGGCACCATTTGGATGCTGGACTGGTAGCTGTTGTTGTATGCAAACTCGACCAATGGTAGATGAACGTCCCAGCTTGACTTCAAGTCGATCGCACAGAGTCGTAACATGTCCTCAAGAATCTGGTTCACCCGCTCTGTTTGGCCGTCAGTCTGAGGATAATAAGCTGAGCTAAAGTTTAACTTGGTCCCCAATGCTGAATGGAGACTACTCCAGAAGTGTGCCACGAACCATCCATCCTGATCTGAGATGATAGATATTGGGACCCCGTGCAGACGAACTATCTCGTCAAGGTATATCTGAGCAAGGCGGTCGACGCTCCAAGTAACGTTAATGGATATGAAGTGCGCTGACTTGGTTAGTCGATCGACGATAACCCATACGGCGTCGTTTCCAACGGCGTCCTCGGCAAGCCAACAACAAAGTCCATAGTGACATGATCTCGTTTCCATTCTGGAATGGCAAGGTTCTATATCTCTCCGCCCGGTCGCCGGTGCTCGGCTTTAACTTGCTGACAGGCCATACACTTCATACAAAGAGCGCTACATCCCTCTTCATGTCGTGCCACCAAAAGACAACGCGGAGGTTCTTATACATCTTGGTGCTACCAGGATGCAAAGAATATTTTGCATAGTGTGCCTCTGACATTATATCCTTTCTAAGTTCTGCGTCATCCGGAACGCATAGCCGTCCCTTCACTCGCAACACTCCCGACTCATCCTCTGTAAAGTCGGACGCTTTTTCTGTCGATATCAGCTTCCGTATCTTCTCCAGGTATGGGTCGTCCTTCTGAGCAGACTTGATCTTCTCCAATAGGCTCGGTTCTAGCCGCAGTTGCGCCAGCTTTACGTCTCTAAAATGAACTCGGAGTTCAATGCCTATTCCTTCCAAGTCATGCAACAGTCGATCGTTAATGCATAATGAAGCTAAGTACTTCCGGATCAGCACATCCGCTACAACGTTTCCTTTGCTCGGCGTGTAGTCGATTGATAAGTCGTAGTCTTTGATCAGTTCGAGCCATCGCCTCTGTCGTAAATTCAGTTCTTTCTAGGTGAAGAGATACTTGAGGCTTTTATGGTCAGCATAAATCCTGCATACTATACCATAGAGATAGTGACACCACAGCTTCAATGCAAACACAATCGCCGCTAGATCTAGGTCAGGCATGGGGTAGTTCTTCTCGTGCGGCTTCAACTGCCGGAAAGCAAAAGATATCACCTTATCCCGCTGCATGAGCACACACCCCAAACCCTGGCCAGAAGCATCGCTGAAGATTTAAAATACCTCCGTCCCTTTAGGAAGAGCAAGTGTCGGGGCCGAAACGAGCCGTTGTTTAAGCTCCTGGAAGGATGCTTCACAGTCGTCTAACCACTTAAATGTGACTCCTTTCTGGATGAGGTGAGTCAACGGCGATACGATCTTCGCGAAGTCCTTCACGAAGCGTCGGTAGTATTCTGCCAAGCCTAGGAAGCTTCAAATTTTGCTAACTGATGCGGGCCATTTCCAATCAGCAATTGCCTCGACTTTTTTTGGATCGACTGCGATGCTCGTGGCGGAGATGATGTGCCCAAGAAATGCGATGCTGTTCAGCCAGAATTTGCACTTGCTCATATTCGTATACAACTGATTCTCTTAAAGGGTTTGGAGTACCGTCCGCAGATGTTCTGCATATTGTTTTTGATCCTTTGAGTAGACGAGGATGGCGTCGATGAAGACTACTACGAATTTGTCAACGAACGGACAAAACACCTGATTCATGAGATCCATGAAGACGGCAGGAACGTTTGTCAGACCGAATGATATTACCAAGAACTCGTAGTGGCTGTAGCGAGTGCGGAAGGCAGACTTCAGCACGTCATCTGGCATGACTTTGATTTGGTGATAACCTGATCGCAGATCAATCTTCGAAAACACCGTTGCACCTTGGAGCCGGTCAAACAAGTCGTCGATGCAGGATAGGGAATATTTGTTCCGGACGGTGGCCTTATTCAATTCCCGATAGACGATGCAGAGCCGCATCGACCCATCCTCGTCATACTAGTAAGCAAGGTTACGATAATCACAGAGTCCTCGACTTGGACACATACCTCTAGAATCATGGTATTTAACATTTTTGCGATGCCGCGCGCTTGGCTGCGAAAACCTTAAATTCCCACACCCGAGAAATAGATCCAAGTCAGACTATATGTCCTCACCATGCTGGCTAATATGACTGTAGAAGACTAGACTCCACAACTTAGATGACCTAGCCCATATAATTTCATCTTGACAAAATTAATTTAAATCAACAATGAATACTCAAAAATCAATTTAATTTTATCAACGAACATCAAAATCCAAAAATGAACAAAAATCCATGAAAATACAAACTCGGAGACAACATCTATCATCAAAATTCAAAATTCGACAGTCTTCCATCAAAATTAATAAATACAAACTCAATTCTAACAATAATCCATCAAAATCAAATTCAACAACCGAAAATAAAGATAAAAACAAATCATGGGAAAAGAGTTTTCAAATCGAAGTTAAATAAGATTCTCCAGGGTCGTCCCAGGAATCTCTCAAGGGGTCCTAATTGTGATTGAGTACCTTCAAAATATATCCTAATCCTACTGCAGGCTGTAGTGGTACTCTAGTTCGAATACCACTACACTTTAGTCTCGACCTGCATGGGCCACCACTAAAAATGTGTCACGACCCGCACCCTAGAATTAGGGCACGAGAACGTAACAACGCCCAGCCTACGCCGCAGTGTCGGCGGTAGAACGCTGTCCTAGGTCTCAATGCATCTAATAGTATAAGACTAACAGTTTATACTCCCCGAATGGGGGTGACATAGCAGATACATACTCAATCACATCTAGGGTAGAGCATAAAGGAAGATAGATAAAACATGAAATCCAAAAGAGGTACAACAGAGAGAAATCTAAGTGTCTAAGATACAAACTCCGAATACATCTCAAAACTGAAATACAGTAATCCATAAAATAATACAACTCCAGACAACTAAGAATAGCTAACTAAACAACCTCTAATGGTCTCCTCTAGGCTAGCAGGCAATCCCAAGCATCTGTAAAATTTGTCAACGTATCCTGTCAGGAAAATGAGCAAGTACAAACACCAACAGCAGTTCCATGTGAATTGAGAAATACTATAAGAAACAGTAATAATGAAATACAAGACAAAGAGTAAAGGCGACTTGGGAACCATTCGAAAGCCGAGTTACAACCCTTAAACCAAACAAGGACCGGGGTTGTAACCCTTCTTCCGAATAGAACCTAGTCCCATAATCAAGTACGGTATAAAAGCAGGTAGAGCATATGAGAAATGAATCATAGCAGGGTGAAAGTACAGTAAGTAAAGCTGAAGCTGGAATATAAGACATGACAAATAAAGTAAAAGGTGTTTTGAATTATTAGAGTGATATATGATCGGCTAAAGGGAGTCATGGCATGATTATCCACTTGGCCCGACAATCACATGAAAATCTGGAAAGGGTCATGCCGGCCAACCTGGATAACATGGACATGGGGTATCTGCTACACCCTACGTGAGGTGAGGGTGGCGCTAGCAAAATAGGGACATGGGGCTTTGATCACATAACACCTAATAATTCCCCCATTTTCCCCGAATAGTATAAATGGATCCGGTCATGGCACGTCATGACGCGGGATTCCCTAAGAGGGGAGCTAATCCTCTTATGGAATCGGCGTCAATACAAGTACAAGAATCAAGACCAAGCAAGTACCAATATCCCAAGAGATCCAGGAATGACATCTCATGACCAGAATCCGTTAATACTAGTCCGTGAACTATCGTGTCGAGAATCAAGTAAGACACTACGACTGAATCGGATATAGTAGATATCAAGACAATGAAAACTATCAGTGAATGTACTCGCCTGTGGTCCTGAGCTGATAAGTATAGAGGGTCCAACTGAAGCCACAGAGTCCTATTTAAAGCAACACAGGTTACAAAGTGTTCAAGTTATATTAAAAGAGTTTCTACAAGCAATCTATATTATTCTACGTTCTTCTAAGTCCAAATTAACTCTAGGTCAACTTCGGTCAATAATCTAGTCAAACTAGGTCAAGCGTTGACTCACAGTTGACTTTGGGTCAACTGATCAACTTTGGTCAAACAGGGTCAATCTAGTCTAATTATTGAAAATATAAAGTGTACTTCGTTATTCGTACGTCGAAACTTACGACACGTAAATCGAGATAAGAATATCAATGGTAAGGTTGATAATCTTATTACAGTGATCCACGTGCCCATCTTGTCAATTTCAGCGATGTGAGATCACTGGAATTGACTGAGCTCAGTTTCGTTGTACTAATCTCGAAATACAAACATTATATGAATTAATTATTAATTAATTATTAGAAAGGTTAAACTCAGAGAAACTATCAACAAACATTGTCGGACGATGAAATGAACGTCGCCAACGTGTCCAGAATGGTCAAATTAGCTAGGATAGCCTACCCAACGGTCCAATTTGGACACAAGGGCAAAAAGGTAATTTTGGGTCAAAACGGTGTCCGTGTCAGAGCCGTTTTGCACCGAAAAACGTGCAAGAAAACAAGTCTATAAAATATAGCAAATTATATGTCCACGCAACCAGAATGTTGATACGAACCCAACGGTATCTCCAGAATTGGATTCCGTTGACCCGATCTCAATTTGGCCCGTTGACCAGAACTTGGAATTCCGGTTTGCACGGAAATGCGTGCCGGAGCCAAAGTCCTCAAAACTCAGCAAACTACCTGTCAACGAGTCCAGAATGATGATACGAGCTCAACGGTATTTCCGGAATTGGATTCCGATGAGCCGATCTCAAAATAACCCGTTGGCCCAGAAAGTGGGACCCATTTTGCACCGAAATACGTGCCCGGGCCCACGTTCTCCAAATCTAACAAATTTTATATGAAAACATGCCAGAACGACGCCACAAGTCTAATGGTGGTGTCAGAAATGAAATCTGGAGTCCCGTGTTCAAAAATGGAATTTTATAAGTTGGAAATTACGAATTCGGACGGCCAACTTTGGCGTCGAATTCAACCAATCAAACAAGCTCAAACTGAAATGAAATCTAAAGGGGGCAGGAAGAGGGTTATACCAGCTTCGCACCGGAACTGGTAGCACGCCAAACGGAGCTACGGTGGAGGAGATACAAGCTGACGAAGTTGGTCCCGCGAAACTGTCCAAATTTAATACAATTTAAACGGTCAACTTGGTGGCCGGTTTTCATGTATCAAACGATAAAATTAACGGACGAAAATTGACAGGGATGAAGGTGGATATACCGAGATTGCGACGGAGCGAAGAAATCGCCGATCCAACGGTCGGATCTCCGGGAAAATGCGCACGAAGTTGCTGCGACGGAGCGCCAATTCTGAGTTCAAAACTCGCGCGCGTCGACGGGATCTCGTTCAAAACGCAGAAATCGCCTCGACGGCGCGTCCCAGAGGACGTTGGCCGTCATGGGAGGATAGCATAGGGTGCGCCCGAGGGGGGGGGGCCACCCACGGGGACCACGTCGGCCGCGCCGGCGGCGACCGCGCCGTTCGCGCGCGCAAGTGCGCTGTGCACTGTGTACTGTCCTCCGTTGCTGTGCATTGCTGGCAGCGTCGCGGCGGCGCGTAGGGCGGCGCGGCGACGCACGGGGCGGCACGCAGGGCTGCCACGGCCAGGTGGTGGTCATGGTGGTGGCGGTTTGCCGGAGCCAGAACGGTGGTGGCGGAAATGAATAAGTGATGGTGGAAAGTTGGTTATGAAGAGGAGGAAGAAGGAGGAGGAGGAGTTGGTGTCGACGGTGATGGCCGGGGAGGCCGACGACCAGGTGGGGGAGGTCGGGTGGCTGGTGAAGTGGTGCTCGGCCAGGGGTCGGGTGGATGTGCTGATGGTGGTGTTAGATGTTGGAGTTGTGTGGGAAAAATAAAAGAATAGAGTGGGAGAGAGAAAGAGAGATGATAATAATTGATGAAGAGAGAGAGGGATGAGTTGGCTCTCCCTTTATTTTAGGGCCGGCACCTAAAAGCTAGAGGGGAAATTTGCTGGCTGCTAAGAATAGGAGGGGGAAAATGAATGGTCAGGATTTAGTTGTAGAAATCAAGTGGTTAGATTGGAAAATAGGGAAAAATAGGAAGTTTCAATAGGAATTAAATCAAGGAAAATTTCCCATTAAATAATAAAATAGATAAAATGAGAAATTGATATTTTTGGACAATAAATATGAGGGTGTCCCAATGGAGAAAATTATGGAGCTGGGTGGGCTCGGTGGAGCCGGATTGGATGAAAATCGGACATGATGCGAAAATCGAATTAAAATTAGGAAACGATGATCATGGGCAAATAAGTTGCACATGGGGATTCCAATAAATGGGACACAAGTGGCGAACGGGTAGTAGGCTCAAAGTGGGCCATGTCCATAGTTGGGGCGGACAGGTTTCGGTCGACAGGGGACCCGCAAATCAAGTTGGAAAATGAATGTGACGCCGTGGCCTGAAATAAAATCGGGTCACGCGTCGGGAAAGTTGTGCGAATCAAATGGAGCTCAAAATGACATGAATGAGTGGAAAACAAAGGTCATGGGTGACGAGCGTCTCGAGTAGATCATCAATGAGGAGTTGGTTTCAAGGAAATGACTGGTCTGGCGCTCCCAATTTAAATGTCATGGTAACGCGCTGAAAATGATCAAGGAAAAAAGTGGGAAAATAAATATCAATCAAATGGTCAAAACCGACCCGAAGTTCAGCGAAGCAGAAAGAGCACAAGAGAACAAGTTTGGATGGGACACTATATACCGTCATGAAGGTAATCGTGTCCACTCCAAAACTCGTGAAGAGGATTTCCAGAATTGAACATCCCTGATACTCCAAATATCAATGGCACGGAAAAGTACACTTAAGGAAAAATAATTCAATAAATTATTTAATGAAACCAATAAATCAAAAAATAAAATAAAATAAAAATAATAAAAAAAATCAACCCGAAATTCAGGGTGCTCACATCCTACCCACCTTATAAAAATTTCGTCCTCGAAATTAAAATGTCCATACTCCCTCTAGGTCAAACCCCCAAAATCAAAGTCCCAGATTAAAACAAATCATGTGATCAAAAGGACGACATACAGGGTCATGGCATACGGTGGTAGTAAGTCCCACCTAGGTATACTAGTCATGCTAACCAAAACGGTTATAGGGTATCAAACACACAAGCAATCCAGGGTGCTAAACAAAAGGTTACAGAGACAACAAACCATCAAAACTGTAAGGCAGTCTACCATCCTATATGAAAACTGGTACTCATCAAAATAAATGAAGGTAACTACCAATTATCTGAAAAAAAAAGGGTACTATCCAAGGAAAAATCAAAATTACTAGTTAAGGAATAAAAGTCATTTTTTTTTGAGTAATTGCAAGAAAGAAATAACGATAAAAATCTGTTTAACTCATAGCAAGAAGTCACGCAAAGTTTTATAAAAACAAGAAAACCTACTCTGAAGTTAAATAATGAGAAGCAAACAAAACAAGACAATTAATAAAAATAATAATAAAAAAAAAATTTTGAAGGACAGAAACAAAAGTAGAGAAACGTGTTCGAAAACATTTAAAGTAAAATCTGATAATCATACGCGTCAGGTCAAAATCATGGTACCCTAAATCCTCGTCATACTAGTAAGCAAGGTTACGATAATCACAGAGTCCTCGACTTGGACACATACCTCTAGAATCATGGTATTTAACATTTTCGCGATGCCGCGCGCTTGGCTGCGAAAACCTTAAATTCCCACACCCGAGAAATAGATCCAAGTCAGACTATATGTCCTCACCATGCTGGCTAATATGACTGTAGAAGACTAGACTCCACAACTTAGATGACCTAGCCCATATAATTTCATCTTGACAAAATTAATTTAAATCAACAATGAATACTCAAAAATCAATTTAATTTTATCAACGAACATCAAAATCCAAAAATGAACAAAAATCCATGAAAATACAAACTCGGAGACAACATCTATCATCAAAATTCAAAATTCGACAGTCTTCCATCAAAATTAATAAATACAAACTCAATTCTAACAATAATCCATCAAAATCAAATTCAACAACCGAAAATAAAAATAAAAACAAATCATGGGAAAAGAGTTTTCAAATCGAAGTTAAATAAGATTCTCCAGGGTCGTCCCAGGAATCTCTCAAGGGGTCCTAATTGTGATTGAGTACCTTCAAAATATATCCTAATCCTACTGCAGGCTGTAGTGGTACTCTAGTTCGAATACCACTACACTTTAGTCTCGACCTGCATGGGCCACCACTAAAAACGTGTCACGACCCGCACCCTAGAATTAGGGCACGAGAACGTAACAACGCCCAGCCTACGCCGCAGTGTCGGCGGTAGAACGCTGTCCTAGGTCTCAATGCATCTAATAGTATAAGACTAACAGTTTATACTCCCCGAATGGGGGTGACATAGCAGATACATACTCAATCACATCTAGGGTAGAGCATAAAGGAAGATAGATAAAACATGAAATCCAAAAGAGGTACAACAGAGAGAAATCTAAGTGTCTAAGATACAAACTCCGAATACATCTCAAAACTGAAATACAGTAATCCATAAAATAATACAACTCCAGACAACTAAGAATAGCTAACTAAACAACCTCTAATGGTCTCCTCTAGGCTAGCAGGCAATCCCAAGCATCTGTAAAATTTGTCAACGTATCCTGTCAGGAAAATGAGCAAGTACAAACACCAACAGCAGTTCCATGTGAATTGAGAAATACTATAAGAAACAGTAATAATGAAATACAAGACAAAGAGTAAAGGCGACTTGGGAACCATTCGAAAGCCGAGTTACAACCCTTAAACCAAACAAGGACCGGGGTTGTAACCCTTCTTCCGAATAGAACCTAGTCCCATAATCAAGTACGGTATAAAAGCAGGTAGAGCATATGAGAAATGAATCATAGCAGGGTGAAAGTACAGTAAGTAAAGCTGAAGCTGGAATATAAGACATGACAAATAAAGTAAAAGGTGTTTTGAATTATTAGAGTGATATGTGATCGGCTAAAGGGAGTCATGGCATGATTATCCACTTGGCCCGACAATCACATGAAAATCTGGAAAGGGTCATGCCGGCCAACCTGGATAACATGGACATGGGATATCTGCTACACCCTACGTGAGGTGAGGGTGGCGCTAGCAAAATAGGGACATGGGGCTTTGATCACATAACACCTAATAATTCCCCCATTTTCCTCGAATAGTATAAATGGATCCGGTCATGGCACGTCATGACGCGGGATTCCCTAAGAGGGGAGCTAATCCTCTTATGGAATCGGCGTCAATACAAGTACAAGAATCAAGACCAAGCAAGTACCAATATCCCAAGAGATCCAGGAATGACATCTCATGACCAGAATCCGTTAATACTAGTCCGTGAACTATCGTGTCGAGAATCAAGTAAGACACTACGACTGAATCGGATATAGTAGATATCAAGACAATGAAAACTATCAGTGAATGTACTCGCCTGTGGTCCTGAGCTGATAAGTATAGAGGGTCCAACTGAAGCCACAGAGTCCTATTTAAAGCAACACAGGTTACAAAGTGTTCAAGTTATATTAAAAGAGTTTCTACAAGCAATCTATATTATTCTACGTTCTTCTAAGTCCAAATTAACTCTAGGTCAACTCCGGTCAATAATCTAGTCAAACTAGGTCAAGCGTTGACTCACAGTTGACTTTGGGTCAACTGATCAACTTTGGTCAAACAGGGTCAATCTAGTCTAATTATTGAAAATATAAAGTGTACTTCGTTATTCGTACGTCGAAACTTACGACACGTAAATCGAGATAAGAATATCAATGGTAAGGTTGATAATCTTATTACAGTGATCCACGTGCCCATCTTGTCAATTTCAGCGATGTGAGATCACTGGAATTGACTGAGCTCAGTTTCGTTGTACTAATCTCGAAATACAAACATTATATGAATTAATTATTAATTAATTATTAGAAAGGTTAAACTCGGAGAAACTATCAACAAACATTGTCGGACGATAAAATGAACATCGCCAACGTGTCCAGAATGGTCAAATTAGCTAGGATAGCCTATCCAACGGTCCAATTTGGACACAAGGGCAAAAAGGTAATTTCGGGTCAAAATGGTGTCCGTGTCAGAGCCGTTTTGTACCGAAAAATGTGCAAGAAAACAAGTCTATAAAATATAGCAAATTATATGTCCACGCAACCAGAATGTCGATACGAACCCAACGGTATCTCCAGAATTGGATTCCGTTGACCCGATCTCAATTTGGCCCGTTGACCAGAACTTGAAATTCCGGTTTGCACGGAAATGCGTGCCGGAGCCAAAGTCCTCAAAACTCAGCAAACTACCTGTCAACGAGTCCAGAATGACGATACGAGCTCAACGGTATTTCCGGAATTGGATTCCGATGAGCCGATCTCAAAATGACCCGTTGGCCCAGAAAGTGGGACCCGTTTTGCACCGAAATACGTGCCCGGGCCCACGTTCTCCAAATCTAACAAATTTTATATGAAAACATGCCAGAACGACGCCACAAATCTAATGGTGGTGTCAGAAATGAAATCTGGAGTCTCGTGTTCAAAAATGGAATTTTACAAGTTGGAAATTACGAATTCGGACGGCCAACTTTGGCGTCGAATTCAACCAATCAAACAAGCTCAAACTGAAATGAAATCTAAAGGGGGCAGGAAGAGGGTTATACCAGCTTCGCACCGGAACTGGTAGCACGCCAAACGGAGCTACGGTGGAGGAGATACAAGCTGACGAAGTTGGCCCCGCGAAACTGTCCAAATTTAATACAATTTAAACGGTCAACTTGGTGGCCGGTTTTCATGTATCAAACGATAAAATTAACGGACGAAAATTGACAGGGATGAAGGTGGATATACCGAGATTGCGACGGAGCGAAGAAATCGCCGATCTAACGGTCAGATCTCTGAGAAAACGCGCGCAAAGTTGCTGCGACGGAGCGCCAATTCTGAGTTCAAAACTCGCGCGCGTCGACGGGATCTCGTTCAAAACGCAGAAATCGCCTCGACGGCGCGTCCCAGAGGACGTTGGCCGTCATGGGAGGATAGCATAGGGTGCGCCCGAGGGGGGGCCACCCACGGGGACCACGTCGGCCGCGCCGGCGGCGACCGCGCCGTTCGCGCGCGCAAGTGCGCTGTGCACTGTGCACTGTCCTCCGTTGCTGTGCATTGCTGGCAGCTTCGCGGCGGCGCGTAGGGCGGCGCGGCGACGCACGGGGCGGCGCACAGGGCTGCCACGGCCAGGTGGTGGTCATGGTGGTGGCGGTTTGCCGGAGCCAGAACGGTGGTGGCGGAAATGAATAAGTGATGGTGGAAAGTTGGTTATGAAGAGGAGGAAGAAGGAGGAGGAGGAGTTGGTGTCGACGGTGATGGCCGGGGAGGCCGACGACCAGGTGGGGGAGGTCGGGTAGCTGGTGAAGTGGTGCTCGGCCAGGGGTCGGGTGGATGTGCTGATTGTGGTGTTAGATGTTGGAGTTGTGTGGGAAAAATAAAAGAATAGAGTGGGAGAGAGAAAAAGAGATGATAATAATTGATGAAGAGAGAGAGGGATGAGTTGGCTCTCCCTTGATTTTAGGGCCGGCACCTAAAAGCTAGAGGGGAAATTTGCTGGCTGCTAAGAATGGGAGGGGGAAAATGAATGGTCAGGATTTAGTTGTAGAAATCAAGTGGTTAGATTGGAAAATAGGGAAAAATAGGAAGTTTCAATAGGAATTAAATCAAGGAAAATTTCCCATTAAATAATAAAATAGATAAAATGAGAAATTGATATTTTTGGACAATAAATATGAGGGTGTCCCAATGGAGAAAATTATGGAGCTGGGTGGGCTCGGTGGAGCCGGATTGGACGAAAATCGGACATGATGCGAAAATCAATTTAAAATTAGGAAACGATGATCATGGGCAAATAAGTTGCACATGGGGATTCCAATAAATGGGACACAAGTGGCGAACGGGTAGTAGGCTCAAAGTGGGCCATGTCCATAGTTGGGGCGGACAGGTTTCGGTCGACAGGGGACCCGCAAATCAAGTTGGAAAATGAATGTGACGCCGTGGCCTGAAATAAAATCGGGTCACGCGTCGGGAAAGTTGTGCGAATCAAATGGAGCTCAAAATGACATGAATGAGTGGAAAACAAAGGTCATGGGTGACGAGCGTCTCAAGTAGATCATCAATGAGGAGTTGGTTTCAAGGAAATGACTGGTCTGGCGCTCCCAATTTAAATGTCATGGTAACGCGCTGAAAATGATCAAGGAAAAAAGTGGGAAAATAAATATCAATCAAATGGTCAAAACCGACCCGAAGTTCAGCGAAGCAGAAAGAGCACAAGAGAACAAGTTTGGATGGGACACTATATACCGTCATGAAGGTAATCGTGTCCACTCCAAAACTCGTGAAGAGGATTTCCAGAATTGAACATCCCTGATACTCCAAATATCAATGGCACGGAAAAGTACACTTAAGGAAAAATAATTCAATAAATTATTTAATGAAACCAATAAATCAGAAAATAAAATAAAATAAAAATAATAAAAAAAATCAACCCGAAATTCAGGGTGCTCACACTCCTCTATAGGAAGAAACGCACCAGCAAATTTGGACAATTTGTTAAATTCTGCGACATACTGTTCTACTGTCTAGTTTTCTTGCCTCATCTGTATAAATTCATTCTCCTTCTCTTGGCGAGCAGCAGAGGGAAGGTACTCGACTTCAAAGGCTTTACGGAACGTGGCCTAAGAGATCTGCGGTGAGTTATTGTCGCGTCGGATCGCTCGCTTGTGTACGGCCCACCAGTCGTGCGCGTTCAACCGTAGTTGAAGTTGTGCGCAGGCGACTTGCTTTGATTCTTCAATGCCGAGGAGCTCGAAGTGATCTTCTAGCTTTTTCAAACAATCAATTGCCATAGAAGGGCCTTTGTGCCTCTAAAGGAAGTGCGGCACGCTTTCTTGAATTCTGACACTTTAAAGTTGTACTTTCTTCGTACCGTGTTGACGCTCTGTCACGCCCTGCTCACGTAGGAGCGATCGTCCTCGCTAAGGCGTGATGCCGCACGAGCGCAAGATGGGTTCCATAACGGCCGATTTCAGCGACTGTGACAGGGTCGTCGCACAGAAGTCCCAAGCAGAGACATTAAATAATAGCAACGAAATTTAGAACAAAACACAAGTTATACAAAGAAGCTCTTTATTGATATTGAAACAACGGTTACATTGGAGGCGCAAGGCCAAGATTACAAGTCTCTCAAGCTCACTCAATCTCACATTACAAGTCACTCAGCTCTCTCGCTTCTCTCAATTACAAAGCTTGAACTAGCAGAAGTTTCGGAAGGCGATGTCCATACATTATGTCCTGTATAGATCTTCAATCCGAACGGCCGTACGCTTCGAATCGCCAAGGAACTTCGTGCCTCGACGCATCCAAGCGAGCTCCGTGCCACGAGCTTCTACTTGTGCCTGCACATGAACACTGTGCGGGTGTCAGTACTCAACTGTACTGGTGGAGTGAGCTCCTCGCCCACCCATACAAAACTTACACGTTCATTTACTTTGTGCAGCATAGTCCATTCTTAACAATTGTCTTTCTAGTCTTATCTTATGATCAGTTTTATGATAGACTCCTTGGCATACTTGGGTCCGAAGACCATCTCGTGCTTGCTACAGTAACGTCCACTCAACAATGTTAACCTATCAAGTCGTGCTTGCCTTACAACCAAAATCAGAGACACAACTACGCGATAGACTCCATTTCCTTGTCTCTAGACCTTTCTCGTGCTTGCATTGTCGATACACCAACTCACACTTGTCTTTCGTGCCCTACTATATGACGTAATGACTAGGTCGTGTCATGAACTCGATTCGTGCTTCAATATCTCTGAGGTAGCGCCTCCTCGCTTAGTCTTGCCTATACTTGTGTTGTGACAACACGGCCGTGCCTCTTATTTCGAGGTCGTATCCAGCAACTCAACGTAACATCACCCAACTTGCCCTACGGCCCTTCTCGACTTAACTCACAATAGTTCAAGCCTAACTCATGCAACCCTATGACAACGACTTAATACTCAATGCCACATCTCGTGTCGATGCACGTCGCCTTCGTTGTAGACAAATCTTAGGTCCAAACATTGTGTTCTCTAACTGCATACACATTCAACTCAACTCAGTCCAAAGGCACACATGCGGATTGCCGCCCGTGCCGACACATCTATATGAATGGTCACTGGTATTGACTAGCCATCCTGGACATAGCCTGGCATTCGGGACCCTTGCACCGCAGGTGGCGGTCCCCGATGCAAGTCCCCGACCTACCGGTTGCTTCATACCCAGCTCGACTATAATTTTGTTCTTCCTAGGCCGGATCGATCCCTGGCCCAAGGTTTCCGATACGAAGAACCATCGCCCTTGTCGACAAGTTGTCCATGACCACGCGCCTATGCTAACTTCTAGACTTAACGTAATGCATGGTCTCATCATCATCACTTAGTTCCTTTTCTTTACTTTTTCTACTTTTCATACTTCTTTGCAGAGCCCAAACTAGGGTTGCCTCGGCGACTGAACCACAGTCCCGACATATTTCCTCTCGGCGACTAACCATCGCTTAGACTTAACATTCTTTGAACTCAGAGAATGGCTACAGCATAGCCTTCCAACTTACTTGAACATAACATGTTTCCTTAAGTATCGATAGACCGTGGCTAACTTTCCACTGAACCAACCGCATCTTGTGCCTTAAACCGACTCGTGTTCTACGCAACACTATCGCCCAAGTCATACTTCATATGACGGGCCTTGGGATTGTGGGACTATTTAACTTGACAACCACATAATGAGCGGGACAGCACTTTGAATGACTTAGGTCGACCGGCATAACTTTGCCTAACTTACTCAAGCCTACAACTTAACCCGAGGGACGAGCAAAGGCTATGCCAAGCCTTGCGTAGTAGAATCGTGCACGCTTTATCAAGCGTTTGTGTGGGCGACGCCTATGACTTAGGCTAACTCTCAGCTTTTGCACCGAAGACCAACTTTTCTTCTTCCAAGCCACGGGACGAAGGATCGAGTGTCATTTTTAAAGCACATCGTGCACCAACTCTAAGCCGACCGTGGGACGTTTTCCATGTTCTAATTCAATTTGACCCATTGAGATTATTCCCTTTTGCTATGTGGATTCGTCTCTTTTATTATTAAGCCTACTTGTACAAGTTAAAAACACGATTTATTATGTGAAGGCAAAGATGAGACAAGTTCACCGAAACTACCCTACTGAGCGAGCGGTCGTCTCGACCGAGCAATGTCTTCGAACAGCCGTTGCAAGGCTAAGTCCGAACGCCGTCGGCATTTCGATTCCTCCGATTGACTGAGCGGGATGGGGCACTACATCATACACCACTCAGAACAAGTCTCGTCCTCGAGACTTTCCTGAAGGCAAGCCATCCTACTATTTCTATGGCCAAGACTTAATCGAGCCTAGACACGGGACTATAATAGTCGAGCGAGATACGCCTACACGTTTCCTTGAGTCTGAGCCACGCTCGTACTATTATCATTCTTTTCTTCAACACGATTTCGAATTCTCGACACTCTTTCATTCCTCAAGTCTCATTTGAATTCAATGTATCACTTGGTTGGATCGTACACGCATTTCAGGCGTCCCCAAAATACATACATTCAGCCAAGCCGCATGATAGAGAATTTGTCATTCTCACTCGAGTCGCATCGTGCACATACCCCGGCGTCCATGAAATATATGCATGTCAGCCGAATCTTGTGAGGGGTTTTTCCTATATTCATGATTCACCCTATCCATCCATGCCAATCTTTAAGATCAATTATTCGATTGATAACTCATGAAACAGGGCGTCTCACCTAACCGCTAGGCCAATCTTTGCGAGGCTAAGTCAATGTCAGGATTGGAATCATAGTTCCCCAACAATAATGCCAATACTGACCCCAATCCTAGGGTCAAACCAAGGTCGATAGCACGATGTTTTCTACCCAAGCTTGTCCACTAAGATTTCTAAACATCGAGCACGATCACCTATTCGCATCAATGCATTCGTTGCGCGTATTCGAATCCATTTAATTCACCAATTCTAACCAATTCATGTATTCGATCATGAGGTCGCCTAGCTTTGACAATATGTCGTGCCCCAATCTCACGCGAGTCCGATTATCCACGGTGGTCCATGAATCACCATGCAACGCTCCCGTGGAATAATCATTTTCATCGGGACGTAACTCTTGTTTGAGTCCAGACTAATTCATTCTCGATACGCGGATTGGACCTACGTAATCCTCAAATTCAACCGTCAAACACGCTGATTCATTCTCGAGTCTACCTTCGTGTCAAACCATAAGTCGAAGCACATAAGTTGCATGCCATGCTAGTTTAATCACCCCCGCTGTATGAATCACCATACCAGCGCTCACGCGGAGTGATCGTCCTAACCGACGTGACGCATATGCGAGGCTGGAGTTGCGCTCGCATAAGACAAGAACGTCAACGTTGTGGTTATCGATGAAGCAAATCCAACATATCATTTTCATCCAATCCAAGTTCGATAGTCCGACCGTCATCATGCAACTAGAAAATCCTCGAGTCAAGTTTATCTTTTCCTCGACACATTTTAATATCCCGAGTATAGCATCCATCGAAACAATGACATTTGCACGATCGTCATTTCGCCGAGTCAGAGTACCCCCGAGTTATCGCATATCGATATTTGATACGCCTCAATACCATCGACGATATGCGTAACCTAACGATCTTCCTTTGCAACCAATTTCGAGTCGTACGACTGATGCGATTGTCCGAACTAGATACTTCACAATTTTCTCGATATTCAAGATCAAGTTCGATCGCTATTCCTCAAGCTCGTTGTTCAAAACTCAAGTTACATTCCATTTGAAACAATCCAAAATCGTACGCGCGATCCTCTAAGTTTCCTCGATCACGACCATTCGTTTTCATTCATCGTTCCGAGCGTGATTTGATATCGTTTTCTAACTTTTGTCACCTATTCACAAGTTGTCCGAACGAGATGCTCGTTCGAGACATTCAAAGTCACGACCAACTAAGCGTGACACGATCTAAGGCTTTGTGCGATCGCATCGCTTCGCCGATATACTCGCCGTTACTCGTAATCCTCAATCTTTGCTCGAATGATTTCCAAGAAAATCCATACACCACTCGGATTCGAGCCATACGATCTAGTCCTCAATCATGTTCCTGTCATTTGCTAAGACATCCTTCAGATTTGTTCGACGAATCTCTAGCGTAATCGCTCACGTCGCATCGACGTACTAAGTTGTTCGCACTATTTCCTCGAAATCCAAGTCAATCCTCCGTGTACGCCTAAGCGTTAACTCGATAGCGTTCCCGTCGATAGACACTCTAAGTGCAGCTTCGCTCCCGACCGAGTGGTAGTTGATATCGCTTGCAACTCGTTTGCACCAAAAGTCGAGGTGCGCGATACGCGACGCAACTTAGCCAAAAGGCCGTGCGCATGGTTATCCCGTGCAGACTGTATTCGAGTTTGCACGCTCAATTTCTAGGGTCAACGCATGACTAGTTAGGCACGTACGCGACATGTTAACTTAGCATGTGTTTTCTATCGAGTCATGTTTAACATCGTTCGGCACAAAGGTCGTTGCCTATCAATGCGTTCGATTGAACACCCGTACCAGCTTTTGAAAATATTTAGACTTATTGTATGGACATGCCGAGAGACATTCGAGAGAGAGCACACACTTCTTTTCCCAATGACGAGCTTTCAAAACTGAGAAATTCGACGTGAAGTCCAAGGACGTAAAGCCGTGCTCTGATACCATTATGTCACGCCCCGCTCCCGTATAAGCGATCGTCCTCTCTAAGGCGTGATGCTGCACGAGCCTAGATTGCGCTCGTACAAGGCGGGTTCTATAACAGCCGATTTCAGCGGCTGCGACAGGGTCGTCGCACAGAAGTCCCAAGCAGAGATATTAAATAATATCAACGAAATTTAGAACAAAACACAAGTTATACAAAGAAGCTCTTTATTGATATTGAAACAACGGTTACATTGGAGGCGCAAGGTGTCACGACCCGCACCCTAGAGTAAGGGCACGAGAAGTGGGTACGTCCAGCCTACGCCGTAGTGTCGGCGGTAGAACGCTGTCCTAGGTCCATCATCTAACAATATAAAGTACCTGTACAGTTTATACTCTCCGAATGGAGGTGACAAATAGAAAACAATCTCAATCACATCTAGGTAGAGAAAATGGAAGATAGATAGACAGCAACTCAAAGAGAACAGTAGAATAGATGAAATAAGTCCAAGTGTCTAGGATAACATAACATCAAAATGTCAACTCATAATACAATAAGTCTAAGAGTCTATACATAACTCAACATCTCAAAATACAACTCAGATGTGAGACAAAATGATAATATAGAAAGACTGCCTAGACTAAACTGGTCTAGACTACTGGAACAACATCCTCAGCTGCAGGTGGATCCTGCTGAGGGTCCACAACATAAGTATCATCTAGTCCTGCTCCATAATAGGTAGCCACCAGGGCCTCATCCTTATCCTATGTAATATTTTCAACAGGTCCAGTCAGGACAGGAACGAGCACAATACATCTCACGCAGTGCATAGTATGATAGGAAATATAAAGCATGTAATAGAGTAAAATACAGGAAACGCTGAAAGAAGATACATGTAGCAAAAGAGATAACTGTAATAAAATATCTACTATAATAGAGAACTAGCAGTGTCTAGTGAGTCAGAGTAAAATATAGACATGTGAAATAGCATAGGAGATTCATGACTACAGCTAGGAGTGATTCATGACTACAGCTACTGGGGTAATATCCACATGACTATTTCCACTCCCCCATCCCCAATCAATACACAAGGATCCGTTCAAGTTATGTTAAGATTCATGATAAGCCCATAAATAGGAGATTCATGAGAGGCTCTGTGAATTATGAGAGTACATAAGTCACAAGCGATTCGTGAATCTATGAAAGCATAGAGATACATGATGATAGTGAAAAGCACAACATGCTGTATCTGATGCTCCCGAGGGGGATAACATCTCATGAAAAGATCCATATAGTACCAATCCGTGATAACAATCGTGTCAGCATCAAGTAAAGTAATCTAGAGCAAGAATATAAATCCTGGCAAATAGGAAACGGTCAGAGAATGTACTCGCCTGATAACTGAATGTCTGAAGAAGATATACTGTCTGAGGAGAGGTGTATGGCTCCTAATCAGAGCAATACAAGTCACAATGTATCCACAATGGTAAAAATAAAGTATACAATGCATACTACATGATTCTAGGTCAATCTGGTCAAAAGTCAACTCTGGGTCAACTCTAATAGTCAAACTAGGTCACAGGAAGTCATACTAAGTCAAATAGAGTCAAACAAGGTCAAACAAGTCAAATACTAGCCAACATGATCAATCTGGGTCAAGTCTAGGTCAAACTTAGACCAACTAAGGTATTGGTCAAACAAAGACCAGTCAGTAAGGTAATTAGGTCAAACAAGGACCAGTCAATAAGGTAATTAGGTCAGACTAGTTAAACTAGTCATTTTAGGTTAGTCCTAGTCAAATCTAGGTCAATTAGGTCAACTTTGACCTAAGGTTGACTTTGGTCAACCCTTAGTCAACAAGGGTCAACAAGTTGGGTTTTGGGTCATTAGGGTTAGTTGGGTTAGCCTCTAATGCCATAGGCTTGTAACCTAGGCCATAGGCTAATAGTGTAGGTTTTCATGTAACCTATAACTAGAAGTCACAACTATATACATATATCTATATATATATCTATATATATAGATATACACTATCTATCTACTTCCTATATACTAATATGGGATATATTATATATATACAACCCATACTCACATATATACCTAATATATATGCATATATAGATAGCTATAATATATACATATATATACATTCCATATATATATATAAATATATATAACCCATATACCCTTAACTATATATACCAATATATATAACTATATATAATATAACATATATATATATATATATATATATATATATATATATATATATATATATATATATATATATATATATATATATATATATATATAACATATATATATATATAGAGGGAAATAGAGAGAGAGATGAGAGAGAGACTGAAAGAGAGAGAGAGACTGAATATGAGAGAGGGACAGGACAGTGAAAGAGAGAGGGGGGTTAACCTGGACAGTGAAGGGGGAGGGTTCCAGAATGTCTGGAACCAAGAAGCCCCAAACACACACACACAATAACATATATACATACATATGTATATATATACATAACTCCACCTATACACTACCAAATACCCCCAAAATTCACCCACACTCATACATACATATATACTACCCATACACATACTAAAAATATACTAATACATATATAAAACATATCAAAAATAGGTTTGAAATTCATTTCTGAAAAACTGAAAAAAATCCCAAAACTGGAAAATACTGGACTGTGTACTCGAACTAGGTAAACCCAAAATCACACCTAAAACCGAGCTATGGCTCGACACTAATGGTTGGTAACTGACACCCCGTAGATACCCTAGTATCCTAGGTGCCTGACACGACACCACGACACGGATTCACGTGTCCAAACATTCAAAAACACTACACGGGTAAACACTGATACACGAACACAGTGCACAGCATCGTGCACGTGTTCATGTGTCTCGTGGACACACCACGAGACACGACACGTCTCGTGGTTGTACACACGTGTCGACTAGGTCTAGGGCTAGGGTTTAGACACCCTGACACGTATCCAAACCGTGTCGTGTTCGAGTTCTAGGTGCGTATCAGAAGGGGTTTCACACACGTTCAGACCGCGTCGTGCACGCGGTCGAACACCTCGTGTTCACGACACAGGACACGACACACCACGTGCTCGTGTCCTGGGGTTTGCCCTAGGGTCTACTACACACGTGTCACTCTGACACGTGTCCACGACTCGTGTACGTGGGACACGAGACCCGTGTCAGAGCCAAAAACTCGACTGTGCAGTGCAGTGCGCGACCCTTGCGGGGACGATTCCGTGTCCGACACGACACGAGGTCATCCCAAACTTTGGGGATGACCTGTCAGTCAGTGCCCCGTGCTCTATGCCAATTTTGGCGTATCCAGTGAGTTATTAGTGTCGGGTAGCAGGACACAAAATGTGACAGTGTGCAGTACAGTTCCCGTGAGTTCGTGTCCGATTTGGACACGAAAAAGGACACAACTCGTGCTCAGTCACTAGGGGTTAGGGTTAGCTAGGTCTAGGCTACAAGTCCATGTAATTAGTTTTGAAATTTATGAAAATCCTTTTCTTTGAGGTATTTTATCAAACACTGATTTTTGGAATAGGATACGTGTCCGACACGGACACCAAACCAACTCAAACCTTCACCAAATTTGTCCTACAGTACCCTAGTACCTAGATGCATGCTAATATGAAGAGAAAACACAAATTTAACAAAGTTTATGGGCATTTACCTATTTGTGCAAATCCAATGAAAATCAAAGAAGAGGGGGGTGTGTATCCTTCAACTTTACGATGCAAAAAGCTTCCAAATCCTCAATAGCAGGCCCTAACTAGTACCCTATAGTGTAAGGGAGTCCAATACAAGAAACTAGAGGTGATTTGGATCAAAATTGCTCAAGTTGTGTAGGTTTGAAGAAATTGGAATTTTCTAGGAATAAAATTCATGTAAAATCTTCATGAATGAATGAAATGGGATTATATAGAATGTTGGCTGCTAGGGGGGGTGTCCTAGGCCAGCCATGGCATGGGGGGGTGTCCTAGGCTTGCTTCATGGAGAAGGCAAGGACTTTCATGGTAAAGGGTTGATATTTTGAGTAATTTAAGCAAAATATCTAATAAAGTAAATATCAAGATATTTATCCTACCTTAACCATTGTAAATATCTATCCCCTTATCATTCTAGGTTAGTAACTAATCCCTAGATTAGGCTAAACTTGGTTAGGGACTCTCATGACACTTAACAATAATTAAACAATAATAAAAACACATAAATCTAAATAATTCCAAATAATTCCTAGAAATTTACCAAAATACCCTTTAGGCTAAAAATCACTAATTTGGTGTTCTAAGCCTACGGCTAAGCTCTCATGGTCATGGCAACTTCTAGGTTAGAGAAAACTAGGGTTTACACTAAGTTATACTAACCAAAATCATAAAGTCATAAGTCATGATTTAGAAAATGGTTTAACTTAACTAAAATCACCAGAAAATCATACCATGACTAAAATACCACTAATAAATAATAAAAATAATAAATTTTTCAAAAATTCCCAATTTCAAAAAATAGGGTGTTACAAGTCTACCCACCTTAAAATAATTTCGTCCTCGAAATTTAGATGGTCGTACTCCTTCTAGGTCAAACCTCCAACAATCAAGGACGAAGCCACTACCTAGGCAACATACAAGGTCAACAAGCAAAATATGGGTAGTAGACCCATACTGGGTCATGTCCAAAAATTGGCTGGCAGTTTTAGGTTATATGGTGTCCTTAATTCAAATCGAAGCCAAAAGTAACTCTATGGGGTAAATCAGGATGGAGTCTCGGGTCAAGAAAATCGTACTAAGCAAATGAAGCACACGATGGTATGCCTGAGTGGGACACTAAGGTCATGGGTGTAGTATGTCATGTCTAGGTCATGTATGTGAAGTCAGTTTTGAGAAAACAACTAGTCTTGTGCTCCTAATTTAAAAGTCACGGTAATGTACCTACGATGATCATAATTCAGAGTGGGAAAAGTCTATGGCCTAAATTGAACCAAAAATCATGATGAAATAGTAGTGTAAAGGACAGGTTAGGTGGGACAGTCCTGGTCATATGTATAGACTGAAAAAATAAGGAAACAATAAATCATAGGACAAAAAGGGCTACCATTCTATGGTCAGAGCTACTCTATCAAAAAGGCATAGCATATACATTAATTTATTTAGAGGAAAATTCTTGACAAAAGAGTTTAGTCAAGAATTATAACTAAACTAAACTACTCCTACTCCTACTCCTAAGTAAGAGATGAAAAAAACAACAAACAATCGACAAAAATCAAAAAGAACTAACAGGTCAAAACTGATCACTAATAAAGAACAGGTAGGAGCAGATGGAATTGGATTTTAAGATAGAAATAATGAAGCAAGGTGGGAATGGAATTTAGAAGAACAGAACCTGCAAGCACATCGCCAACTGCCTGAGCATCCTCAACTGTCATGGCGTAAGCACGCCCCTGCTGACTTCTTCCAGCCTGCTGCTGGAACTGCAAAAATCTCTGCTGCTGTGGCTGTAACGGTCCTCTCTGCTGCTGTCCTACCAGAGCCTTGGCTCCTGCTCCTGGTGCTGCTCCCTGTGCTACTCTGCCTGTGTACTGGGAACACTTCCTCAGCTGGTGGTCCGCTGCCCCCCATAGTAGGCACGAGCCCAACCTCTTCCTGTACTCTCCCCATCCATGTCCCGATTTCTTACAGTAGGGACAACTGGTAGTCTGCTGTCTCGGGACCTGCTGCTGCTGCCTCGGCTGCTGATACTGCTGTGGCTGCCTCTGCTAATACTGATAGTGAGGCCTCTTGGCCTGACCTCCACTGCTGCCTGCTCCCTGTGTATCACGGCCCCTCTTGAGCTTCAGCTCAAGATCATCCTCAGCCGCCATCGCTCCTGCTAGAATATCCTCAAAGGTGGCACTCCTGTCACTCTTGGTCAAGGACTTGACTTCCTTGACCAAGCCTTTCCTGAACCTCCTCGCCTTCGTTGTCTCGCTAAGGCCCTCCACGAATCTGCTCAACCGACAAAACTCACCGGCGTACTCCTCTACAGTCTGGTTCCCCTGAACCAGGTTCTCGAACTGTGTCTCCAAAGCACCGACTGCCTGATCTGGGAAAAACTTCCCCTTGAAGAGCTCCTTGAAAGCTCTCCATGCCTGCCCTGGAGTACCTACTCTCGGGTCCGTCTGATACCAGGTACGGGCAAGATCCCACATCTGGCTGGCTGCTGCCTCGACCTGGAGTCCGGCTGGTATCTCCGCCAGTCGGAAGATCTCCTCGATGTGCTCTATCCAGTCATCCGTATAAAGAATCCCCTCAGTCCCCAAGAAGTCCCTGGGGTTCATCTTCTTGAATTCCTGAATGCCCGGAATCCTCTGCTGACGCGGCGGTCCTGATCCTCCCTGTGGCTGGGCTGCCAACCTCTCCATCGTCGCTGTAGCCAGATGATGGACATCATCTATGCCTCTGGTAAATGCCGTCGTCTGACGCTGCTGCTGGGTCTGATGCGACTCTAGGAACTGCCAAAAATATGTAAACATCTGCGCAGCATCCACATATCCAGATGGCATCTGCTGCTGGTACTTCTGCTGGTACTGCTGCTGCTGCTGATACTCCGGCTGAAACTGTGGCTGACGAAACTGCGGGGGAGGCATGTCTGGGGTAGCTGGAATGGTCCCCTGAATAGTAAGAGGTGCACCCCCAAATGGGGCAGAAGCTCCCACATGAGCTGGAGTATGGGGAGCTGCAGTCCCCGGGTCCTGGTGAGCTGGACGAGAGGTGGCAGACCTCTCAGTGGTATCACCTGGACCGAGATGCTGCGATCGTGTCTCCACCATCCTGAAGACAGATCAATAAGGAAGTCAATAACGGTACAAGGATGATAGTATCAAAGGACAAATGAAAATAGATTATATAGATTTGAACAATAGTCAGTAGATTCAAATCCATGGAAATTTTCCTAATTGTGATTGAATATCCACTCTCTCTAAGCCTATTCCTTAATTCCTATCACAGGCTGTAGTGATACTCTAGTTCGAATACCACTACATAAACTCGACCTGCATGGGCCACCACTAAAAACGTGTCACGACCCGCACCCTAGAGTAAGGGCACGAGAAGTGGGTACGTCCAGCCTACGTCACAGTGTCGGCGGTAGAACGCTGTCCTAGGTCCATCATCTAACAATATAAAGTACCTGTACAGTTTATACTCTCCGAATGGAGGTGACAAATAGAAAACAATCTCAATCACATCTAGGTAGAGAAAATGGAAGATAGATAGACAGCAACTCAAAGAGAACAGTAGAATAGATGAAATAAGTCCAAGTGTCTAGGATAACATAACATCAAAATGTCAACTCATAATACAATAAGTCTAAAAGTCTATACATAACTCAACATCTCAAAATACAACTCAGATGTGAGACAAAATGATAATATAGAAAGACTGCCTAGACTAAACTGGTCTAGACTACTGGAACAACATCCTCAGCTGCAGGTGGATCCTGCTGAGGGTCCACAACATAAGTATCATCTAGTCCTGCTCCATAATAGGTAGACACCAGGGCCTCATCCTCATCCTCTGTAATATTTTTAACAGGTCCAGTCAGGACAGGAACGAGCATAATACATCTCACGCAGTGCATAGTATGATAGGAAATATAAAGCATGCAATAGAGTAAAATACAGGAAATGCTGAAAGAAGATACATGTAGCAAAAGAGATAACTGTAATGAAATATCTACTATAATAGAGAACTAGCAGTGTCTAGTGAGTCAGAGTAAAATATAGACATGTGAAATAGCATAGGAGATTCATGACTACAACTAGGAGTGATTCATGACTACAGCTACTGGAGTAATATCTACATGACTATTTCCACTCCCCCATCCCCAATCAATACACAAGGATCCGTTCAAGTTATGTTAAGATTCATGATAAGCCCATAAATGGGAGATTCATGAGAGGCTCTGTGAATCATGAGAGTACATAAGTCACAAGCGATTCGTGAATCTATGAAAGCATAGAGATACATGATGATAGTGAAAAGCACAACATGCTGTATCTGATGCTCCCAAGGGGGATAACATCTCATGAAAAGATCCATATAGTACCAATCCGTGATAACAATCGTGTCAGCATCAAGTAAAGTAATCTAGAGCAAGAATATAAATCCTGGCAAATATAAAACGGTCAGAGAATGTACTCGCCTGATAACTGAATGTCTGAAGAAGATATACTGTCTGAAGAGAGGTGTATGGCTCCTAATCAGAGCAATACAAGTCACAATATATCCACAATGGTAAAAATAAAGTATACAATGCATACTACATGATTCTAGGTCAATCTGGTCAAACGTCAACTCTGGGTCAACTCTAATAGTCAAACTAGGTCACAGGAAGTCATACTAAGTCAAATAGAGTCAAACAAGGTCAAACAAGTCAAATACTAGTCAACATGATCAATCTGGGTCAAGTCTAGGTCAAACTTAGACCAACTAAGGTATTGGTCAAACAAAGACCAGTCAGTAAGGTAATTAGGTCAAACAAGGACCAGTCAATAAGGTAATTAGGTCAGACTAGTTAAACTAGTCATTTTAGGTTAGTCCTAGTCAAATCTAGGTCAATTAGGTCAACTTTGACCTAAGGTTGACTTTGGTCAACCCTTAGTCAACAAGGGTCAACAAGTTGGGTTTTGGGTCATTAGGGTTAGTTGGGTTAGCCTCTAATGCCATAGGCTTGTAACCTAGGCCATAGGCTAATAGTGTAGGTTTTCATGTAACCTATAACTAGAAGTCACAACTATATACATATATCTATATATATATCTATATATATAGATATCCACTATCTATCTACTTCCTATATACTAATATGGGATACATTATATATATACAACCCATACTCACATATATACCTAATATATATACATATATAGATAGCTATAATATATACATATATATACATTCCATATATATATAAATATATATAACCCATATACCCTTAACTATATACCAATATATATAACTATATATAATATAACATATATATATATATATATATATATATATATATATATATATATATATATATATATATATATATATATATATATATATATAACATATATATATATATATATAGAGGGAAATAGAGAGAGAGATGAGAGAGAGACTGAAAGAGAGAGAGAGACTGAATATGAGAGAGGGACAGGACAGTGAAAGAGAGAGGGGGGTTAACCTGGACAGTGAAGGGGGAGGGTTCCAGAATTTCTGGAACCAAGAAGCCCCAAACGCACACACACAATAACATATATACATACATATGTATATATATACATAACTCCACCTATACACTACCAAATACCCCCAAAATTCACCCACACTCATACATACATATATACTACCCATACACATACTAAAAATATACTAATACATATATAAAACATATCAAAAATAGGTTTGAAATTCATTTCTGAAAAACTGGGAAAAATCCCAAAACTGGAAAATACTGGACTGTGTACTCGAACTAGGTAAACCCAAAATCACACCTAAAACCGAGCTATGGCTCGACACTAATGGTTGGTAACTGACACCCCGTAGATACCCTAGTATTCTAGGTGCCTGACACGACACCACGACACGGATTCACGTGTCCAAACATTCAAAAATACTACACGGGTAAACACTGATACACGAACACAGTGCACAGCGTCGTGCACGTGTTCATGTGTCTCGTGGACACACCACGAGACACGATACGTCTCGTAGTTGTACACACGTGTCGACTAGGTCTAGGGCTAGGGTTTAGACACCCTGACACATATCCAAACCGTGTCGTGTCCGAGTTCTAGGTGCGTATCAGAAGGGGTTTCACACACGTTCAGACCGCGTCGTGCACGCGGTCGAACACCTCGTGTTCGCGACACAGGACACGACACACCACGTGCTCGTGTCCTGGGGTTTGCCCTAGGGTCTACTACACACGTGTCACTCTGACACGTGTCCACGACTCGTGTACGTGGGACACGAGACCCGTGTCAGAGCCAAAAACTCGACTGTGCAGTGTAGTGCGCGACCCTTGCGGGGACGATTTCGTGTCCGACACGACACGAGGTCATCCCAAACTTTGTGGATGACCTGTCAGTCAGTGCCCCGTGCTCTATGCCAATTTTGGCGTGTCCACGTGGCGTGTCCAGTGAGTTATTAGTGTCGGGTAGCAGGACACAAAATGTGACAGTGTGCAGTACAGTTCCCGTGAGTTCGTGTCCGATTTGGACATGAAAAAGGACACAACTCGTGCTCAGTCACTAGGGGTTAGGGTTAGCTAGGTCTAGGCTACAAGTCCATGTAATTAGTTTTGAAATTTATGAAAATCCTTTTCTTTGAGGTATTTTATCAAACACTGATTTTTGGAATAGGATACGTGTCCGACACGGACACCAAACCAACTCAAACCTTCACCAAATTTGTCCTACAGTACCCTAGTACCTAGATGCATGCTAATATGAAGAGAAAACACAAATTTAACAAAGTTTATGGGCATTTACCTATTTGTGCAAATCCAATAAAAATCAAAGAAGAGGGGGGTGTGTATCCTTCAACTTTGCGATGCAAAAAGCTTCCAAATCCTCAATAGCAGGCCCTAACTAGTACCCTATAGTGTAAGGGAGTCCAATGCAAGAAACTAGAGGTGATTTGGATCAAAATTGCTCAAGTTGTGTAGGTTTGAAGAAATTGGAATTTTCTAGGAATAAAATTCATGTAAAATCTTCATGAATGAATGAAATGGGATTATATAGAATGTTGGCTGCTAGGGGGGGTGTCCTAGGCCAGCCATGGCATGGGGGGGTTGTCCTAGGCTTGCTTCATGGAGAAGGCAAGGACTTTCATGGTAAAGGGTTGATATTTTGAGTAATTTAAGCAAAATATCTAATAAAGTAAATATCAAGATATTTATCCTACCTTAACCATTGTAAATATCTATCCCCTTATCATTCTAGGTTAGTAACTAATCCCTAGATTAGGCTAAACTTGGTTAGGGACTCTCATGACACTTAACAATAATTAAACAATAATAAAAACACATAAATCTAAATAATTCCAAATAATTCCTAGAAATTTACCAAAATACCCTTTAGGCTAAAAATCACTAATTTGGTGTTCTAAGCCTACGGCTAAGCTCTCATGGTCATGGCAACTTCTAGGTTAGAGAAAACTAGGGTTTACACTAAGTTATACTAACCAAAATCATAAAGTCATAAGTCATGATTTAGAAAATGGTTTAACTTAACTAAAATCACCAGAAAATCATACCATGACTAAAATACCACTAATAAATAATAAAAATAATAAATTTTTCAAAAATTCCCAATTTCAGAAAATAGGGTGTTACACAAGGCCAAGATTACAAGTCTCTCAAGCTCACTCAATCTCACATTACAAGTCACTCAGCTCTCTCTCTTCTCTTAATTACAAAGCTTGAACCAGCGGAAGTTTCGGAAGGCGATGTCCATACATTATGTCCTGTATAGGTCTTCAATCCGAACGACCGTACGCTTCGAATCGCCAAGGAACTTCGTGCCTCGACGCATCCAAGCGAGCTCCACGCCACGAGCTTCTACCTGTGCCTGCACATGAACACCGTGTGGGTGTCAGTACTCAACTGTACTGGTGGAGTGAACTTCTCGCCCACCTATACAAAACCTACACGTTTATTTACTTTGTGCAGCATAGTCCATTCTTAATAATTGTCTTTCTAGTCTTGTCTTAGGATCAGTTTTATGACAGATGCCTTGGCATACTTGGTTCCAAAGACCATCTTGTGCTTGCAACAGTAACGTCCACTCAACAACGTTAACCTATCAAGTCGTGCTTGCCTTACGGCCAAAATCAGAGACGCAACTACGCGATAGACTCTATTACTTTGCCTCTAGACCTTTCTCGTGCTTGCATTGTCGATACACCGACTCACACTTGTCTTTCGTGCCCTACTATATGACGTAACGACTCGGTCGTGTCATGAACTTGATTCGTACTTCAATATCTCTGAGGCAGCGTCTCCTCGCTTAGTCTTGCCTATACTTGTGTTGTGACAACACAGCCGTGCCTCTTATTTCGTGGTCGTGCCCAGCAACTCAACGTAACATCACCCAACTTGCCCTACGGCCCTTCTCGACTTAACTCACAATAGTTCAAGCCTAACTCATGCAACCCTATGCCAACGACTTAATACTCAATGCCACATCTCGTGTCGATGCACGTCGCCTTCGTTGTAGACAAATCTTAGGTCCAAACATTGTGTTCTCTAACTGCATACACATTCAACTCAACTCAGTCCAAAGGCACACACGCGGATTGCCGCCCGTGCCGACACATCTATATGAATGGTCACTGGTATTGACTAGCCATCCTGGACATAGCCTGGCATTCGGGACCCTTGCACCGCAGGTGGCGGTCCCCGATGCAAGTCCCCGACCTACCGGTTGCTTCATACCCAGCTCGACTATAATTTTGTTCTTCCTAGGCCGGATCGGTCCCTGGCCCAAGGTTTCCGATACGAAGAACCATCGCCCTTGTCGACAAGTTGTCCATGACCACGCGCCTATGCTAACTTCTAGACTTAACGTAATGTATGGTCTCATCATCATCACTTAGTTCCTTTGCTTTACTTTTTCTACTTTCCATACTTCTTTGCAGAGCCCAAACCAGGGTTGTCTCGGCGACTGAACCACAGTCCCGACATATTTCCTCTTGGCGACTAACCATCGCTTAGAATTAACATTCTTTGAACTCAGGAAATGGCTACTGCATAGCCTTCCAACTTACTTGAACATAACATGTTTCCTTATGTATCGACAGACCGTGGCTAACTTTCCACTGAACCAACCGCGGCTCGTGCCTTAAACCGACTCGTGTTCTACGCAACACTATCGCCCAAGTCATACTTCATATGACGGGCCTTGGGATCGTGGGACTATTTAACTTGACAATCGCAGAATGAGCTTGACAACACTTTGAATGACTTGGGTCGATCGACATAACTTTTCCTAACTTACTCAAGCCTACAACTTAACCCGAGGGACGAGCAAAGGCTATGCCAAGCCTTGTGCAGTGGAATCGTGCACGCTTTATCAAGTGTTTGTGCGGGCGACGCCTATGACTTAGGCTAACTCTCAGCTTTTGCACCAAAGACCAACTTTCCTTCTCCCAAGCTACGGGACGAAGGACCGAGTGTCATTTTCAAAGCACACCGTGCGCCAACTCTAAGCCGACCGTGGGACGTTTTCCATGTTCTAATTCAATTCGACCCATCGGAATTATTTCCTTTTGCTATGTGGATTCGTCTCTTTTATTATTAAGCCTACTTGTGCAAGTTGAAACCACAATTTTTATGTGAAGGCAAAGATGAGGCAAGTTCACCGAAACTACCCCACCTGAGCGAGCGGTCGTCTCGACCGAGCAATGTCTTCGAGCAGCCGTTGCAAGGCTAAGTCCGAACGCCGTCGGCATTTCGATTCCTCCGATTGACTGAGCGGGACGGGGCACTACACGCTCGGGCTCCTCCGTGTCGACTTCAATGGGTTGGATCATCGGCACGGTGACAGTAGGTACGGTGACGGTAGGCGCAGTCGCAGAATTTTCGTTGGCCATAATTGCCTGGACGATCTGCTGCAAGTATCTAGTTGCTTTTGTTGCAACTTAGCTTGTGCGTCGAAGCGAGCTTCGAACTGTGCCTGTCGTACCTCTGTCTGTTGATGTCAGTTTTCGGACTGGTTCCGCTGCGCCTCCATCATACGCAGCATCCTTTCGATGGTATTGTTAGAAGGTCCGGCCCGCGAACTACTAGAGCCGCTAGAAGCGCTCTCCTCTTGCTTGACCGTGGGTTCCGGCACTTCTGTAATAGAAGGCAAATGCATCAGTCTCAAATTATTGCAGACTCATTGTATGGAACAACTTATCTCATCGATGAGAGGTTAAAGGTTTGAAACTCTAGACGCAAGGCAAAAGGATGTAAAGTCGTGTTCTGATATCATTATGTCACGCCCCGATTCCGTAGAATCGATAGTCGTCCCCCGGACGTGATGCTGTGCGAACGTAAGTTGCGATCGCACAAGGCATAGTCATAATGTTATCCGAAACACAACATCAAGTTAGAGTACGCAAAGAAATTGATTGACACATTGAAATAGAAGTAGACTTTTTATTGATAATAAAACTTCATTTACATTGACTCTGTTACATTCATTGTCGTGCGGGCTACAACATGACTCGATTACAAAATAAACGCTGATGAGATAGTCGTTCTATACATTACATCCCTTTTTACAAGCAAAACATTTACACTTTCCACCTGCTATCGAGGGAAGTCGAGTCGTCATCTTGTCTTCTTTTGTACTGAATGCAGAGTCTTGAAAAGGATTCAGGAAACAAAGCCTTCAACACACGGATGAGGCTTCAAAAGTGTTCGCACCGCCTTGAGCTTTAAGCGGCACGTCCTTCGTGGTTCGGGGTAACTGCGTGGAGAGCGAGGATCAGTACATTACACTTTGTACTAGTGCGTGGCTATTTAAGTTCCAAGCTCTCATTTGGTTGAAGAGTTTATATGACTTAATGTATGAATGTTTCTAACCATCATAATAAATTTCAAACTAGTATATGACAAGCATAATGTAAAATACGTTGAGACTTACCCACGACGGACCGCGTTGCGCCTTATGAGACTTATCATGTTCTTTCCTGTCAATTGTTATCATTTTCATACCAAGTGCAGTATTACGTGTGATTTGTCACTGACACCACAAGCCATCCTGGACTTATAACTTTGTTAGTTGGGGCCCTTTCAACGCAAGTAGCAAGCCCTGCTGAAAGTCTCCGCCTAACCCGTGCTATCATCCAGCACAGCTATACCGTGTTTCCTCCTAGGCCGAGTCGGTCCCGTGGTCCCGGGTTGTCGCTCAAGAAAACTCTCTCCTTGTCTACAAGTTGTCCAATGACCGAGTTAGACTTATTTAGTTTACTCATGTAGAATCTACACTTTATTTGAGTCATTTTTTTGTTAATATATTTCTACAGTTTACAGAGTGCCCGTGCCTTTGCATTTATCAAATGTTTCACAACACTACTATCGATTGAACTAAGAAGGGGTCGAGAGGAGAAAGGTCAGCCACTCACCTTGAGTTTTGCTTGAGACAAGAGAACTTGTTGGTCGCACTAGACGTCGCCTACGCGATTACCTGAAATCGCACAAGCAACCAACTAGAACACTGTATTATTCAAGAAGTTTGATAGGAAATGTGAGTTTGAAATACAAGTCATGAAAATTATCGAAAACATTCGCGAAAATGCATTCAAAAAACCAAAGCCAAAACCAATGCAAGCGGCATAAAAAGCAGAGCAACGGGAGGTCTCTCCCGACTCAGCCGCAGAGTCAATCCTTGAGGCGCAACCAGCTGAATATGGGACTTGGTTCCGAAGAAGCTATTCCATAAAGGAGAATGGATCTTAATTCAACCGTTCCCGTTCGATTGATTCGATGATCCAGACCTATCGGTCCTTACCGAATCGATAGCGACATTGTTCCTTTCTCGAGCACCCCGTGGACGGAGAACGGGGCACGATGTAGGGACGAGGCACTATAACAAAGTTCGGCTAGAACTCTGTGTTTGGCAACCAGCAAGGTTCTGGAACCAGGGGACAGAGTTCGGCCAGAACTCTGTCCTGGGGCAGAGTTCGGCCCCCTCCTTCCAGCAACTCCTCTGGTCAGCTCTCGAGTATCTTTGTCATCTCCGACTGGCCTCATCACCTCCCCGAGCTTCTCTGACACACAAACGGCGCTCGTCGCACTCCGGGTCTTCTCCACATAGGTTGGGAACCCCACCCACTCCAACTCCCAAAAAAAACCCAAAGATATTGACACTCTTGAAGCCGATCCACATGTTACATCAACATCTATTGGTAATTGTGAGTCAGGTCCTTGCAAGATCTAAATACCCCTTGAAGATGGTCCACTTTGAAAGAATTACATATTTTTTATGGAGGTGAGAATGGAGTTGGTAATTTAGTCCTGTAGGAGATGGGATCATGAGGTGTAGATAATTGGAATTAGTTTAGCCAAACATGTGAAATCCCTTTTAAGGCATATGCGCCAGTCCAATATCGCACCTCATGGACCAACTCCAGTTCGGATCACACCGCGTTCTCAGCAAGTAGTATCAGAGCCCATGATTACAGGGGCTGGTTTGGTGGTTCTAATTGGTTCGAGACAGATAGTACTAAGTTCATGTGTATAATCGGATTATACAGACTCTCTTCTCAAGATGGTGTTAGGAGCATCATCCATAAGGTGGTATGGGTGTCAAGAAATTAAGGGGGGGTAGCAATGAAGTTGGTAATTTAGTCCCACGTCGTGTAGAATGTGAGTTGTAGATAATTGGGATCGGCTGGCGGGAATGAGAAAAAGGTAGCAGGGTGTTAAGGTTGTCTGGCTAGCGGAAAACGAGCTAAGATAGAGATTATTGGATTGTATCTCGTTTTCAGTTGAAGACTGGGATCATAACGTGTAAACAATTGGGATTGGTTCATGCGTTACATGATTCAGACGTTACATGGGAGTTCTCTTTTAAGACATATGGGTCTAAGTCTAATATCGTACCTTATGGGCCAACTCCGTTTCTGGTCACACCACATTCCCAACATACATAACATTGTTAGTAGTATGGTACATAATTATATGTATCAACTATAAAAATGTGACAGAAGTCTAATAATCCCATTTTCAAACAACTACTAAGTCTTGCCTGGCTGTGGTTGTTAGGGTGTCATCTTATCGTTCGTAATTACAGAACATTGTAGTTGCTGTAGTAAAAGATGTATTTTCGGTTGGGGGCTTAGTTCTGATGATACAGATTATCTACCCATTTCTCAAAAAATAACTATTAGGCCTCTAGTGTAATATGGTGAAGAACTCTTGCCTGTTCAATGCATTGAGGATGAATTTTACAAATTGCATTAGGCCGAATTCTTCACCAAAACTGGTTTGAAGTCACGTTATCAAGCTCGGATTTATGAAAGAGGACTAGTTGCAAGACGGCTTCAGTACCTGCTAAGAGTTGCTGGAGCAAAAATGATGTCATTCAGATCCTGGCGACCGCTCTATGTTTAGGCAGTACCACGTCCACTTCTCTTGAGAATCTGCGATAATTCCTGACCCTTGTAATAAAATTTATTTAATATTTGAAGAACAAGTTCTCATCAAAAATTTTCCCTACAAAGTCTGTGGCAGTTTCTGTTGTTTTGTGTGTTTTGTATTTCATGTTCGAAGAATAGAACACCTTGCATTTCTTTCTTGTCCCTGCAGAAGAACCTGCAAATTTATTTCCTGGCTCTTCTATTTATTTGTTTCGAAGAAGTAAGTTCTTTAGCCTTTTGTTTCCTATCTAACATTATGGGACCTTACAGATACTGAGAAAATGTACATGGATCGTTTCTATGTAATGTTTAGCCAGCCTGCTATCTTAGAAGTCAAGGAACATTTGCAATTATGTACTTAGGACCCATCCAACCAAATTTAATTTGCTTGAAGTACCTAGCTCTGTCAAACACTGGTATCAGAGGTTCTATCCCAAAATCGTTCGGAAATCTAACTTGCTTGCTTGAAGTATTTATATCTGAGTCTGAATCAAATTGAGGGAGAGGTTCCATAAACTTTTTGAATTCTCAGAATCTTGGAGTATTTGCACTTGTCATACAACAGAATAACTGGGGACATAACAGGGAGTATGTGGAATCTCTCTTTCAATCAGGTTACTGGCCAGATACCGACTGCCATTGGGGGTCTCGTAAAACTCCACAACTTATGGATTTCGACAAATTTAATCCACGGAGAGATCCCTGAATCCATAGGAAACCTCAGTCACTTGCAAAGGTTAGATTTAGCCGGCAACAATATTGGTGGGAAGACACCAGAAACCATAGGGAACCTATATGATTTGGATTTCCTACAACTCTCAGAAAATATACTAAATGGAAGGATACCTGAGTCTATTGGTAAGCTTATCAAGTTGGAGACCTCGCGAAGCTCACTTTGCGAACGTCGCGAAGTTAGAAACACTAGACTTATCTCATAACTACTTCGATGTCATCGTAATTCAGGATTGGGTTCCTCCATTTAATGCTGGTTCCATTCTAATGTGCTTCAGTTCATCTGGGGCCTAGATTTCCTAAATGGATTGGTACTCGAGCAACAAAACTGAGGGAGCTGTGGATATCTAGCGCGGGAATTTCAGACAGTTTTCCTTCGTGGTCTTTTGAGTTACGAGCTTTGTGTGCTCGATGCATCCCACAACAACATGACAGACCCTTGCCACCTTCTTTAGGAAGATACTGGTTCATTTCTCTTGATTTGGGATCCAATAGTTTTGTTGGTCAAATTCCTGAACATGCACAAGAGTACAACATACGCGCAACGACATTAGTCATTAGAGTCTAAACCAAACAAGGGTTCTAACTAGGTGGGTTGACTAAGGTTAACCAAATAAGTGTCAAGTATGCGTGTAATCACCAAGTCTACTAGTCACATAACATCTGTAAGTCCTCTATATAAATGTACAATTTCTCATATATCATAAACGTGGTCATAACTAGGGTCCATGTAGTTGCTAAGTTGCTTCTCAAATACATAGGTAATAGGTGTCCTACCTACTAGGGTCTTCTTGTACAAGTATGACATACACATTTTCAATGCTCATAAAGCAAGTGCTAACCTAACTCAAGTAGTCATTTAAAATATGTCATCATCAAGTTCAAGGGTAAATGGAACTCACTAATACTATCCTCAATCCATATTAAACATGCAACATTATATATAATTCTACCCTTCATATGTTTAAGGTTTTCTATTATCAACCACAACTAGTGCATGTAACAATAACTATTTCTAGGATTAACACAACCACAACTTTCATACAAATCATTCTATATAATGTTTATCAACTATTTATCAACACATAATTAAACACTATCTAGCATGGCATATGTTATTTTCTAACAGGACATTTATACATACAAAATAACTATCTAGGAATAAACTTAGACATGTGCAACTAAACTTAGACATGTGCAACTAAGTATATAACTTTCACCAAGTCTCATTCATGTGTAACTATGCATGTAACTCCTTAATACCATGATGGACAAGTGTTTACAAAAGTTGTATTCATGACAAGGTGATAAACAACAACTAGTTATATAAGGACATTTCTAGTTGTCAATGAAGAAGTGCTACAATTTCATGTCATGAAGAAGAAGTTGAAGTTTATGAAGAATAAGTTGAAGAACATGAAGAGAGGTTTGAGGATGAGGCGTTTGAGCACTTACCAAAGGGGAATGGGGGTGAAATGGACTGTGTGCACTCCTTGCACAAATCTGTCCAGATTTGGACACTTCGGCTCGTAGCTGCTGTTCGGGGCTCCAAAATTTTGATCCAAGTGTTGTGGGGCTTAGGAAAGTTAGAGGAGAAATAGAAAATGAGGATAGGGCAATTTTTGAAGGAATTTTGGTACTGTAAGCGGTGACAACAAGGTGTTGAAGTGGTGCTATTGCTGGCGGGTTCAACAAGATGTCTTCGGTTTGTGAGAGGTATTTGGGTGAGTAGTGGGATGATTTAGGTGTTGAGTTGTAAATAAAACTTGTTGAGAAGAGGTAGTGGAAGGAGATTTGGGTACTATGGTGGAGGTTTGGGGGTATGGAGTTGGTGGAGTGGCCTGAGAAGGGGATAGGCAGAATTCGAATTCACCCTGGACACCTATGATAGAGGGGCTATTTTGAGGAAGTTAAAGTGAGTTTTGATGGAAGGTTTGTGAAGAGAAAATGTTGAGGACAGAGAGAGAAGGAAGTCTACTGATTTTTTGAGAAAGATACTTTGTGTGGAGGGATATATGGCTGTTTTGGTGGAGACTAGCTGAATTCAGATTCAGCCTGGGTGGGGTTGGATGGATGAAGGTACGGAGGGAAATGGAGAACGTTTTAGGAAATAGTTTTTGAAGAAAAAATTGTTGGAAAGAGATTTGGGAAAAAATGTTGTTTAGGTGGTTTGAATGGGGGAGGTGAAAAGAGGGAGTTATGGCCATCCTAGTAGGGAGGAGAACTTTTGTTCTAGTGGGAGGGGAAGAGTTTGGGTGTTACAAACTTTAGTCGGCTGAATTCTATTCTCCAAATACTAAAAATTAATGTATTGGTCTAAGAAAAAAATGGGCATTTTGTGTTTGGGGTTGATAGGTGGGTGTTTGGTGTTTGAAGGTTTGAGTCAAGTTGGTGCCAATGGGTCAATTTTGTTACGTCCTGATTTCGAAGAATCGATATTCGTCCTCCGGACATGATGTCGTGCAAAACTAGGTTACGATTGCACAAGGCATAGTCATAAGGTTATCCGAAATACAACATCTAAGAGAGTACGCAGAGAAATAGAACAACACATTGAGACAATTTTTTTTTTTTGCATTTTATTGATAATAGACATCATTTTATAAGACTATTACAATCATGCCGCGCGGGCTTACAACATGAATCGATTACAAAATGAACGCAGATGAGATAGTCGTTCCATACATTACATCCCTCAATTTATAACAAAAGTATTCCATCCACCTGAGATGGAGGGAAGTCGAGCCATCTTCTTAGACTAGTTGCAGAGAGCCTTCAAGAGTTGTGCAGCGAGAGTCTTCGACGTGCGGTCGAAGCTTCAAAATGTGAACGTCGCCTTCGTTAGTTGGCACGCTCCTCCTGATTCGTAGCACCTACAGAGAGTGAGGGTCAGTACGATCATATATACTAGCGAGTGGCTAATTTAAAACCCAGGCTCTCATTTATTCAAGCAGTTTTATAAAACATGTTAGCTACTTTGTGATCTTTCTAACCATCCTGATCGATTTGTATATTAACATGTTAAGAGGCAAGCATTCGATAGGCAACATAACATAACTAAGATAAATCTTACCCATGGTAGAGCGTGTCGTTGCAGCGTAACTTACCATGTTTCTGTACTGTCAGATTTATAACAAATGCTTGTAAACAGTATGCAAGTGGGGGTCACTGGCAATTCAAGTCATCTTGGACGTATAGCTTGGTCGAGTCGACGACCATTTTAGCGCGGGTAACTAGTCTCGCTGAAAGTTCGAATGATCCGTTCAAGCATCCAGTACAGCTACCTTGCATTCCTCCTAGGCTAAAACGGTCCCGTGGCCTCGGGTTGCCATTCGAGAAAGCAAAACCTTATGCACAAGTTGTCCATGACCGTCCTAGACAAAAATTAATTATTTAAGCATGGTCTACAAAATCTTTGAGAGTTAGCCAATTTTTAATGTGTGTCATCTTATCATTGTGTCACGAGCCGCACCCACTGTGAGGGTACGAGTACGTAACAACGCCCAGCCTACGTCGCAGTGTCGACGGTAGAACGCTGTCCTAGGTCAATCATCTAACAATATAAAGGTACTTGTACATTATATACACTCCGAATGGAGGTGACATAGCAATACAGTCTCAATCACGTCTAAGGTAGAGTACGATAAAAAGATAGATAGATATGGAACAAAATGAATCCACAGAGATACAATCAGATAGAGGTCTAAGTGTCTAAGATGACATCTCCATAAATATCAAATAAAATAACTTCCAGTACATATACAATAATGTATCAATGAGAAAGACAAGGTAAGAGTCTAAGCTAGCAGTCTAAACCAGTGGTGGTAGATCCTCTACTGCAATTGGGTCCAAGTCACAAGTGTTGTCTAAGCTGCACCATAATGGGTAGACACCAGAGCCTCATCATTCACTGTAAAATTTTCAACAGGTCCAGTCAGGACATGAGCGAGCATAATACATCTCAACAGATCATAGCAGGTTAGAAAATATAATCATGCAGTAGAGTAAGATACAGGAAACTGAAAGAAAGTACAAAATGTAAATAGAGAGAGAACTGTAATAGAAATATCTACTATAAATAGAGAACTAACAGTGGCTAGTGAGTCAGAGTACAATATAGACATGTAAATGGCATAGGAGATACTGGGAACTATACTATGGAGTGATTCTGGGAACTACACTACTTGGATATTATTCATATGTCTACTTCTACTCCCCCGTACCCCAATCAATACACAAGGATCCAGCCAGGTTATGTTACAATCCATGCAATGGCCCACAAGGGGTGATACATGGTAGGCCCATAAATGGGTGATTCTGGGAATGCCCATAAATGGGTGATTCAAGGAAGACTCTGTGATCATGAGAGTACATGTCACAAGTGATCAATGAACCATGAAGCATAGTGATACACAATGTAAGTGAAACGCACAGAACATGCAGTATCCGATGATCCCTGAGGGGAAAACATCTCAAGAAAGGATCCATATAGTACTAATCCGTGTTACCAACGTGACAACATCAAGTAAAGTAATCTAAAATAGGAAAATAATTCTAACAGGATATGAAATGATCAGAGAATGTACTCGTCTGGTATCTGAATGTCTGAAGTAAACGTACTGTCCGAGATGAGGTACCTGACTCCTAGTTAGAGCAACACAAGTCAAGATGTATATAGGGGATGATAATTGAAATCTATAATACATCTGCATGCTGTCTAGGTCAAACTAGACTAAAGTCAACCCTTGGTCAACTCCAGTCAACTATACTAGTCAAGGCTAGGTCAACTAGGTTAAACTTAATCCAAGCAAGTCTGATAAGTCTCACTAGGCCTAACCAAGCCTAGTCTAGCAATCACACACCAATCACAAGGCTATACAAGCCAACACAAGCACACATCAAGGGCACATCATATTCATGCATTTTTAAAATTATATATAAGTATAAAAGAAAGGAACTAACATGTAAGCTATGCCTGTGTGTGTGAACATGGAGGTGTACATGAAAAGAGAATTCAACACTAGGCCATATATCTTTGTACCCACATATATACATATTAACATATCAATACATATATCTAAATATAATACACACACATATTATAATATAATATTATACATTAACATTTAGGCTACCTATAATATGCATCTCACATAAATATATATATATATATATATATATATATATATATATATATATATATATATATATATATATATACATATAGAAGATAGGGAATGGGCACATGTATTTGTGTGTACATGTGAGCAAAGTGTCATGAGAGTAACAAGATGGCGTCAATGTCAAGTGTAAAGGGTGTAACAAGGCCATGGGGCTAGTCTACATCATGACATTGCATTCATATTTACACATTCACATAAAGAAGGAAAAAAGGGGAAAACATGTAGGTCAAATTAAGTGGGTTGCCTACTAGTAACATAGCATATATATATCATATAGATATATAAGTTATAGCTATGCTGAGGTTCAAATTGAAAAGGACAAGATACTACATATTTGAACCCAAGTGTAGGGGTCTCACCCAGTGGCAGAACACAATATGCAGGTTAATATAATAATGGGAAACTTATGTCTAAACCAAAGATACACCTGTACATCCAAACAAAACTGGGGATGAACCTATATAGGAGGTTAACATATGGGAGAGGGACAGAACCATTGGTAAATACAATGGTGTGAATATCCTTGCAATTGTTGGGTCTGCTTCCAAGTCTAACTAAGGATTGGATATTGAGATTAAGTGAACTAGGCTCCCTGATATAAAGTCAACATTGAGTGAATGTAATGTACACCCAAAAATAAGCACCTGATCATCAAATAGTGAACCCAAGTTCAAATACTATCCAGATGTGGGCTGGACAACAACTGTATGCAGGACATATAGTTCATGACCTGTACAAGAAGGTCAGAACAACAAGGGATGTGAATGTCTACATTGAAATGCAACAATGACTGATACTCTAAGAGTATCAGTTAGATGGGCATGGAAATTAGGATATATGGAATAACTGGACATATGCCCAAGGCTAGGTCCAAAGGAAGGCTAAGGGATGTGGATTTCAACTCAAGGTGGAAAGATGCATATAATGTCTGGACTAAGACTGGACTGCACTCTAATGCATATCAGAACAATTGGTGAGTGAACATAGGAATCAAATGGCTGTTAAAACATTCAAAATCAGTTTAAAACGGGAATCTAGAATTCAGGAAATTCAGATTGGTATATATTGTTTCAGTGATTGTTCATTAAGCAACCCAGAACCAAATCAATGACAGTCCCTAACAATACTAACACATGTTCACTGGAACTAAATGGCAATTAACTTCAGTTTAAAATCAATTCAACAATATACCAAACCCAAATCGAGAACCAAATTCCTAACACCAACCCCAAGAGTCAACATTGCAGAAGTCTAACAAACATTTGTAAGAATCGACATGTCAATTTAAACACCAAATTTCAGTTTAAAACAGGGAATCAGTTCAGAAATTTTCAAACTGGAAACATGTACCAGAGAATCGAAACAAAACCCAAATTCGAACTCGAAAACACAATGAAAATCCAATACATTGTAAATAAAAGGTTGGTAAATAAACTATCACATATGTACGTGTCAACCATGTTGTATCGTGTCCAAAAATAGGACACGAACGTGTCCAATCAAATTAAAATACCCAAACGCTGAAACTGACACGGCAGTGTCGTGCGGCGAGGACGAAGCCTCGTGCTCGCGACACAGTGCAACTCGTCTCCCGTGCTTGTGCATAAGTGTTCGCCAGGGATAGGTCTAGGGGCCCATCACCCTGTATCAGGTCAAAACCGTGTCGTGTACGAGATAAACGTGCGTATCAGACGCAATTTTTCTGCGCGTGTGCAGCAGTGCGCGATCCGTGCGCGTGTGATTTCTTCCAAACCACTGAACAAAAACCCATGAAATTTTTTGAGCCTCGTGTCAGTCACCTAAACAGTGTCCACATAAAATTTTGTGTCCAGATGTGTCGTGCACAGGGAGTTATAGCCCCCGAGTAGCAGGGGACTGTTACCGTGTACGGAACGCGTGTGTTCACGTGTCCAATCCGACACGACACAATGGAATCCACACCTCAGTCAACTGGAAACCAATAAACAACATCAAACCCTAATTTTCTATTCAAACCATTTCGGAAAATACGAACGAAATGCCACAGTTGGCATTTCGTCGAACACCTAGGTATACATGCTGATACGTGTCCGATACGAACACGTAATGGACACGAAACCTAGCAAAACCTATACCAACAGTTAGGGTACTCCTAGGGCTTCCTAACCATGCAAAGAAATCCAAATTTGGTGGGGAGGGAATAGGGATTTACCTATATGTGCAATTTGCAAGAAAAGTCTCAAATGTGGGGTGTTCTCCTTGATGGCCAAAAGCTCCAAATTGTTCCTCCACTGAAAATATTCACCATGGACAGAAAGTATTCGTGGATTAGATCCTAATGCAAGAAGTTTGGTTGAAAAAGGATGAGAAATGGAGAAGTTATGAATGAATGAAGTTGGAGCTCACCTTGTTCTTGAGAAATGGAAAAATGAATAAATAAGGCAAGGGTTTCTGGGAGGGATTAAATAGGCTCACCTAGGGTTTTGGGCTGGCCACTTCTAGGGTTTTGGGATCCATCCAATGGTCAACCTCACATCATGTCAAATCGAAGGTTAGGATGGAACCTAGGTTTCAATGCTAGTCTCAACTAACTATAACTAGCTAGTCTAACTTGATCATTCTAACCAATGACTAGTCATGACTAATCCAAGCTAACCCTAGTCTAGGCCATGTCTAATCTGGGTTAGGGCTAAACTTCTAGGTTAAGTACTAACATAACACATAGCAATATTTTAATTAATAATAAATTCACATACATTCCAATAAATTCTAATAAATCCTATTAAATTCAAAATAACCAAAATACCCTCAAGCTAAAAATGATAAATGAATTACCCTAATCACATGGCTAGGCTCTAGGTCAAGCTGTCTCTAGGGTTACACTAGCAAAATACCAAAATCACAAGTCATGAATTTAAATAGTTTAAAAATGATTAAAAATCACAAAAAAATCATAATATGAAATAAATATCAATAATAATAATTATAATTACAAAATTTTAAAATTACCCTCATCTGGAAAACTGTGTTACAATCCTACCCACCTTATAAAAATTTCGTCCTCGAAATTAAGATGATCGCACCCCCTTCTAGGTCAACATAGTCAAGGGTCAATCACTAGTCAATTTTCTCAACATCTTAGTACTTGGTCATCAGCTGGTCAACTTCTTAGGACTTTACCTATGTTAGCTACCTAAGTGTTGGCAAGCAGAATTTAGCAAAAGAGAAACTCTATAATAGGCTAGCCCTTAACTTCCCAATCCTATCAAGTCACCCATAACTAAATACCTACAAGCTAAGCACACCAATCCCAAATACCACATATATATGCTGAAGAACAACAACCCATCACATATATCCTAAGTATATCATCTATATATATGTAACTGATCAACCAAGGGTTAAAGTAGCCTATACTTATAAGTGACTGAACATATGCTTAGAATTTAGGCCAAGGATGAATGGTCTGAATCATCAGTGTAGGCAAAAGAAAATGATGCTAAGAAGACTGAAATTATGAGCTAAAGGATAGGACATTTGGGTCCACTTGTATAGTCAAAGTGAAAGGGAACCTACATGGTGACTGAAACATGCCTCTAGATCAACCTGGCCTCTCCTCTATATCTGGCTGAACTAACTATATGCAGGACAGTGGTCTGAAGAAGTGAACCAGACTGGTGTACAGGGAATGCAATAGGCAGTATACTGCAACTGAGTGCAGGCTACGTACCAATCAAAATACATTACATATATATAAACTATATATATTAACCCTCATCACCTCAACTCTACTCAGGGTCTAAAACACACACTCCCTACCACATGCCTATCACTCCAATGAAGGGGTCAGATACTGTAAGGTGTACTGGGACAGAACAGTGAACTGTCCCAAGGGGTGAGTGCAGACCTCTAGTATGCATGATACTAACTCCCCAGATATGTAGAATATGGTAAGGGGTTAATGGTTATATTGGTGAGTCAATAATTGGGGTCTGAACTATGGTCCAGTGAAACCTATGATGCAACATGGTAGGTAATGAATTTTGAGTGCAGTGAACAACTTACACAAGTCTGAACCAAGGGGACAGGGTATCTAGTGAAGGGCCTGCACACTGTCTGTAAAGGTTGATAAACATGACTGAACTCAACACAAAGAGAACTTAACTAAAAATAAAAACTGGACCAATATAGGCTAAATAACTTGTCAATAATCCTATACAACAATGACCTATAGGTACCAACCAACCCATATCCCATATGCCAATATTATCTGCAACCTATCTATATAAATAGACCTCTCGGTCTTAGGTGAAACTACAACTATACTCAAGGGCAGGCTCTGGTCATAGGTGCCTCACTGGGAAGGGTAAGGGAAAAAATAATAATAGATCATCAAGGTTGTAAGGCATAGTAACATCCTATATGTAAACTGGTCGGTATTATAAATAACAGGAAAATCATCTACACTGGGTTACTTTTCTAATACCTATGCTAACTATCATCTCTAGGGTACAGACACTCTACAAGTCATCATATCATTATACTATGAAAGAACCACATATGAATAAGCTCTACAAAACTAAATATCCCTACTCCTAAGTTATTTATAACAACAGAAGGGTATGATGTTTTAAACCTTCTCAAGATACAATTTGTTAATCATATGCGTCTGTCCAAAATCATGTTGTCCAGAGTCTTCATCATGCTAGTGAGCAAGACTACGATAATCACAGAGTCTTTGACTAAGGTACGTACCTCTAGGTTCATGGTATTTAAAATTTTCGCATTCCCGCATGCGATGGCGAAAACCTTAAATTCCCATACCCGAAAAATACATCCAAAATCTGACTACATGTCCTCACGATGCCAACTAACACGACTATCGAAGATTCTAGACCCCATAACTGAGGTGACCTAGCCCATATGATTTTCTTAGAAGAAAAATAAACATAACAAAAGAGCAATATGACAAAAATTAATCAATCAACAAGGACCAGATGGAATCGGATTTCAAGGTAGTTATAAAAGACAATTGCGGAAATGGAATGAGAAGAACGAAACTTGCAGCAAGATCTCCAATAGTCTGTGCATCATCGACTGTCCTGACGATAGCTCGCCCCTGCTGGTTTCCCCTGGTCTACTGCTGATGCTGCATGAACCGCTGCTGCTGAGAGAAATCGAAAATGACGGGAGAAAGTCTCTGTACAGACAGAGGTGCACCTCCAATGTAGCAGAAATGTCAACCTGAGTCGGCACAACAGGAGCTGCGGTCTCGAGGCCCTGATGAACAGGACGAGAGGTGGCCAGCCTCTCGATAGTATCCCCCAAACTAGAGCGATGAGATCGCGTCTCCATAACCATCATGAAGACAGATCAAAACAAGAATAAATTTCTGAGAATGAAGCAAAAATTCAAAGAAGGACAGTTTATATTCAAGGGAAGTCAATAAGCAATAATTTAGATAAAAGGAATCTGATTAAGAGTTTTTTCTAATGTGATTGAGTACCTTCAAAAATATTCTAATTCCTACTACAGGCTGTAGTGATACTCTAGTTCGAATACCACTACATAAACTCGACCTGCATGGGCCTCCACTAAAAATGTGTCACGACCCGCACCCACTGTGAGGGTACGAGTACGTAACAACGCCCAGCCTACGCCGCAGTGTCGACGGTAGAACGCTGTCCTAGGTCAATCATCTAACAATATAAAGGTACCTGTATATTATATACACTCCGAATGGAGGTGATATAGCAATACAGTCTCAATCACATCTAAGGTAGAGTACAATAAAAAGATAGATAGATATGGAACGAAATGAATCTACAGAGACACAATCAGATAGAGGTCTAAGTGTCTAAGATGACATCTCCATAAATATCAAATAAAACAACTCCCAGTACATATACAATAATGTATCAATGAGAAAGACAAGGTAATAGTCTAAGCTAGCAGTCTAAACCACTGGTGGTAGATCCTCTACTGTAATTGGGTCCAAGTCACAAGTGTTGTCTAAGCTGCACCATAATGGGTAGACACCAGAGCCTCATCATTCACTGTAAAATTTTTAACAGGTCCAGTCAGGACAGGAGCGAGCACAATACACCTCAACAGATCATAGCAGGTTAGAAAATATAATCATGCAGTAGAATAAGATACAAAAAACTGAAAGAAAGTACAGAATGTAAACAGAGAGAACTGTAATAGAAATATCTACTATAAATAAAGAACTAACAGTGGCTAGTGAGTCAGAGTACAATATATACATGTAAATGGCATAGGAGATTCTGGGAACTATACTATGGAGTGATTCTGGGAACTATACTACTTGGATATTATTCACATGTCTACTTCTACTCCTCCGTACCCCAATCAATACACAAGGACCCAGCCAGGTTATGTTACGATCCATGCAATGGCCCACAAGGGGTGATACATGGTAGGTCCATAAATGGGTGATTCTGGGAATGCCCATAAATGGGTGATTCAAGGAAGACTCTGTGATCATGAGAGTACATGTCACGAGTGATTAATGAACCATGAAGAATAGTGATACACAATGTAAGTGAAGCGCACAGAACATGTAGTATTCGATGCTCTCTGAGGGGATAACATCTCAAGAAAGGATCCATATAGTACTAATCCGTGTTACCAACGTGACAACATCAAATAAAATAATCTAAAACAGGAAAATAATTCTAACATGATATGAAATGATCAGAGAATGTACTCGCCTGGTATCTGAATGTCTGAAGTAAACGTACTATCCGAGATGAGGTACCTGACTCCTAGTTAGAGCAACACAAGTCAAGATGTATACAGGATATGATAATTGAAATCTACAATGCATCTGCATGCTGTCTAGGTCAAACTAGACTAAAGTCAACCCTTGGTCAACTCCAGTCAACTATACTAGTCAAGGCTAGGTCAACTAGGTTAAACTTAACCCAAGCAAGTCTGATAAGTCTCAATAGGCCTAACCAAGCCTAGTCTAGCAATCACACACCAATCACAAGGCTATACAAGCCAACACAAGCACACATCAAGGGCACATCATATTCATGCATTTTCAACATTATATATAAATATAAAAGGAAGGAACTAACATGTAAGCTATGTGTGTGTGTGAACATGGAGGAGTACATGAAAAGAGAATTCAATACTAGGCCATATATCTTTGTACCCACATATATACATATTAACATATCAATACATATATCTAAATATAATACACACACATATTATAATATAATACTATACATTAACATTTAGGCTACCTATAATATGCGTCTCATATATATATATATATATATATATATATATATATATATATATATATATATATATATATATATATATATATATATATATATTGAAGAGATATATATATATATATATTTATATATATATATATATATATTTTATATATATATATATATATATATATATAATATATATATATATATATTATATATATATATATATATATATATATATATATATATATATCTCTTCAATATATATATATATATATATATATATATATATATATATATATATATATATATATATATATATATATATATATATATATATATTATATATATATATATATATATATATATATATATATATATATATATATATATATATATAAGATAGGGAATGGGCACATGTATTTGTGTGTACAAGTGAGCAAAGTGTCATGAGAGTAACAAGATGGTGTCAATGTCAAGTGTAAAGGGTGTAACAAGGCCATGGGGCTAGTCTACATCATGACATTGCATTCATATTTACACATTCACATAGAGAAGGAAAAAAAGGGAAAACATGTAGGTCAAATTAAGTGGGTTGCCTACTAGTAACATAGCATATATATAACATATAGATATATAAGTTATAGCTATGCTGAGGTTCAAATTGAAAAGGGCAGGATACTACATATCTGGACCCAAGTACAGGGGTCTCACCTAGTGGCAGAACACAATATGCAGGTTAATATAATAATGGGAAACTCATGTCTGAACCAAGGATACACCTGTACATCCAAACAAAACTGGGGATGAACCTATATAGGAGGTTAACATATGGGAGAGGGACAGAACCATTTTAAATACAATGGTGTGGATATCCTTGCAATTGTTGGGTCTGCTTCCAAGTCTAACTAAGGATTGGATATTGAGATTAAGTGAACTAGGCTCCCTGATATAAAGTCAACATTGAGTGAATATAATGTACACCCAAAAATGAGCATCTGATCATCAAATAGTGAACCCAAGTTCAAATACTATCCAGATATGGGCTGGACAACAACTGTATGCAGGACATATAGTTCATGACCTGTACAAGAAGGTCAGAACAACAAGGGATGTGAATGTCTGCATTGAAATGCAACAATGACTGATACTCTAAGAGTATCAGTTAGATGGGCATGCAAATTAGGATATATGGAATAACTGGACATATGCCCAAGGCTAGGTCCAAAGGAAGGCTAAGGGATGTGGATTTCAACCCAAGGTGGAAAGATGCATATAATGTCTGAACTAAGACTGGACTTGTTACACCCAGTTTCTAGAATAAGAGTATTTTTGGAATTTTGTAATTATAATTATTAATTATTGATATTTATTTCACATTATGATTTTTGGTAATTTTTAATTATTTTTAAACTATTTAAAAACTGTTTTAATTTATGACTTATAATTTTGACGTGCTGCTAGTGAAACCCTAGTGACTGCATGACCTAGAGCCTAACCATGTCATTAGGATATTTACTTATCATTTTTAGCCTAGGGATAATTTAGTCATTTTGACTTATTTGAATTAATTGATGATTTATTGAATTGGTGAATTCTAGATGACCTTGACTTGTTGAGACCTAGTGAACTAGCCTAGAAGCTAACCCTAGCCATGGTGACCCTAGTCTAACATGAGTTAACCTATTTTAGTCATTACAGAATAGTTTTAGAATGTGGGGATTTGGTTTAGTGAATTTAAGTCATGGCTTGTGGTTTCATGAAATGACTTATGGCTTAATTATTTAATTGATCATGACTTAAGCCCATGGGCCATTTAGTGAACCCTAACCTAATTTTTGAGCTTATGACCAGCCACTAGGGCTCCCCTCCCTATAAATAATCTCATCCTTGAGTTCTTGCCTCTTTTATTTTCATTCTAACACTTGGAGAAAAGAAAGGTATTTTTCCCCCTTCCAAAAATTTCCATTTTATTCATTTGATCTCCTTTTTCATCCTAGTCTTTTGCATTTGGTTCTAATTTAAGTTTATGGACTATTGGTGGAGAGCTATTTCAGTTTGGGATCAATTTGGAGCATTTGGCCATCAAGAAGAACACCCCCCATTTGAAGCTTTTTCTTACAAATTGCACCTATAGGTAAAACCCTTTAAATTATATTATTATTTTGATTTCTTTGCATATTAGGCTAGGTTTAGGTGTCCCCTAGCTGTACCTCGAATTTGGGTAGATTTTGTGTCCGTTTGGTGTCCGTATCGGACACGTGTCATAGTGTATGTTAGGTGTTTGATAGAATGCCCTTTAGGAAATTATTTTCGATTTTTGAAAATGTAATTACATGAATTGGTAGATCTTAGTATGTACATTAAATTTTGTGAAGGGTGTTAGGTGTTTTTGTGTCGTTTTATGTCAGTTTTTGTTGTTGGACACGCGTGCACGACACGAGTGCACTGTCCTGCTCACTGACACCTCGTGTGCACTGTACACGACACTTGGACACGTGCCACTTGACACAAACCTAGGGGCAATGTCTGACAAGACACTGCCAAAGTCTCGTGTCGAGTCGTGTCGTATCGAGTGAGAAAATTCACTCGTACTGGTCGAGCACAGCCTGTGCACGAGTGCACAGACCTCTCTGACACGACCTTGTAACTCAGACACGACACGACTTGAAGTATATACAGACACCTAGACACCTAGCCCTAGTCCCCCTCTACCCTTATACACGACCACGACATGTCACGTGTCGTGTATCACGCACACGAGACTGTGACACGCCTGCACGAGGCACTGCATCGTGCCTGTGTTCTCTCTGCTTCTTGGGCCCCCTGTAGGACACGACACGGACTCTTTTGACACAAGTTTTGGTGGACACGAGGGGGCATGCACTGACATCATGCCCCCAAAGTTTCGTTGGATTTCGTGGAGTGGTTAGGCAGAAATCGACCGCGTACCGACATTGCACTGTCTGTGCATGGTTGAGTTTTTGTCTCTGATATGGCCTTGGACACGAGACACGATGCAACTTGGACTCGACCTAGTGGACTCAGTAGACACGTGGACCCCTAGTCTACAGGTTGACACACTTACACTACCTTAGTGTTGGACACAACGTGTCCTATGGACCCCTACACACTCGCACGAGGACCTGTCTGTGCACAAATTGATACCCCTACTGACACTTGGATTTTGGACACTGTTTGGACACATAGTGGACACGTATGTGTAGACACACCTAGGTGGCACCTATGTACACATGTTTCTACTTAATTTCGAGATTTCTTTTGTGTTGTTATTAGGTTTTCATTGAACATTCATAGGAACAGTTATTCACAGTTTGGTTGACAGTCCAAATTGGGTTTTTTAGTATATAAAACCTGACATTATATGAAAATCCCTTTCTTGCATTTTTAGATGATTACATGTTGTTGATGTTGACTGAGATTAGGTTGTTTAGTTGGTAATTATATTGTATGTATACAAGAATCTATGTATAGGTAATTGGTTAAGTCCTATAGTTCAGTCATGTGCAAGTATGAGGATTAGAGGGTTGTCTGTGTGTAATTAAGAGTATAGGAATGAGGGTATGTACCTGCTGTTGCAGCAGCAACAGATATAGAGTATCAGACCATTACATTAACGACCAGTGTCCTTAGGTTCAACCATAGTTGTTTTAGATGTTCTGCCTCATATTGGATATCTGGGCTGAATTGTATGATTAGTTAAGTTCCTTGCTTTGGTATCAGCCCTTTTTTTGAACTCAGAGTATCTGTGTTGCATCACAAATGTGCTGTTCCCTTATCTATATGCATGTTCAACTTCTTATCCCAATGTGTTGGAGGATACCTATCTAATAGAATATGGGAGGTGATTTGTATCCCTGTGATAGGCAACATACCAAGGTATGTGTGACCAAGCCTATGGTTTATGAATAGAGGAGGTGTGTATCAGGAATATTGGGTCATCCATATATATCTAATTGAGTTCAATCCTCCACTGTTCTAGCAATCTAATTACCATCTAAATCCCATTTAGTATAGTCATATGGTTCAGTCCTATTGGACTGTATATTCTGTCCAGTAGGAGGCATTAGCCCACATTGCTTGATTCCAGTTTTCCTGAGAACTCTAAATTTTGAGAACACACATTGACCCAACTATTACCACACATGCGTACACACACATTACAACAAATGTATGCACACTATTTTCCATTTCATGTTCACACACTCACAAAACTTTCATGAAAACACACTTACCCATAATGAAACACACATGTCATTACCCCTCTCTCTCTCTATATCACTCTATGTATATATATGTGTATATATATACTCCTATAGGCTAGATACTATCAATAGGCAAGTTTAGCTTCATGAGTATAATGTGTGCATGAATCAAATGTGTATATAGTGATACATGTATGTAACTTAGCCTATGTGTATGTGCATATATGTATATATGGGGTATATGCATATATATTAATGTGTGTTGCCCTGTGACCTTGTGATTGTGCTTGGATACTGGTCTAGACATGGTTAGGTATGTTGAGACTTAGTTGACTAAGATTGACCAATTGACTTTGACCCAGAGTTGACCAAGTTTGACTTTGACCTAGATTGCCTTAGAAATCATGTAGATTGCATCGTAAACTTCATCTATCTTATTTAAAACATATTATAACCCATACTGCTCTATTTAGGATATTGTGTCTCTGGTACAGGCATCTGATATTACACTACTCTTTTCAGAGTAGCAGGCGAGTACATTCTCTGATAGTTCTCTCATTTATTTGTCAATTACTGTACTTCAGTTCTAGTTAGCTGTATGTGATTCTCTGTTACAAACACGTATTTGTATTTCTGAATCCATGTATACGACACACATACTTACTCGTCTTACCTCTATTATTCGAATCACCATACAAATCACTATTCGAACCACCTATTCGTATCTTCATTTGCTGGTTGGACTTGTATTCGTTTTATGTGTTGGATTATGGATTCATTTGTATTAGATAGGCGAAGAAATACTTGATTTGACATGTGAATATTCCCACTATTCGAACCACCCCTGTGAATAATATTCGAACGATAGCCATTCCACACCCGGCCAGGTGTGTGATGTGCCGGATTTACCTTTAGCCGTTTACATGTCTAACTAAGTATTTTAAAACACAGTTGGAGAATTTATTCGAATCGTTGTTAGAACATTGTGAATCACTATTCGTATCACCTTATTCGATTCACCTTATTAGAACAATGATTAGAATCACATTCGACTCATACTGTATTGGGATCACATTCGACTCATCTTATATTGGACTTACATTGGGATTGCACTCGACTTATATTGTACCATCTGAACTCATTATGTTACTCTAGTTCAGCTAGATCTTATTTTACAGTCTTCATTGCTATGATTCTTCTCTTGTTTAGTTATTTTCTTTCCTTGCACTTTATCTGTCTTTCTTAACATCACCTGAATATTAACTGTCATATTCATCAATACAACTGTCTATAACTGCTTTATAGTTCTCTGTCATTTACTTGGGATTTCTTGATGAATTGTACTCGTTCCTGTCCTGACTGGACCTGTTGAAAATATTACAGATGCTTGCCCTGAGGATATTTGCCTTACTTGCCTTGGAGCAGGAGATGGTTTAGCTACCTGTGGCCCCGACACTCAGGAGTGATCGGGAGACTAGCTAGTAGACTTGGTTTAGTTTTTATGTTTTAGAACTTGAATTGTATAACTTGAGATACGAGTTTGTATTTGAGTTTGTTTGAGATATTATTATTTAGTAGTTTATAAATGTTGTTATTTAGTTTTTAGTTATAAACTTCTGTGTTATCTTATCGTGCTTAGACTGTGATTGAGATTTCATTATATCTGTACTTGCCCTCTGTTCGGAGTTGAGATATTGACAAGTACATTATATAATTGCATGAGTTGTTGATTAGATAGTAACCTAGGACAGTGTTCTACCGCCGACACTGCGACGTAGGCTGGACGTACCCACTTCTCGGGCCCTTACTCTAGGGTGCGGGTCGTGACAGGACTGCACTCTAATGCATATCAGAACAATTGGTGAGTGAACATAGGAATCAAATGGCAGTTAAAACATTCAAAATCAGTTTAAAACGGGAATCTAGAATTCAGGAAATTCAGATGGTGTATAGTATTTCAGTGATTGTTCATTAAGCAACCCAGAACCAAATCAATGACAGTCCCTAACAATACTAACACATGTTCACTGGAATTAAATAGAAATTAACTTCAGTTTAAAATCAGTTCAACAATATACCAAACCCAAATCGAGAACCAAATTCCTAACACCAACCCAAGACTCAACATTGCAGAAGTCTAACAAACATTTGTAAGAATCGACATGTCAATTTAAACACCAAATTTCATTTTAAAACAGGGAATCAGTTCAGAAATTTTCAAACTGGAAACATGTACCAGAGAATTGAAACAAAACCCAAATTCGAACTCGAAAACACAATAAAAATCTAATACATTGCAATAAAAGGTTGGTAAATAAACTATCACATGTGTACGTGTCAACCATGCTGTATCGTGTCCAAAAATAGGACACGAACGTGTCCAATTAAATCAAAATACCTAAACACTGAAACTGACACGGCTGTGTCGTGCGGCGAGGACGAAGCCTCGTGCTCGTGACACAGTGCAACTCGTGTCCCGTGCTTGTGCATAAGTGTTCGCCAGGACAAAAAACCCATAAAAATTTGTGAGCCGTGCGCATGCGATTTCTCCCAAACCACTGAACAAAAACCCATGAAAATTTGTGAGCCTCGTTTCAGTCACCTAAACAATGTCCACACAAAATTTCGTGTCCAGATGTGTCGTGTACAGGGAGTTATAGCCCCCGAGTAGCAGGGGACTGCTACCGTGTACGGAACGCGTGTGTTCACGTGTCCAATCCGACACGAGACGATGCAATCCACACCTCAGTCAACTGGAAACCAATAAACAACATCAAATCCTAATTTTCTATTCAAACCATTTCGAAAAATACAAACGAAATGCCACAGTTGGCATTTCGTCGAACACCTAGGTATACATGCTGATACGTGTCCGATACAGACACGTAATGGACACGAAACCTAGCAAAACCTATACCAACAGTTAGGGTACTTCTAGGGCTTCCTAACCATGCAAATAAATCCAAATTTGGTGGGGGGAATAAGGATTTACCTATATGTGCAATTTACAAGAAAAGTCTCAAATGGGGGGTATTCTCCTTGATGGCCAAAAGCTCCAAATTGTTCCTCCACTGAAAATATTCACCATGGACAGAAAGTATTCATGGATTAGATCCTAATGCAAGAAGTTTGGTTGAAAAAGGATGAGAAATGGAGAAGTTATGAATGAATGAAGTTGGAGCTCACCTTGTTCTTGAGAAATGGGAAAATGAATAAATGAGGCAAGGGTTTTTGGGAGGGATTAAATAGGCTTACCTAGGGTTTTGGGCTGGCCACTTCTAGGATTTTGGGATCCCATCCAATGGTCAACCTCACATCATGTCAAATCGATGGCTAGGATGGAACCTAGGTTTCAATGCTAGTCTCAACTAACTATACCTAGCTAGTCTAACTTGATCATTCTAACCAATGACTAGTCATGACTAATCCAAGCTAACTAGCCCTAGTCTAGGCCATGTCTAATCTGGGTTAGGGCTAAACTTCTAGGTTAAGGACTAACATAACACATAGCAATATTTTAATTAATAATAAATTCACATACATTCCAATAAATTCTAATAAATCCCATTAAATTCAAATAAATTCAAAATGACCAAAATACCCTCAAGCTAAAAATGATAAATAAATTACCTTAATCACATTGCTAGGCTCTAATTCAAGCTGTCTCTATGGTTACACTAGCAAAATACCAAAATCACAAGTCATGAATTTAAATAGTTTAAAATTTTTTAAAAATCACCAAAAATTATAATATGAAATAAATATCAATAATAATAATTATAATTACAAAATTTCAAAATTACCCTCATCTGAAAAACTGGGTGTTACACATTGCAACATTCGTTAATCGATTCAATCTTCGTTTTACACAGATCTATAGCAAATATGGCATAAGTAAGCGTGCACCAGTTTCATGTTATAACGGTTCTATAACAAGTGTTCGTGAAGAATCGTGCCATAATTTATTGATTCTACACTATAAATACAAGCATGCATTTTATGTTTCATGTTTGATTTGAAACTAGAGGGTCGAGGAAAAGGAGTTCAGCTACTCATATTAGTCTTACTGGAGGCAAGGGACTGGTTGGCCGTGCTTAGACGTCGCCTACGTGATCACCTAAAATCGCACAAGCAACCGATTAGAACACTGTGCCATTCAAGGAGTTCGATACAAAGCGAAGTTCGAAAATGCAAGCCATGAAAACTATCGAAAACATTCATAAAAACGCATTCACGAAAACCAAAGCCAAAGAGCAAGTGCGGCATAAAAAGTAGAGCAACGAGAGGTCTCTTCCGACTCAGCCGTAGAGTCTATCCTTGAGGCGCAACCCGCTGAATATGGGACTTGATTTCGTAGAAGCCTTTCCATAATGAGAAAAGGATCTTAATTCAATCGTTTCCGTTCGACCGATTCAATTGATCCTGATCTATCGGTTCCGACTAAATCGGTAGCGACATTGTTCCTTTCTCGCACACTCCGTCGACGAAAATATGGCATAATATAGGGACGGGACACTACACCATAACCAACTAAAGAAAAAGTTTCTTACTTGAAACTTAAGAATAGAACTTACATCTAAGAAAACATGAAGGAAATTTCTCTTTCATCTCCAATTCAAGTTCCCAAGTCGATCCTCGACCGAATGATTATTCTAGAGTATGCAAATGAGAGGGATCGCTCGATTCCGAAGCAGCTTATCCTTGCGCTCTAAGATTTGGACCGACACTTTAACATATGATAAGTCAGCTTTCAGGTCCAGCTGACCAAAATTTACCACGTGGCTTGGATTGTGCACACCCGCTAGCGCTGGCAGCCGGGCAATTTGGTAGGCTATTGGGGTGACTCACTTGTGTATTTCAAAAGGCCCAACAAATCTCGAACTCAGCTTTCTCTTTGCACCAAACCTGGTAAATCCTCGTATGGACGTCACTTTAAGAATACATGAATGCCTTCTACAAACTCGAGGGGTCGACGATGGATGTCCGTGTAGCTTTTCTGCCGACTCTGTGTAGTCTTCAGTCTTTTCCGAATGAGCCAAAATTTCTGCACGGTCTGTTCCACCAGTTCCGAGCTGAAAATTTGTCGCTACCTGACTTCATTCCAGCAAATGGGTGATCTGTACATCCGTCTGTACAAGGCTTTGTACGGTGTCATCTATATGCTGGATTGATAACTGTTATTATATGCAAATTCGGTTAGAGATAAATGAACGTCCCAACTTAATTTAAAGTCAATTGCACAAAGCTGTATCATGTTTCGAGAATCTGATTCACGTGCTCCGTTTGGCCGTCGATCTGGAGATGGTAAGCTGAGCTTAAGTTCAACTTGGTACCTAGAGCCGACTGAAGACTACTCCAAAAATGCGATAGAAACCATACATCCCGATCAGAGATGATGGATACTGGAACTCCATGCAGCCGTACTATCTCATTAAGATAAATCTGAGCCAGGCGGTCGACGCTCCAATTAACTTTGATGGTAATGAAATGCGCTGACTTGGTTAGTCGATCGACGATTTCCTAGATGGCATCATTTTCTCGTGGTGTCTTCGACAGACCAACAATAAAATCTATGCATACATGCTCCCACTTCCATTTTGGAATCGCCATGTTCTATATCTCCCCACCCGCCTCTGATGCTTAGCTTTTACCTACTGACAGGCCATGCATTACGACACAAAGAGTCCCACCTCTCTCTTCATTCCATGCCACCAGAAGGTCGTGTAGAGGTCCTTGTACATCTTGGTGCTACCTAGATGCAAGGAGTACTTCGCGTAGTGCACTTCTGTCAATTTTTTTCTAAGTTCTGAATCATCCGGAACACATCGCCTACCCTTCAATCGAAGCACGCCGGTTTCATCTTCCGTAAAGTCGATCGTCCTACCCGTTGAGATTAGCTCCCGCATCTTTTTTAGGTACTGATCGTCCTTCTGAGCAGTCTTGATCTTTTTTCGCAAGCTCGACTCTAGCTACAACGGCACCAACTGCACATTCCTGAATCAAACTCGGAGGTCGACGCCCATCTCTTTTAGGTCCCATAGCAATCTGCTATTGATGGATAGCGAGGCAATATACTTCTGACTCAGAGCGTCTGCCACAACATTTCCTTTGCCCGACGTATAGTCAATAGTCAAGTCGTAATCTTTGATTAGTTCAAGCCAACGCCTTTGCCGCAAGTTTAGCTCCTTCTGAGTGAATAGATACTTGAGGCTCTTGTGATCTGTGTAAATCCTGCATACCATACCATAAAGGTAGTGCCTCTATAGTTTTAACGCGAATATAATCGCCGCTAACTCTAGGTCATGGGTGGGATAGTTCTTCTCGTGCGGCTTTAGCTATCGGAAAGCAAAAGATATCATCTTGTTTCGTTGCATCAGCACACGCCCCAAACCCTGATCGGAAGCATCGCTAAAAATCTGGAATCCATCAGCCCCTTCTGGGAGTGCGAGTATCGGGGCCGAGATGAACCGTTGCTTTAACTCCTGGAAGGAAGCTTCATAGTCGTCTGACCATTCAAACACGACTCCTTTCTGAGTGAGGCGAGTCAAAGGCAATACGATCTTCGTGAAGTCCTTCATGAAGCGTCTGTAGTATCCTACCAAGCCAAGGAAGCTTCGAATCTTGCTGACTGATGCAGGCCGTTTCTAATCAAAACGGCTTCAACTTTCTTTGGGTCGACGGTAATGCTTTCAGCGGAAATGATGTACCCAAGGAACGACACACTGCTCAGCCAAAATTCACACTTGCTTTGCTTCACAGACAACTGATTTTTATGAAGGGTCTGAAGCACGGTCCGTAGGTGCTCAGCGTGTTGCCGTTTGTCCTTCGAGTAGACGTGTATATCATCGATGAAGACTACTATAAACTTATCGAGAAAGGGTCAAAACACCCGATTTATTAAATCCATGAAGGCAGTGGAGGCGTTCGTTAGGCCGAACGACATTACCAGGAACTCATAATGGCCGTATCAAGTGCGGAAGGCTGACTTCGACACATCGTTCAGCTTGATCTTGAGTTGATGGTAACCCGATCGAAGATCAATTTTAGAAAATACTGAAGCGCCTTGTAACTGATCGAACATGTTGTCTATACGGGGTGATGGATATTTGTTTCGGATGGTAGCCTTGTTCAGCTCTTGGTAGTCGACGTAAAGACACATTGAGCTGTCCTTCTTCTTAATAAACAACACGGGTGCTCCCCATGGTGAGATGCTAGGCCGTATGAATCCCTTGTCGAGTAGCTCGTGCAACTGTACTTTGAGTTCCTTAATCTCTGTAGGGCCATTCTGTTAGAGCTTTGGAGATTGGTTGGATGTTGGAGAATGTGTTTGATCGGGTGGCATACCTGAAAGCTTATCCGAAAACACGTCTGGAAATTCTACCATAATATCGGCCTGACTCGTGTTTGCACCATCCTATCACATGTCTCGAACGGACGCTAAATAGCCTTCACATCCGCAATTCAGCATCCTTCGAACAGATATCGCCGAGATCACCATGTAGGTCGGCGACACCTCACCATATGAATAACATAATTCTGGCACTCCAGGTATGCGGAAGGTGATCGTCTTTCCTGCACAGTCGATGGTGGCATTGTAAGCGCCGAGCCAATCCATTCCCAGTATGATGTCGTAGTCCTTAATATTAAGAACTATCTCATCAAGATACACATGTTTACCTTCGATACAGATGATTCCTCTCTGCAGCCTAAGTGTGCAAGTAGTGACGTGTCCGACGGTACGCTTACACTAAGATCGACGCCTAGCGGTGTCATAGAATTTTTATGCTTGATGACAAAGTCCGCCCATATAAAACTATACGTGGCACATGAATCAAACAGTATAAGAGCAAGTTTATTATTGAAAAGCAATATACCTGTCACGACTGTGTCAGACGCGAATGCTTTATCGCGGGTCATGGCGTAAACTCATCCCTGGGCATTAGGACGACGGTCTTGGTCGTTAGGTTGTGCGGCTTGAGGAGCCCGAGGTGCTTGGCCTCGGTTCTGCTGGTACTGCTGCTGTTGAGGTGCCGTTAGGTTTGGCCTTCTGGTCGGGCAGTTCGAGCGCATATGGCCTTTCTTACCGCAATGCCAATATTCGTCTTCAGAGACATGGCAGTCAACGACATGGTGTCCGAAGTTGTTGCGTTTGTTGCAGCAAGTGCCAGGGTTCCGTCCTTGGTATCCGCCCTGGTGGTCGTTGTTTGGACGCTTATGCGTGTTGTTGCCTCCTGTCATGTTTTCTTGCTTCAGCTGCATGAAATCGTTTTCTTTCACCTGACGGATCACCGCTGGCAGGTACTCAACTTCGAAGGCCTTACAGAATATAGCCCAAGAGATTGGTGCGGTGGAGTCATCGCGACAGATCGCTTGCTTTTGTACAGCCCACTAGTCGTGCACGTTCAACCGAAGTTGAAGTTGAGCGCAAGCGACTTGCTTGGCTTCATCGATGCCGAGGAGCTCGAAATTATCTTCGATATTTTCTAGCTAGTCGATTGCGAGAGAGGTCTTCTGTACCGGAGAAGGAAGTGCGAAACGCCTTCTTGAAGTTGGTGATATCGAAGGTGTTATTCTCTGGTGGTGCAAGCTGTGACGAAGGCACCGTGGGTGAGACTTCAGTGGGTCGTGTAACAGGTTCGACAGTACGGGTTACAGAATTCTCATTGGTCACGAACAAACACCGTAGCGTGTCAAGTTCCCCTTGCTGCATCTTGAACTGTGCTTCGAGTCGGGCTCCAAATTGGGTCTGTCGTCTTTCGAACTGCAGGCGTAGCTTCTCGCTTTCTTGTTGGAATGCTGCGGCCTGCCTCTGCTGCATTTCTAGCATATGCAGTATCCTCTCCATAGGATTATCGGAAAGCCCGACTTCGAAAGACATCCTCCCCATCGGGTTGACGGAAGGCTAGGCTTCAGAACTATTTAAGTCGTTGGAAGCGCTCACCTCGTCCTCTGCCTGAGGTTCCACAACTTTTGGGATAAAAGGCAACTCTCGTTAGTTTCAGAAAATGCCCTGGGTTCACCATATGGAACAACTCATCTCATCGACACAAGGTCAATGGTTCGAGACTAGAGACTCGAGACTGGAGGCCAAGAACGTAAAGTCGTGCTCTGATACCATTATGTAACGTCTCGATTCCGAAGAATCGATAGTCGGACGTGATGTCGTGCGAACCTAGTTTGCGATCATACAAGGCATAGTCATAAGGTTATTCGAAACACAACATCTAAGAGAGTATGCAGAGAAATTGAACAACACATTGAGACAGAAATTTTTTGTATTTTATTGATAATAGACATCATTTTACAAGACTATTACAATCATGCCGCGCGGGCTTACAACATGACTCGATTACAAAATGAACGTCGATGAGATAGTCGTTCCATACATTACATCCCTCAACTTACAATAAAAATATTCCAGCCACCTGAGATGGAGGGAAGTCGAGACATCTTCTTGGACTAGTTGCAGAGAGTCTTCAAGAGTTGTGCAACGAGAGTCTTCGACGCGCAGTCGAAGCTTCAAGACACGAACGTCGCCTTGGTTAGTTGGCGTGCTCCTCCTGATTCGTAGCACCTGCAGAGAGCGAGGGTCAGTACGACCACATATACTGACGAGTGGCTAATTTAAAACCTAGGTTCTCATTTATTCAAGCAGTTTTATAAAACATGTTAGCTACTTTGTGATTTTTCTAACCATCATGATTGATTTGCATGTTAACATGTTAAGAGGCAAGCATTCGATAGGCATCATAACATAACTACGATAAATTTTACCCACGACAGAGTGTGCTGTTGCAGCGTAACTTATCATGTTTCTTTCTTATCAGATTTATAACAAACGCTTGTAAACAGTGTGCAAGTGGGGGTCACTGGCAATTCCAGCCATCCTGGACGTATAGCTTGGTCAAGTCAGCGACCCTTTTAACACGGGTAGCTAGCCTTGCTGAAAGTTTCGAATGACCCGTGCTAGCATCCAGCACAACTACCTTGTGTTCGTCCTAGGCCGAAACGGTCCTGTGGCCTCGGTTGCTGTTCGAGGAAGCGAAACATTGTGCACAAGTTGTCTATGACCGTGCTATACTAAATTAATTATTCAAGCATGGCCTACAAAATCTTTGAGAGTTAGCCAGTTTTTAATGTGTGCCGCCTCATCATTGCAACATTCGTTAATTGATTCAATCTTTGTTTTGCACAGATCTATAGAAAAATATGACATAAGTAAGCATGCATCAGTTTCATCTAATAGTGGTTCTATAGCAAGTGTTTGTGAAGAATCGTGCCGCAATTTATTGATTCTACACTATGAATACAAGCATGCATTTTGTGTTTCATGTTTGATTTGAAACCAGAGGGTCGAGAAAAAGGAGGTCAGCCACTCACCTTAGTCTTACTGGAGGCGAGTGACTAGTTGGCCGCGCTTAGACGTCATCTACGTGATCACCTGAAATCGCACAAGCAACCGATTAGAACAATGTTCCATTCAAGGAGTTCGATACGAATGCGAAGTTCGAAAATGCAAGCCATGAAAATTATCTAAAACATTCATGAAAACGTATTCATGAAAACCAAAGCCAAAGAGCAAGCGGCATGAAAAGCAAAGCAACGGAAGGTCTCTCCTGACTCAGCCGCAGAGTAAGGCGCAACCCGCTGAATATGGGAATTTGATTCCGACGAGAAAAGGATCTTAATTCAATCATTCATGTTTCAATTGATCCCGATCTATCGGTTCCGACTGAATCAGTAGAGACAATGTTTCTTTTTCGTGCACCCCGTGGATAAAACGGGACACGATGTAAGGACGGGGCACTACAAATTTGGTCTAGTCAAAGTGTCATGAATGTTGCATAACTAAAATAGAGTACAAAGGTTTGAGTTTGAGAGTGACACAAAGGTCAATAGTGGTAGACTAACTTGTCCATGACAGAAATATAAATTTTTATTTGAAGACAAGAGTTAGTGTTGTGTTTCCAAAATTGAAACTAGCGCGGTGCACCAAAGATATCACAATTGAAAGTATGTAAAATAACTCCATCTTCCTAACACTAATTATCCCAAAATAAATTATAGTATCACACTAAACTATATATACCTAAATTTGGGTAAGGGGGTTTACAGTTAAATTTAAATATACCAACTAGGGAATAGTGAAAAGAAACTCGAGATCTAAAGGTCGTATTCGAAATTCGAGATCCAACGGTCGGATTCGAAGTTATCACACCAATATTGGTACTCTTTTTGTGCTTACCTATTTTTTTGCCAATAGAATATATTAGTGAAAAATATAATATGATAAAAATTTTTTTTGACTTTTTTATTACATCCCACACGTTAAACGTAACTCTACCGCGGTACCATCTGGTGTATGCGCTCCTTCCCACCGGGCTACAAGTACTGGACTTTGGCCAATGTTTAGTAGTAATATTTCATATTCTTTTTTTTTGAAATCTCCCGCACACACAATTGGAATGCTTGAATATTGTGTCCCCTCCGGATGTCTGCTCTAATACCACTTTGCTAGAGAGCTCCGACTAAAATTTGATATTAGTAATATTTCACTTTTTAGTAATATTTCATATTTGAATATGGTTAAGGAAGCAAAAATAATTTGATACATTGTTATATGGCCAAAAAAAAATTCAACAAGTTTCCAGAAAGAAAATCTCACTAAAGATTCAAGATGAAGGAAAGGATATAGAAAGAGAGAAGGAAAGAGAGAAGGAAAGGAAAGAAAACACAAGTTTTGCATTCCAGCAAAGCACATCCATTTCTTTGGACTCGATTTGCATTCTTCCGACTACATCCGAAGTTCTCATCCGCGCTAAAATTAGGTATTCTTCTTCTTCCCCTCTATCTCAAATTTGGATTAGGGTTAGGGTTTCCACGAACGGAGAGGAGAAAGGAAGAGATTGTTCTGGTTCCTTTTCTCAATTTGAAGACTCGATTTTGCTTTTTTGACCAATTTTATGCCAAACCATCTCTTGTTATCAGCGATTTCTCATTTGGATGGATAAGGTTGGGATTTTTCATCCTTAATTGATTGGAATGAGAAGAAATCGGTGATTTTAGGGGTTCTTTTATGAGAGTTTGAGCCGAGTTATCGGATTTGAGGCGAAAAAGGGTTTCAATTGGATGGAAAATCGGCAGGGGACAGGAAAGAATCCTCCCTTATGCTTAATTCCAATGGAAATGAGAAGAAAGCAGCGACTTTTACTGGTAAATTGAGTTCTATGATGAAAATTTGTTTCCTAAAGAGGAATGAGGGTTTGATTGGAAAGGATTGCCTTGTCTATGTTGCACAGACACAAATACGACACAAAAACACAGACACGGGATTGCTTCTGCCATGTCCTAGTGTATTTTGGAGTGTCTATGCTGTATCCTTTGCGTCCAATATGTTCCCGACACAGATACTCTTTTCGGGGGTGTCCGTGCTTTCTAGATTTTTGTAGATTAATTTTCTTAAGCATATTTTAAATTGGACTGTGTGTCATTAGCTGTTATTGAATGAGGGCTATCTAACACGGGAACAAGGTTTTGGCATTTCTCAAGCTTTTAATCTAAGCAAAACTGGTCCAAAACTTAATTCCAAACAGCTCTTGACCAAAGTTGAAGTGCTAATCCTCTGGTCACAATGTTACGTTCACTTTGCATTTAAATGTCGAGTTAATCATTGTGGAATTATCATGATATATGCTGGTGATGGATTATGATCTTAGGAGTGGACTTTGGGGTTAAAATAACTTAAGTAGTTACATGTGAAGTTTTACATAATTTTAACCCATAGGTATAAATGCCTTTCAATCTTGCCTAACTGGAGAAAAAAATGGAAGTATATTGGAGGCAGAAAAAGAGCCCGCAAATTATCATGTGTTTATTTGGTGAAAGAGTCCATAATTAATGGGTGCAAGTGATCAGTTAAAGGCCAAATCTATATGCAGATATACCATAATAGTCGGAAAGGGGATACTTTTTCCAAAACAAATTTGAAATCTGATTATGAAGTGGTCATCTTTGGTTTCTCCAATCTGAGAACTACTCATAAAGCACTTAGGAGACGGAACAATGTCCACAGAAAGAGCTCAACATATGAGTTAGAATGGGATGAATTTCAGAATAACTTACTGGTTAACTTTGCAATTTTGAACCTTGCCTCAGGAATTTCCTTTTCTTTTCTATCAAGTAGTTATTCGTCATATAAAAAGCACTTTCCTTGTGTGCCACTTAGGTTACACATGTTTTTCATTCTGAATGGTATTGATTCAACTTGAATGCATACAACTAAATTTAATCCTCTTCTCCTGTAGAAAACTTGCTGTGGTTGGATCTTATAAGCTCCTGGTGTCGCCAAGAAAGGTTCTGAGCAAATGACTTCCTTTATGAGGGCAGCTGTACAGAAGGCAGGCCCAGCTATGCGGAAGCAGGCATTGACTTTGACAGATGCTGCTGCCTCAAGGATAAGCCACCTTCTTAAACTTCGTCAGCGTCCATACCTTCGTCTTGGTGTCAAAGCTCGTGGCTGCAATGGTTTATCTTACACCCTGAATTATGCAGGTTCACTCCACATTTTCCATTTTGGCTGTCTTGTTGATATCACTAGCTCTTTTCTTACTCTATTTATATAGTATACATGCTACTGCAGGTGATATAAGAATGTTTTCTTTTTTCATATTGTAAAATCGTATGAAGTATGAACACTAACTGTTTAACCTTCCACAAACCATCACCCTTGCTGGTTTCACCAGAAGTCTTAGTTAATTGATAATTAAATTTATTGCTTCTTATGTTAATTGGTTTTGAAACATTTTCTTGTGTAAACGTTTGTTAGGTTAACACTATATACATTGGGTGCTAGATTTCGTTTCTTGACTTCTTGGAGGATCACTACAAATTGTTTAGACCTGCTAAACTTAGTCAGGATAAATTTATTATGTATTATATTAGCTAACAGAAAAGTGATAAGATGCATGTACATGTTAAGTAATTCAATTGTATGGAATTTGCAAGAACATTGTCCTGACTAAGGAGTTTTCAATTTTTCAACTCGTACAAATTTGTGACTTAATCTACCATGAGTGGATATCCTGTTTTTAGTACTTCATTGCTCTGGTTACGGTGTTGTGGAAACTTACATTTGTTTCATGTTGCCTTTCATTGAAATAACTTGTTCTTTATAACTCCTTTAATGGTAAGTTGAATGTACCTACTTCAAATTTCTTCACCTAGTACCTTTGCCCATGAACTTGCATCTGCATATTGCAAGAACATTGTCTTGTAGAATTGATATCAGTTTTTCTCTCAAAAATATTGATATCACCCTTTACCTGCTTGACAATATTGGAAGAAGCAACAAATACCTACAGTTGGTACTGGGTGATAATCTATGTTGTCACAGGCTGCATGCCTAGGCGGCCTAGGCATGCAAGTAAAAGACTTACTGTCTTGACTTGGGTTATTTTTCCCTGGCTGTGGCGATGGTACTGCCTAGGGTCGCCTAGTGTCAAATATATATGCACAGCACGGAAAATATATATACGCAGCTGGGAAGTACCCAAGTTCCTGGGCGATGTCTAGGCACGCCTAGGCGAGACGGGAGGCCTGTCGTCTCGCTTCGCCTAGCGCCCAAAACAACAAAGATGATAATGCATTTTATAACAAGAAATGCACAACAAAAAGGCTATACAGAAGTGACGAAAATAGAGTATTATGCTTGAATTGTTCTCCCAATGAGTTTCTGTTATCAATCTTGCATTGTTTCTCTGTATGGCAAAGCAATTTGGACCCTTGGAGCTTTAACCAAGAAAGTTGGTGGAAATTTTAATGGAAGGAAACACAGACATGATTTTATTTGTACATATAGACAGCTTATGATTGACTTCCATAGGATTTAATTTGGTAATATAGGTAAAAAAATGGTGATATCTGTTAGAAAAGACAAAATAAGCAAGTGTCCATCACGCACAGTCAAATTGGTATTAATACTCGGTGGACAACCAAATTCTATCATCTATTCATGGCAATTTTAAATTGAGATTATGTGAATAGGATTGTAATGCAACTGAAACATTACAGAGGAATCAATTTCTAGAGGTTTGTGATAAATGAATACTGATGGGTTATGAATAAGGTTATTTCCTATTTGCTCCAGAATAAGAAGACTTGAAAAGTGAAGACTTGTAGTGCGAAGGGAACTAGTTCGGGGCTTATTTGATATTCTTCAAGGAATATTTTTGGAGAAATTTAGTGCTCAAATCAGATTGAGATTATAATTTTTTCTAAGTTTTAGCTAATGGAAATTTTGTCGAGCAAGGGAACTCAAATATATGTACATCTTCATTTTGACTTGAAGCAGAATCCAGCATATGATCTAGGATGCATGGGCACTCCAAAATCCTGGTGTATCGCACTATGATACACCAAACATTCTAGTGTTGCCATGTCTGTACCCTTTTGTGTCAACAAAGAGAATAACATATAAAAAGGCATTAAGAGCTTATATGGCAAAATTTGAAACTAACACAAACTGGGCCTCGGTCGGGATTACTTTTGATGAAGATTGTTGGAGAATAAGGAAGAAACATGACTCAAAGTCAAAGAGTTGTTGAAGATGCTCTCTGGTCACTCTTAAGATGTGCTCTTGCACTCCAAAGCCCAATCTCGGTGCTTTATGCTGAATGAGTGAAGGGTGGAGATGACGTAAAGACGGGAGGAAATGTCGAGATATTAGGTAGTTAAAGTATCAATTGTGAAGGGAAACAAGAGAGGAGAGAGCATTTTCGCTATTGGAATCAGCATATCTTTCAAGGGGTCTAAAACAGTTCATAAACGTAAGGAACCAGGAGGAAGCCTATGTGAAGCCCAAATCTGAATACAACAACAGTGGTTCCTTTATCCCAAAATTTTGAGGTGAAAACCAAAATTGTAGTCTGACTGATAAATTAGACTTTTAAACTACTTGCACTCAATTGAGAAGCCCTATGTAAAGTTTTGGCAGCTTTGGATTTGTAAAGGAAACTGAATGAAGGCCAGTTCTCCTTCCAGACCCATACGCACCGAACAGTCCAGAACTACTAATGAAAGTTTCCTGGTTAGAAAGTTATTACCATACTTACCCGTGCAATCATAGAGTGTCTCTTAGGTCAAACTTAGTCTAATTCCAGGAACTTTGAGCTGTTATAATTGTAAACTTATAATAGTCAACAGTCAAAATTAAAGAGAAATAATAAGTTATATCAATCTCGCCCAAGATGGGAAAAAGTATTGGAGAAAGGCTTCATCTACTCTCAGGTATAGGTTTTCGTTCCGTCCCTTGCAGCTTGGCATCATCATTCCAAGTGTACTTAGTGAACGCCTGGATATTTTGCACGTCGTTGCTACTGTCATCAGATGAGCTTGATACATTATTTAGTGGATGGTGGGAACTTCTATGGACTCTACTGCATCCTTATCCTACAAGATGACCTTCACAACATTGACCATGGAGAAAATGATACGTCATTAACTGGGTCCAACAAATAGGCCTCAAAACTATCACTGAAAAGAATCAAAATATCCCCCTTTCCGGAGGACCATTCACTCTTGCTCCTATGCTTGTCAAACTTTGCTGTCTTTATCATTGATTTTGGAGGGCCTTATTGGGTCATTTCCCTTTGAATATTGATCAAGCTAGTGAGATATTGATTGGCCATAAAAAATATTGATGGGAGAATCCCTTCTGGATCAACTATCATAAGTAGTGAAGAGTCGAGGAGATCTTCGGACTTTTTTTTTGTTCTCAGTAACTCAGCAGCTGCATCAAGAGTTACATTGACTCTGGTGTTTGCTTACCTTCAGCTTGCTTGAGTTTTTACAACTCATCTGCAATCCTCTCGAGTTGTTCTGCTAATGTTGCCCAACTGCAAGATAAGCTAGAACAGCTGGAGGCTAAAGCACATAGTTTTTGATGTCTGTGAAACCTATGTGTGCACGAAGTCATTACTTGGAGGTATGTATTGCAGGCAAACAGGCAACAGCAGGACTGCAGCGACATGGGTTGCATATAAACCAAACAGCCTAGCGTGTTGTGAGTTATCCAGACTTGCGTGAGTTGGTACACAGTGCATCAAGACCTAATTCTATATAGTCAATGTTTACTGAAGGGTAAATGCTTGGTTTTTTTCTAACATGGATGAAAGAGCAAGTATTTCGTTAATGTTGCGTGGCAAAATCCATGTTTGGTGGTCGATGAAGGGTGATCCTAGATAGTTTAACAAAATTTCATGAGGCATGTGCTTATGTACCTAAGAATAATATCAATTATTAGGTGGCTCATGCCTGATCCAAATCTTGTGTAAACAACGCATGCTTCTATCGACTTTGCATGCTCTGGATTGAATGCTAAAATTTCCTTTTAAGTTAAAACATGCTCTTTCTTCAGACATCTTATGCTTATTTCACCTATCAAGAGTAAACATAGGAAGGAATTGAAAATGCTTTTCCCCAAAGTTACACTATCATTGTTATAATATCGTACATAATTTATACAACAAACTTTTGCTGTAAATGGATTTCTGTGTTATTCTAGAATTGACCCTTTTCTGTTCTGCAGATGAAAAAGGGAAATTCGATGAGTTGGTTGAGGACAAGGGTGTCAAGATATTGATTGATCCAAAAGCTCTCATGCATGTTATTGGAACCAAAATGGATTTTGTAGATGATGCACTTAAGTAAGCTCTTCTACAAATCGACATTTTTATTGTCATATATTATGGGGAAACCATCAATGTATCTTTTAACAGAAGCAGCTGAATTGCTGTTTATTTTGCAGGTCGGAGTTTATTTTTATCAACCCTAACTCAAAGGGACAGTGTGGTTGTGGTGAATCCTTCATGACAACAGGCAGCAACCAAACTACTAAAACTGGTGGTTCTTGAAACTCTGAAGTAAAGCACGATCATTCACTGAGCCTTCACTAAAGCTCATCTGCTGCATTTGTTTTCGCAAATGCTATGAATTTGGCTGTCCTGTTTATTTGTCGGGATGAAACATTTCTCATTGCAGGCTCAGTTTGGAAATGTTGGAACCATTTTATTGCTGCTGTTGTTTTCTGTATTATATATATCTTAATGAAATCAGTGTAATTTTTTGTGGAGAATGCATTTGTTGTAAACATCGCAACAGTGAATAATGAACTACGAAAAAGTTAAATTAATTACTCAAGTCAGATCTTTTAAATCCAGAATTTGTAGTGCTAGAACTTTAGTTGTTGTGAATGTTTATTTCGAAATTTGTGATTCAGTTCATCTGAATATTATGGATGGCAACTTGCAATGTGATGCAAAGTTTTCATATACAAAAGCCTTTATAGAAGTAGCAGAATTCTCACCATACTGGTGGCTCCAGTAACAATGCTGTGTAGAGTGGTGAAGATGGCAATGTGTAGATCATCTGAAAATGTCAAATGCTAATCGTTTGTGAGAGCACCATTTGTCATTTGAAATGTAGTGTTTTAAATTTTAAATGGGAGCCAAATTAGTCCTAAATTTGGTTTTATTAACTTAAACAATTAGCATTATCGTGATCAATATTTTTTCCTTAATTGTAATTGCGGGTTAGGATAACGCTAGTGTTCCTTTCTTGATGTTCAACTACATTAAAGTAGGCAAATGTTAATGGCACTACAAAAGTTAATAGGGCAACGCATTTTTGGCAGCCTTGTGCATAGGGCGTTCGCGAGCTGCTCGAAGCTCGGCTTGATAAAAGCTCGTTTGAGCTCGGTTCGTTTATTAAACAAGCTGAGCTCAAGCTTCATTTTCGAGCTCGTTTAATAAACGAACCAAGCTCAAGCTTAGAATTACTCGGCTCAGGCTCGTTTGAGCTCGCGAGCTGGCTCGTTTATGAGCTTGCGGGCTAGCTCGTTTAGAAGTTTGTTTGTTCTTTGTTGAATTCTAATTTTATATATATATATATATATATATATATATATATATATATATATATATATATATATATATATATATATATATATATATTTGTGCATTATATATTTATATGTCCTTAATAATTGATATTAAGGAACTTTTTAAATTAAATTTTTATAAATAAATTGTTGATATGACAGGTACTTGAATTCAAACCTAACTAAATTGAAATCGAGCTCATTAAGCTTGAAATCAAGCTTAATGAGCTTGAATAAGTTGAATGAGCTTGAAATCAAACTTAACGAGCTTGATTTTGAGCTTGTTTATCAAGCTTGAATCAAGCTTGCTTATCAAGCTAAGCTCGAGCTCAAACCAAGCCAAGCTCAAGCTTAATATAAACAAGCTCAAACTCTAAAATAAAAAAAAAATTATCAAGCTCGAGCTCGATTAATTCTAGTCAAGCCAAGCTCAAGCTTACAAAAGCTTGGCTCGGCTTGGCTCGTTTGCAGCCCTACTTGTGCATATCCAAAACTATCAAAAAAAAAATACAGTCCTTACTATTTTATGACCGTCAGTCCTGATATTTTTTTTTTTCCTGATTTTATATGGGTTGCCAAAATTTTGACAATTCTAGATATGCACAGGACTGTCAAAATTTTGACAGTCCTATTTTTTTAGTACTGTTAAAATTTTGGCAGTCCTTGTTCTCTAGTAATTGTTGTAGTGTCCTTAATATATGTTTTAAACTAGATGCAAAAGTTAACTCATCAACATGCTTGAGATTTATGTGACTATTGTGTGCATGGGCTTTTTATAATAAAAAAACGAACCATAAATTTTGATGCACAATCCCGAACAAAAAAAATGATCTAAACGAACAAAAAATGATCTTTTAGATTGGGTCCATGGATTAAGGTTTCTAAGTTTGGTTGCTGATATTTATTGAATGAAGGAGCAAAAAATGTAATAAATGTTAAATGTTATTGTAAGTAGTGTTTGGTTGTTCGGAAACGCACTGGGATCTTTTACAAATCCGACCTATCTATCTGTCCTACAAAGCACTCAAAAGAACTTCTTCTCCCACTTCAACAAATTTGAAATTTTTCGACTTTCGTCTCACTTATTAATATAAATTTATACTTACATCTCATTTTTTTGTCACAGAAATTATTTTGATAAGTTTTGACTTGTCCCCACTTTATTTATCATATTTAAGAGTGCACCTTACTGTTTTACCATAATGTATTAAGTCCTCCCACTTTTAACATAATTCGCCCATGACTAACAGAAGTCTCTCCACGCGATCAATTTTAGACGAGAATACACCTTCCCCTTGTTGTCTTCTACCTGAGCTCCACCCCCCCCCCCCCCCCCCCCCCCTCTCCCACCCCACCCGTCGATGCCCCTGCAGCCTCCCTGTCGACACGTACCCGTCAGAAAATTTTAGGCCCTAAATCCACCAACAAAGTCTCTCTTTATCCTCCCCATCCAGTAAGAAAATTGCCTTAGGCTGCTTATACTTTCCATTACCTTCCTCTATCAAATGCAACGCAGCAAATATCTTCCGAGTCCAACCTAGCCTTGGAATTGTCTTTCTTCTTTCCCTTTACTCACAGTATTAATTATGTTGTCAAACACATTCTTCTCGATATGCATGACATCAAGGTTACGTCTGATCAGATTGGTGCTCCAATATGACAGGTCCTAGAATATACTCATTTTCGTCCAGTTATGAGTGCGAACAAATCCATCACACTTGTACCCCTTTGTAGGCTCTTCGATAGTACTTAAAAATTTTTTTGACCTCCTCCTATATCGTGTCTCCGGTCCACCTTGGCGGTGGATTGGCCTTCTTCACAACGCCGACAAAAGAAGCATTCCTGTTCCTTCGGAACTGATGATCCTTCGGCAGCAACTGTTGATGAAAATCGAAGAAGCACGATTTTCCTCCGTATTTCAAACGGAAAGCCTTCTTGTGATCCATACAATACAGACATGAAAGACAACCATAAGTTTCCATCCCGATAACATTCCATAGGCCGGAAAGTCGTTGATGGTCCATATAAGTGCGGCCCTCATCTAAAAGTTCTGCTTTCTGGAAACATCATACGTGTTGGCGCCTACTTCCCACAACTGATTCAACTCATCTATCAACGGCTGTAAGTACAAATCGATGTTCCTCTTCGGATTGTTCGGACTCGGGATGATAACGGTTAGGAGCATATAAGGAGTATCCATACACATCTACGGCGGTAGGTTGTACGGAGTGACAATCATAGGCCAACACGAATATTGGAAACCCGAAAGTCCGAATGGGGTAAAACCATCGGAGGAGAGCCCCAATCTTACATTACGCGGATCAGAAGCAAAATCTAGATACTCTCAATCAAAGTGCTTCCATGTTTCTCTATCTGATGGATAATGCAATACTCCATCGATATGTTCCCACCTGTGCCAACTCATGTTCTCGGCAGTCTCCTTCACCATAAAGAACCTCTACAATCGCGGTGTCAAGGCAAGTAGTGCATCGAAGCGGTCGGCTTCCTTGCACTGGGAATCCTACTTGTACTAGTTGCCTTGTAGCGATCAACACCACAAAATTTGTACACATCTTCATCCTTGTCGTCCTTGTAGTACAACATGCATCCGTTGTGACATGCATCAATTTTACCATATCCCATCCAGAGCGATCTCACCATTCTCTTTAGGGGTGGGCATATGGTTCCAAGACCCACTGTTCCGACCCGACCGAACCGTAAAATGTCCAAACAAGTCGGTTCCTAAAATTTAGAATTTAAATAGGGCGGGCCGGGGCAGGTCGTGTGACACTAACGGGGCAGGATGGATCCTATTTTCAAAATAAACGGGGCCCCGGACCGACCCGTTTCTAGGGATATGTATTTTTTTAATCAATTTTGGAATTTTTTTGCTATTGTAGTTTATAGATAATAGAATAAGTTATTGTTTAGTAAACAAATTCTAGGAATTTGGAAAGTCATAAGACTTATTTTGTTCTTATAGATAACTGAACATATGTAAATGTTTATTATTATAGAATTTTTTAACTTTTTTTGACCCGTTTAGACCCGCGGGTCGGCCCGGTTCGGAACCGTTTCGAACGGGTCGAGCCCGTTCCGGTTCCAATATTTTTTGAACCCGTCCCGTCCCGCCAATTAATGGGCCCGGTCCGGGTCTATAAAATTTGGGCCCGACCCAACCCGTGCCCACCCCTAATTCTCTTTGATCGGTAGAAGTCTGTAGGTAACTTGGCACCCTCCGGAAAGATCTCTATAATCAATTTGATGATTCGGTTGTAGCATTCTTGAGACATGTTAAAATCGGACTTGATGCTCAGCAGTCTTGTAACCACCTCTAATGGTGAATGATCCACACAACCAGAATACAAAGGAGTCCTTGCATTCTCCAGCAACTCCATGAACTTCGCAGCATCGATATTTTGTGCCTTCTCAGCCGCATCATGATTGTCCGGATCGAAACTAGGCCCTGCAGCATTGAAACCATGTTTACCCACCCTTTGTCGTAATCAACGTGGTCGTGGACATCCATATACAGCTTCAAATTAGGCTCCGGCTTCGATGCTAAAGGCATAAGTTTTTTGTGTGAGGTCCATTGATAGTAATTCAGCATGAAATCATTCGAGTACAAATGATATGTCACGTTCACTTCTGGATGATATTTCAAGTTGCGACATCTCATACATGGACACTTAATTTTCGTACGGTCCATGCACTGATCGAGGGAATGCCTTGACGAACTACAAAAACTGCTCTACCCCATGTATAAATTCATCCCGTACAACGCATATGTCATCAGGATGACGATTGTACATCCACGAACGATATTGCATATAGTAATTCATATTCATTTGGAGATAATTCTGCAAAGATGGATACATATTATTCAAGTATATATTGTCCAAATGGATGCATAGATGGATACACATGTTCATAAAAGTACCAACATACTTGACACTTGGTACCAACATACTTGACACTTGGGTGTTGTCACGTATTCTTTGTGAGCCATTCTCTAAAAATAAAATTTACTTCTGCAAGCCTTTTGAGGCTACCAGAGTTATACTAGATTTTCGAAAAATTCTATAAGAGACAAGTTCTTCGTCTTTTTTTGTATAACTCTAGTAGGCTCAAAAGGCTAAGTAAATTTAGTTTTCAGAGAAGGGCTCACATGCACACTTGATTTCATGCTAACATGGACACTTAACATAAGAAATATGATATCTCTGTCGTCATGTGTTCCTTGTGAGCCCACAAAAAAAACTTGACCTCGGAGTGTCCAAGCTAGCACTTACCTAGCTAGCACTTACCATGAAATACTTAGCGATACCTAGCTAGCACTTACCTACATACCTAGTATCTTGACATGTCTTGACACTATACCGATCATACCTATACTTGACACTATATCATATCTTATAAGATACTCACTCTATACACTATAGATACTTTCAATTAAACCCCAAATGTCACTCCTCGTTCCCAGAATACGTATTTTTATACATGTACAACTCATGTGTATTTATTCAGTATTTATCATGTATTATTCTGTATTTAAATTCCTTTAATTTTATGTTAATTAATTATCTGCTCTTTAATTTTCATGTTAATTAATTTTTCTGCAATTTTATTTCTGTATTTTCTTCCTGCTTTATTTTCTGCTTTTAGTCTTGCTTATGTGGTTCGGCTTAGGTTGGGTTTCTCGGGTTCATGGTGGATAAACTTGACCCATTAAGAACTCCCACCTACCACCCCCTTTGCTATTTAAAGCTCCCATCTCCTTCTCTCTCTTCATAACTTTTCTTCTTCACCATTTACTTCTTCTTCTTCCTCATCACTCCTCCACCTACCAGCAGTAGCAGTAGGCAAGTACATCTTGCTTCTCCTTCACCCATTTTTATGGTTCATTTGTCTTCCTCTTGAGATTCTAAGAGAGTTTAGTTCTTAGCATTTTTGATTTCTTTGGCTTGTTTCTCCTAGATCTAAGTTGTTGCATTCTCGGTTGTTCATGGGTTTTGATCTCCCAACCTGGCGTGTATTTCTGGCACTGGAACGAAGGCTCCATAGGACTTGGAGTTTGGGGGATGTTGTACGCTCACGTTCTTACGTGCTCGCGTAAACATCAGTCCTTCACGCTCACGTCTTTACGTGCGTACGTGTATTTTTAGTCACGCACACGTTCTTACGTGTCAGCGTGTATTTTGAGTCACGCACTTGCGTGCGTGCGTGTATTTTGAGTCACGCACACGTTCTTACGTGTCAGCGTGTATTTTTAGTCACGCACACATCCTTACGTGTTGGCGTGAATTTCTTGTCACGCTCACGTCTTTACGTGCCAGCGTGAATTTTAGTCACGCACACGTCCTTATGTGTTTTGCGTGAATTTTAGTCACGCACACGTCCTCACGTGTTAGCGTAAATTTTGAGTCACGCTCATGTCTTTGTACTGAGTGCGTGACTTTTCACGCTCATGTCTTTGTACTTGCGTGCGTGACTTTTCACGCTCACCCAATGCGTGCGTGAATTTCTTATCACGCTCAAGCCGTGCGTGCGTGAATTTCTTATCATGACTTTTCACGCTCACCCAGTGCGTGCGTGAATTTCTTATCATGCTCAAGCCGTGCGTGCGTGAATTTCTTATCATGACTTTTCACGCTCATACGCTCACGCTTGCCAGCGTGAACCATTTTTCACGCTCACGCTTGCCAGCGTGTATCACTTTTCACGCTCACTCCTTCATGCTAGACTTGGCGTGACTTATTGGCCTTAGCATAGACTTGTTGGCGTGACTTCTCGACCTGGGTGTTTCTATTTGTTTTATTCTATTTATTTTATTCATTAAAAGTTGGCCTGATAATTCTCCTATTATATCCTTATGCCTTTTTGCATGAACTCGATAATCATTAGCATGTTAATATTTTGATACATATGGTTGTGTAGAACGTGCTCTGTGTCTTGATTGATTGATGGATACCCAGTAAGACTGGAACTTAACCCTGAGAGTTATAGACTCGACCCCGTTTAATGCTAAATGACTTTCATGTCTTGTCACCATTGATAGTAATGGTTATCTTGACTAAATTGATCATGCGTTCCTAGTTGGAACTAAGAGACTGGCTAGTCGTCTTATTGAATGAATGAGACACGTTCATGTTAATGAACTATTGTAATCGACTGGTTGATCCCGAATATTGACTTACAGGCACATGCAAGCTTCAATCTATTTATTTATTTATTTATTTATTTATTTATTTTCTACAAAAGCAGCATGTGTACTTTATGGTCAAGGTATGATTACTTCGTGGTTAGATTTGATTGTTGCATTACGCTATGTAAGACCTACAACCTAGCCGCACGGGTATCGTTGTAGAGTTGCGCATATCGTACCCCGTACGAAAGTACTCATTTGAATGACCATGATCCACGACAAGAGATTTCACTCAACATAGGGACTATTAAGTTAAATAAAATAATGATGGCATGGAGAGAATGGATTCCCGAGTTCTTACATGGCAGCCCCCTTGGGACTAGTAGTGCCCGACGGGTCGGCTGGTTCCCACAGATACTGTAAATCTGCACACGGGCAGGAAACAATATCTGCTTTTATTATTATTGTATATTGTATATTGATGACGGGCGTCCTGCTAGGACTCGTCTAATTCATGCATGGCGCAATTGATTTACTGGATAGACTAGCCTTGCTCGCACATAGTAAGAACTGAGGAATCTTTATTGCATGATTCCAGGATAACTTGGGACTCACAATAGCAAGCCATAGGAGTTGATTGGCCGTTTAAGATGATTTGTTTGTGTACTGTACCTACTCTGTTACCTAACTGGGATGATCAGAATGTCAGGACATGACGGGCCAACTTCTGTCCTTGTTTGGTTGGAAGGTTGGTTCGAAGTGTCGTGATGTGATGTGAATCCTAGTAGCAAGCAGAGATCTATTATTACATTCTCTTACTTACTGGTTTAATCCTTCATATCGTCCTTCCTTGTGGTACTTGCTATTAGAGGTCTAACCTCTCTGGTTTTGCATGGCCAGATTTAGAGCCGGTTCTCGAAGACTCAGCTTACTTCTACCTCCAAGATGGTCAATACTAGAGGAATGATCGCAGGAGGACTCGAGTGGGTCCCTTACTTTACCGCTCGTTTTGTTATTTACTTTATACTTAGCCGTTTGGCACCGACATGTTAGTCGGATTGTCTTGTACTTACTTTTACATAATTGTAATTAAGTCAGACTGCAGCTGATAACAATTGTGTATACTTGCTATATCATCTGGCTATATTTTGTAAAGCCAGATCTCAAGAACATTTTGACTAAGCGTTTGGGATGCCTTACTACTTTATCTTACATGTTCTCTATTTCTGTTTCCTTGTTCGAATGATTGAGACAATAGATGTGTAATGACCATAGTAAGACTTTCATGTAGTATGCACCCCCTCGTCTGGTTAGACATCATTGATCGTATTATACGGTATTCATCTACCCGTAATACGTAGCTGGCTGAGTCATTCCCCCGCTCTCCAGTATTCTGGTTCTGGGGCGTGACAAGGTTTTAGTGGTGGCCCATGCAGGTCTGATTTCAGACTTGTGGGGTATTTTGATTTATAGGATGTCTCAATCACACGTATTCCCCTTGATCTCATGATTCGTTGTTCTCAACCCTTGCTTGACATTCCAGTATCCTTTGACTTTATTGATCCTTCATGTCCGGTTGTTTGATTGTTCTCTTGTCCCTTTTCTTAGGGGCACTTCGTCCGCATCGGTCAGAGCTGGGCAGCAACAACAAGGGCAACATGGGCAACATGACCAGGTTGGTCAGCAACAAGGGCCAGTCTCACCTCAGGAGACTATCCAAGAAGAAGTGATAGTGGAACCAGCAGTTGAACCGCAGTATCCGGGGGTTCCACCACCACCAACAGTTCCACCTACCTTGGGAGTAGACACACCAGCCCTTTTGGAGATCATGAGAGAAATGATGGCTACTCAGAAACATCAGATGTTGGCCCAGCAACGCATGCACACTCAGCTACAAGAGCAGAATGTGTTGCTCAACCAAGGATTGCAGACGGCTTTGGAAAGAGGAGTGAGGACTGATTCAGGAGCATCAGCCAGATTTTACAAGTACAACCCCCGCCGTTTTGAGGGCACGGAGGATGCCATCTCAGCAGATGCATGGCTTAAGGATATTGAAGCTATTCTGACAGCAGCTAAGGTACCGGCAGAAAAACGTGTGGATCTAGTGAAGTTGTTACTTCAGGATCTCGCACATGATTGGTAGAAATCAGAAGAAGTGGGCATCAGACGTCCTGTGGCTTGGGACGATTTTACTGCTAGATTCAAGACCAAGTACTATGGAGTTGTGGCACGGTTTGAGCTACAACATAAATTTATCAACCTCAGGCAGGCCGGCAAGACTGTAGATGCTTATGCAGCGGAGTTCTGCAGATTGAGTAGATTCGCCCCAGAGATGGTAGCAACAGAGAGCCAGAGGGCTATGAGGTTCCAGCAAGGGTTTTATCTTAAACTCTTGCAATTGATAGAGGGGCACAATTACCAAACTTTTGATAAAGTATTGACGGCGACTCGAAGGCATGAGATCACCATTCAGAGGCTTGCGACAAGGACTGGGGGTCAGAAGAGATCCCACAGTCAGATTGAAGGAGGAGGGGAAGCAGCGCCCCGAATAACAGCACCATCCACTGGCATTCGTATCCACGATGTGGCGATACGAGGACCAGCACCACCAAGACAGCAGCAACAGCAACAGAGGAAGAACCAGCAACCCCCGGTGGGCTGCATTTATTATGGGAAGATGGGGCACACTAGAGATGTGTGTCGGACATTAAATGGACTGTGTCTGATATGTAGAAATCCAGACCATCAGGTTACCACATGTCCCATGAATTCGAGGTCAGGAGGACCAGGGCAACAGTTTCCTGCTCTGCCAGCACTAGGGACAGCCAGTATCGAGGACCAACAGTGGCAGTAAGGCCGTTGGCACAGCGTCCGTTAGTACCGCAGGCTCAGATGTTTCGGCAGCAGGGGCCGCCGATGCAGCAACACCAGCATAGACCACCCCAGCATCATCAAGGCAGGGGCCAGCAGCAGCATCAGGCTAGGCCGCAGCATAAAAATCAGCAAGGAGGTCGAGGGCAAGCATTCACTCTGTCCTTGGAAGAGGCATTGGCATCGGAAGATGTTGTGGCAGGTAACATTCTCGTCGCCTCATATCCCGCAGTAGCATTGTTTGATTCGGGAGCATCCCATTCATTTATATCTGCACAATTTATGACACGACTAGGAATGGAGTTCGAGGCATTGCCAGGGAGGTTGAATATACTCACTGGTAATGGGCTCGTAGGAGTTAGTAGAGTTATTTTAGCATGTAGCGTTGTAGTTTGCGGGCATTCTTTACCCGCCCGGTTGATAGAATTTCCTGTTGGAAATTTTGACGTTATCTTAGGCATGGACTGGCTGAAAGACAGTCATGCGACAATAGATTGTCGTAGAGGGAGTGTATCTTTTGATATTCCAGGCATGAAGAGATTTACCTTAGTCAGATCAGGGGCAACTCAACAAGAGCAGGGAGTAGTAACGGCAATGGAAGAAGTTCAGATTCCGAAGGTAGTTGAAGAGTTTCTAGACGTATTTCCTGAAGAACTTCCAGGTCTACCACCGGTTAGAGATATTGAGTTCAGTATAGAATTGGCACCTGGAACTAAACCGATATCAGATCGAGTTTACAGAATGGCGGATTCAGAGCAGGTCAAGGTATATCAGCACATAGAGGAACTGAAGGAGAAGAAGTTCATCCAAGCTAGTGTGTCGCCGTGGGCAGCACCAGTGGTACTTGTGGGGAAGAAGGATGGGTCATCCAGATTGTGCATTGACTACAGGAAGCTTAACGCGACAACAGTGAAGAACAAGTACCCATTACCCAGGATCGACGACTTATTTGATCAGTTGAGCAAAGCTAGAGTTTTCCAAGATAGATCTTCGTTCAGGGTATCATCAGGTGAGGGTTCGGAAGGAAGATATTTCCAAGACAGCATTCAGGTCGAAGTATGGGCATTATGAATTCTTAGTAATGCCGTTTGGTTTGACCAATGCTCCAGCAATATTCATGGATTTGATGAACCGCATCTTTATGCCATACTTAGACCAGTTTGTCGTTATATTTCTTGACGACATTCTCGTATACTCTGCTAGTGAAGAGGAGCATGAAGACCACCTCAGGAAAGTGTTACAGGTTCTGAGAGAGAACCAGTTGTATGCCAAGCTCAGCAAGTGTGAGTTTTGGACGGATCACATCTCATTTTTGGGTCACATCATATCAGGAGCTGGGGTAGCGGTAGATCCCAAGAAGGTAGAAGCAGTAGAAAGTTGGCCAGTGCCCAAGACCGTAGCAGATGTACGGAGCTTCTTGGGATTGGCAGGATATTACAGAAGGTTTGTGTCAGACTTTGCAAGGCTTTCAGCACCCATGACCCGCTTGATCCGGAAGGATGTGCCATTTGTTTGGTCGACAGAATGTCAGGCATCATTTGAGACTTTGAAGCAGAAGTTGATATCAGCACCTATTCTCACATTGCCAGTTGGACCCGGAGGTTTTATAGTATATTGTGATGCGTCAGGTAAAGGGCTTGGATGTGTCCTTATGCAACATGGAAAGGTGATAGCATATGTATCTAGGCAGCTTCGGGACCACGAAAAGAATTACCCAACTCATAATTTGGAGTTAGCGACAGTAGTGTTTGCTCTGAAGCTATGGAGACATTACTTATATGGTGACCGAGTGGACATGTACACAGACCATAAAAGTCTGAAGTACATCTTTACTCAGAAGGAACTAAACATGAGGCAGAGAAGATGGCTGGAGTTGATCAAGGATTATGACGTAGAGCTTCAGTATCACCCAGGCAAGGCTAATGTAGTAGCAGACGCTCTTAGCAGGAGAGGCGGCGCATTTATGTTGACAACACAGAGGCATATCTTAGAAGACCTTCAGGAGATGGGCATCGAAGTTATACTTCCTAGTGATGTAGGAGTTCTAACAAGTCTGCAAGTTCAATCCGACTTGGTAGGCAGGATCAAGGCAGCTCAGGCACAGGACCCAAGGATTCAGAAGCTTAGGGCAGAATGTGAGTCAGGACTCAGGAAGGAGATGAGAATTCATGAAGATGGTACACTCAGGTTTGGATCACGTCTATGTGTGCCTAGTGGAGATATCAGACATGAGGTTATGGCAGAAGCTCACAGCTCTCAGTATTCTATTCACCCTGGAGGGACCAAGATGTACCAAGATATCAAGCAGCATTTCTGGTGGAACGGGATGAAGAGGAAGATAGCTAGATTTATTTCCCGTTGCTTGGTATATCAGCAAGTGAAGACAGAACAGCAGAGGCCAGCTGGGTTATTGCAACCGCTTCCTATTCCGGAATGGAAATGGGAGCATATTACAATGGACTTTGTGACCGATTTACCGAGATCACCAAGTGGTAAGGACGCCATTTGGGTGATAGTGGACCGACTTACAAAGGTAGCACACTTTCTTCCTTTCAGAGTAGGGCAATCTACAGAAAAGTTGGCAGAGTTATATATGCAACAGATAGTCAGGCAGCATGGAGTCCCTGTCAGTATTGTGTCAGATCGAGATACCCGCTTTATATCACATTTCTGGAAGAGCTTACATCATAGTCTGGGTACCAAGTTAAGATTTAGCACGGCTTACCACCCGCAGACGGATGGGCAATCAGAAAGAACGATTCAGACTTTAGAAGACATGTTGCGAGCTTGCACTCTAGATTTTGGAGGATCTTGGGAGAGTCGCCTGCACTTGGTCGAGTTCTCATACAACAATAGTTATCAAGCCAGTATCCAGATGGCGCCATTCAAAGCACTATATGGTAAGAAGTGCAGGTCACCGCTTGCATGGGATGATATCGGAGATGAAGATGTTAGGTCCGGAAATGATTGTTCAGACGGTTGAAGTGGTTAAGGGAATTAGAGAGCGACTTCGTGTTGCGCAGGATCGGCATCGTCATTGGGCGGACCAGCATCGTAGGCCGTTAGAGTTCTCTGTTGGGGACCACATATTCTTGCGGATCTCACCTACTCGTGGGGTCATTAGATTTGGCGTTCGCAGAAAATTGAGTCCGCGATATGTGGGCCCATTTGTTATCCTTGATCGGATAGGCGATGTTGCTTATCGTTTATCCCTCCCACCTTCGTTATGAGAGGTGCATGACGTATTTCATGTATCTCAATTACGTAGGTATGTATCGGACCCAAGCCATATCCTCGATCATTCTGAGCTGGTTGTTGGTACCAACCTGTCTTATGAGGAACAGCCTGTGTCCATTTTGGACCGAAGAGAGAAGATACTCAAGAACCGAACAATTAGTCTTGTCCGTGTTGCTTGGGGTCATCACTCCTTGGGAGAGTCAACGTGGGAACGTGAGGATGATATCCGATCACGGTATCCACACCTGTTTGACTCACAAGGTATATCTCCTTCTGTATACCTTGATTGTCCTGATTCTTCATGCTTATCACCTTATGGGTAGAGCTACTTGATATCATAGATTGATGAATTTACATATATAGTACTTGCTTTTGATATGGTAAAATGATTGCTTGATCACTAGGATTGCTTGTATTAGTTTAGCTCCGATATTTCTACCTGCTTGGATTTAAAATTTCGAGGACGAAATTTTTCTAAGGTGGGTAGAGATGTCACTCCCCGTTCCCAGAATGCATATTTTTATACATGTACAACTCATGTGTATTTATTCAGTATTTATCATGTATTATTCTGTATTTAAATTCCTTTAATTTCATGTTAATTAATTATCTGCTCTTTAATTTTCATGTTAATTAATTTTTCTGTAATTTTATTTCTGCATTTTCTTCCTGCTTTATTTTCTGCTTTTAGTCTTGCTTATGTGGTTCGACTTAGGTTGGGTTTCTCGGGTTCATGGTGGATAAACCCGACCCATTAAGAACTCCCACCTACCACCCCCTTTGCTATTTAAAGCTCCCATCTCCTTCTCTCTTTTCATAACTCTTCTTCTTCACCATTTACTTCTTCTTCTTCCTCATCACTCCTCCACCTACCAGCAGTAGCAGTAGGCAAGTACATCTTGCTTCTCCTTCACCTATTTTTATGGTTTATTTGTCTTCCTCTTGAGATTCTAAGAGAGTTTAGTTCTTAGCATTTTTGATTTCTTTGGCTTGTTTCTCCTAGATCTAAGTTGTTGCATTCTCGGTTGTTCATGGGTTTTGATCTCCCAACCTGGCGTGTATTTCTGGCACTGGAACGAAGGCTCCATAGGACTTGGAGTTTGGGGGATGTTGTACGCTCACGTTCTTACGTGCTCGCGTAAACATCAGCCCTTCACGCTCACGTCTTTACGTGCGTGCGTGTATTTTTAGTCACGCACACGTTCTTACGTGTCAGCGTGTATTTTTAGTCACGTACTTGCATGCGTGCGTGTATTTTGAGTCACGCACACGTTCTTACGTGTCAGCGTGTATTTTTAGTCACGCACACGTCCTTACGTGTTGGCGTGAATTTCTTGTCACGCTCACGTCTTTACGTGCCAGCGTGAATTTTAGTCACACACACGTCCTTATGTGTTTTGCGTGAATTTTAGTCATGCACACGTCCTTACGTGTTAGCGTAAATTTTGAGTCACGCTCATGTCTTTGTACTGAGTGCGTGACTTTTCACGCTCATGTCTTTGTACTTGCGTGCGTGACTTTTAACGCTCACCCAATGCGTGCGTGAATTTCTTATCACGCTCAAGCCGTGCGTGCGTGAATTTCTTATCATGACTTTTCACGCTCACCCAGTGCGTGCGTGAATTTCTTATCACGCTCAAGCCGTGCGTGCGTGAATTTCTTATCATGACTTTTCACGCTCATACGCTCACGCTTGCCAGCGTAAACCATTTTTCACGCTCACGCTTGCCAGCGTGTATCACTTTTCACGCTCACTCCTTCATGCTAGACTTGGCGTGACTTATTGGCCTTAGTATAGACTTGTTGGCGTGACTTCTCGACCTGGATGTTTCTATTTGTTTTATTCTATTTATTTTATTCATTAAAAGTTGGCCTGATAATTCTTCTATTATATCCTTATGCCTTTTTGCATGAACTCGATAATCATTAGCATGTTAATATTTTGATACATATGGTTGTGTAGAACGTGCCCTGTGTCTTGATTGATTGATGGATACCCAGTAAGACTGGAACTTAACCCTGAGAGTTATAGACTCGACCCCGTTTAATGCTAAATGACTTTCATGCCTTGTCACCATTGATAGTAATGGTTATCTTGACTAAATTGATCATGCGTTCCTAATTGGAACTAAGAGACTGGCTAGTCGTCTTATTGAATGAATGAGACACGTTCATGTTAATGAACTATTGTAATCGACTGGCTGATCCCGAATATTGACTTACAGGCACATGCAAGCTTCAATCTATTTATTTATTTATTTTCTACAAAAGTAGCATGTGTACTTTATGGTCAAGGCATGATTACTCTGTGGTTAGATTTGATTGTTGCATTACGCTATGTAAGACCTACAACCTAGCCGCACGGGTATCGTTGTAGAATTGTGCATATCGTACCCCGTACGAAAGTACTCATTTGAATGACCATGATCCACGGCATGGGATTTCACTCAACATAGGGACTATTAAGTTAAATAAAATAATGATGGCATGGAGAGAATGGTCCCGAGTTCTTACATGGCAGCCCCCTTGGGACTAGTAGTGCCCGACGGGCCGGCTGGTTCCCACAGATACTGTAAATCTGCCACACGGGCAGGGAACAGTATCTGCTTTTATTATTATTGTATATTGTATATTGATGACGGGCGTCCTGCTAGGACTCGTCTAATTCATGCATGGCGCAATTGATTTACTGGATAGACTAGCCTTGCTCGTACATAGTAAGAACTGAGGAATCTTTATTGCATGATTCCAAGATAACTTGGGACTCACAATAGCAAGCCGTAGGAGTTGATTGGCCGTTTAAGATGATTTGTTTGTGTACTGTACCTACTCTGTTACCTAACTGGGATGATCAGAATGTCAGGACATGACGGGCCAACTTCTGTCCTTGTTTGGTTGGGAGGTTGGTTCGAAGTGTCGTGATGTGATGTGAATCCTAGTAGCAAGCAGAGATCTATTATTACATTCTCTTACTTACTGGTTTAATCCTTTATATCGTCCTTCCTTGTGGTACTTGCTATTAGAGGTCTAACCTCTCTGGTTTTGCATGGCCAGATTTAGAGCCGGTTCCCGAGGACTCAGCTTACTTCTACCTCCAAGATGGTCAATACTAGAGGAATGATCGCAGGAGGACTCGAGTGGGTCCCTTACTTCACCGCTCATTTTGTTATTTACTTTATACTTAGCCGTTTGGCACCGACATGTTAGTCGGATTGTCTTGTGCTTACTTTTACATAATTGTAATTAAGTCAGACTGCAGCTGATAACAATTGTGTATACTTGCTATATCATCTGGCTATATTTTGTAAAGCCAGATCTCAAGAACATTTTGACTAAGCGTTTGGGACGCCTTACTGCTTTATCTTACATGTTCTCTATTTCTGTTTCCTTGTTCGAATGATTGAGACAATAGATGTATAATGACCATAGTAAGACTTTCATATAGTATGCACCCCCTCGTCTGGTTAGACAGCATTGATCGTATTATACGGTATTCATCTACCCGTAATACGTAGCTGGCTGAGTCATTCCCCCACTCTCCAGTATTCTGGTTCTGGGGCGTGACACCAAACTTACCTTGACAATAATCCAATTCCTAAAATATCTTATCTACTTCTAGGATACACTCTAGGTACTACGATACTCCTTAGTATCAAAATATAAATATAGATACATATATACTTAAATGGATACGTATGTTTCGTATCTTAGATATCAAAATACATCTAAAATACAACCTTTCTTAGATAGCCTAAATTTAGGACCCGTCATACACATATAACCTTCCTTAGATTTTCACAAAACTAGTTCCAACATCTGTGTCGGTTACAACTTATTTATTTCTGATATACTAACTCATTTATGTATCTATGTTGTGTCCATGTCATTATAACCTCAAATACATAACAAATTTCTCATTATGTATCAAAACGGAATATAATCTCTATACATATTCTAAAAATTAACTAAATGTAAAAAATTAAACTGAAATTGAATTTAACTAAATGTCCGTGTCAGTGTGTCATTATGTGTCCTATGTCCTGTGTCATTGTGTCCTGTGTCAGTGTGTGTTTGTGATAGTGTGAGTGTCATGTCAGTGTGTGTGTGCCGTGTCCGTGTCATATTAGTGTGTGTATCGTGGTGTGTCATGTCAGTGTCTATGCTACAAGAGTAAGGATTAGGGTTTACCGAGACCGAGGGGGTTGATCGGGAGGGGGGTCACCGGAGGGGAGGAGAACCGGAGGCGAAGGCAGAGGCAGAGGGGAGGGGAAGCAGCGCCTGTGGAGGGGGAGGGGGGTCACGGCGGATCGGGGGGCTGGAGGCGGCGGAGGGGGGCTGGAGGTCGGGGGAGGGAGAGGGGAGTTCAAAAATTTGGGGCTCGATTGAGTGGGGAGAAAAGAAAACCCGATGCCCTATATTAAAAACTTAGCGACAACTTATAGAAACGTCGCTAAACGTCGTCATTTGTTTAATATACAACGACATATTTATGTTGGAGTTACTAAACGTCGCTAATGTAAAAAAATATAGCGTCGTTTACTGACTATTCTGCGACGTTATCTTTTATGAAATTAAAGCTGGTCGGTAGACGTCGCTGGATGTCGCAAATAGTGTCGTATTGCGACGTCTTCCTTCAGAGTCGCTAATTTCGTCGCTGATTTGACTTATTTTGATAGTGCTGCAGTTATGAATAATCAAGATTTTCTTCGTAGGGTACCAAACATGGATGACTATCGCATTAGCGATACATCTCCGTAGGTGGACCACCAACTTTGACATCAACTATCGTGGCACAAAATGAGACATCTATGTAAAGTATTGTAGGAAAACATGATTTATCAACTCTTAGATTGTTAGAAACATTTTATTTTATTTTCTTTAAAAAATCTGTAAACAAAATTAATGTTACCAGCCTTCAGAAAAGTCGTGCACGAAACATCGCCCTAAGAGTTGATCCGGATCTATGTGCAGACTTTTTTCGAATGCTCCTAGTGGTAAAACTTATGCTCTATCGGTATCCCGTCGTCGCACACAACTCGGGGAGAAACGACCCGAACTTAGTTTTTGCCCAGAAGCTATAGAAAGAATTAGAATAGAAATGGAGGAACGAAATAGAGAAATGATTTTCTGAATTTTTTTTTGGAGGAAGACGATAAGAGATTTTTCCTTCACACACACACACACACACATATAACTTCTTTCAATAAACATGGTGGGAGCGGCCCGAGTGGTCAGGAGATCGATTCCCGGTGGGAGCGTTCGCCACAGTTAACTTCTTTATATATATATATATATATATATATTTTATATATATATATATATATATATATATATATATATATATATATATATATATATATATTTATATTTATAAATATAAATATATATATATATATATATTTAAAATATAAATATATATATATATATATTTATATATATATATATATATATATATATATATATATATATATATATATATATATATATTTATATAAATATAATATATATATATATATATATATATATATATATATATATATATATATATATATATATATATATATATATATAAAATATATATATAAAATATATATATATTTTGAAAGAAGTTAGTTGTGGCGAACGCTCCCACCGGGAATCGATCTCCTGACCACTCGGGCCGTATGCCTCACCACTACCACTAGGCTAGAGGGTCATTGGCTCTCTCTCTCTCTCTCTCTCTCTCTCTCTATATATATATATATATATATATATATATATATATATATATATATATATATATATATATATATATATATGTTGGTGTTTTATTCTATGAGTTGTGTGTTCACAACACTCTATTGTTAAAAGATAGTCCCACATCAGAAAATCACACCAATATGTATCTCTATATATTACTTATGAAGGAATAGAGAGATGCACATGGGTTGAGGCCCAATGGAGGGTGCCATGTGGGGGGATTTTACATAGAGGTGAGAATAAGAAACCAACTTTTGGCCAAATAAAAATAGATTTAAATCTATTGGAGCTAAGCCCCGAAGGGGCTTAGCGACTCGGACTCGGACTCGGACTCGGGCTCGGGCTTGGGCTAACGGGCTTTTGAGGCTTAATGTGGCTTTTTGATGGCACTTTGCACTTAGCACGACAGCTCGTCGTAAGGCGCATTGTGCGCTTTAGTTGCGCTCGTGCGCGAGCCTCTGCGCGGCCCTGCGTGGCGAGCGGGGAAATGGCTCAGATCCAGAAAATCCGGATCTGGCATTAAACCAGGGCGTGCGTTCAGAATTTGAAAAGCCCATCTCGTGCCTATAATATCAGAAGCATCTCCTCTCTCCAAGGTTACAGAAAATAATCAGAGAATTTCCAGAGAGAGAGAGAGAGAAATGTTGCTGCTATTCCGAGGAGTCGTCGACATTTTTGGCCAGCGTTCTAAAGTTCTCTTCGAACTTGCTGGTTCCTGGAGGCTTGTCCGTAAGGCGGATATAGCTTTGAGCACCGGTGATCTTTCACCCCAGCAGGCTTTCTTCTTCCTCTGTTGCCTTCGAGAATACTGTCGCTTCTCTTTAGAAGTTATACGGTTCTGTTGCCTTCGAGAATACCGTCGCTTCTCTTTAGAAGTTATACGGTTCTGTTGCCTTCGAGAAATTTTACAAAATCTCTTTAGATTTTCGTAATACAACATCACCTTCTTTAGGGTGTTGTTGCTGGAAACATTGTCTTTACAATTGTTTCTGAACTCGTGTTTTTCCATCGATTGTTCGCCAAGGGACTAACAATCTCAAAGCTATATCGAAAAGATGGATAACTCACGTGCATCGCTCGTCAATACCGACTTTAACAAGTTGGAGAAATTCGACGGCGAACATTTCCAAATCTGGAAACGGAAAGTAACCTTAAACATTCAACTCGTGGAAGTTTACCACGTGCTGAATGAGGAAGAACCGGTCGTTCCAACAACCGGAACCGCAGAAGTTATTGCCGCTGCTAAGTCCAAGCAGGCAAAATGGATTAGAGAAAACAGTATCTGTAAACTGTTGATTCTCAATAGCATGGAAGACTCTCTGGCAGAGTCCTATTCCAAGAAGAATTCTGCCAAAGAGATTTGGGACTCCTTGGGGAAATTGTATGAAGATGACGAGAATCGGTCTAAGATCTTCTTGGTTGAAAGATACCACAAGTGGACCTTCGAAGATGAGAAGGCTATGCTGCCCTAAGTAAAGGAGTTTCTGAAGCTGCGCCAAAAGTTGGATGACGAGAAGATGCCTCTTGTCGACAAGTTTGTCGTTGGAGGAATCGTCTCTAAACTTCCTGCAGGTTGGAGCAACTTCTATGCAAGGATGCACCGCAAGAAGCTGGACATATGTATGGAAGATCTCCTGCAAGAGATCCATGTTGAGGACGAGATGCGCTCTCAACAGAAAATGGATTCTCTGTCCAAACAACTGGCGAAAGCAAATCTGGTCCAAACCAGAGAGTACAAGGGGAAGCAGACGGCTTCTCCTCATAAGAAGAAAAAGGACTTCACTAATCTGAAAGTGAAGAGTCCTTCATTCAAGAATCAGAAGTCCAAGTCCCATGTGACTTGTTACAAATGTGGCAAGAAGGGCCACTACAAAAGTGACTGTAAGGAACCAGAAAAAGGTGAGCCTAGTAAGGTTTCTTTGGTTACTAATCTGGTTGCAATGATAGCACAGGTTGCAAATGTGGGGGTTGACTCGGACTGGTGGATAGACACTGGTGCGACATGTCATGTCTGCTCAGACAAAGAATGGTTCGACTCATATGAGCCAACTTCTGAGAAAGTCATAATGGCAAACCAGGCACAAGCTGAAGTACTGGGGATCGGGACGGTGGAGCTGAAACTCACATCGGGGAACACTCTGACGCTTCAAGGAGTGAAGCATGTTCCTGCAATTGCTAAGAACCTAATCTCTGGGAGCCTGCTTTGTAATACAGGCTTGAGGATGGACATCAATGCTGGCCAGATGGTGATGTCCAAGAAGGGTACATTCTTCGGAAAAGCTTTCCAGACTGAAGGAATGTACAAAATTCAGCTTGTTGTAACCCAGAAAAATGATATTAATGCTATTTCTACTTTGAACTATTCTTTTGAGTTGTGGCATAATAGGCTAGGACATGTTCATTGTAAAAGAATTAACAAAATGTCTAGCCTAGGACTTATCTCCAAGTGTGGGGGTAAGGTAGAGAAATGTGAAGTGTGTGCTCAGATGAAGATCACAAGGAAACCCTTTCACAGGGTCCATCGAAGCACAGATCTTCTGGAGTTGGTTCACTCAGATATCTGTGATTTCAAGCAATTCTCTACAAAAGCCGGGATGAAGTATTTTATTACTTTCATCGACAACTTCTCAAAGTATGCTTTTGTCTACCTGCTCAAATCTAAAGACCAAGCATTCGAGAAGTTCAAGGAGTTCAGGACCGAGGCTGAACGGCAAACTGGACAACAACTCAAAAGGCTAAGAAGTGATCGAGGCGGGGAGTATCGATCTCATGATTTCTCATCATTCTGTAAAGAACATGGAATCATAAATGAGACGACGGCTCCGTACTCTCCTCAATCCAACGGAGTAGCAGAAAGGAAGAACAGAACGTTGACAGAGATGATGAATTCTATGCTGTTGACTGCGGGTCTTCCAAAGAGCTTATGGGGAGAAGCTGCATTAACGGCTACTTTCATTCTCAATAGAGTACCGTATGCAACTTCGGATATAACTCCTCATGAACTCTGGTTCAAAGTCAGACCTAACTTGATTGTCATTCGAGTGTGGGGGTGTCTGGCTTATGTGAAGCTCCCAGATCTGAAGATTCAGAAGCTGGGGACTAGGACTACTAAGGCTATCTTCTTGGGTTATGTCGAGAAGAGTGATGCTCGGAGATTCCTTGATATAGAATCAAATCATATCATTGAATCTCGCGATGCTGAATATTTTGAAGACAAGTTTGCAAGGCACATAAATATTGTTCTCGCGGATCTTCCGGAGAATGATGAGAGTGCAAAGCAGACAGAAGTCCTTATCGAACCAGTAGTCCAAGAAGAAGCTATTGACGAAGAGACACCAGTTGAACCAGAACTCGCTGAGCCGTCAACTAAACGAGTAAGGAGGCCGAAAGACTTCGGAGATGACTTCGTCACCTATCATATGGAAGCAGATTCGCTTACCTATGATGAGGCGATGAAGACCAGAGATGTTGTATTCTGGAAGGAGGCGATAGACAACGAGATTGACTCAATCACCTCCAACAACACATGGGTATTGGTTGACCTGCCAGAAGGAGCAAGACCCATCGAATGCAAATGGATCTTCAAGAAGAAGATGAAAGCAGATGGAACCATTGACAAGTTCAAGGCCAGGCTAGTGGCCAAGGGGTTTGCTCAGAAGCAGGGGATCGACTACTTTGACACTTATGCTCCAGTAGCTCGGATGACAACCATCAGATTGTTAATTGCTCTAGCAGCAATACACAAGCTGGTGATACATCAGATGGATGTGAAAACGGCATTCCTTAATGGCGAGCTGACTGAAGAGATCTACATGCAACAACCAGAAGGTTTTGTCGTCAGAGGTCTGGAAGACAAAGTCTGCAAGTTGATGAAGTCTCTGTATGGTTTGAAACAAGCTCCCAAAATGTGGCATGAGAAGTTTGACAAGGTGATAAGGTCAAATGGCTACAGGGTCAGTGAAACAGACAAGTGTGTCTATACGAAGTTTGCTGACGGAAGAGGAGTAATCGTTTGTCTTTACGTGGACGACATGCTAATCCTAGGTACGGATTTAGGCTGCGTCACAGAGACAAAGAAATTTCTCTCAACCAAGTTCAGTATGAAGGACTTGGGGGATGCCGACGTAATCTTGGGGCTCAAGATCATCCGGACAGGTACTGGAATAGCGCTGTCATAATCTCATTACATTAAGAAGATGCTCACTCGCTACGGGTATCAAGATCTTCCTATAATTGATACTCCGTACCGGAGTGATCAGAAGCTGGAGCCAAATTCGAGGAAAAGCGTCAGGCAGTTGGAGTACGCTAGCGTCATCGGAAGCTTGATGTACGCTACTACTGCCACAAGGCCTGACATAGCTTTTACGGTGGGAATGCTGAGTCGGTTCACTAGCAACCCAGGCGTTGAACACTGGAACGCTGTGAAGCGTGTTAAGATATCTAAAAAAGACTCAGACATTTGCACTATACTACAGCGGAGATCCGTCAGTAGTGGAAGGCTTCAGTGATGCTAGCTGGTGTTCAGAGGTGGAGAGCGAGTATTCGACAAGTGGATTCATATTCGCTTTGGACGGAGCTGCTATATCGTGGAAATCGAAGAAGCAGACAATGTTATCTCGCTCCTCCATGGAATCTAAATTCTTTGCATTGGATGCTGCTACAGATGAAGCAGAGTGGCTTCGGGAGCTCATGTATGATCTTCCAGTGATTGGAGCTCAGATACCGACAATCCTGATATACTGTGACAACCAGGCGGCAGCAGCAGTAGCATCAAATGAACTCTTTAACGGGAAGAAGAGGACTGTGCGGTTAAAGCACAGAGCAGTAAACGATCTCATCAAACGAGGCGTCATTGCAGTGATCGATGTTCGGAGTCAGGAGAACCTGGCGGATCCGTTCACGAAAGGCCTCAAACGACAGCTGGTCGAGGACACATCAAGGAAGATGGGTTTGAAGGCATTCTAATATTGTGTCATTATAATCCTATCAATAAATTTTATGTTATTGGTTCAAAGAGAAATCTACCAGATATCTAATTTTTTGATTCAAGGGAGGACTATTGACTGGAAAAATATTAGTTAACAGTGGGTACTTGTTCTGCGGAACATGTAAGGGTTTCGGACCCAGAACTACTGTTGTCTACTATGAATTTTCTACGGAAAATTGATCCTGTGGGAAGGATGGCATAATGCCTTAATGAGTTCTCAGACTGAGTGAAGGTCTGTTATGCTTTACAGGAAGCATGGTGGCGTAACAACCACAAAGGAGTGTTACAACTCTATGCTACAGTGGGGTGACTCCACCATGAGGTTCCCAGGTTGGGGTAATGCCTCGACTTTGTTAGCCAAGTCACAGGCGGCGTAGCACCGCATATAGGCAGGTAGCCTAATGTTGCATAATCATAAAGAGGTGTAGACAGCACTACAAAGAGGACGGTATCCTCATGTTATAGTGGCATGACACCACGAAGAGGTACCAGGAAGGGTAAATCCTCGGCTTTGAAGCCATGTCATAGCGGCGTAACACCGCATGGAAGCGCAAGGCTTCATGTTGAGTAGTTTGGTACTACAAAGAGGATTGTGACCTCATGCTACAGTAGTATGACACTACGATGAGGTACCCAGGTGGGGTAAAGCCTCGGCGTTGAGCCATGTCATAGCGGCGTAGCACCGCAAAGGAGCGCAATACTTCATGCCATGACTCTTTATAAAGAACTCACCTATAATGTATGGACAGAGAAATAGGCCGTCTCTTGAGGGTAAATTTATAGACGCCCAAAATATATACATTGAAATCCAGGCTGGCACAAGGCCTTTACTGTGCAGCCAGAAGCACAGATAACTACATTATGTGAGTGGAAAAAATTACAGCTGTGGTACAGAATTCAAGGCGTAGTCCATTCTTGTATCATACTGTTGTTCAACCCATGCGGAAAGATTCAAGTCGTCAGCGACATCTATCCTAATGCATAATGGACAGTTATTATGTGGAACGCTTAACTCATATATATAGAGATATGTGGGGGATTGTTGGTGTTTTATTCTATGAGTTGTGTGTTCACAACACTCTATTGTTAAAAGATAGTCCCACATCGAAAAATCATACCAATATGTATCTCTATATATTACTTATAAAGGAATAGAGAGATGCACATGGGTTGAGGCCCAATGGAGGGTGCCATATGGGGGGATTTTACATAGAGGTGAGAATAAGAAGCCAACTTTTGGCCAAATGAAAATAGATTTAAATCTATTGGAGCTAAGCCCCGAAGGGGCTTAGCGACTCGGACTCGGACTCGGACTCGGACTCGGACTCGGACTCGGACTCGGGCTCGGGCTTGGGCTAATGGGCTTTTGAGGCTTAATGTGGCTTTTTGATGGCACTTTGCACTTAGCACGACAGCTCGTCGCAAGGCGCATTGTGCGCTTTAGTTGCGCTCGTGCGCGAGCCTCTGCGCGGCCCTGCATGGCGAGCGGGGAAATGGCTCAGATCCAGAAAATCCGGATCTGGCATTAAACCAGGGCGTGCGTTCAGAATTTGAAAAGCCCATCTCGTGCCTATAATATCAGAAGCATCTCCTCTCTCCAAGGTTACAGAAAATAATCAGAGAATTTCCAGAGAGAGAGAGAAGTGCTGCTGCTATTCCGAGGAGTCGTCGACATTTTTGGCCAGCGTTCTAAAGTTCTCTTCGAACTTGCTGGTTCCTGGAGGCTTGTCCGTAAGGCGGGTATAGCTTTGAGCACCGGTGATCTTTCACCCCAGCAGGCTTTCTTCTTTCTCTGTTGCCTTCGAGAATACCGTCGCTTCTCTTTAGAAGTTATACGGTTCTGTTGCCTTCGAGAATACCGTCGCTTCTCTTTAGAAGTTATACGGTTCTGTTGCCTTCGAGAAATTTTACAAAATCTCTTTAGATTCTCGTAATACAACATCACCTTCTTTAGGGTGTTGTTGCTGGAAACATTGTCTTTACAATTGTTTCTGAACTCGTGTTTTTCCATCGATTGTTCGCCAAGGGACTAACAATATATATATATATATATATATATATATATATATATATATATATATATATATATATATTAAGGAATCGTTAATGAAATGCAACATTGAACATCTACATATTTACTATACATAGAAACTATATTCTATAATGCTTGATTCTCTCGAAGATGTTGAACACCTTCCGATAGTACTTCTCGAATTGCTTGTGGTCAAATTCTGTACTATTGGGAAATTCCATGGTCGTTCGTACTTCGGATTGGAAGGATAAGAATGAATGATTTGGTGATATTGGAATGACTAGGATTAGGGTTAATAGGATGGAGTAGGAATGGAAACTTAGTGTCTACTAGGATATTTTGGTTAATATGCAATCAAGAATGCTGCATCATAAGAACAACTTGTGTCTAGTTTTGTGGGGGAGGGTTTTGAGTTGTACATGCATGGGTACTGGAAGTTTGATGGACTATTGGCATTTATCCAGAACTTGGTATGTTTTGAACACCAACAGCATGCTACTACATGACACCATTATCCAGATGTGAGGCATGTGGCAGATAGATTTAGATAATTTCTTCCAAACATGGAGTCTGGCTATAAAAACGAGAAGGATCGTTACAGGAGTCTCTCAGATCAAGTCCAGAAATTTGTCCTTATCATTATGTTATCTTGTTTTCGCTTGTATACAACTCCTTCACATTTATACAACTCCTTCACATTTATACAACCCCAATATTACCAAAAGAAAGCTGTTGACAACACATAAATTCAAGAATGCCAAGCCTAGGGCTGCTATCAGAGTCAGGTCGTCCGGGTAATGGTAGACCTGAACCCTTTAGCTCCTATGGTCCAAGTTTTGAGCTTCAGATCGGGTCCGTGTCCTCAATATATAAAGTGCAGCATACCTGTTGCCTGTTGGCCACAAAACACAATGGCCACAAAATGCAGGTCAGTTTCGGCCTTCAGGCCAGGTCTACTTAGTCCACTATAATCTGTACAGAAAAAACTAGAACCTTATAACTCATATATGTTATCTTCAGCCATTTGCATCGGGACAAGGTCCGTGTCGGGTAGGGTTTATGTGGATGCAGACCCTATCCTTTTTGAGGACTGGGTCTACATTTGAGGACTGGATCCTACTGCCCAAGATTAAGTCCGAGCATGGATTGGGTAAAATCGGGCCTGGTCCAGGGCCAGGTACGGGTCCTCAGGTCCAAATAGCAGTCGTAGTCAAGCCTTGTCATAATGGTAACTTCATTATTACCTTTTTTTTGTTCCCTATCAACTTAATTTGCTAAACTTTTTTTTTTTTTTTTTCTATTTTGCAGTATGGGGCTAGACCTTTTGAAAGGTACTGTCCACAATAATCTGGAGGCTGGTGTTATTGAGCCTGCAATGAGTAAAGTAAAGATAATTCAGGTAATATATTTTCATTTTGGGCTGATAATGATTGTGCTCTCTCAGTTAGTGATGTGTTATATATAGTGCTTACATATTGAACTCAATACTGTATCTGGTTGTTCTTTGGGTGCTAGTTTGCTACTGAGGCAGCTATAACAATTCTCCGGATTGATGATATGATCAAGCTTGTCAAAGATGAATCACAGAATGACGAGGATTAAAGCATGGTGATAGTACCTAACTGGCCTTGCAATTTTGAGCTTCCAGGCATTTGAAGAGGTCCATCTATGGGTATAAAGAGTGACAGGATGATCATACAGGTGTACATCAGAAAATATCGAGTTTCTTTAATGTTCTTTCTTATTAAGCCTATTTGTAACAAGTACAGTGGTAACTTAGTTTTGCAATCCATGAGGAGACTGCTTATTAGTGTTTGTTACCCTTTTTTAGGTTATACATTTTTGTTGTCATGTTCATTGTTTGAAAACAATTTAATCAAAGTCAGACTTTGATCACAGGATTGGTCAAACTTTGTTTTATCTTGTCGTTAACTGGAGATATGATTGGAAATTAAGAGTGTATTGGTTATTGAGTAGTTGTTAACCATAATGTGTCAACTTGCTACCAACCCTGAACAATAACAATTGGTTTTATCTCGTCTGAGCATTATCCTCATGACCTTGCTTTTTGTCTACTATAATATGCTGTGCTTATGTTATGCTAGCCCACTGAAGGCTCGAAAACTCGGCTGCTCTTTTGGTCCTTCGCCGTCTTGCTGGTTCTACTGAAACTTTGCTACTCTGGACCTGAATAAAATTGTTTTGTATGCATCTCTGCTATTATTTGGATGCTAGTTCTGGAACTTTGCTGCTATTATTTGGACCTACTTTGCAATATTTCTGAACATTTGTATTATGTTTGTGTGATTCCATACTTGTAATTTATATTTTAAAATTTAGATTGAACATGCATCCAGAAAATAAATTATGGAATCCATTGATACAAACAAAATATAAATGTTAAGAAATAACATAATCAGACACAGAGCGATACAAAGTCCAATACATAAATATCCTTCCGATACATCATATCCTTTCTGAATGGAAAGATACAAAGTCTGATAAACATAGCGGTGATCAACCAATCAAAAGAAAGACCGGTTGAGCATAAACATCTTTGTGGTTATATCAACAATTCCTAGATGAAAATGTTTGCAATCTCATCGCAAATAATCATGCCAATATGCTATGAGAAAAGCTTGAGTCCTTATACGTCAACAAATTGTTTATGATCTGATAGTTGATGGGTCTGAGGTACAAAGACGTTACATCAATTATGAATTATATGAATGAGTTTTAGGGCATGGTTTTCAGCAATCGGGGTCATATTCGATGACGAGATTCAAAGGCTTTAGTTGTTGAGTACTTTGTCAGACTCGTGGTAAATCGTACGAGTATTTATGATCACTTCTGCTCCAGTAGGCATCTTGACTCTGGAGATCTCCAAGAGTGAAGTGTTGAATGAGGAGGTTAGAGAAAATCTTTGGAAACATCTTCTTCGTCTCAGTATGAGGTGTTAGTGTCAGAGAGCCGAGGGAGGAGCAAAAGTAATAATCCAGATGATAGAGAAAAGAGTAGAGAAAAGTCCAATGGTTGGTACGAAGACGCCAAGTGTTATCATTTTGGTAAGAAGGGCCACATTAAAAGAAATTACTTTGCGTGGAAGATAGAGAAGAATGGTGACAATGGAAAGCAAAGCGAGAACACTACAACACCAACTTTAATGCATAGAGATTATATTATCATTGTAGGGAATGAAGTAACAATGAACCTCGCTTGTGATGACAACAATTGATTGGTATACTCGGAGCCTTCAGCGCACATCTCACAATAAGGCATTGTTTGCCACTTACACGACATGTGCTTGTGGAGTGCTAAAGATGCTAACAATAGTGTCAAAGGCAATTGCTATTGAAGATGTGCACTTGAAAACCAATAAAGAAGCTACTTTAATTCTCAAGGGAGTTCTCCACGTCCCAGACATCACTGCTTTGATCTGGTATTGGTTGAAAAGTTGGATGATGAAGGATTCTTTAGTCTCTTCGGGAACGATCAATATATGCCTATAAAGGGTTCGATGGTTATTATTAGGGGGAGCAAGAAGTTTGGTATAAGAGTTCAACACAGTCAGTGAAGTGTCTGTGACACAGACGACTCAATCATATCAACAAGAAATGGATGAGCTATCTAGTGAACAAGAAGGTGTTTCCAGGTCTAAAGCTTGTGAAGTTGGAGAGATACCCACAATGTATGACTAGAAAGCATTATATGTTGTCGTTTCAAAGTCACCAATCTTAGAGGAAGTCGTCGTTACAATTAAAGGTAAAACCTATTGGTGGTGCTTCTTACTTTTTAACGTTTATTGACGACTGTTCCAGAAAGATTTGAGTCTTCGTCATGGAGACCAATGATCAAATTGTTGATATATTTGGTATTATAATAAGTTGTTGGTATATTTGGTGTTAGAATAAGTATATTGGAATATTCTATTGGTATATTTGGTTTGTCAGAATATGTCACAGGATATTTCACAAAGAGTTTAATGTAATGAGGAGGATTGTAAGGCTATATATAGCCAAGAGACTATCAATAAAAATTAACACAAATATTCAATATGGTATCAGAGCCACAAAAATTCTAGCCGTCGCCACCTTTCCCAAAACCGCCCTAGTTGACACCGCCATCACTATCCACACCAGCACAACCACCGCCGCCACTTGCCACTGCACGGCCGCACGCCGACTACCGCACGCGCGAGCCGACCGCACGCAACTGTTGCCACTGCTCGCAATTGCCGCCGCATGGAGACACCCACCCGACGACGCCTACTCGCTTGTCAGTCGGCCCACCGGCCCCACCACCATAAAGCCTTAATTTTTGAAGTCTCCTATGGAATCGTTTCGGACGTTGAAGGCCTAGATCCGATAGGAGAGAGACATGATCGAATCTAGGAGAGGACGAAGAGCGTAAATCGTGGAACGGGTGTGAGGTGATCGGAGAAGAGAAGGATCGATGGAGGAGATCACCAAGAAGCTGGACCATGCGGAGGTTGCAACTTTGCTGAAGCTGATAAAACTATCGGCTAGTGAGAGCGCAACATGAACATCGACGAAGTTGGAGCTTTTCTCCATCGATCTGAAGCTTGATGGACCAGCTACCTACCTGAGTTAGTCACGGTGGGTGAGAAGAACCCTTACAGGAAAGAATCAGAAGGGTTTCTTGTCAGGAGAGAAGACAGAGCCAGACGATGGCTCGACAGGACGAGACGAGTGGAAGTCCACTCATATGGTGATCTATATTTGGGTTCTCAATTCTTTAGTCCAGTCGATCGTCGCCACAGTGGATGGCATCGAGATGGTGAAGAACGTGTGAAAGAAATTGAGGACATACGATGGTATAGGAAACAACTTGTGGATTTTTCAGATCAAAGAGAAGATCGACGACACCGTACAGAGAGAGAAGACGTTATAGGAGTACGTCACAGAGTTGGAGCGTCTGTGGTTGGATTATGATCATTCCTCAGATCGGGTGAGCTGCGAAGATCCAAAGTGTAAGGAGACATAGGTATGTCCGCAAGAGAGGACGATAAAGCTTCTTAAAGGATTGACTGCAGTATTTGCTTAGAGGAGAACACTACTTCTAGCCCAACCGTAGATCCCCATCCTTGAGGAGGCTATCTCGGTCATGATCCAGGAGGAGACTTGCATCAAGCTCTAGGTAGGGACAAGTGGTTCTCCTGAAGTAAAATCAACATTGGCGACTACTAGTTCGAGCGACACGGGACCTAAGGGAGAGCCCTAACTGTTTGCCATTAAAATTGTTTGATTGAAACTTTAACACAAACAGAACAGTGTTACAATATAGGACTTAGATGTAGTCCTAGGAGTACACTTTTATTTAATCTGGGTCCTTAGTGCCAATGGAGCGAGTGGTAATGCGTTGACTCCGTTGACCGGCTGACGACAGTTATCGGTTCTCTGAAGGTGTAGATTGCTCTGGGTGCTGGAGCTTGCTGAGAGGAAGAAGACGTTGAGTGTCTGGATCTGCCTCTCTGGTGATTCTTCGTATGTTCGTTGTGGATTCTGTGCGTGGGTGAGAAGAAAATGATCCCTCTATTTATAGTTTTGCAGGCTGGCTACTTATGCGCGCATGTAGGATACGCTGGTGTGGGGACGCCACGTGGAGATTGTTGATGAAGGCGCGCAGATGATGCGCCCTGATTGAGGGGTAGACTTCTTCATACTGCTATTGTGAGCCGGCACGTAGCAGAGGAGAAGATCTTTCTGTTGCTGAAATCTTGGACGAGTTGAGTCAAATGACACGTGTCATCGACTCTTGGCTCGAAGATCTCGGATTTGGTGGGGGGAAAGTAATCTGGTGAGCTGCGCCTTGGATTGGATGCAGGAGGAGGCTGCGGCTCATGACCTTTAGGAGTTGCAAACCATTTGGGGCGCATGGCTTTTGAGGCGCATGCAGGCGACTTTCCTTCTGTCTTTTGGGATCAGAGAGTAGTCTGGGGCGCATGGCTTTTGAGGCGCATGCAGATTTGGATGCATTGCTGTGAAGGCGCATGCGGTTGGTTGAGTGGCCACGTGGCAGTAGCCGTCGAAATAAAGTCATGATGATGCTGACGTTGCCGACGCTTCGTTTTTTGAAAAAGCTGTCAACTGTTCAGACTTCGGGAAGCGTGCTGCCAACTCTGTCAGTTCAGCATTTAATGTTGGTGACATTCGATGGACAGCTGAGTGGGCGCGTCGATTGGCGTTCCACTCGGTATGGGGATGTGTGGAGGCGCATCCTCTGTGATGCGCCTGGTACTGAAGGGCGCGTCTGTGTGATGCGCCTGATGCCGAAGGGCGCGTCTGTGTGATGCGCTGTCTGGCTGGCGCATCCGACATGTCTTTTAATGATACGGCTGTTTTGCTCCTCGAGTGCTTTAAATAGCCGTTTGGCTGAATTCGAGGCGTCCGGTTCATCTATTTAATGCAAATTCATTGTACGGAATTCGGAGAGCCATCCACTTGGCGCGTGGGTTTGATCTGCCCGGCCTATAAATAGTGGCATGGAGAGAAGGTTTGCTTCTCATTCCCTCACGTACTTCCAACATGAACTTGGATATGCGGGTGCATTCTGTCGACGAAGTGCTCCCGAGGGTGAAGATGAGACGCCATGTCATCTTCGATGCTCTTGAAGGTGACTGTTACATCCAAAAGACGGAGTCGAGGGCTTCTGAGGCAGGCGGAAGGTGCCTGTTGCATCCAAAGATAGGGATGCTCGGGCCTCGTCTCCGTTATTCCGGAAGAGCCGCAGATCGGAATTGCGGTGCTAGGCTCTTTCTTCCTTCAAAGTGGGGGTTGCCCACTCTGGTGGGTTGAAAGCTGTTCCTTTAGCCGCGGTTTCGATCACGGTCTTCCTTCGGCTTTGGAGGCTCTTTCGAAGCCTCCCCTGGCCGCAGATTTTGCGGTGCTCTTCTCTTCCTTGGTTCCAGCCAGAGGGTTAAATACTTTGCTTGGCGAAGCACTTATCAGGTGAGCCTGGCTGGAAGAGCGACACATAACTGGGCTGCTGAAGGGATGCACATAACTGAGCTGGATGCACATAACTGAGCTGCTGAAGAGATGGTGGGATGCGCCTGGTTGGAGGCGCATGGTATCTGCTGCGCCTAACTGACGGCGTATGGTGACTGCTGCACCTATCTGGGGGCGCATGATGGCCGCTGGCTGTAGACTTAGGATCTTTTCTTTGTAGAAATTCTTCTTTGTACAACCTTTTCTAGACATGTAATAGACTTTTGTATATATATAAATAAAAAGTCCTCTTTCAAATGTCCATATTCATTGACTTTGCTGTGAAGTATTTGTCTGAGCTCTGGCGCATGTAGTGTCTGGCGCATGGGCTTTCTGGTTGTGAAATTCCATGCTTCTACAAGATCCCCTTCAAAGTTTTCAAAACTTTTGAATAAGTTTTGGAATACTTTGAATAAGAAGCATGGAGGTCAGGGCGCATGATTGTTGGGCGCATGTCTGTTCGGACCCATGCTCCTCTCAGTTAATGCATATGATGATGCCTCGGTAACCGAAAAGATTAATGATGATCTTTTGGTTGTATTTGCTGTTATCTCTTCACAGAACCCGAGGCGACGGCTGAGATTACACGTCATCGTTTCACGCGTGCGACCAAGTCCTATAAATAGGTGAGGGTTAGAGAGAGAGAGAGTTCTTCTTTTCTGTGCCTTTGTTTTCTTTAGAGTTCTTCTTCAAAAACCCTAACTTTTTCTTCTTTGAGAGAATGGCTCCCAAGACTCCTCGCGGCGGTGCTGGCAAGGGGAAGGAGAAAGCGAAGGAGTTCGTCGACGAGGATGCACCTATCAATCTTGTGACTCCTACCGACGTTCGTCCCGAGGTGACGGGTGGGTATCGTCTCTTTCATACAAGCTTTGGGCCATATTGTGCCCTAACTCAAATCTGCCGACGCGTATGGACTTCTGTCCTGATGATACGTCGAGGTTTTATCCTGCCGATGTGCATAGGTTTACACATTTATTATGCACCGAGGTTTAATTGCTGATGCGCATGGGTTTTATACCCTGATGATGCGCCGAAGCCTTCGCTGACGCGCATGGGCTCACGCTCTGATGATGCGCCGAAGCTCCAATGCTGACGCGCATGGGCTTACGCCCTGATGATGTGCCGAAGCATGCTGATGCGTATGGGCTTACACCCTGATGATGCGCCGAAGCAGATGCGCATGGGTTTATACCCCGACGATGCGCCAGTCTACTTGACACCTTTTGTCTTTTTGCCTGACTTCCACTTTTGTTGTGCCAGTGTCGATGACGATCCCTTTGTTGAATGAGGTCCTCCTGGACGCTTCTCTTTGTCAAATGGGAGTTGATTTTGATGAGGCGGTGATCAACCCTGCAAAGGATGCTATCTTACAGGACCAACCTCGTGAAAGAATGCTACAAATCTAGACCCAGTTGCCGCATTTCCTCCAGAGTATGATGGAGAGTGGTAAATTGAAGTCTGCTGAATCTGAAGATGTGACTTTCTTAAAACCTGCCTTTCTGTTTGGCGACCGACTAGTCTCTTCTGAAGCGAAGATACTGAAGATCAGAGAAGACTGGTTCTTTTCTGCCAAAGGCATGGTTCTATACATGCGGCAGGTTGACCGCCAGTTGCCGCTGACGGCTTTTTATCGTCTAGCTTCGAAGAGAAAGATGGGTTGGGAACTTACTCCCTCTCAAGGAGGGGCCTTGGGAGGTACCCTTTCGATTGACACCACCTCGAACCAGCGAGATACCTTGACTGCTTCTCGAGCCGGCTCCTCGTTCAGTTACCGAGCCTTACGTCCCGGGAGCATCTACAGTGAAGTCCCAAACGACATGTTTCCCTTCAGTGCCCCGACCTTTGCAAATCGGATGCTGACATCGAAGGTCATGTATCCGACAGGTGGCTTTAGAGTCGAAGGCTGGTGTCACTACATTCCGAGGTGGGACGAGTTGACCACTTGGGTGCTTTCAAGGTTCAAAGTTGAGCTTAAGGAGATCGGGCTGACAGCCTCCATTCGGGCTACGCAGGCAGGCGTGGACCTCAATAAGCCTATGTTCCTTGCGCTCTTGGAACTATTCAATGCCCAGACTGGCAGCTTCTTTACTCCGGTAGGGGAGCTGGGATTGGCCCTCCATGAGATATACGAAGTGTCCAAGCTTCCTTGGGGCTCAGAACCGTACGAGGAATATTTCCCGTCAAATGAAGAGATCCAGGTCCTGGAAGATAAGGACCCGGAGATGATGGCTGTTTTCAAAGAGGTGACGAGCCATCATTATCTGATGTACCGGAGGGACAAGGGCAAGACCCAGCCTCATGTGACTGCTTGGAGGGACTATGTCTTCAAGCAGGATTTGGCGGATCCTTCGAGGATCCGATTTACAACTCCGCAGGGATTGAAGCCCGCGGAAGTGACTTCTGAAATAGGTTGGCTGGACGAGAGGACCCCACATTCCAATAAGAGCGGCAAGGATACGTATAGCTGCTTTTGGCACTGCGCGCACTGGATGTCATCTAAGGCAGTGTTGACGGCCTACTTGATGATATGGCTCCGGGATTGCATGTTTGCAGGCGGATCCGGGGCCGTAGAGAGAGTACATCGGAATCTCATTTTGCCTGCCGTGAAGTTGGCCTTTGGACGACCTTTAGCTCTCCTCCTCGCGATGGTGTGTAACCTGTTGCGCGGTTTGAGGTCTTTTGCTGATGATGTGATCCACGAGAAAGGTAACAATGACAACTTTTCCCGGGCCGAGCTGCCTTTCCATTACCTCATGGGGGTGGCTGATTTTGCATCATCCGAACGTGATGAGTCCCGGTCCGGAGGAGGATCATGTTGAAGGAGATGCCTTCATTCGCCGCTTCTACAAGAGAAAGTGGTCATACACTGGCGTCCCCGTTTGTAGGAGAGTTTTGTCCTACCTTCAGGGTGGGAAATTGTCAAGGTTGGCCCGATCTTCAAAGATTTCGAGGCCGACCAAGATTTAGCTGACTCCGGCGAAGATGCGGTCACTTTGCCAAAATGGAGTTTTCGTTGGTTGCAGAGTATCCGTCCTTCTCACCTGGTCTACCATAACCAGAATAGATGTTATCTGGAGCCGTATCTGCCAAGCCGATTTGCTCGTCAATTTGGCTACACCCAGCTGATGTTGCGAAATCCCAGTAGTAGTCTAGGCTTCATCGGGAGTTTGCTGGATGGAGCCCGGGGCTGGCAATATTATAACGCTGGATGCACTAGCGTTAATTTTACCATGCCAGTTCGCAACCCTCGGCCGCCGATCCTATATCCGGCCGCCAAGCTGTATTGTACTATGAATACTATGTCTCCTGGTTATGACAGGGAGACTAGTTTCATCATTGGAACTCAGCTGGAGGCGACGGCGAATATGTTAATGGCAGCCCGATCATACCGTCCACCAGAATTGGCGGGATATCGGGCTGCTGCTGCAGCACTAGTGAGAGACCCGTCTGTCGGGAAAAGGCGGGCTGACACAGAAGCTGGTTCTTCTGTACCGAAAAGGTCGAGAAAGACGTCGACCCCAAAGGTTACGGAAGTGCCACTTGTAACGCCAACGGGATCAGTTCCTGCTGAGGTAAGGAGTGCTCCGTAATTCCAGTTCTTTTTGTCATTGTGGTGACTTATGCTCTTCTCCTTGTAGGGATCGTTGAAGAAGAAGTCCCGTGTTTCAAAATCGGGCACTAGTAAACCGAAGGAGGTGGCAGGCTCTTCTGATGAGCGCATTCCACCGATGATAATGTCTCCCGTGGAGGAGGGTCCCGAAGATGTTCCTGCGGAGGTTTTAGTATCTCCTGACTTTGAGGTCGCAACAACTTCTGGGAAAGTACTATCTGCCATGGAAGCCTTGGACGCTGAGGGTCCTACGGACTCGAGGCATCCTGATGATGAAGTGGATTGGAGTTCGTCGCCTTCCGATGACGTCCCCCCGGCGTTGCAAGAGTCTGTTGCGGGGGCAACAGAGGTAGTTGGGACAGAGGAGAGGGTTGTTTCCCCTCCTTGTCATGATGAGGGGAGGTTGGCTGTATCATTGCCAAGTCCTATCCCGGCTCCAACCGTAGAAGTTGAGATGGCTACCGATCAGGAGGTAGCGACAGATCATGTCCCTGTAGAGGGACTTGAGAAGGATGAGACCCTTCAGCCGGTCCTATCTCCCGGGGCAGGCCAGGAGATGAGTGTTGATCTCCCCGTTCTGCCAGTATTGGTCGCTGATAGGACGTTGGGGGTAGAAGAGGTGGCCGTTGACGTCGGTGGTGCCTCCGGGCTTGAGAAGGGTAAGGGTGTGGAACCCTCTGTTGCTCCTTCTACTTGGGGTACTATCTCGACGCCTGTGCCGGCTCCCTCTGTTCCTTTGGCTCCTCGGGCTAGCAGTCTGGCCCCTGTCGATGAAGAGCCTATTGATGCCGAGGTTCAAGACTCGCAGGTTGAGGTGGGCGGATCTTCTTCTGGTCCGCTAGCTGTAGTAGCTCCTCCAACTCCTGCTATGACGCCGCAGGTACTGGCGGACGCCGACGAATATGTGAAATTCCTCGTCGAGGGAGTGTACAAAATGCTGCAGAGGGGTGTGTCAGCGGTGATGGATGCCAACGGGAGCTTTGCGACGGCAAGAACTCTGGCAATGCCCTGTATCGAGCTGATCCGCATTCACCAAGGCCACGACCATATGGCCGAAATTCTGGAGGCTTCGATGATCGAGCTGGACGAGCGGCTCGCGGAACTTCAGCGCATCCAACGAAATGACCTCTCCGTCTTGATAGATACGGAGAAGGAGAAGTTGATTGCCGAGATCGAGTCTTCCCACCAGGCCACTGTGAGCATTTGGGAGCGCGAGGTGGCTGAGACTGAGGCTGCTGTAGAGCAGTTGTCTCAGTCTATGAAGAAGACGATGGAGACGAGAGCTGCGTTGGATGCTAACATCGCAGAGATCAACACCCAGATGCGTCGCCTTGAGGACCAACGGGCCCGACTCCAGTTAGAAGCCGATCGTGTCCTGGCGGAACACGTAGCATTCAAGCAGGAGGAAGCAACTTTCACTCAGCGTACTCTTGCCCTGGCTCAGCAGCGACAACAGCTTGATGAGAAGCATGCGAGCAAAACTTCCGCTGAGGCTGTTGAACTGATGTGTCAAGAGGCTGAGCGCCGGGTCCTGGCAACTGTGGAAACTCGTATCGCCGACATGAGACGTCGAGTCAGAGAGCTCTCAGCCCACCCTGGAGAGGTTCAGGGACTGTAGTCTCTCCCTTTTTTTTTGTCTTTTTGCAACCCTTGCTGAGGGATAGTGTAGTTCTGTACTCTCTCTTCTCTTAGAAAATAAAGAAGTACGCAACTTTTTGTGATGTGTTCATTTTTGTTATCATGAACTTGATGATTTGTGTGGACCTACTATCTTTTGTGCACCTTGGTTTTTAGGTACAGATAATAAGTTTGAAGGAACCAATATGTTTGCTCAGAGGTAATATGGACATGGCAATCATTGGGTTCAAATGATAGAATCTTCCTACTCAGAGGTATTATGGACGTGGTAGGAATGATCCTGAGGGATACGCTTGAACAACTCAGAGGTGATGTGGACGTGGAAGTTCTGCGATCAATGTACAACAACGCAGGGGTTGTTTGTACGAGATGTTTACTCAGAGGTAATGTGGACGTGGTAAACATGAAGGATAGCGTAAGCTTACGAAGTGTAAGATTCCGCTTTCTAGGGTGTAGAGGGACAACTCAGAGGTAATGTGGACGTGGTTATCTTTCTACGGAAGGATGCCACGGAACAGCTGGGTTCCGGAAGCGTATGAGTTTGTGGAAGGAGATTGTGTGTGAGCCCCGATGATTGGGTCCACAGATCCCCTTTGGGGAAGTACATGTCTGAAGGATGTCAAGAATAGTACTTCTTTAGGAACTTGTCGTTGATGGGCATCATGAATAAGTCTCCATTGGGTTTGGCGAGGCGGTAAGCACCGTTTGAGTATACCGTCTCAATGATGAAAGGTCCTTCCCACTTGGGCTCGAACTTTCCTGGTGTCTTGTGAGTTAACACCATTGGCCTTCTGACTGCTAAAACCAGGTCGCCAACTTGGAAAGTCCTCTGTTTGACCTTCTTGTTGAAAGCCTGTGATATACAAGCCTAGTAGAGTTTGATGCGTTGTTGGGCCAGGAGACGCTTTTCATCGAGTGCCTCCAGTTCCCGCAGACGACGACGTTGATTGTCCTCTTCTGTGAGTTTGTTTATGATTGCTACGCGGAGTGAGGGTATCTGGATCTTGAGAGACAGTACCGCTTCGCTCCCGTAGACCAGGGAGAATGGTGTGTTGCCTGTTGGGGTCCGTACCGTTGTACGGTAGGCCCAAAGGTATTCGCCAAGCTTTTCGTCCCAGTCGCGTTTGTTGGATGACACGACCTTTTTGAGCAGCCTAACGATAGTTTTGTTGAACGCCTCTGCTAACCCGTTTGCAGCCGGATTATAGGCGGTGGATGCCACGTTCTGGATGCGATTCTTGTCACAGAATCTGTTGAAAATGTGCCTGATGAACTGAGGACCATTGTCATGGATGATCCGTCTGGGTACTCCAAAACGGTAAATGACATGGTGTTTGATAAAGCTGACCACCCTGGAGCTTTTTACTTCCGCCAGCGGGACTGCTTCTGCCCACTTGGAGAAGTAATCGATAATGGCCAGAATAAAGCGGTGTCCTCTTGATGAAGGAGGGGTGATTGGTCCTACAATGTCCATACCCCAGGCTTCAAAGGGCCAGGAGACGACTGTAGGATGTAGTGGTTCAGACGGCGTATGTATGAAGTCTGCATGAAGTTGGCATGCATGGCACTTCTTAGCATATTCAACAGCGTCGGCGGCCATGGTTGGCCAGTAGTAGCCCATACGTCGCAGTCGATCCTGCAACTTAGGACCAGGTTGATGAGCTCCACAAGTTCCGTCATGGGCTTCTCGAAGAGCTTCGGTCGCTTCTTCGTTGGACAGGCATCGAAGGAGAAGCCTATCGAAGGAGCGTCGATACAGCGTTTTAGTGGCTGTATCATAGTAGAATCGAAGAGAGCGTCTCTTGACTGAGATGGCTTCCTTCGGGTCCTCTGGAAGGATTTCGTAGACCGCGAAGTCGATGAATGGGAACCTCCAGTCTCGGACATTAACACCAGTGTTCGTCGACATGGCATGAGCCACTCGCAAGCATAGGTTGTTTCTAGGACAAACCAAGTCTCGGCCAGTTACCGTAACATACTGTTGAGTCCCAAAGGGCGCTGCCAATGAGGCTGCGAGGCCAGCCAGAGCGCCAGCCTCCAAGTTTTGTAGACGGGGTACATGTTCGATGAAGAACCCGATGAAGGTTGAAATGATGTTCAATGCAACTTCATGGTAAGGGATCAGATCTTCATGGCGAACCTCGTATTGCCCCCGAATCTGGTTCACGACGAGTTTCGAGTTGCCGTAGGCTTCCAGATGATCCACCCCCAGCTGTTGTGCCAGCTGGAGTCCCATGATGAGCGTGTTGTACTCAGCAACATTGTTGGAGCACGGCTTCGAAATAGAGTATGCACGCTGGATGACCAGCTGATCGGGGGAGACTAAGACTACCCCCACTCCTGCGATGATTTGGCCCTTGGGGCCTGTTCTCGAAGCGCCATCGAAAAACATCCGCCAAACGGAGCTTCCTTCGGTGACGTTTGATTCTTGGACCTCATCCGGGATGTCTTCATAGAGTTTTGAGGATTCTGGGATGGGGTTTGCAGCTAAAAAGTCAGCCAGAGCTTGACCCTTGACAGCTTTTTGCGGAACAAATACTATGTTGTACGGTGTTTGCAGAATCGCCCATGTAGCCGGCCGGGAGTTTAATGACCCTGGCTTCGTCATGAGGACTCTGAGCGGATTGACTCGGGAGATGACATGAATCGTCTGGCCCGAGACGTAATGACGAGTCTTCTGGATGGCAAACACCAAAGCCAAGTACTCCTTTTCAACGGAGTTGTACCGGTGTTCGGCCCCGATGAGTGTTCGACTGAGGTAGTAGATTGCTTGCTCGTAGCCTGTATCGCTGTTTTGAGCCAGCAGAGCGCCAAGGGAATGATCCATGGCACGGACGTAGAGGAGGAATGGTTTGCCGGCGACAGGTGCCACTAGGACTGGCGGGCTTGTCAAGTAAGCCTTGATGTCGTCGAAAGCCTTTTGGCATTCCTCTGTCCAGACGTAAGAGACTCCCTTCTTCATGAGCTGAGTAAAGGGTTGACATTTACCGGAGAGGTTTTCTATGAACCTCCGGATGTATGCCAGACGTCCCTGTAAGCTCCGAAGTTCTCGAAGGTTCTTCGGAGGGTCCATGCTGAGGATGGCTTTGGTCTTCTCGGGATCGACATGAATGCCTTTCGCCGTGATAAACAAAGCCCAAGAATTTGCCGCTAGAAATCCCCAGGAAGGATTTAGCGGGGTTCATTTTGAGTTGATGTGCCCGCATGAGATCGAAGACCGTCTTCAGGTCCTGTAGGTGATCTCCTTTGAGGCGGCTCTTGACTGCAATGTCGTCAACATAGCATTCGACTGTCTTGCAAAGATGTTGACGGAAGATGGTGCTCATAACCCGTTGGTATATTGCACCGGCGTTCTTCAAGCCGAAAGGCATCACTGTGTAGCAGAAAACACCCTTCGGAGTCCTGAATGACGTGTGTTTTGCGTCATCGGGGAACATCTTGATTTGATTATAGCCTGAATATTCGTCTATGAAGGACATGCGTTCAAAGTCACATGTGTTGTCGATCATCACATCGGTGATTGGAAGCGGAAATTTATCCTTTGGGCAAGCAGAGTTGAGATCCCTGAAGTCGATACAGACTCGTATCTTCCCATTCTTCTTGGTGACAGGGACGACGTTGGCTACCCAATCTGGGTGTTGTTCCTCACAGATGAAGCCGCTGGTCAAGAGTTTGTCCACCTCCTGATTGATGACATTCATGATGTCCGGACGGAAGCGTCGATGTTGTTGTTTGATAGGTTTGGCATCAGGTAAGATGTTCAACCTATACATCGCGATCTGTGGATCGAGTCCCGGCATGTCTTCGTAGCTCTAGGCGAAGACGTCGATATACTCCTTAGCCAGTCGGATTAAAGACTCTCGGTCTTCTCCTTCTAGGCTTCTGCTGATAAAGATGGGTTTGGAAGAAGACCCACCCCCGAGGTCGATCTGCTCGACTTCGTCCTCGGTGGGAGGTTCACGTAACTCAAAACGAGATTCCCATTGTTCCCCTAGGCGTTGAGCCCAGGGTTCCTCTTCGAAGGGTTCCGACTCTTGGTCTTCGCCTTCATCTTTCTGGGGTTACGCTGATGTCATGTTAGCTGACAGCACTTTCCTGAACACCGATCCGATATTGGTATCGGAATCCCAAGTCGACGCTTCAGATGAGTGGGAATGTTCTACGTCTTCTGCGTCTGAACTCTCTAGAGTTGATGGTGGCGTGACATAGCCTATCCCCCGTCGAGTTCGATTGTAATAGTCCTGCGGCTTTCCTTTAGGTGTCGGAACCCGGAGAGGGAGATGTCGACCCTTGCCGTAGTTTAGGCCTTTGTTGCTTTTCAGGTCGTAGTCCATCTTTTGGATGATGTGCTTCGCCGTATCCGTGTACCGATAGACTTGTACTCTGCCGGTATCAGGTTCTGGCTCGAGTGGCGGGAGGTCTTGATGACGCTCGACTTTGCCCAAGATGATGGTTCCTTCGTCTCGGCTTTGTGGAAGGGCTATGAAACAGACTCCTTGAGACGGGATTACTCGATTATGATGGACGGTCATTATTTATGTTTGTAACGACCGTAGAGCGTTATCTAATGCATACATGGCATTCCAGTGTGGAAGACAAGAATAATTAAAAGACACTCTATTATTGATAAAATACGAGATCTTATCCCATGGGATCATATTGTCTAAGGAGGGTGCATCTACATCAGCAGAGATATATTCGCCAAGCTCCTCATCTGTAAGCACTGGGGTCGGATCAGGAGAGTCCTCCACAGCTTTGACTTTGGGGCCTGAGAGGGTTATGTGAGCCCTCTCTGGTATCTTGGATGACTGCGGCGGCTTGCCCTTAAGACGCACCTTGAGAGGTACCTCGGCTGCGCCTCCGGTGAGTGGTGCCTTCTCCTGTAATTTTGCCACCAGGGGAGCCGATGTTTGAGGCGGCTTCCCCTTGAGGCGTATTTTCAGGGGAGTTTCGGGAGTCGGTGCTTTCCCTGATAGCTTGATGCTCATTGGAGGCACCTTCTGGGGTGGTTTGCCCTTCAGCCAAATTTTCAAGGGGGCGTCGGGAGTCATCTCAGGCTCCATGTCCGGCTCTGTTGCCGTCTCTGCCTCGTCATCAGCATCGTTGGCTTTCTCCTCGTCAAGTGGCTTGTACAAGTCGAAATCGGTGAAGTAAGCTTCAATCTCTTTGAAAGGATCGATGTCTGCAAACTCCGTCCGGATGACGCCGTTGGTGGATATATATTTCATGCATTGGTGGAGCGTGGAGGGCACCACCATGTACTCATGTAGCCATGGTCGTCCAAGCAGGATGTTGTAGTTGACCTCGGCATCTACCACATAACAAGTCACCTCAGTTTTAAGGCTGTCGATGTGACACTTCAGTCAGATCTTGCCCAGTGGCTCGCTTTTGCTAGCATTGAAGCCACTGATGGTTGTATTGGAGGGCGCCAGCCGGTACATTGGGATCCCTAGCTTTGATAGCAGCGCCTTTGGAATGATGCTTAGGGAAGACCCCGGATCGATCTGAATCCGGCTCACCTTAACCGAACCGATGTACCCTGTGTAATACAGCGGCCGGTTATGTCGGTGGTGCTTGAGCAGCATGTCTTGTTGGGTGAAAGTTATGTTTGGAATAACTTCATCCGCACAATGACAGTGCGCACAAGTGGTTGGGAGGTCTTCAGGCTGCTTGACCTGACTGAGAAAGGATTCGGCATCCTTCAGAGCTTCGCAGAGAGCTTCTCGGGAGTCTTTGGAAAGACGCAGAAGCTCGAACAAAGACAAGCGTGCAGGAGTACTGGCCAGTTGTGCCAGAATGTCAAAGTTGTGAGGCTTGGCTAGCCCCGAAGCATTTTCCTTCCGTAGAGGTCTGTCGAAACGTGCCTCCACCTGCTTCTGTTTATTGGCTGCTGAGGGCTTAGATGGACCCTCCTCAGGGATGGTGCCAGGAGGCACCACCTCGGCGGCAGCTTCGCCGGGCTGGGCGTTCTGTTGTGCACGCGTCTGCACTGGAAGTGCCTCTTCCATTAAAGAAGAGACTATGCGGCAAGACTTGATCTTCCTGCCTTTTGATTTGGAGGTAGGGCGTACCTCCGGTTGAGTCACCTCGGAGACGAGGTCGGGGTGAACCCAGAGGACCTCTCCTCGAGATGTGGTGAGTGGGATGAGTCCACTCGCATTGTCACGGGTAGGTGGTAAGTTTACCACCTCCATTGTCGCCTTAGGGATGGGGACGACGCCATCTTGTATGGTAGTCGGTGGCAAGGTGCCGAACTGAAGTGACACCACATTGGCTGACACCGTCTTCTCTTCGTAGTCGACGGAGATTACATCCGCATTGATCATGCGCTGGATGTAATTTTTGAGGACATAGCAGTCCTTGGTCGGGTGTCCGACAAACCGATGGTAGTGACAGTACCTCGGGTTGTCCACTTTCCCGACTTCATCGGGCCGCTTTGGGTCCGGCAGTTTGATCTTGTCACCCTGCTTCAGTATCTCAAAAAGTTGCAGGGTGTCATCATCATTGAATGAATAAACCTCCTTGGGTCTCGGTGCCAGTGGAGGCTTCTGAGTAGGCGCAGATGCGCCTTTCGAGGCATTAACAGTCAATGCCTGTTTTTCCTTGGCTTCTCGTCCGGAGTTGTTGGTTACAGACCTTTTCCCCTTATCGTCAAAGGCGGGGAAGCTGACACCCAGAAGACGTGCATTGGCCGCCTTCTTTTCTGCAGCTTCAGCTTCGATGATCAGGGAGTTCCAGTCGGGAGGGGAAGTAGAGTTGAGCCAGAGCTTCACTACAGACAGCATGTTCATGCTGCAAGAGGAGAGGAGCGCATGTTCTGGCATGCCTGGAGGTAGCCTGAAGCAGGCCTGACGGAAGCGTTCGATGAATACCCGAACCGTTTCCTTCTCCTTCTGGCGTATCTCTATGAGAGACGCCATCGTCATGTCCTTCCCGCCGTCGTAGAAGCGGTCGAGGAAGAGGTGCGTCAGGTCGTCGAAGGATGATATAGAATTGTCGGGGAGGCTGCAGTACCAGTCATATGCCACCCCTTTTAGGGCCCCAACAAAGATGCTGGTGAGGAGCGCGTCCTCCTTCGGAAGATGCACTGTTTGTGACTGGAAGTACGTCAGGTACCGGCACGGAGAGTCCTTCCCGTCGTACGGTGTGAGTGTTTGCGGTTTATACTTTGGAGGATAAACCACCTTGTTCCACTCGAGCGGATAAGGTTGAGGAATGCCCATTTTCTGGCGCTCCTCTTGTCTATTTTTGGACTCGAAGCGCTCCCGCAAGTCCTTGATCATTTCGACCACATCCTCCGTAGAGCTAGGAGTCGGAGAAGGTGGTACCACCTGGAGTGGAGCGTTTGAGGGCTCAGACATCCGGGGTACTTCTCGGCGATCTGGGTCTGAGGATACCCGTTGGAGGGGTACACTCGACTCCCCATTGGCCCCTGGGTCGGGACCGACTGAAGGTGTTGTGGTCAAGGCTGACCGTATCTCAAACACTGCTTGAGTCAGTGCTTGCATAGAGACGGAGAGGGTTTTGAGTCCTCCCTCTAATGAGTCTATGCGCTGGGCAATGTCCTGCGGCAGCGCATCAGTCTCGGGATCACCCCCAGCCATGTATACTGTCATGACACGGCCAGAAGTGGATGGATCAGTTGAGGTTTTGCTCTCGGCCTTACTCTCATGTGGGGGAGTCGCTTCTCCTGGTGTCTGGCCACCCCCAGCCACATTCTGGAGTTCATCTTCGACAGGCGCATCTGCAAGGGCCTGATTGCCCTCAGCTCCGTCTTGAAGGGCCTCTTCGTTTCCAGAGCTACCCCCGGCTGTGTCCTGGAGGACATCCTCAGTTTGAGGGGCTTTAGGGAGGCCGACTTCGCCTTGATGATGAAGATCCGCCGCAGCTGTGCTTTGGACATCTTCGTCTTCGGAAGGAGGCTCAACAAGGGTCTGACTACCCCCAGCTTCCTCCAAGAACTTCTTCCTCGACCGAGTGCCTTCGAACACTTCAGAGGTCGAGACAGCTGCCTTGGTTTTCCTCGGCTGGCTTTTGGATGAAGACGAGGAATTGCCAGTCGTCTTCCGGACTGATGAGGAGTTGGAGATCACGTTGTATGAAGCAACCCTTTGCTCCTCTTCTGCTGACACCTTCGTCCCAAGGCAACGTCGGAGGGGTGTCGATGATTGCAGCCGCTGGAAGACTGACTTCCTTGGTGGTACTGCTGCCTTGCAACAGCAGTTGATGGTGACCACCGCACAAGTATGCCCCGTGAGAGGTGCATTGTGCTTGTTGGTCAACTCTCCTGACCGGCGCTTGTGAGTGATCACGTTGCGCAGGTCATTGGAGGAGAGTGCTGCCTTCACACCCCCTTCAGACGTATGGCAAGGCCAAACGCCGGGGTGGTCAGGCGAGTGCTGCGCCCCCTGATCTAATACCAAGCAGGCATCACGATCAGTAGTGGAGGAACCATAACATTTGAAGTGACTTGAACGGACCTCAAACGCACAACCAGAGGAGGCACGGGAGTTCAAGACCACTGAATTTGTCTCACTCGACTTGGTTGTGCACGCAGTAGATGCGCCCAAGTGAGATAAGGACTTTGAAGGTCGACTCGTTGTTGGTGCAGAAACACCTGAGTCGACCTTGTACAGCTTGCCATCAGCAGCTCGCGTGATTGTGAGCGCATGCTTCTGGCCAGCTGCTGGCATAGCACGTTTGTGGCGCATGGCCCGTGCCGCCTTGCATTTCTTCGTACTAGCCCTCTGGGGTGCATAGTACTCAGCATCCAAATTCTCCTCGCCATTACAGCGAGTGAGTCTGTCAAAGACAGAGGCTTTTTGTGGCGCATCAGAGGTGATGCGCGGGGCATTGGCTGCGTCCCTGCTCCGTCGACGCATCTTCCTCACCTGAGAGGAAGATGGCTGGGGAACGTGGTCAGCCGCATGCTTCCCCGAGAGATGCGCTGCATCAGCGGGCACACCTTGGTTGCTGAGAACGTCAGCAGGAAGGGAAGGCTGGATTGGTGCGTTTCCTTCGGCGGTGGTGCCCGAGGCGTCGACCTTGCGCACCCAGACTGTGCGGGTCTTCTTCGGCTTCGGCAGCCGCTTCGAAGGACTCGCACTTCCTTCAGAAATGAACTCCTCGTACGCTTGTTGATTGAGTCGCACGACCAGCATTTTGTGGGAGGAGCCCACCTTCACGTCGTCGGCCTGTGACACAACTTTCTCGGTGGAGGAGAAAGAAGTCCCCAGCAGAGTCGCCAGCTTGTTTGCCATTAAAATTGTTTGATTGAAACTTTAACACAAATAGAACAGTGTTACAATATAGGACTTAGATGTTGTCCTAGGAGTACACTTTTGTTTAATCTGGGTCCTTAGTGCCAATGGAGCGAGTGGTAATACGTTGACTCCGTTGACCGGCTGACGACGGTTATCGGTTCTCTGAAGGTGTAGATTGCTCTGGGTGCTGGAGCTTGCTGAGAGGAAGAAGGCGTTGAGTGTCTGAATCTACCTCTCTGGTGATTCTTCGTATGTTCGTTGTGGATTCTGTGCGTGGGTGAGAAAGAAATGATCCCTCTATTTATAGTTTTGCAGGCTGGCTGCTCATACGTGCATGTAGGATGCGCTGGTGTGGGGATGCCACGTGGAGATTGCTGATGAAGGCGCGCAGATGATGTGCCCTGATTGAGGGGTAGACTTCTTCATACTGCTGTTGTGAGCCGGCACGTAGCAGAGGAGAAGATCTTTCTGTTGCTGAAATCTTGGACGAGTTGAGTCAAAGGACACTGTCATCGACTCTTGGCTCGAAGATCTCGGATTTGGTGGGGGGGAAGTGATCTGGTGAGCTGCGCCTTGGATTGGACGCAGGAGGAGGCTGCGGCTCATAACCTTTAGGAGTTACAAACCATTTGGGGCACATGGCTTTTGAGGCGCATGCAGGCGACTTTTCTTCTGTCTTTTGGGATCAGAGAGTAGTCTGGGGCGCATGACTTTTGAAGCGCATGCAGATTTGGACGCATGGCTGTGGAGGCACATGCGGTTAGTTGAGTGGCCACGTGGCAGTAGCCGTCGAAATAAAGTCATGATGATGCTGACGTTGCCGACGCTTCGTTTTCTGAAAAAGCTGTCAACTGTTCAGACTTCGGGAAGCGTGCTGCCAAGTCTGCCAGTTCAGCATTTAATGTTGGTGACATTCGATGGACAGCTGAGTGGGCGTGTCGATTGGCGTTCCACTCGGTATGGGGATGTGTGGGGGCGCATCCTCTGTGATGCACCTGGTACTGAAGGGCGCATCTGTGTGATACGCCTGATGCCGAAGGGCGCGTCTGTGTGATGCGCTGTCTGGCTGGCGCATCCGACATGTCTTTTAATGATGCGGCTGTTTCGCTCCTCGAGTGCTTTAAATAGCCGTTTGGCTGAATTTGAGGCGTTCGGTTCATCTATTTAATGCAAATTCATTGCACGGAATTCGGAGAGCCATCCACTTGGCGCATGGGTTTGATCTGCCCGGCCTATAAATAGTGGCATGGAGAGAAGGTTTGCTTCTCATTCCCTCACGTACTTCCAACATGAACTTGGATATGCGGGTGCATTCTGTCGATGAAGTGCTCCCGAGGGTGAAGATGAGACGCCATGTCGTCTTCGATGCTCTTGAAGGTGACTGTTACATCCAAAAGACGGAGTCGAGGGCTTCTGAGGCAGGCGGAAGGTGCCGGTTGCATCCAAAGATAGGGATGCTCGGGCCTCATCTCCGTTATTCCGGAAGAACCGCAGATCGGAATTGCGGTGCTAGGCTCTTTCTTTCTTCAAAGTGGGGGTTGCCCACTCTGGTGGGTTGAAAGCTGTTCCTTTAGCCGCGGTTTCGATCACGGTCTTCCTTCGGCTTTGGAGGCTCTTTCGAAGCCTCCCCTGGCCGCAGATTTTGCGGTGCTATTCTCTTCCTTGGTTCCAACCAGAGGGTTAAATACTTTGCTTGGCGAAGCACTTATCAGGTGAGCCTGGCTGGAAGAGCGGCACATAACTGGGCTGCTGAAGGGATGCACATAACTGAGCTGGATGCACATAACTGAGCTGCTGAAGAGATGGTAGGATGCGCCTGGTTGGAGGCGCATGGTATCTGCTGCGCCTAACTGACGGCGCATGGTGACTGCTGCGCCTATCTGGGGGCGCATGGTGGCCGCTGGCTGTAGACTTAGGATCTTTCATTTGTAAAAATTCTCCTTTGTACAACCTTTTCTAGACATGTAATAGACTTTTGTATATATATAAATAAAAAGTCCTCTTTCAAATATCCATATTCATTGACTTTGCTGTGAAGTATTTGTCTGAGCTCTGGCGCATGTAGTGTCTGGCGCATGGGCTTTCTGGTTGTGAAATTCCATGCTTCTACACTAACAGCACAATCGACAGTGCTACAACTGCGGATAGATGAGACATCATCGGTATGCTTGCACCAAACCACCTAAGGAGGGAGATCTAGGTGGTGGACGTGGACAGTTCGGCAGATATGGACATTTTGGAGGATATGGCCGTGGCCGTTGCCGTGGGGGTCGACGGAATGGTCTAGGAGGTTATCGGGCAAACATGCTCGTAGCAGAAGGGGATGAGGGAGTTGGTGGTACCTTTACTAAGGAGGATCATGCACTAATGGGCATGCTGGAGGCACTTTAGAGGAAGCAGAGAGCGTCAAATGATGGAGACAGGAGGAGTGAAACCGAGGAGGCATCCACCTCATTCTTTGCTGGAGGAAATGCCGCCATTTATGCCCATCCATTAGAAGGTACTGACGACTCACTCGTCCATGCATCTGTATCTTCTCTTAAATCGTCAGACTGGATTAACGACTCGGGGGCCTCTCGACATATAACAGAAAATGCTAGTGAGTAATCCTCCTATACTCACCTAGCATCGACGGACAACATTCAAACAGCTGATGGTACTTTCCAGGCAGTGGTCGGTAAGGGTACTGTAAATTGTACAGTTCAGTAAAATTATCCAATATTTTATATGCTCCATCTTTTTCAGTCAGTCTTTTGTCCATCAGTTCTATAATCCTCCAACTAAAATGTATTGTCTCTTTTGATATTCCTAAGGTGATCTTCCAAGAGAAATAGACGGAACAAAAACTTGGGACTGACACTTGACATGAGGGACTGTGGTAACTGGATCGAGAAGGGCTGAATTCAGCATTGGTGTCTATGACAGAGAAGACAGAAATGGGAGGACTGAAGATGAGTGTCGAGGATACATTAATACTCCACCACAAGAGGTTGGGACACTACTCTTTTGCTACTTTAAGTAAATTTTATCCATCTATTTATGAGAAAACAAATAAGGAAAAACTAGTATGTGATGCATGTAATTTAGGCAAACTTACTAGGAGCTCATATGTTAGCATGGGTCATAGGAGCTCGTCTGCTTTTGATGTAATACATTTTGATGTAATATATTTTGATGTTTGGGGGCCATACGCCACTACTAATATTAATGGTTACAAGTATTTTGTTTCCTTTATTGATTGTTCTTTTCGTGTCACTTTGTTGTATTTGATGAAGAATAAGAGTGATATATCTACATGCTTTTGGGACTTTCATAAACATGTCCAGACTCAGTACAGAACGGTAGTGAAGGTACTAAGGTCTGACAATGGGACAGAGTATACCAACAGAGCACTTGTAGAATACTTGTCAGTCCAAGGGATACAGCATCAGACCACCTGTGCATACACACCAGCACAAAATGTAGTAGCATAAAGGAAGAACAGACACCTTCTGGAGGTGACAAGAAGCATGATGATCGATAGGAATGTCCTACAGAAACTGTGGGGCATGCAGTGTTGACAGTAACTCAACTAATCAATAGTATGCCTTCGAAGGTACTGGGATGGAAATCTTTATGTGAAATATTGCAAGAAAATAATAGTAGGATACTCCCAGTGGAGGTGATTGCCTGCGTGTGTTTTCTGAAGGATAACAGACCGTCAGTTATAAAACTTGATCCTAGAGCAGTCAAGTGTATCTTCGTGGGCTACTCAGCGACTCAGAAGGGGTATGTATACTAGAGCCCAGTAGAGAAGAAGACGTTTGTGAGCATGGATGTTCACTACAGGAAGCATGAACCATACTACCGTCAGGAGGGAACCTCAAACAAGTCACCTGATACTGCGAGTATGAGGCGACATGGGGAGATTGGTGAAAGTCTGGTGACCGATTTAGGAGTATGGCATGGAGGTACGATTGAGGAAGAACATGAAGGTGAAGTGGAATAGGGGGAGGAGATGAGAGTTGTTAGTCCCATGACTTAGGGGGAGATACTTACCTACAACAGGAGAGAAAAGCAAACTGCAGGATCAGTACCTACAGTGCCAGTGCCAAGTCCCTTGCCTGCGTCCGTTTCGACTCCTGAGACACCTACACCACCACCAGATTCTCCTTCAGGTAATATCATTCTTCATAATCCTTCCACACCTAGTCCTCCCACACCATTATCAGTACAGAGGACCTCTCTCAGCAATACAGGAAATTCTTCTAATAGATATAGTTGAGACCTTGCTCAGTTTATTTCATATGATCATATCTCCTCTTCTCATGGAATATTCATTGTGTCTTTGGATAATATTACTGTACCCAACAATTGACAGGTTGTCAAGAACGATCCAAAGTGGAAAGCGACGATACACGAGGAGTTGTGGGCGATTAAGAAGAACCACACTTGGGAGCTGGTAAAACTACCATAAGAAAAGAGAGCAGTCGGATGCAAGTGGGTCTTTACTGTAAAGCAGAACCCAGATGGACAGGTTGAGCGCTACAAAGCTCGATTGGTGGCAAAAGGATACAGTCAGACGTACGACATTGACTATGATGAGACTTTTGCATCAGTGGCAAAGATGAGCACTATCAGGACACTGATTTCTCTTACAGCGAATGGTGGAAGAAAGCTACACCAAATGGATGTGAAGAATGTGTTTCTTCATAAAGATCTAGTGGAGGAGGTTTACATGGAGATACTACCAGGATTCGGTACCAATCAGACAGTGAGAAAAGTCTGCAGATTGAAGAAGTCTCTCTATGGACTGAAGCAGTCTTCTCGAGCATGGTTTGACGGATTCAGGAGGGCGATGATAGGAATTGGATATCAGCAGATCAATACTGATCGTACTGTGTTTTTTTGATAAAGTGGAGCTTATATCACCATGCTTGCGGTGTATATGGATGATATGATTATCACAGGAGACGATGAGCAGGAGATTATTCGACTCAAGGAAAAGTTTGGCAAGGAGTTCGAGGTGAAGGACCTTGGCCTTCTTCGGTACTTTCTTGAGATTGATATTGCTCGAGGAGCAGAGGAGATTGTTCTTTCTCAAAAGAAGTATGCACTGTAAATTCTCACAGAGACATGGATGTTGGTATGCAAACCTGCAGCGACTCCGATCGATCAGAGGTTCAAGCTGAGCGTTGAGGCTGGAGAACCAGTTGACCAGGACAGATACCAGAGACTGGTGGACAAGTTGATCTATTTGAGCCACACACGTCCTGATATATGCTTTGCAGTGAGTGTGGTGAGCCGCTACATACATAATCCACGGAAGGGCCATATGGATGCAATATACCAGATTCTGAGATACTTGAAGGGTACCCCCGGAAAAGGACTGATATTCAGGAAGAATAATCACGTGGGCATCGAGGGCTACTGTGATTCTGACTGGGCTAGCTGTGCTGATGACAGGAGATCTACCCCGGAATACTGCATATTTGTAGGAGGCAACTTGGTCTCTTAGAGGAGTAAGAAGCAGTCAGTGATAGCCAGATCGGTAGCTGAAGCAGAATACAGAGTTATGGCCTTGGAAGTTGCAGAGCTGCTATGGTTGAAAAATATGCTGGTGGAGCTGAAGCTGGATCAAGGAGCCAAGATGAAGCTGTGGTGTGACAATCAGTCAGCTATTAGCATCGTCAAAATCCAGTATAGCATGACAGGACCAAACACATCGAGATCGATAGGTTCTTCATCAAGGAGAAGTTGGATAGTGGACTACTGAAACTAGGCCACGTTCCAACTAAGGATCAGGTTGCAGACGGACTGGCCAAGGGACTTAGCTCTGTGAGCATGATTATAGGATGTGACAAGATGTGCTTAATGAATATCTTTCGTCCATTTTGAGGGGAGTGTTGGTATATTTGGTATTAGAATAAGTTATTGGTATATTTGGTATTAGAATAAGTATACTGGAATATCTTGTTGGTATATTTGGTATGTCAGAATATGCCACAGGATATTCCACAGAGGGTTTAATGTAATGAGGAGGATTATAAGGCTATATATAGCCAAGAGACTATCAATAAAAATCAACACAAATGCTTCACTTTCAAAAAGTTTTAGGTCTCCGTTGAAAGAAAAGTTGGCAGGAAGATGAAGTGCATTCACACCGATAATGGAAACGAGTACATAGTTCCATTTGATGCTTATTACAGGACCGAAAGTCAGCATCAGATATGTCTCACCCATAACTAAAATACAATGGCCCAATTGATAACCATCTACATATCACTCATCTTGACATGCTCCAAATGTTCTTTTTGTCCAAAATTTGATGTTTTAGATAATATTTTGGATGCAAGTTGTGAAGTAGTGTCTTTCTCCTATGATAGCATCTATTATTTCTTTCAATCCAATCCCTCCAGTAAACAGCAGCCACCATAATATCCCATATCCAAGCATCTTCATGCATGCTTGACTCTTTCAACCTCCAGATTTCCCATAAGGATTTTCAGATGTTGTGTTCTTTCTTTTTTTGTTATTCTCAACTTGTATTCTTGATCGATATTTAGGCGACAACGATTTGAGCAACGTGTATCTGGAGACAATCTTCCGAGTTACATCAGGACAACTGACCCTAATGACATCTTATTGAACTTCTGCAAAAATGAAGCACAAGCAGCACTGCGATCGAGCCACCGCAATCATTATGCATACCTTTGATGACTTGGAGCGCACAGTGAAAAATTAACATTCGTATGAGGGATTTGGAGACGAGCTGGTGCCTGCAGGAGGAAGTCCTCAGACACCCGTCAGTCGGAGACAAGGGGAAGGAGGTGAGGAAGAATGCACCCAAGTGGAAGTAGAGTGCAGTTAGAACAACTGAACTATGTGGGGAGTACCATCTTCCCTACATTTAGAAAGGCTGATCAAAGAAGTCATGTCCAGACTAAGCTATGCATCTGATTGTTTTAATTCAAGTATTTAGGATGGTTGTCATGTACTTATATAGATATGGGTAAGTGGCAATCATCTGAAGCATTCGGCCGTTTATTCTAGACTAGCAGAGCCCCTGTGCGATGCACGGAATCTATATCTAATACTATTTTATTTTAAAGTGTTTGTAATATGTATGTATGATAGCATATGAAATTGAAACAAAAGTTGGTAACTATTTTTTTGGAAAATAAATAACAAAACTATCTTTCAATTTTTACACAGAAGAAAAAAAATAGCATAAAAAAGATTAGATTAACTTCAACAAAGTAATCATCCTCAGGATTAACTATGTAATTCACAAAATATAATTCTAATACGTATTGTTCTAAATGAACTAATGATAAAATATTGGTTATGTGAAAATATCGTACCCAGTTACCTCATAGAGACGCACGAGCCGAACCTTCAAATTTCAGAAGGTTTTTTAAAGACTCATATCACGAATAAGAGAGAAAAAAAATTGAGCTATAGGAATTTTGTGGACAAGTTAAAAATTTGTACATTCAAATACATGCTTTCATCTATTTATAGACAAAAGAGAGAAGTTTAATAACAGCCTTAATCAGGAACCCAACCGCAATCTTATTGGGAACCCAATGGAAAATTCAGCAAATGCACATTTTTTGGTACTAAAATTAATAGTTAATGAATGAAATGAATCTGCAAATGAATGGAAGTAGAATAGTTTGAGGCTCTATTTTAATTGGGAACCCAAAAGAGTGCTATATTTTTCACTTTGGGCAGGAAAACATTAATTGGCATGATGCATCAACTATTGTTAAGTAAACCATTTTAATTACCAATAAGTATGCATTAACTTTTCTACTGCCACATTTTAGGCCATAATTAATGTATTCCAATTAAATGTTACATTTATTTTCCACTTTGGGATACATTAATTGTGGATGCATTAATTGTGGACACATTTTAGGCCACTATTTGCAGCCTATTAACTATTCTACTGCCACATTTTAGACGAAAAAGTCACTATTTTGCTATTATATATATATATATATATATATATATATATATATATATATATATATATTTTTTTTTTTTTTTTTTTTTTTTTTTTTTTTTTTTTTTTTTTTTTTCACCACCGGTGGAAGGAATAATAATCCTTCAACTTATAGATTTGTTCCCCTTAATGAGTTCTTTGAGTGTTCCAATGTACACAATCTTCATATTATCCAAGTTACTAAATACCTGGTATGGTATTGTAAGGCTCTTAACTTTGTGTAAGTTCACAGTTCATACTCCCAACAACAATAAATTAGGCTTCTGAATAGATTTTAACCATACAAGCTTCAGAACTTAAACACTTCATATAGTACACTGGAAATAGTAAAACAAGAAGCAGAAGACTGACAACATAACTAAAAGTTCAAAAGGATTATTAAAACTTTACATAGTAGCTGCTATTAACTACGGCCATTGCTCTTCTGTGCCATCATAGTTTTCAATCTGCCAAAGTTCACTGCCAATACCACATAAACTCTATCATATAACTCGTCAACAAAGTAGAAACATGCACGCCTTACCGACTGCTTCATCATTATAGTACCAAATGACGCCCAAAAGCCAACCACGAACCCCAGTGCAGAGAAAGCATAAATCCATATTTCTTCTGACCTATCATCATGCGTTTCCTTCCCTTGACCAATTGTGCGAGGATCCCGTTGCTGATCATCGGGGCATTGTTGTAACGGTCGTCCACAAAGACCTTCGTTGCCATTGTAGGAGTTGGCAGGAAGAGTCTGGAGCTGATTGCCAGAAGGTATTCTTCCCGATAGCTTGTTATAGGACAAGTTCAAATGACTCAAGAAATTCAAATTCGACATGCTTGAAGGAATTTTACCCGAAAGATTATTCATCGACAGATCAAGTGATTCCAACTGTCCCATGCCACCAATATTTTCAGGGATGTGGCCTGTGAAGTGATTATTCGACATGTTTAAGATAACCAAGCCCGAAAGTCGAGTAAGCTCCCTTGGGAACTCTCCCGATAAGCTATTGCTCGAAATGTCTATGGCCGTCACTGCTTTGAGCACACTCGTATAAGGAATGTATTGTCCGTCTTTGCTCAACCGGAGGTTCTCTTCGTAATAAAATGATGTACGATCAATAGTTGTAAGCAAACTGCCAGGATTTACTTGTACAATAGTCATGTTGATAAAGTTTCCAAAAGGGACGGAAATAGTGCCAGAAAGATTATTGTGTGAAAGATCCAGAACTTGGAGTGATGCAAGATGTGCTAGTTGCCAAGGGATAGCACCATAAAACTGGTTTTCCCGTAAACTAAGTATTCGCAGTGACAAGAGGCTTTTTCCTATCCATGCAGGTATTGGACCTGATAATTTGTTCTCAGCGAGATCAAGAGTGACCAATTGATTACAATGTTTCATGGACTTGGGAATTCTTCCAAGGAGGTCATTGTTTCTTAAGTGCAACGACTGGAGAATCGTAAGAGATCCAATTGAAGCCGGTATCCATCCTGTCAAGCTATTGTTTGATAGGTCAAGAACTTTTATCTGATTTGACATATTGAGACATGGAGGGATTCTTCCAGTTAGTTTATTGTTGGAAAGATTAAGAATCCTTAAAGACGTGAAATTGCACAAGGACATTGGCATGCTACCATTTAGCTGATTTTGTGATAAAATGAGATATTTAAGAACCCCACCGACAATGGAACTCAAGGGAAGAGTTAGAGGACCAAAGAACGAGTTTCCGGATAGGTCAAGAGCTTGAAGCACAGAAAAGTTGATGTTTGGTATTGTACCATGGAAGTGGTTATGGGACAGGTTCAAAAATTCGAGACGAGTGAGATTGGCAAAGTAGGTTTCTCTTAGGACACCCCCAAATGAGTTTGATGAAAGAAAGAGAGACCTTAGTGAGGATAACTGGCCAAGTTGTTTCGGAAATTCTCCGCTCAAATTGTTGCTTCCCAAGTCTAGATATTCCAGACCAGCTCCTGTGCCAAAATGCATATTTTTCTTGCATATAGATGAGCCCTCCATGATGCCTAGGACCTCTCCACTAATTCGGTTAGAGGAAAGATCTAGCATCCCCAAGTTGCATAATCTCCAAATTGAGCTCGGTATCTGCCCCTCTATTTTGTTATCTGACAAATCCAAAAATTCCAACTTGGAGAGATTTCCTACGCCTTCAGGTATCCGCCCCTCTATTTTGTTGTCTGACAAAAACAAATATTCCAACTTGGAGAGATTTCCTACGCCTTCAGGTATCTGCCCCTCTATTTTGTTCTCTGACAAATCAAAATATTCCAACTTGGAGAGATTTCCTACGCCTTCAGGTATCTGCCCCTCTATTTTGTTCGAAGCTAAATAAAAAAGCTTCAGCGAACTGAGGTTGCACAGAGCAATAGGAAGTGATCCATTGATGTGATTGTAAGCTAAGTATAGATACTCCAAGTTTCTCATAGCCCCTATCATTTCTGGAATCTCACCATATAACCCACAAACAGAAAGATCGAGATGGACGAGGCTACTGATATTAAACAACCAGCTGGGTAAGGGAGAGGAGAAGGTGTTATAAGAGAGATCATGCACGGTGAGAGACGTGAAATTATCTCCATTAGCAAAAGCAGCATTGGGAACTTTAGAGAGTCCACAGTCAAATAACTTCAACACGGAAAGAGAAGGGAGCATCTTGATGTCATGAATCCAATCGACAGCACCGGAGAGGTTGACGTAACTTAAATCAAGGTAGCTTAATGACGTGGTCTGTGACAGCCACTGAAGTTCAACGGCATATAGATTCATTGGATAATAATAATCACTACCGGAGAGGTCAAGGGAGTGCAAGTTTGAGAGGTTTCCGAGCTGATGAGTAACTTTCCCTCCAAAGTGGGCATTGGAGAGGTTGAGATACTCTAGGTTCACTAAAGAACCGATCAACTCAGGTATAGGTGCTCCGGAAAAATCGTTCAGGCTCAAGTCCAAGTGCTTAAGATGTGTCAGATCGAATAGAGAAGGACTTAGCTTACTTGCACACCTGCTTTCATAAACATCATTTGAGCTGCGGAGGTCGAGACTTGTTACATGACCAGTCAAATTGTCGCACCCGATCCCTCGCCAGCTGCAGCAGTCTGATCCTTCATTTCTCCAAGAAGAAGAGAGCCAATCGATATCAGGGTTGCAAATGTCTGCTCCGATGTCGAGAAGAGCTCTCCTTTCGGTCTCGATGCACCTCCTTCCTTCAGCAAGTTCAATAGTATTATTGCACATGCAGAACTTGACGCCTCCAGCCCCCATGCACAATAGTAAGATGAGCAACCAAAATTTGAGAATACTGGTACGCGCCATGATGATGATGATGATGACGACGATGATGATGATTGAATGGTTGGTTACGAGAGATTGGTTTGTTATGTGGTGATCAATTAGAAACAAACTGTGAGGCTTTTATAATATTATTGCTCTAAAGGAGTGATAGAGATGAAGTTCCATCTTCAAGTCAAGTAAATGATGGGGTAATTGTGAAAAGACGAGTAAACCCTAGGCTTATGGCCAGTCGAGTAAATCAAAGACTTGGCTAGCGTCTAAAATCAAAGTGCTTCTTTTCAATTAGTTGCATTATTTCTGGAATGCTTATTAATTTTGCTAACTCGTTTGGATCAATGGTAACATCTCTGTTTAATTATAATGGAGCAGAATTTTCATCGAGATACTTATGAATTCCTATTAGATATGGCAAATTAGTGAGGGAGGTGTGTTTGAAATGTACTTCGTTCCTTTTTAGCACATCACAGTCTTTGATGAAATAATGCCGGTGGATGTAGTTGTAGTGAGAACGAAGGAGGTCCCAACAAGAAGGCTAGTTCCATTTTAGCACGGCACATCACAATCTAGAGAAAATAATGATGGCGGTTGTCATTTTAGTGAGAACGAACGAGGTCATTTAAGTTTTACTTGGGACTAGCCCCATTTTTTTTTTTTTTTAAATTATTTACAAGTTTGTTATCCAAAAAATTGTTTCAAACTAGCCCAATGTGACAGACAGTCCTGCTAATAGAAAGGACTGTCAAACAATCTGAAAAAAATTGACAGCCCTTTCTATTCGAAGGACTGTCAAATATTTTGACAGTCCTAATTTGTTAGGACTGTCAAATTTTTTGACAGTTATCCTCCTCCCGATCGCTGGCCGCACTGCTCCCGCTTTCCCCTCGTCGTCCTCCTACACCACCTCCTCCTCCTCCTTCTCCCACTCTCCCCCTCCCCCTCCGCCTCCTCCTCCTCTTCCTCCTCCGGATTTCTTCATCGGCATCGAGGAGCCCGTCGTGGCTGACGGGCTTGGGACTCACATCGCCGCCTCCTTTCGTACCCCCTCCCCCAGCCGGCGTCCGCTTCCCGGCGCCCCCGCGGACGTCCTCGCCCCTGCCGGCGTGCGTGCCCCCGCGGGTGTCTGCCGCTGGATAAACCCTAATTCTTGGAGGGTTGGACTAGTCTCAAGTAAAATTGGGACTGTCATGAATAAAAGTTCAACTAAACTGGGCTGTCCGGTAGTAAGAAATAGCCCCAATTAAGTTTTGGAGTACCTTTAGAATTAGCCCAAGAAAACTAGACTTTAAAGAGTAGACTTTAAGGAGGTATTTGGTAAACGATATTTTTTTTATTTTCGGACAGACAAATTTAGGATGTAAAATCTATTCTCATGTTTAGTTTAGGTTATAAAAAGATTAAATTTTTAATACAATTAAATCACAAATAAGATAATTTGTATGCTAAAATGCAAAATAGTTAATGTGTCATCATTGCTTCTGGCGACATGCCATGGCGACATGAATGCAATTTTATTTTATTTTTTTTCTGAGAAATACTGGAGAGCGGGGGCAGACATAGCCAGCTACGTATATTGAAATGGAAACCACCTCGATATACGGTCACGGCTGTCTAGAAATATGAGGGTTTACTACAAGCCAACAGTCTCTTATGGTCATGAACAAGCCTAATATCTCAATCACAAGCAAGTAAGTAAGGTCGCAAGATGTATGATCATTAAATATACAATAATAAGGCGTCCCAAATATTACATATTCAGCTGATCATGAAGCTAGTCGTACAAAATGTTAGGACTAGTAAGAGTTAAGTCATACATGATCAACCCTAGGATTTGTTAATCATGTTTACAGCCCGTAGGCAGACAGTAAGTAAAAGTGCATCGAGCTAACAGGTGCTCGTCGGCTAAACGCCTCAAAAGAATAATTTTACAATAGAGTGAGCGAAACAAAATAGAAAACCCACTCGTAGCCCGAGTTCCTTTTAGTCGCCACCATTGGGCTGGAAGCTTGGTAGATCCTCGGGAGCTGCTCCGAAATCTGGCCACACAAAACCAGCTGGGTCAACCCCAGAAAGAGCAAGTGCCACAAGGGGGCCACGAAACAAGAACAAAAGCCAGCAATCAGCACAAAAAAATATAATATTAAAACTAAAATTACGACAACATGTCAGGATGATATACGACGAGATAACCATGGAACTATTCTGATAGCCAGGTTACAACCCGTAAACCAAACAAGGACCGGGGTTGTAACCCTTCATCTGAACAGAGCTTGGTTTCCCACCATTTATCGGCAAGATAATAATGTAAGAAATCAAGACAGGAAGCAAATCTTGTACTGAATCAAGACATGGCTAGACTGGTTATACCTCATTCAATCAATCACGGCCAAGCAGATACTACGGCTTACTACTTTAACTAACTAGGGTTATCACAGGCCTAATTACTAACAAGATGCAGTGAGATTGTTCCACAGCCACAAGCCCTGCAGACCATCCAGGTTACCCAGGACGAAAGATTAGGGTTGAATTCAGGTGGGTACATCGTCCAGGAGACGCATGTACCCTTAGGTGACTTAGAGGGTGCAACACCTGACAGTGTGCTGGAAATGCGCCCTACTCGACGGCAGGCTACAAATCCCTGGAGCGCCCAGGTAACGGGATTGCCTGTAGCTGTGTCATCTCTTCATGACTACTGTGTTATTCTAGTTATTAGCCTTAATCCATTTTAGTAGGTACTCCTGACCGTGGTACTCAGGAGTCCCATCCTAGACATGATGCGAGACTGGACAAGTGGATTTAACAAGCAAGCAAGAAAGAACCACCCACGGTGTCAAGACAGGTCAAGCGAAGTTATCAGGTCATGTCAAGTCAGGAGTGCGCCGTCACGGACCACTATCAAGTTATCAAGATAAATCATGTCAGGGTACTTGTCAGGAGTGCGCCACGACGGACCACTATCATGTCAGGTTGGTCATGTCAGGAGTGCACCATTACGGGTCACTGTCGTGTTATGCTAGTTCCTTGTCATACCATGCCATGTACAATAGTCATTCCAAACATATTAAGTAAAATCAAGTTCATGAAAAAATATCAAAGTACAGGGTTATAGAAGAGCCAAGCTTAAAGATATAAAACCAAAACTCTAAGAGCCAATGGATTAAGCAAGGGGTCAAGGGGCAGCATACGTGTAAAAGCACGCACGCAGGAAAGCTGCGTACGCATAAAAGCACGCACGCAAGGCTCGCTCAAGTCTGCGTACCAAGGCACACTCAAGTCTGCGTACCAAGGCACGCTCAAGTCTGCATACCAAGACACACTCAAGGGGAGCAGCGTACATAAAAAGTCACGCACGCTCAAGGGGAGCAGCGTTCGTGAAAAGTCACGCACGCTCAAGGGAGCAGCGTACATGAAAAGTCACGCACACTCAAGGGGAGCAGCGTTCGTGAAAAGTCACGCACGCTCAAGGGAGCGGCGTACATGAAAAGTCACGCACGCTCAAGGGGAGCAGCGTTCGTAAAAAGTCACGCACGTTCAAGGAGCAGCGTAGGTGAAAAGTCACGCACGCTACAGAGAGCAGCGTAGGTGAAAAGTCACACACGCTTCAGAGAGCAGCGTAGGTGAAAAGTCACGCACGCTACAGAGAGCAGCGTAGGTGAAAAGTCACGCACGCTACAGAGAGCAGCGTAGGTGAAAAGTCACGCACGCTGAGAAAGCTGCGTACGTGAAAAGTCACGCACGCTACAGAGAGACACTCTTCCAACAGGAAGCGTACCCAAGTCTGCGTACGCACGCTAAAGAGCGCGCGCAGCTTAGTGTGCGTAAGCTAAACAGCTCTGCACACTGCTCACTGTCTTCTCCAAACAGCAAGAACACCATGGATGAACCCAGGGCTTCAAAGCATCATAACTTGGCCATCCGAACTCCAAATCCAGATTTCCAAAGTTCTAACTTGGGTAGAATTGAATGCTCTTCCACTTGGAAACACCAAAACCCAAGAAAATCCAACTTAAAGAGATCAAACCATGCAAAATCCGAAAATAGAAATAACTTAGCTCTAGAGCAAAGGATACTTCAAATCATAAAATACCAAGTTCTAATGTTGATCACCATGTCCTAATCTAGCAAATGAACCAAGAAAATAGGGCTCTCATGAAGTGGCAAGGTGCACTTGCCTAGGGTTAGGAGAGTTGTGGAGGAAGGAGAAGAAGAAGAAGAAGAAGGAAATTAATGGTGAAAGTTATGAGGAGAGAGAGTGGTAGGTGGGGGTTATAAAGAGGGTGAGTTGTGGTGGGTTGAGGGGTAGCATAGGTTAAGGTGATCCAACTCACATAAAACCGAACCAATCCAAATAAAATCGAGCCATGCAAAAACCCAAACTACGGAAAATACCGAAATCCCACAAGTTTGAGAAAAATAAAAATACATGCCAAAAATCCAGATACGAGTATAAATACGAAATACGGAAAATACGGAAAATGAGGGTGACAACTCTACCCACCTTAAAAGAATTCCGTCCTCGAAATTTAATCAAGGAGCTAGAGATTGCCACGACAAGCTACACTAAGCACAGGCAAGCTACACTAAGCAGTCCAATCATACAATCATATAATACAAGCAAGAAAGGGAAAATGTATGGCATAAGAAAGACATTATACCTCACGAGTCAAACAGGTAGGGATATCGCGATCGGATGTCGTCCTCACGCTCCCACGTTGACTCACCCAGAGAGTGATGACCCCAAGCAACACGGACTAATTTAATAGTCTTGTTCTTGAGTATCTTTTCCCTCCGGTCCAAAATAGACACGGGCCTCTCCTCATACGAAAGGTTGGTACCAACAACCAATTTCGAATGGTCTAGGATGTGGCTCGGGTCTAAAATATACCGTCGTAATTGGGATACATGGAATACATCATGTGCCTCACTTAGCGACGGCGGAAGAGCGAGACGATAGGATACATCTCCTACTCGCTCTAGAATATCGAACGGCCCTATATACCTAGGACTAAGCTTTCCCCGCATGCCAAAGCGAATGACGCCGCGGTTAGGCGAGATCCTAAGGAATACATGGTCGCCGACAGCAAATTCTAAGGGACGTCGATGAGCATCGGCCCAATGGCGCTGGCGGTCCTGGGCAACTCGGAGGTGATCTCTGACCTTCCTGACCACTTCAACCGTCTGGGAAATCAATTCGAGTCCGAGCATCTGCCTCTCTCCGACATCGTTCCATGCTAGCGGGGATCTGTACTTCCTGCCATAAAGTGCCTCGAAGGGTGCCATCTGGATACTGGCCTGATAACTGTTGTTGTACGAGAATTCCACCAGGTACAGATGATTCTCCCATGAACCACCGAAGTCAAGGGTGCAAGATCTCAACATATCTTCAAGAGTCTGGATTGTGCGCTCTGATTGACCATCCTTCTGCCATGACTTCATGTCTGATATCTCCACTAGGTACACAAAGACGAGTACCATGACGAAGTGTACCATCTTTATGGATACATAACTCTGGCCTTCTTCCTGCTTCACACTCTGCTCTGAGTCGCTGGATCTTGGAATCTGTTGACTGCGCCACCCGGATTCTCTCAATTATGCTGGACTGAACCTGTAGACTGGCCATCAATGCCACGCTGGTTGGAAGAACCACTTCAATTCCCATCTTCTGAAGATCTGCCAATAATTCTGGTTGTACCGTCAGGAAATAAACTTTGGCTCTCCTGCTCAATGCATCTGCTACAACGTTGGCCTTTCCGGGATGATACTGCAAATCCACATCATAGTCCACTAGTAGCTCGAGCCATCTTCTCTGTCGCATATTAAGGTCCTTCTGGGTGAAAACATACTTCAGGCTCTTATGATCAGTAAAGATCTCCACTCTATCTTCGTAAAAGTAGTGTCTCCACATCTTCAAAGCAAACACTACCGCCGCCAATTCCAAGTCGTGGGTCGGGTAATTCTTCTCATGATCACGAAGTTGGCATGACGCATAAGATATTACCTTCCTATGCTGCATCAAAACACACCCCAATCCCCTGCCTGAAGCGTCGTAATAAACTGTGAATCCTCCGGTCCCATCAGGAAGGGTGAAAATGGGAGCCGTTATCAAACCTTGCTTCAACTTCTCAAATGATTCCTGACACTCTGCTGTCCAAACAAACGGCACATCCTTGCGGGTCAACTGGGTCATCGGCGCTGAAATCCTTGCGAAATCTGAAACGAACCGCCGGTAGTAGCCGGCCAATCCAAGAAAGCTGCGAACCTCTGCCACTGAGCTGGGTACCGGCCATGACTCGATAGCCACAATCTTCTGGGGATCCACTTCTACTCCTCCTCGGGTAATGATGTGACCCAAGTACGAAATACGATCGAGCCAGAACTCGTATTTACTGAACTTGGCGTACAACTGATGCTCCCTAAGCGTCTGAAGGACGACTCTGAGATGCTGCTCATGCTCTGCTTCACTCTTGCTGTAGACCAGGATGTCATCTAGGAACACGATCACAAATTGGTCCAAGTAAGGCATGAAAATGCGATTCATGAGGTCCATGAATACGGCCGGCGCATTGGTCGCTCCAAAGGGCATAACAAGGAACTCCCAATGTCCATACCTCGATCTGAATGCTGTCTTCGGGATGTCCTATTCTCTGACTCTGATCTGGTGGTATCCTGACCGCAAGTCGATCTTCGAGAATACTGAAGCCCCTCTGAGCTGATCAAACAAGTCATCTATCCTCGGAAGAGGGTATCTGTTCTTGATTGTCACCGAATTCAAGGTACGATAATCAACACATAGCCTGGACGTACCATCCTTCTTTTTCACCAGAAGCATCGGGGCTCCCCAAGGCGATCCACTTGCACGGATGAATCCCTTGGTCCTCAGTTCTTCAATCATCTTGTATAAAATTTCTAACTCTGAAGGCGCCATCCTGTAGACTCACTCTGATACTGGTGCTGTCCCGGGAATCAAGTCTATAGTGAACTCAATCTTCCGCTCCGGTGGCATCCCTGGAAGCTTTTCTGGAAAGACATCTGGAAACTCTTCAACTATCCGGGGTAACTGCACTGCTGCTACTGCCATCCGCAATGCTGGAGAAGATGGCTCCACTGCGCCTCTGGAAAACAAAAACTCTGGCTCGCCGGGGATACTAAAGACAACTCTGCCAATATGGTAGTCTATCCTAGCATACTGGTTCCTCAACCAATCCATGCCTAGGACTACATCATAGTCTACCATAGGAAACTCTATGAATCTAGCGGGGAACTCCCTACCGCTAACTACGATCCGACACGAGAAAAACACTCGATCTACTCCCACAAGGCCATTACCAGTAAGTATATTGAGCCTCACTGATAATGACTCGGCCTCCAATCCTATCCGTGTCGCGAATCGTACAGACATAAATGAATGCGATGCACCAGAATCAAATAATACAGATGCTGGAGAGGAGTTGACGAGAATAGTACCTGCCACTACCTCACCTGGTGCAACTTCTTCTTCCATAGCCATCATCATGGCCTGACCTTGTCCTCTGGCTGCTGGTCCCCTCTGCTGGAAACCTCTCTGCCTATTCTAGGTCTGAGCTTGGGCTTGTGCATACTGCTGGGGGTGTTGTTGCTGGAATGCCTGAGACTGAGCCGGCAAGGGCCTCGAAGACTGATACTGCTGCTGCTGAACTGGTGCTAGGGTCGGTCCTCTCACCGAAGAGCTAGAAGGGTTGGATGCAGATGAACCACCCCTATTCGGGCAAGCCCCAACCCTATGATCTGCTGCTCCACAAGCCAGGTACAATCCTTGCGCCCTACGACAATCTGCCACCACATGCCCTGGCTTCCCGCAATGAGAACATCCCATCGCGAAAGTCTGCTTCTGTTTCTGCTGCTGCGGGTACGTCGGGGTCGAATGCTGAACCGACGTTACTAAGGCCGCCCGTATCGGAGTTCCAATGGTCAATCCCCTAGCTGTTGGGGCTGGAGCTGATGATTGCTGCATCTGGCTATGGGACCGCTTCCTACCTCCGATCCTATCCACGATCCTCTGGGAGGTGTACTCATGCCTCCTAGCTGCTCTCAAGACTGCATCGAACGTCTGGTGCTCGAACTGCTCAACCGCCAACAAGATCTCCAAATGCAATCCCTGCTGGAATCGCTAGGCCCTATCAAACTCGGTCGCCACCAAGGTGGGGGCAAACCTACTGAGCCTAGAAAACTCTGATGCATAACTGTCGACTGTTCTGCCTCCTTGCTTCAAGTTGGTAAATCTGGTCTGCAGGTCGTACCGAGCCACTGCATCGAAATACTTCGTCTGGAATCTCTCTCTAAATACTGCCCAAGCAATGGGTGCCACTAATCCCATGGCTTGTGCCGCCCACCAACTGTGAGCCAAGTCCAACAACTGCAGGCGTACCACCGCCACCTTCTCATTCTCGGGTGTCCTAGCTGCTTCTAGAATCACCTCGGTATCCTGAAGCCATGCATCCGCGGCAATCGCATCCTCGCTGCCGTCGAAGAAAGGAGGGTTCAAGCGCTTGAAGCTGTTGGCCGCCTGGTTCCCTGGATGTCCGCCTCGGGTCAAAGCATCTTGAACTGTCTGGTGCAGGGCGTCGCTTCGACGATCCTGGGAAGCTATCAAGGTTCTGATGAGGCCTACTAAGGTACCATCATCTGGCTCTGCGGGTTGGACGGGCCGAACTGGTGACTCTCCTCCAGTAGGTATCACACTGGAGGCGACTCCGGAATGCTGGGCTTGATCTCCAGGTTGCTGCTGGCCCACGGGAGGTGCTCCTCCTTGCTGATCGGCAGGGTCAGGTACAGTGCCGCTGAAGAAGACGACACAGGAAAACAATAAGGAAGGACCAGGACAGATCAACGATACAAGCATGTAATCAGGGCAAGAATTTCAGGGATTTGAAAATACGGGCGGAGATCAAGGGTGAATACTGATTGAGACATCTATTCGGTAAACCCTCACATTTCTTGATTGACAAGACCTGCATGGGCCACCACTTAAACCGTGTCACGCCCCAGAACCAGAATACTGGAGAGCGGGGGCAGACATAGCCAGCTACGTATATTGAAATGGAAACCACATCGATATACGGTCACGGCTGTCTAAAAATATGAGGGTTTACTACAAGCCAACAGTCTCTTATGGTCATGAACAAGCCTAATGTCTCAATCACAAGCAAGTAAGTAAGGTCGCAAGATGTATGATCATTAAATATACAATAATAAGGCATCCCAAATATTACATATTCAGCTGATCATGAAGCTAGTCGTACAAAATGTTAGGACTAGTAAGAGTTAAGTCATACATGATCAACCCTAGGATTTGTTAATCATGTTTACAGCCCGTAGGCAGACAGTAAGTAAAAGTGCATCGAGCTAACAGGTGCTCGTCGGCTAAACGCCTCAAAAGAATAATTTTACAATAGAGTGAGCGAAACAAAATAGAAAATCCACTCGTAGCTCGGGTTCCTACTAGTCGCCACCATTGGGCTGGAAGCTTGGTAGATCCTCGGGAGCTGCTCTGAAATCTGGCCACACAAAACCAGCTGGGTCAACCCCAGAAAGAGCAAGTGCCACAAGGGAGCCACGAAATAAGAACAAAAGTCAGCAATCAGCACAAGAAAATATAATATTAAAACTAAAATTACGAAAACATGTCAGGATGATATACAACGAGATAACCATGGAACTATTTCGATAGCCAGGTTACAACCCGTAAACCAAACAAGGACCGGAATTGTAACCCTTCATTTGAACAGAGCTTGGTTTCCCACCATTTATCGGCAAGATAATAATGTAAGAAATCAAGACAGGAAGCAAATCTTGTACTGAATCAAGACATGGCTAGACTGGTTATACCTCATTCAATCAATCACGGCCAAGCAGATACTACGGCTTACTACTTTAACTAACTAGGGTTATCACAGGCCTAATTACTAACAAGATGCAATAAGATTGTTCCACGGCCACAAGCCCTACAGACCATCCAGGTTATCCAGGACGAAAGATTAGGGTTGAATTCAGGTGGGTACATCGTCCAGGAGACGCATGTACCCTTAGGTGACTAAGAGGGTGCAACACCTGACAGTGTGCTGGAAATGTGTCCTACTCGACGGCAGGCTACAAATCCCTGGAGCGTCCAGGTAACGGGATTGCCTGTAGCTGTGTCATCTCTTCATGACTACTGTGTTATTCTAGTTATTAGCCTTAATCCATTTTAGTAGGTACTCCTGACCGTGGTACTCAGGAGTCCCATCCTAGACATGATACGAGACTGGACAAGTGGATTTAACAAGCAAGCAAGAAAGAACCACCCACGGTGTCAAGACAGGTCAAGCTAAGTTATCAGGTCATGTCAAGTCAGGAGTGCGCCGTCACGGGCCATTATCAAGTTATCAAGATAAATCATGTCAGGGTACTTGTCAGGAGTGCGCCACGACGGGCACTATCATGTCAGGTTGGTCATGTCAGGAGTGCACCATTACGGGTCACTGTCGTGTTATGCTAGTTCCTTGTCATACCATGCCATGTACAATAGTCATTCCAAACATATTAAGTAAAATCAAGTTCATGAAAAAAGGCGTAAGGATAAAATATCAAAGTATAGGGTTATAGAAGAGCCAAGCTTAAAGATATAAAACCAAAACCCTAAGAGCCAATGGATTAAGCAAGGGGTCAAGCGGCAGCATACGTGCAAAAGCACGCACGCAGGGAAGCTGCGTACGCACAAGAGCACGCACGCAAGGCTCGCTCAAGTCTGTACCAAGGCACACTCAAGTCTGCGTACCAAGGCACGCTCAAGTCTGCGTACCAAGGCACACTCAAGGGGAGCAGCGTACATGAAAAGTCACGCACGCTCAAGGGGAGCAGCGTTCGTGAAAAGTCACACACGCTCAAGGGAGCAGCGTACATGAAAAGTCACGCACGCTCAAGGGGAGCAGCGTTCGTGATAAGTCACGCACGCTCAAGGGAGCGGCGTACATGAAAAGTCACGCATGAACAAGGGGAGCAGCGTTCGTGAAAAGTCACGCACGCTCAAGGAGCAGCGTAGGTGAAAAGTCACGCACGCTACAGAGAGTAGCGTAGATGAAAAGTCACGCACGCTTCAGAGAGCAGCGTAGGTGAAAAGTCACGCACGCTACAGAGAGCAGCGTAGGTAAAAAGTCACGCACGCTACAGAGAGCAGCTTAGGTGAAAAGTCACGCACGCTGAGAAAGCTGCGTACGTGAAAAGTCACGCACGCTACACAGAGACACGCTTCCAACAGGAAGCGTACCCAAGTCTGCGTACGCACGCTAAAGAGCGCGCACAGCTTAGTGTGCGTAAGCTAAACAGCTCTGCACACTGCTCACTGTCTTCTCCAAACAGCAAGAACACCATGGATGAACCCAAGGCTTCAAAGCATCATAACTTGGCCATCCGAACTCCAAATCCAGATTTCCAAAGTTCTAACTTGGGTAGAATTGAATGCTCTTTCACTTGAAAACACCAAAACCCATGAAAATCCAACTTAAAGAGATCAAACCATGCAAAATCCGAAAATAGAAATAACTTAGATCTAGAGCAAAGGAGACTTCAAATCATAAAACACCAAGTTCTAATGTTGATCACCATGTCCTAATCTAGCAAATGAACCAAGAAAATAAGGCTCTCATGAAGTGGCAAGGTGCACTTGCCTAGGATTAGGAGAGTTATGGAGGAAGGAGAAGAAGAAGAAGAAGGAAATTAATGATGGAAGTTATGAGGAGAGAGAGTGGTAAGTGGGGGTTATAAAGAGGGTGAGTTGTGGTGGGTTGAGGAGTAGCATATGTTAAGGTGATCCAACTCACATAAAACCGAACCAATCCAAATAAAATCGAGCCATGCCAAAACCCAAAATATGGGAAATACCGAAATCCCACAAGTTTGAGAAAAATAAAAATACATGCCAAAAATCCAGATACGAGTATAAATACGAAATACGAGAAATACGGAAAATGAGGGTGACAACTCTACCCACCTTAAAAGAATTCCGTCCTCGAAATTTAATCAAGGAGCTAGAGATTGCCACGACAAGCTACACTAAGCACAGGCAAGCTACACTAAGCAGTCCAATCATACAATCATACAATGCAAGCAAGGAAGGGAAAATGTAAGGCATAAGAAAGACATTATACCTCACGAGTCAAACAGGTAGGGATATCGCGATCGGATGTCGTCCTCACGCTCCCACGTTGACTCACCCAGAGAGTGATGACCCCAAGCAACACGGACTAATTTAATAGTCTTGTTCTTGAGTATCTTTTCCCTCCGGTCCAAAATAGACACGGGCCTCTCCTCATACGAAAGGTTGGTACCAACAACCAATTTCGAATGGTCTAGGATGTGGCTCGGGTCCGGAATATACCGTCGTAATTGGGACACATGGAATACATCATGTACCTCACTTAGCGACGGCGGAAGAGCGAGACGATAGGATACATCTCCTACTCGCTCTAGAATATCGAACGGCCCTATATACCTAGGACTAAGCTTTCCCCGCATGCCAAAGCGAATGACGCCGCGGTTAGGCGAGATCCTAAGGAATACATGGTCGCCGACAGCAAATTCTAAGGGACGTCGATGAGCATCGGCCCAATGGCGCTGGCGGTCCTGGGCAACTCGGAGGTGATCTCTGACCTTCCTGACCACTTCAACCGTCTGAGAAATCAATTCGGGTCCAAGCATCTTCCTCTCCCCGACATCGTCCCATGCTAGCGGGGATCTGTACTTCCTGCCATAAAGAGCCTCGAAGGGTGCCATCTGGATATTGGCCTGATAACTGTTGTTGTACGAGAATTCCACCAGGTGCAGATGATTCTCCCATGAACCACCAAAGTCAAGGGTGCAAGATCTCAACATATCTTCAAGAGTCTGGATTGTGCGCTCTGATTGACTATCCGTCTGCGGGTGATAAGCTGAGCTGAATTGAAGGCGAGTCTCCAAACTCTTATGCAAGCTGTGCCAAAAGTGTGATGTGAATCTTGAATCCCTGTCCGAGGTGATGCTGACTGGCACACCGTGAAGCCTGACGATCTGCCTGAGATACATCTCTGCTAACTGCGCCGTCGACTGTCCAACTCTGAATGGGAGAAAGTGTGCCCCCTTGGTAAGCCTGTCCACAATTACCCAAATAGCATCTCTGTCGGCCGGAGATCTGGGCAATCCGGTCACGAAATCCATGGTTATATGTTCTCATTTCCATTCTGAGATCGGTAAGGGTTGAAGAAGTCCAGCGGGCCTCTGATGTTCAGCTTTAACCTGTTGGCAAACCAAACACCGAGAGACAAACCAGGCTATCTCCCTCTTCATGCCATTCCACCAAAAATGCTGACGAATATCACGGTACATCTTCGTACCACCCGGACGAATAGAATACTGTAAACTGTGGGCTTCTGCCATGACTTCATGTCTGATATCTCCACTAGGTACACAAAGACGAGTACCGTGCCGAAGTGTACCATCTTCATGGATACATAACTCTGGCCTTCTTCCTACTTCACACTCTGTTCTGAGTCGCTGGATCTTGGAATCTGTTGACTGCGCCACCCGGATTCTCTCAACTATGCTGGACTGAACCTGTAGACTGGCCATCAATGCCACGCTGGTTGGAAGAACCACTTCAATTCGCATCTTCTGAAGATCTGCCAATAATTCTGGTTGTACCGTCAGGAAATAAACTTTGGCTCTCCTGCTCAATGCATCTGCTACAACGTTGGCCTTTCCGGAATGATACTGCAAATCTACATCATAGTCCACTAGTAGCTCGAGCCATCTTCTCTGTCGCATATTAAGGTCCTTCTGGGTGAAAATATACTTCAGGCTCTTATGATCAGAAAAGATCTCCACTCTATCTTCGTACAAGTAGTGTCTCCACATCTTCAAAGCAAACACTACCGTCGCAAATTCCAAGTCATGGGTCGGGTAATTCTTCTCATGATCACGAAGTTGGCGTGACGCATAAGATATTACCTTCACATGCTGCATCAAGACACACCCCAATCCCCTGCCTGAAGCGTCGCAATAAACTGTGAATCCTCCGGTCCCATCTGGAAGGGTGAGAATGGGAGCCATTATCAAACCTTGCTTCAACTTCTCAAATGATTCCTGACACTCTGCTGTCCAAACAAACGGCACATCCTTGCGGGTCAACTGGGTCATCGGCGCTGAAATCCTTGCAAAATCTGAAACGAACCGTCGGTAGTAGCCAGCCAATCCAAGGAAGCTGCGAACCTCTGCCACTGAGCTGGGTACCGGCCATGACTCGATAGCCACAATCTTCTGGGGATCCACTTCCACTCCTCCTCGGGTAATGATGTAACCCAAGTACGAAATACGATCGAGCCAGAACTCGCATTTACTGAACTTGGCGTACAAATGATGCTCCCTAAGCGTCTGAAGGACGACTCTGAGATGCTGCTCATGCTCTGCTTCACTCTTGCTGTAGAACAGGATGTCATCTAGGAACACGATCACAAATTGGTCCAAGTAAGGCATGAAAATGCGATTCATGAGGTCCATGAATACGGTCGGCGCATTGGTCGCTCCAAAGGGCATAACAAGGAACTCCCAATGTCCATACCTCGATCTGAATGCTGTCTTCAGGATGTCCTATTCTCTGACTCTGATCTGGTGGTATCCTGACCGCAAGTCGATCTTCGAGAATACTGAAGCCCCTCTGAGCTGATCAAACAAGTCATCTATCCTTGGAAGAGGGTATCTGTTCTTGATTGTCACCGAATTCAAGGTACGATAATCAACACATAGCCTGGACGTACCATCCTTCTTTTTCACCAGAAGCATCGGGGCTCTCCAAGGCGATCCACTTGCACGGATGAATCCCTTGGTCCTCAGTTCTTCAATCATCTTGTATAAAATTTCCAACTCTGAAGGCGCCATCCTGTAGACTCACTCTGATACTGGTGCTGTCCCGGGAATCAAGTCTATAGTGAACTCAATCTCCCGCTCCGGCGGCATCCCTGGAAGCTTCTCTGGAAAGACATCTGGAAACTCTTCAACTATCCGGGGTAACTGCACTGCTGCTACTGCCATCCGCAATGCTGGAGAAGATGGCTCCACTGCGCCTCTGGAAAACGAAAACTCTGGCTCGCCGGGGATACTAAAGACAACTCTGCCAATATGGTAGTCTATCCTAGCATACTGGTTCCTCAACCAATCCATGCCTAGGACTACATCATAGTCTGCCGTAGGAAACTCTATGAATCTAGCGGGGAACTCCCTACCGCTAACTACGATCCGACACGAGAAAAACACTCGATCTACTCCCACAAGGCCATTACCAGTAAGTATATTGAGCCTCACTGATAATGACTCGGGCTCCAATCCTATCCGTGTCACGAATCGTGCAGACATAAATGAATGCGATGCACCAAAATCAAATAATACAGACGCTGGAGAGGAGTTGACGAGAATAGTACCTGCCACTACCTCACCTGGTGCAACTTCTTCTTCCATAGCCATCATCATGGCCTGACCTTGTCCTCTGGCTGCTGGTCCCCTCTGTTGGAAACCTCTCTGCCTATTCTAGGTCTTAGCTTGGGCTTGTGCATACTGCTGGGGGTGTTGTTGCTGGAATGCCTGAGACTGAGGCGGCAAGGGCCTCGAAGACTGATACGGCTGCTGCTGAACTGGTGCTAGGGCCGGTCCTCTCACCGAAGAGCTAGAAGGGTTGGATGCAGATGAACCACCCCTATTCGGGCAAGCCCCAACCCTACGACAATCTGCCACCACATGCCCTGGCTTCCCGCAATGAGAACATCCCATCGCGAAAGTCTGCTTCTGCTTCTGCTGCTGCGGGTACGTCGGGGTCGAATGCTGAACCGACGTTACTGAGGCCGCCCGCCTCGGAGTTCCAATGGTCAATCCCCTAGCTGTTGGGGCTGGAGCTGATGATTGCTGCATCTAGCTATGGGACCGCTTCCTACCTCCGATCCTATCCACGATCCTCTGGGAGGTGTACTCATGCCTCCTAGCTGCTCTCAAGACTGCATCGAACGTCTGGTGCTCGAACTGCTCAACCGCCAACAAGATCTCGAAATGCAATCCCTGCTGGAATCGCTGGGCCCTATCAAACTCGGTCGCCACCAAGGTGGGGGCAAACCTACTGAGCCTAGAAAACTTCGATGCATAACTGTCGACTGTTCTGCCTCCTTGCTTCAAGTTGGTAAATCTGGTCTGCAGGTCGTACCGAGCCACAACATCGAAATACTTCGTCTGGAATCGCTCTCTAAACACTGCCCAAGCAATGGGTGCCACTAATCCCATGGCTTGCGCCGCCCACCAACTGCGAGCCAAGTCCAACAACTGTAGGCGTACCACCGCCACCTTCTCATTCTCGGATGTCCTAGCTGCTTCTAGAATCACCTCGGTATCCTGAAGCCATGCATCCGCGACAATCGCATCATCGCTGTCGTCGAACAAAGGAGGGTTCAAGCGCTTGAAGCTGTTGGCCGCCTGGTTCCCTGGATGTCCTCCTCGGGTCAAAGCATCTTGAACTGTCTGGTGCAGGGCGTCGCTTCGACGATCCTGGGAAGCTATCAAGGTTCTGATGAGGCCTACTAAGGTACCATCATCTGGCTCTGCGGGTTGGACGGGCCGAACTGGTGACTCTCCTCCAGTAGGTATCACACTGGAGGCGACTCCGGAATACTGGGCTTGATCTCCAGGTTGCTGCTGGCCCACGGGAGGTGCTCCTCCTTGCTGATCGGCAGGGTCAGGTACAGTGCCGCTGAAGAAGACGACACATGAAAACAATAAGGAAGGACCAGGACAGATCAACGATACAAGCATGTAATCAGGGCAAGAATTTCAGGGATTTGAAAATACGGGCGGAGATCAAGGGCGAATACTGATTGAGACATCTATTCGGTAAACCCTCACATTTCTTGATTGACAAGACCTGCATGGGCCACCACTTAAACCGTGTCACGTCCCAGAACCAGAATACTGGAGAGCGGGAGCAGACATAGCCAGCTACGTATATTGAAATGGAAACCACATCGATATACGGTCACGGCTGTCTAGAAATATGAGGGTTTACTACAAGCCAACAGTCTCTTATGGTCATGAACAAGCCTAATGTCTCAATCACAAGCAAGTAAGTAAGGTCGCAAGATGTATGATCATTAAATATACAATAATAAGGCATCCCAAATATTACATATTCAGCTGATCATGAAGCTAGTCGTACAAAATGTTAGGACTAGTAAGAGTTAAGTCATACATGATCAATCCTAGGATATGTTAATCATGTTTACAGCCCGTAGGCAGACAGTAAGTAAAAGTGCATCGAGCTAACAGGTGCTCGTCGGTTAAACGCCTCAAAAGAATAATTTTACAATAGAGTGAGCGAAACAAAATAGAAAATCCACTCGTAGCCCGGGATCCTTCTAGTCGCCACCATTAGACTGGAAGCTTGGTAGATCATCGGGAGCTGCTCCGAAATCTGGCCACACAAAACCAGCTGGGTCAACCCCAGAAAGAGCAAGTGCCATAAGGGGGCCACGAAATAAGAACAAAAGTCAGCAATCAGCACAAGAAAATATAATATTAAAACTAAAATTACGAAAACATGTCAGGATGATATACAACGAGATAACCATGGAACTATTCCGATAGCCAGGTTACAACCCGTAAACCAAACAAGGACCGGGGTTGTAACCCTTCATTTGAACAGAGCTTGGTTTCCCATCATTTATCGGCAAGATAATAATGTAAGAAATCAAGACATGAAGCAAATCTTGTACTGAATCAAGACATGGCTAGACTGGTTATACCTCATTCAATCAATCACGGCCAAGCAGATACTACGGCTTACTACTTTAACTAACTAGGGTTATCACAGGCCTAATTACTAACAAGATGCAGTAAGATTGTTCCACAGCCACAAGCCCTGCAGACCATCCAGGTTACCCAGGACGAAAGATTAGGATTGAATTCAGGTGGGTACATCGTCCAGGAGACGCATGTACCCTTAGGTGACTAAGAGGGTGCAACACCTGACAGTGTGCTGGAAATGTGCCCTACTCGACGGCAGGCTACAAATCCCTGGAGCGCCCAGGTAACGGGATTGCCTGTAGCTGTGTCATCTCTTCATGACTACTGTGTTATTCTAGTTATTAGCCTTAATCTATTTTAGTAGGTACTCCTGACCGTGGTACTCAGGAGTCCCATCCTAGACATGATGCGAGACTGGACAAGTGGATTTAACAAGCAAGCAAGAAAGAACCACCCATGGTGTAAAGACAGGTCAAGCTAAGTTATCAGGTCATGTCAAGTCAGGAGTGCGCCGTCACGGGCCACTATCAAGTTATCAAGATAAATCATGTCAGGGTACTTGTCAGGAGTGCGCCACGACGGGCCACTATCATGTCAGGTTGGTCATGTCAGGTGTGCACCATTACGGGTCACTGTCGTGTTATGCTAGTTCCTTGTCATACCATGCCATGTACAATAGTCATTCCAAACATATTAAGTAAAATCAAGTTCATGACAAAAGGCGTAAGGATATAAAATGGGCATAAAATATCTAATAAAATATCAAAGTACAGGGTTATAGAAGAGCCAAGCTTAAAGATATAAAACCAAAACTCTAAGAGCCAATGGATTAAGCAAGGGGTCAAGGGGCAGCATACGTGCAAAAGCACGCACGCAGGGAAGCTGCGTACGCACAAAGGCACGCACGCAAGGCTCGCTCAAGTTTGTACCAAGGCACACTCAAGTCTGCGTACCAAGGCACGCTCAAGTCTGCGTACCAAGGCACACTCAAGGGGAGCAGCGTACATGAAAAGTCACGCACGCTCAAGGGGAGCAGCGTTCGTGAAAAGTCACACACGCTCAAGGGAGCAGCGTACATGAAAAGTCACGCACGCTCAAGGGGAGCAGCGTTCGTGAAAAGTCACGCACGCTCAAGGGAGCGGCGTACATGAAAAGTCACGCACGCTCAAGGGGAACAGCGTTCGTGAAAAGTCATACATGCTCAAGGAGCAGCGTAGGTGAAAAGTCACGCACGCTACAGAGAGCAGCGTATGTGAAAAGTCACGCACGCTACAGAGAGCAGCGTAGGTGAAAAGTCACGCACGCTACAGAGAGCAGCGTAGGTGAAAAGTCACGCACGCTGAGAAAGCTGCGTACGTGAAAAGTCACGCACGCTACAGAGAGACACGCTTCCAACAGGAAGCGTACCCAAGTCTGCGTACGCACGCTAAAGAGCGCGCACAGCTCAGTGTGCGTAAGCTAAACAGCTCTGCACACTGCTCACTGTCTTCTCCAAACAGCAAGAACACCATGGATGAACCCAAGGCTTCAAAGCATCATAACTTGGCCATCCGAACTCCAAATCCAGATTTCCAAAGTTCTAACTTGGGTAGAATTGAATGCTCTTCCACTTGGAAACACCAAAACCCATGAAAATCCAACTTAAAGAGATCAAACCATGCAAAATCCGAAAATAGAAATAACTTAGATCTAGAGCAAAGGAGACTTCAAATCACAAAACACCAAGTTCAAATGTTGATCACCATGTCCTAATCTAGCAAATGAACCAAGATAATAGGGCTCTCATGAAGTGGCAAGGTGCACTTGCCTAGGGTTAGGAGAGTTGTGGAGGAAGGAGAAGAAGAAGAAGAAGGAAATTAGTGGTGGAAGTTATGAGGAGAGAGAGTGGTAGGTGGGGGTTATAAAGAGGGTGAGTTGTGGTGGGTTGAGGGGTAGCATAGGTTAAGGTGATCCAACTCACATAAAACCGAACCAATCCAAAAAAACCGAGCCATGCCAAAACCCAAAATACGGGAAATACCGAAATCCCACAAGTTTGAGAAAAATAAAAATACATGCCAAAAATCCAGATACGAGTATAAATACGAAATACGAAAAATACGAGAAATGAGGGTGACAGTTAATATACAAATTAATATATAAAAAATAAATAGATAATAACAAAGTTTATTAGTTAATATAAAATTATTTATATATAGCTATTATTTATATATATTAATTTGTATATAGTTAATATAGATAATAACAAAATTTATCAGTTAATATAAAATTATTATACAAAATATATATAAACTAATATTTTTTTATTATCCATGGTATAGATGATAATAAAATAATTAATAAATTAAACCAAACTAAAAAGTTTAACCAAATCAGACTGAAAAATAAATAAAACCATAGTAAAACAACCATACCAAAAAAAAAAAAAACAAACAAACAAATTGAGTTTGGCCCCAGTGACACTGGCTCGTTTTTTGTTTTTTTTTGGTTTGTGCCAGTGACACTGGTGCCTATTATTTTTATTTTTTTTGTTTGGCGCCAAATGCACGATCCCTTTCATTGTAAATATTCCAAAAACATCATGTTCTGCACAAATTAGATAAAACAAATTTATCCTGTATAAAAATTTTCGATTTGTGCGCCATTAGCAATGGCACATTGTCCTTGTGCATGTATCCATGCATTTGCAATTGCTACATGCTGCTATATCGTCAATGCATTTGCAATTGCTACACACTAAGAAAAGTGTCTTAATTTTTTTTTTTCAAATACACTAAAATTGCAAAAGACATTGGCGTTAATACCGCGTTTTCCATGTATATAATAAAAAATATCATATCTTAAGAAAGAAAGAAAGAGAGAATATTAGCTCACCAAAGATCTAGTGCCACTCATGTCGCCAATAATTTTTTTTTTAATTTACTTAAGCTTATTAACTTATTTATAAATTAATTATAATATAAACAAAAATTTTGGTTATAAAAATTTATTTTCAAGAATTGAGAATATCCGGATAAATAATTTATCTACAAAATATGAATCCTATTCCTTAAGAATAGGTGGGTATATTTTTATTTGTCCTTTTTTTTGTCTTGTTTTTTTCTACACTTTTTTTTTTTCTTTTTCTTTTTTTTACCCCTTTTCACTTTTCTAGGTTTTTTTTAAATCTTTTTTTCTTTTTTTTTAAGAATGATTTTTTGTTTTTCATTTTTTTTTCTTTAAGATTTTTTTTTTGTTGTTTTTTAGTTTTACTTAGTATTTTTTTTATCCTTCTTAATTTTAGTTTCAGTCTTTTTTATCCTATTTTCGGTAATATTTATAAAATCACCAAACATGAAATATAATTTCTCACGAAATTTAATTACCGAAAATCTTATTACCAAAAATATAGAATTTTTGGCTATATACTATCCTGTTTTACCAAACTCTCCTAAAATAATTCAATTTATCTACCAAAATATATCAAACAAGAAAAACATATGGTGTAGTTGTCGTGAGGAAAGTCGTGCGTAACTACACTGTCAAGACAAGTAAACGCTAGATTTTTAGCCAGTCAAGTAAATCAAATGTTAGATTTCTAGCATCTAGAATCAAATGCTTCTATTCAATTAATTGTATTATTTCTGGAATGTATAAAATCAAATGCTTCTTTTCAATTATTTGCATTATTTCTGGAATTATAAAGACAGATGAAGGTCCATCTTCATTTTTTTCAAGTCAAGCAAATGGTGTAGTAGTTATGAAGAAAGCTGAGTGCAACTACACTGACGAGACAAGTAAACGCTAGACTAGACTATTGGAGAGTGAGTAAATCAAAGAAAACATCAGTGGGAAAATTCCTTGTGGCAAATGGTGGTGTAGTTGTCAAGAAAGCTGAGAACAACAACACTGAGAAAGACAACAATGGACTTCTGGCTAGCGTCTAAAATCAATCGAGTGCTGCTTTTCAATTAATTGCATTATTTCTGAAATGTAACACATTTGGATCAATGGTAACAGCTCTGTTTAATTGTAACGGTGGAGAATTTCCATTGACATACTTTGTGAATTCCTATTAGATATGGCAAATTAGTGAGAGGAATGACAACATTTTGGATGTGTTTGAAATGTTCTTCTTTTCCTTTTTAGCACGTCACAATCTAGAGAAAATAATGCCGGTAGTTGTCTTTATAGTTAGAACAATGATGGATGTCCCAGCAAAAAGACTAGACTTTAAAATAATTCAATCTATCTACCAAAATATATCAGCCTTTGTTTGAAATGAAGAAAAACATCAGTAAGAAAATATCCATGCACAAAAGCTCTGAGAAGAAGCTACTGTTGAATCAATCAGATTTTTAAAGTAAACTGACAGAAAATTACAACTCAAATACACAGCTTAATTAAGATATATCAGTTTCTTTTTTACCGCAAATTGTGGGATGTTCTGAATTTAAAGACTTTACTATCATAATATAGTTTTACATAGAAACCAATTTACATTACTCACAGATTTCCTTGCTGGTAGAACACCCTTTCGTCATCAAGTAAATGAATTGCAAAGAACCTAAACAAACTCAATAGCCTTTGTTTTACATTAAACAAACACAAAATCTCGTGCAAACGATGAAGTCATAGTCCGTTCCTTCCTGCAATGTTAGAGGAACCATCAGGGAGTACCAAGAAAATAATGATTTAGGGACCACATAATTGAGCTAGAAAATAAACATTAGAGACATCACATTGATTTCCCATATAATGAATAGTGTAGTCGAGTACTACTACCTAGGAAACATAGTTTCTAGTCCAACCATTGACATAACTTTTAGTTATTGGTTTTATTTTTATACTAGTTAGCTAACTAATGTGACCCAAACCCGAAACGCTGATCCGAACCCGACCCAAAATCAAAAAGATCTAGATTCGCACCGAACTGAACCGACATGAATCAACAAGAACCTGACCCAACCGGACTGAACACGAATCCAACGGACCCAGGCCAGACCTGAACCCGATTAACCCGGACCAGAGTCACCCGAACGTGAACATAACCTTCGACCATCTGACACAAAACCCGACAAGTAATTTCACTCCCTTAGAAAATAAATATGTAGAAAAATAGTACTCCCACGAATTAAATATGCACATGCGAACAATTTCTGCAAACGTAGTAATTATTTTTCCATCCTTGATTTCTCCGAAATTTATAAAATTCTCTTGCCCTTAGGATATTAATCATAAAAATTCTAAGGTGCATTCAACATATAATTAAGCTAATTAAGTGGCAAAAATTATATATAAGATAATCCATCCCAATCCTCTTAGATGAGTGTGTATGTGTGTGAGTGTGTGTTGCGGTGGGGTGGGGTGGGGTGGGGTGGGGGGGGGGGGGGGGGGGGGGTTGGAGGTCATGGGAGTCATGGTGGTTGTGGTTTCAAAATCACAATAATTTTATGCAAAACATAGTGATATTCTATTCATTGTGGTTCTTGATTTTGATTTTACGACAGAATCACGTGTGGTTTTTGTGTACGTAATATTAAATATTTTACACAATTCGTAACTTCAGTCACGTGATATTGTCAAATTGCAAATAAGTTTTTTTTTAACTTAGTCTAACTCCTCTTCCCTCCTCTCATGAGTTGGTCTCATCCAACATTTTACGATCCATCGACACATCATCCACCTAAAGTCAATTTTGCATTCTTTCCAAGCCTCTCTCAAGGTGAGACCAGAGACAGGAAAAATGCTTACAACTGTTACTTCTGGTTTAAGAGCCCGAACATTATTAAATAAATTATAATATATTAATGAACCCACATAAAAGTTCAAGTTATGCTTCAATTAGAATGCACAATCCCATTTTCATTCTAAGTCTGACCCAAACATAAATGAAATGAGAAATGACATAGTTGTGAATGGTCAAAATCAACCTTCATCTTATCTGACATGGAATGAATATTTCATTTCCCCTCTACTGAAATGTATTTAATATAAGTGATGTTAGGGAGAAACAACTTATTTATAAATGACCAATGAGTAATGACACAGATAACTAAACATTTCTATCTTGAAGGAAGTGTTGGAGTCCAGTCTGGATTTGATAATAACATATTTTGGAAAATTCAAATCTGGTTAAATATTTGAGTTGATTAGATTTAGATGTCCATAATTGGTGTTGTGTTATTTTATATATAATATGATTCTTATTTTAGGGTTCTTATTTAGGAAATCAAATCTAAAATAAGATGTTGATGGGTCAAAGATTGAGGGCCAGTCTGTCGGTCCCATGACAGCTGGTCGGTTATCAGGTGGGGTTGCTCTACGGATCCGATTTTGGTAATGGATGGTTTGCCAAAGTTTCACGGAGCGACATCGATTTTAACAGTTCGAAGCCAGGAAGGAGATCAATGCCTACAACAAACTAAATCAGGGGTGCATCATCATTTACATAGTTCACGGGGAGTTGTGGGTCATCGACGACGTGCACAATGCATGATGTTCTGCTCGAGGATGCACGTTTACGGGAGAGCTTTAGTGTCAAACACGAAGGTGGGCGGATTCAGGAGTTCGAATCTCACGAGGACCGTACCGTCCGCTTGGTTGGACCAGCCAAGGGTGAAGAAGCTCGACGGAACGGTAGCACATTCCGGTGTCATTGATGTCGGCATGATCCCAGTGGTGCAAGTTTGGACGTGTGAAGATGGACGACAAAGGGATAGCTGCAGTTGTAGGCAATGGTGATGTGCACTTGACGACGGTGCTTGGTGAGAAGCTCGTCCTCAGGGGTGTGCAACATGTACCGAGCTTAAGCTACAACTTGGTGAGGCTGTCGGATGGGAGATCCTAGTAGATGGCGTCAAGCCCTGGATGAAGGTGGATCCAGACGAGAGTTAGGATTAGAGTTCCATGAGCCAAGAATTGACATGGAAGCAAACAAGCGAAAATGAGAGACGGACTGGACATTTAACAGAGAGAAATCTGGAAATGGATGACAAAAAAATTGTATTTCAAAACCACATCTATCAAAGGTGCAGTTATAATTAGCAAAAACGAATGGGATAGAATCATATGTCCTTTAAAACCTCCACAAACAAGTGAACATGTGATTTTGAATCCCGATTGACTAAGAGATGACTATAAAACCACAGTCTTCAAATCCGAATTGACTAACACTAGATTGTCAAATCACAGCATAGGATATTCTGAAAATTCCGATTGATTAACCCCAACAGTAAGCCTTCTCCATCTCTGTAGGACTTCGATTTGAGAAGAACAGAAACACCCATAAGAGACTAAAGTCTAGAAGGTTGTAGTCGAAAGCATGCTCATAGATCGCTGTCCACCTATAACTGTAGTTACTTATGTTGGAATTATTAATTTCATTTATTGTTCATAAGGATGAAAAGGAAAGAGAATGGACTTTAGTCCCACATCGGAAAGAGAGAAAGGTTCGAGGGTGCTTAAATAGGTATGTGCACTCATGAGGAGTGTGCAATAACCAAAGAGTTGCTAGTGGGTGACCATTGGTTATTGTTTTATCTTCTTCATGAAAATGTAGCCGATGTTGCCAACACCGGCTCGGGCTCGGACGTAGAGGCGATAGTGGCGCATTGTAGACGCACTTGTGCACTTGTGCAATGTGGCATCGGACGAGCGGCGTAAGCTCGGGCCTCGGGCTCCTCGCGGCGATTCTCGCTCCAGAATTCCTATTTTTTGCAGCCCATTGTTAGCCCATTTTTGTGGCCCAGACAGACGAAGGGGTGAATGAACCTGCGAACAGGTGAATGAATGTTGTTTCGGAAGGCTCGCGACTTCATGAAACAACACGAATCCATCTATATATACTACAGATCTCTGAGTCTAAAACACACAGAATCTCAGCATTCATTCTCTTTTTCTTTTCTCTTCCAAAGTTTTCCAGAAAGGTATTCTTCCCTACGCCGGTGTCTCACAACGTCTGGTGAACCTCCGGCAGAAGGCTGTCTTATCCTGGGTGTTCTGGCGTGCTGACTCCAAGCGTTACCGGAGTGCCCGAACCACTTTAAGAAAAGTGCTGCTAAATGCACATTTCAAGCCTCGACGATATTTTCAACTTCGCAGAACTCAGAAGTGAAGTACTAGCAATTTCTAACAATCTTAAAGTGTTACAAATAGTGGCGTCCGAGGCTGCAATTTCGAGCATCAAAGTCATGAATCAGGATCTAGTCAAACTGGATCGCTTCGACGGGACGAACTTTACACGCTGGCAGGACAAGATGATCTTCCTCCTGACGGCGCTGAAGGTCTACTATGTTCTCGACCCAGATCTGCCACCTGTTTCAGAACCCACTCTAGCAGATTCTGATGCAGTCAAGGCAGAACGCAAAAAGCGCAAAGAGGAAGAACTGCTATGCCGTGGTCACATTCTGAACACCCTGTCGGACAGACTTACGACCTCTATATAGAAAATCCTTCGACGATTGACATCTGGAAGGCTCTGGATTTCAAATTCAGAGCAGAAGAAGAAGGTACAAAGAAATTTCTTATATCAAAGTATTTTTATTTCAAAATAATTGATAAAAGCCTATACTCGCCTAAGTACACGAACTACAAGTTCAAGTCAATAAACTAAGGGCAGTGAAGATAGAACTTTCGAAACCATTCTAAGTTGGTGCTATATTTACTAAATTGTCAGCATCTTGGAATAGTTATCGGAAGAAACTACTTCACAGCTCTGAGGATTTCTCACTGGAACAGATTCAAAAACACCTTCGAATCAAAGAGGAATCGAAGGAAAGACAGAAATCCGAGAACAACGGAGTTTCTAAAACTAACGCGGTGAGCGCGAAAGGCAAGAGGTCTGCAGGAAAGAAGAACTTTCTCGGTCCTAAGAAGGACCAAAAAAGTTTAAGAACTCCAGCACCGCCAAAGGACCCAAGACCGGCTGTTTTATATGTGGTAAAGCAGGACATTATGCCAGAGACAGTCGAATTCGAAAGACCCAAAACAGCGAGGTAAATCTTTCTGAGATAGATGACATAATTGCTACAGTGAGCAAACTCATGACGGTCAAAGAGAAAGCTCCAGGATGGTGGTACGATACTTGTGCTACAGTTCATGTTTCATACGACAAAGGAGCATTCAAGACCTATTCTGAAGTCAATGATAGACAAGAAGTTCAGATGGGAAATGAAGGACACTCAACGGTCGTGGGAACAGATGATGTGGAAATCCAATTCACTTCCGGGAAAAAAGTAACTCTGACTAACGTACTTCACGTCCCGGATATGAGTAGGAACCTCGTAAGTGGAGTCTTGTTGGGTAAACTAGGAATAAAATTTGTCTTTGAGTCGGACAAATTAATTTTGACCCATAATGGTGTGTTTGTTGGAAAGGGATATACCGATGAGGGTATGGTCAAACTTTTTATCATTGAAAATAATATCAATAAAGTTTCTATTTCTGCTTACATGATTGAGTCCTCTACTTTATGGCATAGTAGATTAGCGCATATAGGTATTAACATTATAAAAAGATTAATTAAATCTGGATTAATTTTATACAATTCTGAAGACTTAGATAAGTGTGAAATTTGTGCAAAATCTAAAATGATTAAGAAACTTTTTCACAGTGTAGAGCGTAATACCAACCTACTGGATTTAGTTCACTCTGATTTATGTGAATTTAATGGCACATTATCTCGAGGAGGTAATAAATACTTTATTATCTTTATTGATATGATTGCTCTAGATTTACATATGTATATTTATTAAAGCATAAAGATGAAGCCTTTAATGCTTTTAAAATATACAAATAAGAGGTTGAAAATTAACTTGGTAGAAACATTAAAATACTTAGAAGTGATAGAGGTGGTGAATACTTTTCTTTTGAATTTAATACCTTCTGTAAAGAGAACGGTATTATTCACGCATGTTCTGCACCACGAACACCACAACAGAACGGACTAGCCGAAAGAAAAAATAGAACATATCAAGAAATGATAAATGCAATGCTAATACATTTCGAATTATCATTTAGTTTGTGGGGAGAAGCTTTACTTACTGCATGTCATATAATGAACCGAATTCCATTGAAGAAAACTGGTATTTCACCATATGAGATATGGAAAGGCCGTAAGCCTAATTTCAGTTATTTTAGAGTGTGGGGGTGCATAGCTTATTACAAAAACATGGATCCTAAAAGGACCAAATTAGGTCCTCGTGGAATCAAAAGTGCTTTTGTAGGTTATGCTGCTAATAGTAAGGCATATAGACTTTTGAACTTAGAGTCTAACATTATTGTCGAATCTAGCGATGTGGAATTTTTAGAGAACCTTATTACTAAGAATAAGGATTCTGAGATTCCTGCTAATGAAGAGTCTCGTGAGGAGAGCTCTTCACGGTTAGTTAAAAAATGACCCGAGCTTCGGATCAGCAAGAGAGTTCGAAAGACGAAGGATCTAGGATCTGACGAAATAGATTCTCAACTAATTTCTTTTTACTTATTAGAAGGAAATACAGAGAAATTTATTTGAAAGATTCCTATCATTCTTCAGGTGGAAGATGATCCTAAAACCTTTAAGGAAGCAATAGTTTCGCGGGACTCATATTTTTGGAAAGATGCTATCTAAGATGAGATGGATTCGATAATATCTAACCACACTTGGGAAATTGTCGATCTGCCCAAAGGGTTCCTATTGGATGTAAGTGGGTGTTTAGGAGAAAGTATCATAGTGATGGTACTTTAAACACCTACAAGTCTAGACTAGTAGCCAAAGGATTTCGACAAAGAGAAGGAATTGATTATTTTGACACATAAGCACCAGTAGCAAGAACAACTACAATTAGAATATTGTTTGCGTTAGCTTCATTGCATCATCTTAATGTTTATCAGATGGATGTCAAAACGGCATTCTTAAATGGAGATCTCGATGAGGAGATTTACATGGAGCAATCGGAAGGGTTCGTGCTCCCGGAAAATGAATAAAAGGTATGCAAACTTGTTAAATCCTTGTACGGATTAAAACAAGCACCAAAGCAGTGGCATCAGAAATTTGACTCAGTCATAATTTCTAATGGCTTTGTTCACAATGTTTGTGATAAGTGTTTATACACTAAAGTATATGGAAATATCGTGATATTTCTTTGTCTCTACGTTGATAATATGTTGATCATTAGCAACGAGATGAGTGAAATTACAGAAACAAATAGGTTTCTAACTTCCACATTCAAGATGAAAGATCTTGGAATAGTTGACACTATTTTGAGGATTAAAGTATACAAAACAGTGGGGGTTTTGAACTTACGCAGTTGCACTATGTTGAGAAAGTGCTAGACAAGTTTAAACATCTAAAGTTCGAAGAAGTGAACACTCCATTTGATCCAAGCGTTAAACTAGAAAAGAATTCTGAAGAGCCGTCGCTCAATTAGAATACGCAAGTGCTATTGGATGTCTTATGTATTTGATGCAATGCACAAGACCTAATATAGCATTTGCAGTTAAAATGAGTAGATTTACTAGCAACCCTAATAATGAGCATTGGAGGGCTATCGGAAGAATTTTTGGTTATCTTTTGAAAACCAAGAATCTTGGATTACAGTATGGTAGATTTTCTGCCGTATTAGAAGGATATACCGACGCTAGTTGGATACCAAGTGTCGGGGATAACAAATCTACGACAGGTTGGGTATTTATGCTTGCCAGAGGGGCAGTTTCTTGGAAGAGCAAGAAACAAACGTGCATTACCCATTCGACCATGGAGTCAGAGTTTGTGGCTCTAGCTTCTGCAGGATAACAAGCTGAGTGGTTGAGGGATCTTCTAAGTTCCGCTGGCTAAGAATAATATATCAGAAGTGTTATTACATTGCGATAGTCAAGCTACTCTAGCAAGAGCCTACAATGAAGTGTATAATGGGAAGTCTAGACATATAAGTCTAAGACATACCTACGTAAGGAAATTGATCAAAGATGGAATCATTTCTTTTACGTATGTGCGTAAAAGCTATAATTTAGCTGATCCCTTTACTAAACCACTAGCTAGGGATTTAGTAAAATCTACCTCGAGAGGTATAGGATTGAAACTCCTTGAGTAAGAGTTCCAACAACAGTGGCAACCCAATCTAATGTTAAGAAAACCTTAACCTTAGATTCAATGGGTAACAACAAACTGTTGATTTGGATGTATACGACATGATAATGTCGACTGTTGCAATTTGAGGGTTGAGTTTATAAAACTCTTAATGAAGTTCAGTAATGTTGACATGTATCTGTAAAGCAACAGATATACTGAAAGAACTTCACCTATGTGAATTTAGAGATGGTGTTGTCTCAGTAAGATCTGGAGTTTAGCTTATAAAAAAATTCACGAGACAGGATCAGCACATGGCCATTAATAGTGCTAAGCGAGAGATGTAGGCGAAGAACTACAAAAGAATGTGTGTAAAGTAACACCGATTTTATCACAAGGAATAACTGGTTCAAAGCCCAGCTACCAGAGATTCCGATAAAATCTTGTGTTGCATCTACTAAGGTTAGGTTCAAATCGAAAGATACCTAACTGTATTAACATTCTTTAAGTGATGTATTCTGGAATTCCTTTCCATCATTTATGGAACAAGTGGGGGATTGTTGGAATTATTAATTCTATTTATTGTTCATAAGGATAAAAAGGAAAGAGAAGGGACTTTAGCCCCACATCTGAAAGAGAGAAAGGTTCGAGGGTGCTTAAATAGGTATGTGCACTCATGAGGAGTGTGCAACAACCAAAGGGTTGCTAGTGGGCGACCATTGGTTGTTGTTTTATCTTCTTCATGAAAATGTAGCCGGTGTTGCCACCGACAACACCGGCTCGGGCTCGGGCTCGGGCGTAGAGGCGATAGTGGCACATTGTAGACGCACTTTTGCAGTTAGGCAACGTAGCATCGGGCGAGCGGCGTAGGCTCGGGCCTCGGGCTCCTCGTAGTGATTCTCGCACCGAGAATTCCTATTTTTTGCAGCCCACTGTTAGCCCATTTTTGCGGCCCAGACAAACGAAGGGGTGAATGAACCTACGAACAGGTGAATGAATGTTGTTTCGGAAGGGTTACGACTTCACGAAATAACACGAATGCATCTATATATACTACAAATCTCCGAGTCTAAAACACACAGAATCTCAGTATTCATTCTCTTTTTCTTTTCTCTTCCAAAGTTTTCCAGAAAGGTGTTCTTCCCTACGCCGGTGTCTCACAACGTCTGGTGAACCTCTGGCAGAAGGCTGTCTTAACCTGGGTGTTCTGGCATGCTGACTCCAAGACGTTATTGGAGTGCCCAAAATACTTTAAGGAAAGTGCTGCTAAATGCACGATTCAAGCCTCTTCGATATTTTCAACTTCATAGAACTCAGAAGTGAAGTACTAGAAATTTCTAACAACTTACAGGCAGCAGCGTAGTCAAGATTTTAATCCATAGAATGCAATGCTTACTATTAAAATAATAATAAATTGTAATAATAAATTTATAATTCTAAAAATATTATATGCTAATATTAAATGTCATAAACTATTACAATCACTAATTAACATTTTTCTTTGATAATAAAAACTTTCGAGATTTCATATTCTGAAAATATTGAATGATATATTCATCATCAACAGTAAAAATCCAGCACGTCTCTTTCAATGCATGTCACCAAAAAGTCATTCATCATCATATCTACCAATAGATTACTTAATGTAGTTTTGATGATTTTTGTTGGAGTGGATAGGGTTCCCAACATATGTGGAGAATACCCCGGAGAGCGACGAACGCCATCCGTGTGCCGGGCTCGGGTGCATGGATCCTATTTTGGAAGATATATGGTATGGAAATATATGATTGGATTTCCATATTTACTTTGATCATATATTTATGATTGGACCCTTCATATAGTAGCTTTCCATATAATTGGGCTTCCAATTATGGCAAGCCAATTATGATTGGATTTCCATTAAATATATGATTGATGCATATTGGAAGTTTCCATATATATTGGTCTTCCATGTATAGATTACCAAGGGCTTGTAAAAGGGTGATGCATGCTAGTAGAAAAATTTTTGTGTCTGCGATTGTGTTTTGCATTTTTGGTTTGTGTGCTTTTGCTCGGTTCTCTCGTAGGACTTTCTGGTTTGAGGGAACGGTTTCCATGCTTCGTTCCCAACAGAGTGGTATCAGAGTTTTGGGTTCAAAGAAGTGTCAGAAGTTGACAATCAAACCAGGAAGCAGAGATGGATGCGAAGCCGGTGCGCATGGTGAACCTGAACGGTACCAACTACCATTATTGGCGGAGCAAGATAAAGGATTTACTGTTCGTCAAGAAGTTGCATCTTCCAGTATTTGCATCCAAGAAGCCCAGTGACAAATCCGATAAGGACTGAAACTTCGAGCATATACAGGTGTGTGGGTACATGCAGCAGTTCATTGACGAGAACATGTACAACCACGTTGCCAATATTGAGCATGCAAAGATGTTATGGGAGAAGCTGGAATCTTTGTACGCAAAAAAGGTTGGGATAAATAAACTGTTCCTGATCTGGATGATGATGGGTCTGCGGTACAAACATGGTGCATCCATTTCTGATCACTTGAGTGAGTTCCAGGGCATGGTGGACCAGCTATCCTCGATGGGAGTCAAGTTCGACGACGAGGATCAAGGACTGTGGTTGCTATGTACATTGCCGGACTCGTGGGACACCGTACGAGTATCTATGATCGCTTTTGCTCTGGTAGGCGTGGTCAGTCTGGAGTTTTCCAAGAGCAAAATACTGAATGAAGAGATGCGAAGACATTCTCAGGGCACTTTATCCACATCCCATCACTCAGAGGCACTAGTTTCAGAGAGCCGCAGAAGGGGCAAAAATAGTGGTCCAGGTGGTGGCAGAGACAAGAGCAGACGGAAGTCCAAGGGTCGATACGAGGACTCGGAGTGTTACCATTATAGCAAGAAGGGCCACATCAAGCGGAACTATTTCGCTTGGAAGAGAGAGAAGAAGGGCGACAAGGGAAAGCAAGATGAGAACACTACAGCGGCGACCTCGATACATGGAGGTGATGTGATCGTCATAGGTGATAAGGTTATCACAAACCTCGCCTGCGATGACAATTCTTGGCTGGTGGACTCAAGGGCTTCAGCGCACATATCTCATAACAGGGCACTATTTGGCACTTATACGACAGACGACTGTGGAGTGTTGAAGATGGGCAATGGAGATGTGTCAAAGGCGGTTGCCATTGGAGATGTGCATTTGAGGACGAAGACGGGTGCAGTTCTTATTCTCAAAGATGTTCATCATGTCCCTGATATCCGTTTCAACCTGTGTCGGTTGAAAGGTTGGATAACGAGGGATTCTTCAGTCTTTTCGAGAATAATCAGTGGAAGCTTTCCAGAGGTTCGATGATGATTGCCAGAGGAAGCAAAAAGTTTGGTCTCTACTATATGGAGGGGAGCGCACATGGGACACAAGAGGTGAATGAAGTTAGTGATGTATCTACTGAGTTATGGCACAGGCGGCTCGGCCATATCAGCGAGAAGGAGATGAGCTACTTGGTGAACAGGAAGGTGATTCTAGGGCTAAAGTCTACAAAGTTGGAGAAATACACGCACTGCTTAGCTGGGAAGCAAAATAGGGTATCTTTCCAACGTCACCCAAGTTCGAGGAAGCCGGCATTGCTCGAGTTGATTCACTCGGATGTCTGCGGTCCTATGAAGATAAAATATATTGGTGGTGCTTCTTACTTTGTAACTTTTATTGATGATTATTCCAGAAAGGTTTGGGTCTATGCCTTAAAGACCAAGGATCAGGTGCTGTCCACTTTTAAAGTGTTTCAGGCCTCTGTTGAAAGAGAAACGGGCAAGAAGTTATTGTGTGTTCGGTCCGACAATGGCGGTGAATACATTGGTCACTTTGATGCGTATTACATCGAGCAAGGGATACGACACTAGAAGACTCCGCCCAAGTTACCTCAGCTCAATGGTGTAGCGGAGCGCATGAGCAGAACACTGATGGAGAGGGTGCGGTATTTACTGTCAGAAGCAAATTTGCCAAGCAGTTATTGGGGTGAGGCTCTTCTCACAGTTGCTTATGTTATTAATTTATTTCCTAGTGCTCCTTTGCAGGGTGATGTGTCTGACAAAGTATGGTACGACAAAGAGCCATCATACAATCACCTACGAGTGTTTGGTTGTAAGGCCTTCGTGCATGTACCGAAGGACGAGAGGTCCAAACTTGAGCCAAAGACGAGACGATGCATCTTTGTCGGCTATGGTCGGGATGAGTTTGGCTATAAACTCTACGACCCGGTGGAAAGAAATCTCTACAAAAGCAGGGACGTGGTATTCATCGAGGATCAGACCATGACCAACACTCAGGATTTCGAGATGTCTTCTGAGGCTGAGGAATTGCCTGAGTTAGAGTTATTTCGCTTCGAGCAGTTTCTAGAGGACATCGTAGAGGATCCAATTATGTGGGAGCCAGTACATAGAGTTGCTCCCAACCTTGATCATCAGCCTGCTGTTGGTGGTCAGGATATCCTCAGGAGGATGAGCATGTCAGGGAGGCAATTCCTGAAGAGGATGAGACTGTTGGTATACAGCCAGCACCAGTAGCTCCACTGAGAAGGAGCGACAGAGATCGTCGACCATCTACGAGATACTCACAGGGTGAGTATATGTTACTAACTGACGGAGGAGAGTCCGAAAGCTTTGTAGAGGCTATGGAAGACGAACACAGGCATGAGTGGATGCAGGCTATGCAGGAGGAGATGAGTTCCTTACACGCTAATTCTACCTATGAGCTGGTGCAGTTGCCAAAGGGTAAGAAGGCTTTGAAGAATCGATGGATGTTTAGAGTGAAGCAGATGGATGATGCTACTCGCCCTCGATACAAAGCGAGGTTGGTAGTTAAAGGCTACGGTCAGCGGCAAGGCATGGATTATGATGAGATCTTTTCACCAGTCGTCAAGCAGTCGTCTATTTGGGTAGTGCTAGCATTGGCAGCCAATTTTGACTTGGGGGTCGAGCAGATGGACGTGAAGACGACATTCCTCAAGGAGTTCACTACTAAAATCTGCTCCATTAGTGATATAAATTTAGCGACGTTTCTATTAAATGTCGCTAATAGTCGCTACTAGCGACAAAAATAGTGACGTAACAACGACGTATATTAGTTACATGAGATATTCGTCGCGAAACGTCGCTATGACGTCGCTAATAGCGACTAATTTAGAGACGTTAGGATGAACGTCGCTAAATTCTAATTAAATTCCCTCCAGCGATTCATTTCCTCCATTTTACTCTCTCACTCTATCTCCTCCCCCCCTCCGGCGCTCTCATTCTCTCCGGCGCTCTTACTCTCTCCGGCGACTCTCACTCTCTCAGGCGACTCTCCTCCCTCTCCGGTACGTGACTCTCCCTCTCTCTTTCTGTCACGACCCGCTCCCGAATAACCGGATACGAGTCGGACACGCCTAGCCTTTGTCATTAGAATAACAAAGTAAGCTGTACCATTCTAGGAAAACTAACCAGATATCAAGACAAGTATAAAACACAACATCTATAAATGTATCCCAGAGTAAAGTACAATATCAGAATTTATTACATTCCAGAATGATAGAAAGTCCACTAGTCTCAATACATGGAAATAATAGGGAAACTAAGGAAATCTCTAGGCTTCTGCAGCCTCTAAGTCATGAGCTGCACCAGCTAGCTCTCCTGCATCAATAGGCTCCTCGCCATAGAATGTATCGCACAAGGCCTCCAACTCACCTACAACTTATCCAGTCAGGAGCGGAGCTAGTATATCCAGAGAAATAAACATGTACATCATGGTATGAATCAAGAAAACATGAATAAATGTAAAGTACAGAAAATGAGAACAAGACATGAAACTGAATAGGAATACTGAAAGTAAAACAGGGAACATGGTAAAAGTCCTGAGCATGAAATACAAACTGAACATGAAGTATAACCTGAATGTGAAATACAACCTGAACATAAAATACAACCATGAAATCCTGAAATACAAACTGAATCCTGACATGTGCAATATTTGAAATACTTCTAGATTGTGATCGGCTTGGGTAGATGCAATGATAATAAAATGGTACGGCTTTGGCCCCGCGTGCACGGTGCGGGACCCAAGCTATTCACATGAGTAGTAACAGGGTTTGATCACATATCTATAGTATTTCCCCTCCCAGACACAAATGATACAAGGAACATGAAACGAGACAATATTGTGATATATCGTGTCATCAAGAGGTACAAGAATGAATATGAAGACATGAGAAATGGACAAATCAGAGGAGTATACTTGCCTTGCTCAGGGTGATCAGGAGTGGGTAGTAACACTGGATATCCTCCTGTTATAATGGGTACAATTAAGATTAACCCTCTAAAACAAGTAACCTGAGTTCATTATAGTTTTATTCTTAAACAGTTGTCCTTAGATTTAAAATAAGGAACAATTAAGAGTCATTCATATGTGCTCATAAACAATTAGTTATGGGATGCTTACAACACATGAGTATAACTTCCTAAATTCTTCCTGAATAACCTAGATTCTAAACTAAGGAAGCTTTTAACCAGCTATCCTAAAATTGTATCCATAATTAATTGATAAAACAAATAAGATCTAGTTAAAAGAATATCAGAATTGCATTCATGGTTTTGGAAAAATAACTAAAGAAGTATTTAGCATAGATTCTATCACATGGCAAAAATTAGAATTAACTCAATAACTATTCCTAAGTTTCAAGGTATACTCCACATATACTCTTGATCTAACATGATTAATTATTCATGGAGGTTAGTTGCTAACATGAGACACCATTCAGAAGACATTACCTAAGGGAACAGTCCTGAACAGGACTGCAACTGACAGTTCAAAAACACTTGAACTAAAACCACCTACATTAGCTACCTACCAGTCCTGCTTATCATTGAATATTCAGCCTACTAGATATTGGCTAATATTTATATCAATTCGAGAAGTAAATCACCCTCCTCAGGTTCAGGTAATTGTCTACTGGTATTCAAGAATCGCCCAAACAACATTCTCAGGTTTTTAAATCAAGACAGTATGCTTCCTTGCATTTGTTCCAGATTTCCTTCTGACCCATAAGGAATTTAATGAATATAAAGGCTTATAAAGGGTTTCAAATTCAGGAGTTGAACAATGTAATGAATAAAGTATCCTAGATTGATTGTTCCAATCAGATGTAACTCTCATGTTCCTGGGTGCAACTGGATTGAACCACTGGGAAATGATCTCAGGTTTCTACTGTCAAATTGGACTGAACCCTGAGAAGTGATCCCAGGTTCCTGAGTCAACTGGACGGAATCATCCCAGTTTCCTGAAATCAACTGAACTGATTGTGATTCAGTCCATAAACCGGACTTTAAATATCAGTGTAGGAGCATAAAAAGTGCATCAAAGAAAGAGTCAAAGTGATAGATCATTCCACTCAAATTGATCTACTTTACGCCGCAGAGAGGCTAAATACTTTACGCCCAAGACAAGGCTAATCGCTTTACGCCTAAGCAGGCTGATCAGTTTTTACGCTCGGGTCTACACTCATGGTTTTACGCTCAGGACAAGCTAGCCACTTCTACGCTGGACAAAGCTATCAAGTCTCGCATTTAATGCAAACTCTGACATGGAGATATTAATGATAGCATATATCACAGAATTCAAAGGGATTTGTTTTTACACAGAGACCAATGTTGTCATTTAGTATGTGGATTGAGCTACTTTACGCTCACACTATGGCTTCTTTTATGCATGAAGACTATACGAGCTTTTACGCTCAACAGTTGACGTGTGCGTAAAGTCTATTTGAGCTACTCTTACGCTCAAGGTTATTTAACAACCACTTTACGCGGGAAGTCTATGTCAGGGCTATTTTACGCCTAGTCTACTGCTTTACGCTCAGAGTACATTGGGGCTATTTTTACGCCCTATTCTTTCTGACCAGCTTGGAACGTGGTTTGCCTACATGGCTTTCATGCCACACATCCCGAAGAACGTGTGTACGTGCATCCTATTCTTAATGAAATGATGGGACACGTGTCAACGTATACAGAGGATGACTCTGGTCGTGGGTGGCGGTTGTTGGCGTAAAGACGGAACTTTCGCTGAGTTTTTACACACAGAAGCCCAAGTCTATAAATAGACTTATTTTTTTCTCATACACAAGGACAGAGACAGGAGAGAATACAGAGATCAGAACTCAGAGATTCCGATTCTTCAGAGCATTCTTCTTCAACCTTTCTTCCAGAACAGAGTGAAGCAAAGCAGGAAAGCATTCGGTCTCGCCATCAGTGCCCAAGTGCGTCGATACCTTTCTGGTGACTTAGTTCTTCCAAATTGTTCAACTTCAAGCAGCGATCTTCATCATCATCATATGGTCCAAGGAACAAAGTGATCATTTACAGATCAGACTTCTATAGCAATACTTTCCCAGAATCAAATTTGTACTTCTTGTACTTTTTTTTGTTTTATTTTCAAAAACCAATTTCTCCTGGCATTTTGTTAAGTGAAACAAAATGGCGACTCTGCTGGAGACGACCTTCTCCTCTGACGAGAAGGTAATTGCTCAATATGATGATGTTTCGGTCGGTTCGACGAAGAAGACTCTGGTGGTACACTTCGATAAGACTGCCTATGAAGAAATGCTCCAAACTGGGGGTGGTTCTCGCTGCTCCAATGTTCAAAAGTCTCGCAAAGCGCGAAAAGTTTGGATTCCTAAATCCAAAGTGGCTTCTGATCCCTCTGTTGTGTCTGATGACAAGGGAATTCTTTCCACTCCTGTCGTAGGGGCTCCCGTTCGTAACGAGGCAGTTCTTACTTCAGAGTTGCACTCAAAGTGTGACGATTTATCTTCCGTTTGTAACGGTAAAGATAATCAGGTTTCACGTCCACTGCGTAAAAACTAGGTTTTACGCTCAGTGGGTAAAAACCAAATTTTACGCTCAGTACATAAGGATGAGTCTCCCATTTGTAATGGAGCAGACTCTAACGATTGTGCTTCTGGGTGTAAGAATCAGTCTTCCGTCGGTGACGTGGTAGGCCCAAATAAATTACGCTCCTCGCGTAAAACAAAATCTCCCGTCTGTGACGTGGTAGATAACAATTTTTACGCTCTACGCGTAAAGGTAAGTCTCCTGTCTTTGACAGTGTAGATAAAACTCACAACGATGTCTGCACATCTAATGTGAATATACCTAAACGCATACAGCATAAAAATGTTGTTGGTAAAGCTTCTGTCCTACACCAACAACCTTCTTATACTGCTTTTCGTAAAGTACCAAACTTATAAATTACACGCAATGAAAATGGAGTCCTTCGTGCTAAAAAATCTTAAGATTTACGCACACAACTCCAAACGCGTAAAAATGTACAGTTTGGTTCTGCGAATGCAGCCAGTAATCTTCTTTATACTCAAGGGACTAAACATTTTTCTACCCCAAATATAATAAAGAAGAATACTCCATCTGTTCCTTCTGATTTACGTGAATTGCTAATGCAAAAACATAAGAACAGACAATCTTCGGTGATACTCCCCCAAAAAAAACATCATTGTGAATATCACCAGGTTGTAATCAACTGTTGTTGTTCGGCTTCAAAACGGTCAGTTTTTGATCGATTAAGTTTTAACTCACCTCAACATCAAGCTGAAGATCAAGAACATGAGCTGTCATATGCATCAGTCAACATGGCATCTAATACTAACAGAGGACGACATCCAAGACGGAATATGTCCCAAACTCCAGGTCAACAACAGTTCAACAGACTTCTTGATTCCTTTGAAGGAGTATATCAGAATACTCGATCAAGAAGACAAAGACAATTGCAGACTTCTGATTCAGAAGCTGGGGGTACTCAATCTTTTGAGTCTGATACCGATAGTGTAGATTTATACTTCTATACTAATCCCTCTATATCTTCAAGAGAGGTTGAATCCTACGCTGTTGGAGATGAACCAGAGACGTCATCTGCTAATACGGAACAACGTCTCACTGTCGTGGAGCAATCACTGAAAGACATGCTTAACATGGTGCAAAGCGTGCATCAGATAATATTGAAACTGCTCAGCCAGTAGTAACACCAGTATCAGTAGCAGCACAAACTCAAGATAGTCAAGGGACTAAAATACCTTTGAATATTCAAGAGCCTGCTGTTAATCAAAATTCTGCATCTCCAGATCCCATCATTCCTGAAGATGTACCACCTCCAGTGGGGGTTACGGTACATCCAACTATTCAATCAAATGTGCTTCCTCAAACCAGTGAAGCCATTCAAGCAGTGTGTGAACTCAAAGCACAGTTTGAAGTCTTGAGGCACAAGGATCAACTCCAGAGGTTAGGGATTAAGCAACCTTATCCTCCTCATTGGAATGATGTACCCTTTCCACCAAAATTCAAGCCACAATCCATGGTACTGTTTGATGGAAGGGCTTCTCCTAGTCAATATATCAATTATTTTGATATCATGACTGTACATCTGCAGAAAAATGACGCTTTTCTCACTCGAGTGTTCATTGGTTGCTTGACGGTTTCGGCTTATGATTGGTATCGAAGTTTATCCGACAATTGCATTTCGTCTTTCGACGAATTTAAGGCAATGTTTCTCTCCCGCTTCTATGAAGGAGGTATGGACATGAACATGTCCTCTTTAATAGAAATCAAACAAAAGGAGAAAGAAGATACTCGGACGTTCATCGAATGTTTCCGACAGGCTACTCTAAAGATGCCTCCTGGTATGCCAGATTCAGCACTCATTGATACATGCAAGATAAATCTGCGACCATCTATTGCTGTCTTTACAGGTTCCCAATTCACAGATTGGACTTCGTTCATCATAGCAGCAGTTTCTACCGAGACCAATAGTAGGTTGGCTCATGAACATGGGATGATTTTCGCCTCAGATGATAGAGGAAAGAAAAGTAATCCTGCTAATAATTCTGGTAATCGTAATATGAAAGGAAAAGATACCCTCATGGTCAATCTTTCCAAGAACAAAACGACGCCAAATAATCAAGAATCTTCCAGGGCAAAGGAAGAATACTCTTTTGACGAAAGTGATATCCCAGGGATATTCAAATGTCTGGTGAAGAGTGGCAAACTTCAGATTCCGGAGCCCAAGAGGCCTAATGAGGTGAATCTGACTGATAATCCCAAATATTGTATCTATCATAGATACATTAATCATCCTACCAGTGCTTGCTATGTCTTGAAGAAGAAAATTCAAGAGCTGATAAATGGCGGTGCTATCGCTCTAACCAATGATGACCATACGATTACGACCAATATGGTTTCTCTTCAGTTTGGAGATTTTTCTCCACAGCAAGTTCCAGATGGAATTATCCCAATTCTGAAGGCGACGATGAAGATCGTTAATATCCCGCCTGACAGAGAAAAAATGCAGGATTGTTGCCACTCACACTAAAGAATGGTAAAATCATGTGGGTACATCCTGACATAGTGCCTGAGTTGAAAAGTGAAGGTAAAACTTCAAAATCCAAGAAGGGTAAGAAAGTCAAAACCTGCAACATGATTTCTCATGTTATTCCAGATTCTGATGACTTGGATCATCTATGGGATGGCCTTCCTTTAGAAGATAGATTGAGAAGACTGAATATCTGTCCTCCAAGTCTAGCTCCTCCTACCAAGCTCAAGCTTACTCATCAACAGTGGCTAGCCATGAATAGTGTTCCCTTATACCGGGCACAACAAGTCCTCACTACTTTTTGTTCATCTTATGAAGAAGATGGGTTATGACTTTCAAAAGGCAGAAGGTTTGAATTACGATAAAGGAATACGACTTCCTTTACAAATTCAAAATCAAAATTCTACTATTGGATTGGGTTCTGAAGCTCCTTACAAGAAAAAGACTAAGAGAGGGAAGACTAAATCCTGTAATATGGTACTCCCTTCTCCTGAGTCTGAGGAAGAAACTTTTACTGGTACAAGATCTGGGAAAGAGTACCACAAAGATTATGAAGGATCTTCTAAAAAAGTAGAAGACGTAGTAAAAACATTACCAACTCAACCTTCTCTTGTTCCTGCTAAACCTTCTATGGTTGAAAAGGAGAAACAGAAAGCAGTACGCTTTGATGGTCCATTGAAGTCTGCTTCCAGTCAGGGGGTAGTGATGAAACCCTATAAATTTGATATTCTAGCTCAGTTGGCCAATACTCCGGCTAGACTATCTATATTTGAGTTGCTTCGCCTTTCTAGAGAAAGCAGGAAGACTTTGAGTGAAGCCTTACTTCAAGCAGATTCATGCTTGGCTCAACTCAAGAGTCCTGATAATACTCCAGTTTCATGTCCGTAATGTCATAGTGTGATGGAAGCAATTCCCAACATCACCTTTACACAATAAGATATGCTGTTGAAGCATAACAAACATGACAGGCCTCTGTGCTATACTGGGTATATTGGATCCACCGAAATTGACAGGATTTACATTGATCCTGGGTCTTCAATTAGCATAATTCTTCAGAGTATGCTAAGACCCCTGAGGATTCCTACTAGTGAGCTGACTTACACTAGTACTACAATAGTCGGTTTTAACTCTGGCAAGAGTAAACCACTGGGGAAGATTCGTCTGCAGATTCAGATTGGCGATCTTCGAACTATGGTAACTTTCTATGTTATCAACTCAGACGTCTCCTATAATATCCTTCTTGGAAGACCATGGTTACATGAGCACAATATTGCACCTTGAACTCTCCACCAATGCTTCAAGTATGTGGATTCCCAAAGAGTTGTGAAGACTGAGTATGCTGATATCAATCCTTTCAAGGGTGTCGAAGCCTATTTTTCTGATTCAAGGCTTTATAAACAAGAGCATATGAAAGATATATCTGACATAGCTGAGGATCAATCATCTACTGAGGATCAGTCTCTTAATGAAGATCTACCAGAAGAGCAACCTTTGAAGATCATAGTCAAGGAACGAATCCAATCCCAACCTGTCAATGATCAACCTTTGATAATCAAGGTTAAAGGAAGAACTCAGGCTTCATTTGAGGAATCAGTAAATATTCCTGTTAAAAGCCAAGTTCAACCTTTTATGATCAAGGTCAAAGGGCGTACTTCTTGTACGAATGATCCAGAATCACCATTGATTGTCAATCTTGGCAAATCTACGCAGGAGACGGATAATGGTCCACTGTTGATTAATCCGAAGCGTAGCAATCAGATTATAAATGATGTAAATATTGATCATTCTATACCTCTTGATATCAATGAAGATTTTCTTTTCGAGTACATGGCTGTCAAGTTTATTGAAAGAATGACCTTATCTTCTGATAATCAAAGTCATCAACATAAAGACGACATAGAGCCAAAAAAAACTTTATACATTAACTATAAAAAAAATTCTTTTCCTCCTCAGGTTGATGTAGGACCTTATGCTCAAAGGTTCCCAAAATCTTCTCCCTATCTGCTTCCTGTAGCTGCTTCATCACAAGCTTGTGTAAATTTTAGATGTCACGAAGAATCTTATTTCGTGATTCCGTCTAATAAGGAAAACAAGCGCCAAATTGTGTTTGGCCTAGCTAGAAATATCTCTGTTGCTCAGGCAGATGAACCAAAAAATGAAGACAAAGGAAGAATCCGAATTGACAAATACAGTCAACAGTCTATCAAGATTATCCAGAATATGGGATATGATTTGAAGACTATGCAAGGTCTCAATCAAGGCAAGGGTAGACGACTACCATTATGTGGTGATCTATTTTACCAGAAGACTCGTCATGGGTTGTGATATGATCCATCCCACATGTTTAATGACGATATACAAGAAGAATTCTCTTCTAGCTCTTCACAGTCATCAGATTCAGAAGAAGTCCAATTCATTGAATCTGATATGTCTCGTTCCTTGTATGATGAATCCGAACGAGTATTCTTAGTTAATATGGTTCAAATTGATGATGAATCTGAATCATTCGAGAATGATCCTTGGGCTCAACAAATGGACACTCAATGGAAACTTTGTTTTGAACAGCGACAACCACCTACAGAGGATGAGGTTGTCCAGATTGATGTTGGAGATGGAACTACGTCCAAACCAATATTCATCAGTAAAAACATTTCTGAGGATGAAAAGGAAGAATTGATAAAACTGATTAAAGAATATATCGACATCTTTGCATGGAGTTATGAGGATATGTCGGGTCTAGATCCTAAAGTTGCTACTCATAACCTCAATATTTTGCCTAATGTCAAGTCTGTAAAACAACAGCAACGACACTTTAGACCAGATATGATGGATGCAATTGAAGCAGAAGTAAAAAAGTTGATTACATGTGGCTTTGTTTGTGAAGAACAACACCCGAATTGGGTTGCTAATATCGTTCCTGTCATGAAGAAGAACGGAAAAGTCCGAATTTGTATAGATTATCGAGATCTTAATGCAGCTTGTCCAAAGGACGAATTTTCACTTCCAATTACTGATGTCATGATAGACAATACATGTGGTTTTGAACGCATATCTTTCATGGACGGATTCTCAGGATATAATCAGATCAAAATGCATCCAGAAGATGAGAAGCATACTGCTTTTCGTACACCCATTGGGGTTTACTGTTATACGGTTATGCCATTTGGTCTTAAAAACGCCGGTGCCACGTATCAGCGGGCTATGAGCAACATCTTTCAAGAACATCTACGAAAGATAGTTGAATGCTACGTAGATGACATTGCTGTTAAAAGTCGATCAAAGGATGATCACATTCAGGATTTGAAGACAGTATTTGAATTGATGTGTCAACATCAATTAAAAATGAACCCTACTAAATCTTTCTTAGGGGTTTCCAGTGGCAAGTTTTTAGGATTTGTCATCACTTCTCAGGGTATCCATGTTATCCTGATAAAGTTAAAGCAATCCTTGAAATGCGTCCTCCTCGTAATCTGAAAGAACTCCGTGGCTTTCAGGGTCGTATTGCTTATATCAGAAGATTTATATCTAATCTTTCTGGGAGATGTCAACCTTTCTCCCGACTGTTAAAGAAAGGTGTATCATTTGTTTGGGATGAAATATGTCAGAAAGCCTTCAATGACATCAAGCAATACCTTACAAATCCACCTGTTTTGGTACCTCCAGTGGTAGGAAAACCATTTTTGCTATATGTTCGAGCCTTGGATCATTCACTTGGCGCTCTCCTTGTACAGAAAAGTGATATAGGTCATGAACAAGCAATATATTATCTGAGCAGAATGATGGTCGGAGCTGAAAACAGGTACACTCATGTGGAAAAGGAATGTCTAGCCTTGGTTTTTGCCGTCCAAAAGACAAGACATTATGTGACAGGACAGACTATCCATGTCATCTCCAGAATAAATCCCATTCGGGTATTGATGAGAAAACCAAGCATTCTTAACTCTAGGTTAGCCACCTGGGCGATGTTGCTTACTCCTTATGACATGGTTTATGTACCTCAAAAATCAGTAAAGGGTCAAGCATTAGCTGATTTCTTAGCTGCTCACCCTATACCTGAAACTTCGAAGTTATATGAGGACATTCCAGATGAAGTCGTGGATTGTAACATGACTTTGAAGAATGACATATGGCAATTATATTTTGATGGAGCATCACTAGTAGTATCTAAAGGCAATATTGTCTCTGGGGTAGGAATCGTCTTGGTTTCTCCTGACAAAATGGTCATATACCGTGCCTATTCTCTCAATGAACCATGCTCCAATAATTTAGCAGAATATAATGCTCTATTGATCGGTCTCCAAGTAGCAAAACAATTGGACATTGAATTCCTAGAAGCTTATGGAGATTCTCAATTAATCGTTAATCAAGTTAGAGGGACTTATGAGGTCAGAAATCCTGACCTCATTCCTTACCATCAAGTGGTAGTTGAGTTGGTCCTTTCATTCAAAGGATTCTTCATTTAATTCGTACCACGTTCTCAGAATGTGGAGGCTGATGCTCTTGCTAGCTTAGCTGCAGACTTGGCTGTTCCAATCCGACGGCAAAATACAATTACTTTGTTGGACCGAGATCAATGTTGTACCAAGAATAATCTGCATATTGAACAAAGTTATACTACAGAGACAAGTTCCCAACAGAAGGATTGGAGAACTCCATTCATTGATTATGCAGTTCATAGGATTTTGCTTGAAGATCCAAAAGAAGCTGTATCAATTAAGAGACGATCGTTTCGATTTTATTATGATTCGTCTTTACATATGCTATACCGTCGTTCATATGATGGGCTTTTGCTTCGATGTCTCTCAGAAAGTGAAGCCAAACAAACATTACGAGAAGCTCATGATGGTGTCTGTGGTGCTCATCAACCAGATCCTAAATTACAAGACCGTATTCGAAGAATGGGGTATTATTGGCCTTCTTTGATAGCAGATGCTGTAGATTATGCCAGAAGATGTAAAACATGTCAGATTCATGCTGATTTTATTCATCAACCGTCTGAATTTCTACATCCCACAGCAGCTTCTTGGCCTTTCGAAGCTTGGGGTATGGATGTCATTGGTCCTATTAACCCTCCTTCTGCTAAAGGACATCGGTTCATATTAGCTATAACCGATTACTTTTCTAAGTGGGCAGAAGCAATTCCCCTGGCTGAAGTGAAAACATCTAATGTGATCAGTTTCATCAAGCACCATGTCATTTATCGCTTCGGGATTCCTCGACGAATAATTCATGACAATGGTCCGCAATTTGCCAGTCAGGCATTTTATCAATTTTGTGATAAGAATCGAATTCAGAATCTGTCTTCTACGGCTTATAATCCAGCTGCTAATGGTTTAGCCGAAGCTTTCAATAAGACGATCATCAAACTTCTCAAAAAGTTTGTCTCTTCTAATAAACGTGATTGGAATGAGAAACTTGGAGAGTATTTATGGGCTTATCGAACAACAGTCCGAACTCCTACTGGATTTATACCATTTTTATTGGTTTATGGATGTGAGGCTGTTCTTCCCTTGGAAATCCAGATCCCATCTCTACGAATAGCTATTGCTAATGAGCTAACTACAGAAAATAATGATCGCTTACGACTTCAAGAACTTGAAGGATTGGATGAGAAGCGTCTTCAAGCACAACAGCATATTGAATTATATCAAGCCCGTATATCTCGAACTTTCAATCGTAAAGTTAAAGAGAGGGTATTCAAGGTTGGCGAACTGGTATTAGCTGTTCGAAGACCAATGGTGATGACTCATAAAAGCAAAGGGAATTTCTAAGCAAAATGGGAAGGCCCTTATGTAATTGAGACCGTATTTTCTAATGGTGCCTATCGGTTATCAAAGCCCAATGGAGATCTACTCATGATGTCGATCAATGGCAAATTTCTTAAGAAATACTATGTATAAAAATAAAAAGAAACGGAATGGAAATAAAGTTTCTTTTATTTTTGTTCAAGACAAAAGATTAAGGATGAGGGCCACTCCCTTCCTTATTGAATACATAGTAAGCCAATGCATAGAAGGCATCGTTTCCTGAACTTATGAAAAATTTGCAGATAGCCATCCTCAATGCTTCTTCTTCAGGAGTTTTCCCTGGCTCTACTAAGAAAGCAATGATGTCTTGGGGTGGCTTGAGCGTAGAAGAGCTGTTGCCTACTTCAGTCGGGCCTGTCACTATTGGCTCAGCGGGGCATGTCTCAATGATGTCCTCAATGTTCTTGGAGACTTCATTCTTTTGCTGCATATCCTCGGAAGACATTTCCAATAGAGGAATGAAAATAAGAATGAAATGATTACAGAGAGTTCTCACCTATTTATAGAGGAGGATTATTAATGAACTGTTCTTTGAAATTGAAAACAACCTTTCATTCCCGAAAAGACCTGTCCGTTCGTTCTATCAGGTTCATTCATTTAATTATAGCATTGAATCAATGTTTTCTTTTACCGAAAGTTAAGTTGATTCATTCATACGTTGATATGGACCTATATGCTCATGACATCTGTCTCTTTATTCCCCAGCTACCAAGGTTTGGTTAAGCTGATTTCTTGTCTCCTGGGAGAGGGATTTTAAATCTTCTATTTTATCAATTGATTAAAAAGTGGGATTCGTTATTTATCATGTTTCTATGACCTCTGGATAAATATTAAACTCTACTTATTTTTTTTTATCTATCATTTTTCATTTGACCTCTGCATAGATATTAATCTAATTTTCTTTTGAGTTTTTACATACTGTCATGTCCATATTACCTCTGATAGTATCGTATACTCTAAAAACAGAAAACAAGATTTCATTATCTATCATGTCCGTATTATATCTAGATATATACAAATCATTGAGCATAGAAGACTTATCATTTCCATTCTCATATCATAAAAGTCTATTACATTTCTTAGACTTTATTACAAATCATAATGGAAATCTATTACATCTTGGATTTTCATTCTATACACATAACGATAACCTAATGTAGATCTATTTCTTCTTTGGATCTTCTTCGTCGGATTCGTTTTTGGTGTCAATTCCTTGCTGTCTGAGCCTCAGTGGCGACCAGAACAGTAGGAATCAAACTCTGGTCTTCTCTCTCAGACGAGAGGAGAATCCCAGAGTATGGCAGCCCAAAGGCGTGTTGCTGCCAATACAACTGGTGGAGTAGGGGCGGCCTTTCAGAGAAGATGGAAATGTATTCAGCATTGGGATACGATTCCTAGTTTCGCCATGAAAGAAACTCTACTACCCAATTTCTCGAGATAGAGTTGACTCCACCATCCAACTCTCCATGTATAAAGGCTCTTCCTACCAATAGAGGAAGACCCTTCTATCCCACGAAGAGTTTTGAGTTGTCTGATTTGCGTGTCAAAAGCGCATGAGCTCCCTGATGTTGATGTCAGAAGAACGCTTTTCACAGCGTCAAAGTCACCAATGCCGGTCCTGGAGAAGCTCTTCAGCCAAACTTCTGCATAAAACAACAAAGAAGAAGTGTTTTAAACAGAAGTATCATCAGATGCGTGTTGAACGCTAACAAAGAACAGATGACAAGGCTTTTACGCCAGTGCTTCAATAAGGCTTTTACGCCAGTACTTCAGCAAGGCTTTTACGCCGGTGCTTCAGCAAAGCTTTTTACGCCAGTGCTTCAACAAGGCTTTTACGCCGGTGCTTCAGCAAGACTTTTTACGCCAGTGCTTCAATAAGGCTTTTACGCCAGTACTTCAGCAAGGCTTTTACGCCAGTACTTCAACAAAGCTTTTACGCTAGTGCTTCAACAAGGCTTCTATGCCGTTGCTTCATATGCACTTCATTAGCAAGGCTTGTTACGCTCGTCAAGAATTTACGCTCATGAGCAGCTGTTTTCAACAAAAATTTCGAAGGCAAATAATTGCTTACGATCGGACTTACCACTTAAGTCAAATGGTTTGGCTCTAATAGTGGTTGAATCTACGTCCGGTGACTGGGCGTACAAAGGAACGCCGTTGGAAAGCTTCGCCATTATCACTTGTTGGGGAACGACATTGCAAAAAGTTATCTTTAGAGGAATGAGAATGAGCATATATGAAATATTCTTGGCTATTTATAAAGACTAAAGAAACTGTTGGTATGAGTCTATTTCGGGAGAAGATCCTATTAAAAAGCTCTCGTAACCACAAGATATATGCCACGTGTTGGTTTGTTTCTTGGGAATTAACAACCATAGAAGCAGTCAAAAGAAGTGCTTAAACAATTCTGCGCATCAATAGATGAGATCAACAGCAAAATTTTATTTATAAGGGGAGGAGTGGCCCCTACAGATAAAAGAGTCGCAATACATAAAGCATTATTTTTCTTCTCCTTCGTTAGGCTGACGAAGGGAGGCACCGAACTCGCGCATATTGCGAATCCCAGAGCGACGCATCAGATTAAGAAATGCTTCTGTATCTCCTGGCCCTTCATACGCAGTTGGGGGACCACCATCGATGCGACTAAAGACTGCAGGAGTTACTCCAAAGCACTCTAAAAGGTTGCATGCTGCTCAAAATCAAGCCTGGAGCTCGAGGCCTCTTTGTTGGTAATCTCGTTCTTGGGCGCCATGTCACTATGAGGATGTGTGAAACCCATTGTTTGTAAATATATATTAAATAATGTTTCATTAATATTTCAAAATTATTATTATTAATATTAATACTAAATATTTTGGATGGAAAGAATTTCGAAAATTATAAATAACTTGGATTTTTGATTTTGAGCCCAGACCTAGGCCTGAGCCTGTATCCAATCCCCTTTCTTATTTTCCAAATCTTGGTTAACTAATATTTATTAAAAATAATAATAAAACATTTGGGCTGGTCCCGAAGGACCAGCAACTTCTCCCTAGGAACTGGTAAACCCTTCCTATTCTAACTCCCACCACTACAACATTCATTTTTTTATCTCCTTATAACTCCCAACCCATCAACTCCCCAACTCTCCATCTCCCTCTATTTACTCACCCCACGTTTTCTCTCCCCAACTCACGTTATCCCACTCCTTTCTCTCCTCCTCTTTTACTCATTCTCCTCCATACATTTTTCCAACGTAACACCCCACTCTCCTCCCTTTATTACCTCTCCTCACTTCCCACTATTCCCCATTCATAGAGAGATTAAACTCCTCACCACAAATCCTCACCCATCTCCCCATTATTACTCCCCTCACCTCCTCCCACGTTCTCCACAGAAAGCTCACAAATCTCTCAAACAACTCACCAACTCTCAACAGAGAGTAATCTCTTAATCTCTCATCTCTCTCTCTCACTTCCCCATTTTCTCTCCACTCCTGGAGAAAACCTATCCCTCCCGAAACCCTAGAAACCCGATCCCTTCCGGCGAGCTTCCCCGAGGCCGGCGACCCCCTTCGCGGCCATCCCGCCGACCGTGCCTCCGGCGTGCCCCCGAGCTCGCCTCGGACCCGAGCCCCCTCTCCGCGGCTCCCCCGCCGCTGACGAGCGCCGCTTCTCGCGCGCGACGCCCGCGACCGCCCCGGCCTACTCCGGCCGCCACTCGCCGGCTCCCCCGCGGGTCAGCCTTCGCGCGCTGCCCCCTCTGCGCCGGCTCCTCGTCGAGCCTATCTCCGGCGCGCACCCCCGCGCGCCCTTCTCGTCGTCTCCGTGCCCTCCGGCGCACGCTGCCATCTCCGGCGACCCCGCGCGCCCTTCCCGTCGGCTCACCGGCGACCGCGCTTCTCCGCCGAGCTTCCCTCGGCAAATTCGTCAGCGATTCCCTGCTGGCTTGCTGCTCCGGACTCACTGCTCTTTAGGAAGCCTTACTGTTGGTTCGGTCGTGCCCTAATTTCTGGTTCTTTGGTATTTCTCGACGTTGCTTCAACGACGCTGGTTCCAGCACTGTCTCGGGTTTCCGTTGCTGATCGGATCTCTATTATTTCTTTAATATTTTCTGAGAGCTCTAGCCGAGCACCGAGGTATAATTTCGCTGTCGTTGCTTTCATTTTCAGTAGTCGATGATGATAGATCGGTCCCCCGGATTCCCTTCGGGAAATCCGGATAGCTGCGTTATATTTTCGTTTAGCCGCGTTAGTTTATTTTTCCTGTGTTTTACCTGCGGGTTTGGTGTGAATTGGTTGGATTGGGATTCCCGGATATTTCGGGAATTATTCGGTGGAGTTGGAATTATTTTTCTATGGCTTGGGATTATTTTTGGTGGATATTCTGTGGACTATTTTGGGGTGGAAAATATTTTGCAGGAGTTTGTTGGCGCACTTCCCAGTTTTGGGTTTGTCCCGAAATAGAGGAAGTGCTGCCCAAATTTTTACAAAACTATATTTTTATTAATTTCAAAACTGGCTTTCGAAAATGAATTTCTAAAATCGATTTTCGGGCGACGACCGTACCGGTCTGTGGGCCACGGCGAAATGCAAACGCACCGGTCCGACCGGACGTTGTGGTATTAGCCGAATTTTGAGGAATGGACCGAGTCTGAGACTCTTAGTTTCATTTTAATTATTTTTAATATTTAGGCTATTTATATTAGATATTTAATTCCTGCACTTTAATTATTTAATTTCAGTCATTTTCTCTTATTTAATGTAAAAGAAAATTGTACAGGGCATAAGCCCACCCTAGGACCATTAGCTGTGCCATTGTATTGTGTAGCATAGATTTTTATCTTATTTTTTGGGTGGATGTGATCTTGGGTGGTTTTTGATTAGACGTTTAAATCGTAGTTAGAGCGTAATTTTATAATCAATTAAGAATTAATTAAATGGATAAAATATTAGTAAATAACTAGTTCACGATTTATCACCAAAAGAAACTGTATTTTTATAAATATAATACAAAAAACTCAAAGTTTTCCCAAGTTAAATTGATTCTTGTGTTATTTTCAAATAATCCAATTAACCGGTTTAATCAAACGCACGTAGTTGCGACGTAATCGTTAGCTGTAGTTTAATACAACTTAAAATCTGACTAGGACAGGACTACTAGAGATTGCAACTAGCACACTTAGTCTGGTTATTAAAGGTTCTAAGTCGAGTTCTCAACTGTAGGAACTCGAAGTTACAACTGACGTTCCTCCTCGGTACCGACTCGTCCTTCCAGTCAATCTAATACAAGGCAAGTTACGATTTGTGTATTCCTGTATTTTATTTAGTAAAGTTAAGATGCATGTTAAACCACACTGCTGGCACGGAACTCTACCGACTGTTACTGTTACTGAATCTGGGACTGGGGGAATAGTGTAAACGTTTATGACCAAAGCCCCTACTGAACTGACTGTGTTAGCTTACCCCTCTCACACACGGGGATAAGCCATATCGTATCGCTAGGATACTACTGTTTAACCCAAGCCGGTCATAGACGTTTGCATATTCAAAACGCACTGAACTGTTTTAAACTGCTGAAAATATTATTTCAACTGTTTATCCTGCACTTTCCAATTACTATTTAAGATGTGAGATGCATATTTCGTTCTTGCTCCCTCCTGACTGGAGACAACATTTTAGGTAACACTGAGGATGACGAGCTATTCTATTATGGCTATTATGACCCGGTTCTCTACCCTGCGACGGTACCGGAGCCGTCCTGGAGGACGCTGATTCTGGGATTACAGAACCAGATGTTTAGATAGTCTTTCTTTTCTGTATTTTCTTCTTTATTTTGAGTTTGTAGTTTTATTTCGGCATTTCATTTCCAGTTGTATTTCTGAATATTTTATTAAACAAAGTTTCAAATTCCGAATAGAACAGTTGTGACAAATGTACTTGTGTTGTTGTGAATACCTGCAATAGAACAGCTTACTGCCGCCATCTCAACAACGGTGCAGGCTGGGCATGATCCGGTTCGACCCAATTAGTTGGGATCGGGTCGTGACATGTTTTCAGTGGTGGCCCATGCAGGTCTCAACAAACAACAACTTAGGAAAACATACCTAGAAATAATTAGAACACTAGAACATTTGATTTGTCACAATATAGGTCCGATTTATATATAAATAAATATTTTTGCTTGATTATAGACTGGTAGGCTACCTTGCTTATGTGTGCGTCCTAAAGCCTTCCAGAGAATGACCATTGACAAGACCAAATCCTGCTGGCGATGAGGTGTCATCCCCGGATCATACCCCATCTCCTCAACCAAGCCCAGGGTCTTTCCCCTTGCGGCTGTTTGTCCGTCCGCATAATGCATCCAGTGAAGTTTTCCCTACACTGGCGAATCCTACCTCATCTCAAACTGAGATGCATTTCCTTGGTGGAGTATTCTTTTTTGTTGCTCCACCAGTACCAGCAATCACCTTCCAAATGGTTGTCCTATTTCAAGAAATCCTGGAGTTCCAGAAAGCTCAAGATGAAGCCCAGCAGGAACAGAAGAATATCACGAGAGAAGACATGAAGAACGTCAACGATGTAGCCTTAGTTATCTCCAACCAAGTTAGAGCAGAACTTTTGTCCTAGGAAGGATACCCCTGAAGATATTTGGGTCCCATCAAGTACTCTACTTCCGGCAGCCTTGTCGTAAGAAGCTATGGGCTTGTAACTACTGCAAGAGGCCTGGTCATCAGACCGTTAGTTGCCGCAAGAGATTGGGACAATGTTTGGCATGTGGATCTGCTAAACATCGGGTAAAGGACTGCCCTTATCTTTCCATCAAACCAGAGCTCATATCCCAGCAACACCTGTTAGGCCACAATCTAAGGACCCTCTTCCTATCCAGCAGACCCTGCCCCTTACAATAAGGCATGATTCAGACTCGAAGATCATAGAAGATGAAGGACCAGATCGATGAACTGAAGGCTCTAGGATTTATTCAGGGTGGAACATCACCTTAGGGAACACCTATCTTGTTTGTGCCCAAGAAGGATGGAACAACGGATGTGCATCGATTACCAGACACTAAAGAACAAGTACTTTCTGCCCGGATCGAGGATCTGTTTGATCTGGTTGTGTGGAGTTAGAGTGTTTCGAAGTTTGACTTAAGACCTGACCACCATCAAATCAAAGTCAGGAAAGAGGACATTTCCAAGACAGCGTTCGAACACCAAGTATGGGTAGTTTTCTTTGGTCAGGACGTTAGACTGACAAATGCTCCTGCTGTGTTCATGAATCTCATGAACAGAGATTTTTCATGAGTATTTGAATCAGTTTATCTTCTCCATAGATAACATTCTGATATACTTGAAGACTGAAGAAGAGCATGAAGAACACCTGACGAAGTTTTGGAAACTTTGAGGAAAAAGAAGTTTTTGGTAAGTTATCTGAACGTGGATTGTTGACAAGGTAGACTTTTTGTCAAGAGTAGAAATTTCGATGGAAGATAGTTGTTGTTGAAGAGTGATTCGGAAGGTTCTTGAACTTGGCCGGCTACTATCAGAAGTTCGTGAAGGATTTCGCCAAGATTGCTGAGCCAGTGACGAAGCTCACTTGGAAGGATGAAGAGTTCATCTGAACGAAAGTTTGCCAGACGGCATTGAGGAGCTGAAAAAGAGACTTACCACTACACCAATCCTTGCGCTACCCGCAGGAACCGGTGGGTTTTCAATTTACAGTAATGCCTCTGGAAGAGGACTGGGCTGCGTTCTTCAACGACATGGAAAAGTAATTGCTTACACATGTAGGCAACTACAGACTCATGAGAAGAATCATCCCACGCCTAATTTGAATTTACTGCAATTATCTTTGAAGCTATGGAAGCATGATTTTTATGGAAAGGGAGTGAAATATATACGGATTACAAAAGTCTGAAATATGTCTTCACTCAGAAAGGGCTGAATGTTAGACTAAGAAGATGGCTGAAGCTGATGAAGGATTTCCAACATCGACCCGCTACACCACCCGGGTAGGGCTAATGTGAATCGCTGATACACTTAGTCGATACCCAGTGGCAATGTTCTTAACCAAGGAGTGGCACCTACTAGAAGACGTCGAGAAGTTTGTACTGGAGATTATACTACCTGGAGATAGAAGGACGGAGCTGGATGCTGATTCAGTATTGATGAAGTTCGAGGCTGAGGGATAAAAATCAAGAGAACGTAGTTTCAAAACGAGGCACTTTGCAGGCTTAGAGCTCAAGTGTTGGCAGGAACACCTGAGGGTTTCTAAATTAATCAGCATAGGAACTCTGAAGAATGGTACGAGACTTTGCGTATCGGCTGACAAACGGAGGAACGAGTTGATGAAAGAAATGCACCAGTCGCAGTATTTCATATATTCAGGAGTTAATAAGATGTATCGGAATATGCCTCCATTTGATTGGTGATATGGAATAAAGAAGGACAATTCCAAGTATGGGATTAGATGTGAATTTGTCAACATGAAGAATTTAGCAAGAGGACAACAAGCTTGTTGAAGCCGCTGGACAATTCGGAGTGGAAGTAGAAGCATATAACAATGAACTTTGAGTAAGGATTGCCTTGTTCCCAAGGAGGGAAGGGCACCAATTGGATTATTATAAACCGACTGACTAAGTCGGCACACTTTATTTTCCTTCAAAGTTGGTTTATCCACTAAGAAGTGGGCAGCATTGTACGGGAAGCACATCTACCGGATTCATGGAGTACCGCGGGACGAGCAATCAGAGAGGTCAATCCAGACGCTTGAAGATGTATTGAGATTTTGCGTCTTGGAATTTGGTAGGTCTTGGGAAGACCAAATTGCATTTGGTGAAGTTTCTCCTACCAGAGGAACAATCAGTTTTGACGGAGCAGGAAATTGAGGCCAGCTCAGATGCTACACTTCGGATTCGAGCCATCACTTATTTTCTTATCTTTTCGTTCTAAACTTGACTGATGCTGACGAAGTTAGTCTAGTTTTGCAAGCTATCTCTTTATCAAGCTTGATCATGACGATATTTTATTGGGTGCACCCACTAACATATTGTCTAATCAGGACCGGTGCATGATGGTCTGATCAACCTCGTGTACTTTGGTTCGCTTTTGTTTTCCTTCTGCATGGATGTCACCATAAATGAAACTTGTCCCTAAACCGTCTCATCCATGACTGCCTTGGAAATTCTTATGGTTGGACCTAAGTTACGGGCGCAGTACCCGTACATGTTTGTCTTTCCTACCTTACTTTAAATTTCGAGGACGAAATTTTCTAAGGAGGAAAGATTGTGAAACCCATTGTTTGTAAATATATATTAAATAATGTTTCATTAATATTTCAAAATTATTATTATTAATATTAATACTAAATATTTTGGATGGAAAGAATTTCGAAAATTATAAATAACTTGGATTTTTGATTTTGAGCCCAGACCCAGGCCTGAGCCTGTATCCAATCCCCTTTCTTATTTTCCAAATCTTGGTTAACTAATATTTATTAAAAATAATAATAAAACATTTGGGCTGGTCCCGAAGGACCAGCAACTTCTCCCTAGGAACTGGTAAACCCTTCCTATTCTAACTCCCACCACTACAACATTCATTTTTTTTATCTCCTTATAACTCCCAACCCATCAACTCCCCAACTCTCCATCTCCCTCTATTTACTCACCCCACGTTCTCTCCCCAACTCACGTTATCCCACTCCTTTCTCTCCTCCTCTTTTACTCATTCTCCTCCATACATTTTTCCAACGTAACACCCCACTCTCCTCCCTTTATTACCTCTCCTCACTTCCCACTATTCCCCATTCACAGAGAGATTAAACTCCTCACCACAAATCCTCACCCATCTCCCCATTATTACTCCCCTCACCTCCTCCCACGTTCTCCACAGAAAGCTCACAAATCTCTCAAACAACTCACCAACTCTCAACAGAGAGTAATCTCTTAATCCCTCATCTCTCTCTCTCACTTCCCCATTTTCTCTCCACTCCTGGAGAAAACCTATCCCTCCCGAAACCCTAGAAACCCGATCCCTTCCGGCGAGCTTCCCCGAGGCCGGCGACCCCCTTCGCGGCCATCCCGCCGACCGTGCCTCCGGCGTGCCCCCGAGCTCGCCTCGGACCCGAGCCCCCTCTCCGCGGCTCCCCCGCCGCTGACGAGCGCCGCTTCCCGCGCGCGACGCCCGCGACCGCCCCGGCCTACTCCGGCCGCCACTAGCCGGCTCCCCCGCGGGTCAGCCTTCGCGCGCTGCCCCCTCTGCGCCGGCTCCTCGCCGAGCCTCTCTCCGGCGCGCACCCCCGCGCGCCCTTCTCGTCGTCCCCGCGCCCTCCGGCGCACGCTGCCATCTCCGGCGACCCCGCGCGCCCTTCCCGTCGGCTCACCGGCGACCGCGCTTCTCCGCCGAGCTTCCCTCGGCAAATTCGTCAGCGATTCCCTGCTGGCTTGCTGCTCCGGACTCACTGCTCTTTAGGGAGCCTTACTGTTGGTTCGGTCGTGCCCTAATTTCTGGTTCTTTGGTATTTCTCGGCGTTGCTTCAACGACGCTGGTTCCAGCACTGTCTCGGGTTTCCGTTGCTGATCGGATCTCTATTATTTCTTTAATATTTTCTGAGAGCTCTAGCCGAGCACCGAGGTATAATTTCGCTGCCGTCGCTTTCATTTTCAGTAGTCGATGATGATAGATCGGTCCCCCGGATTCCCTTCGGGAAATTCGGATAGCTGCGTTATATTTTCGTTTAGCCGCGTTAGTTTATTTTTCCTGTGTTTTACCTGCGGGTTTGGTGTGAATTGGTTGGATTTGGATTCCCGGATATTTCGGGAATTATTCGGTGGAGTTGGAATTATTTTTCTATGGCTTGGGATTATTTTTGGTGGATATTCTGTGGACTATTTTGGGGTGGAAAATATTTTGCAGGAGTTTGTTGGCGCACTTCCCAGTTTTGGGTTTGTCCCGAAATAGAGGAAGTGCTGCCCAAATTTTTACAAAACTATATTTTTATTAATTTTAAAACTGGCTTTCGAAAATGAATTTCTAAAACCGATTTTCGGGCGACGACCGTACCGGTCTGTGGGCCACGGCGAAATGCAAACGCACCGGTCCGACCGGACGTTGTGGTATTAGCCGAATTTTGAGGAATGGACCGAGTCTGAGACTCTTAGTTTCATTTTAATTATTTTTAATATTTAGGCTATTTATATTAGATATTTAATTCATGCACTTTAATTATTTAATTTCAGTCATTTTCTCTTATTTAATGTAAAAGAAAATTGTACAGGGCATAAGCCCACCCTAGGACCATTAGCTGTGCCATTGTATTGTGTAGCATAGATTTTTATCTTATTTTCTGGGTGGATGTGATCTTGGGTGGTTTTTGATTAGACGTTTAAATCGTAGTTAGAGCGTAATTTTATAATCAATTAAGAATTAATTAAATGGATAAAATATTAGTAAATAACTAGTTCACGATTTATCACCAAAAGAAATTGTATTTTTATAAATATAATATAAAAACTCAAAGTTTTCCCAAGTTAAATTGATTCTTGTGTTATTTTCAAATAATCCAATTAACCGGTTTAATCAAACGCACGTAGTTGCGACGTAATCGTTAGCTGTAGTTTAATACAACTTAAAATTTGACTAGGACAGGACTACTAGAGATTGCAACTAGCACACTTAGTCTGGTTATTAAAGGTTCTAAGTCGAGTTCTCAACTGTAGGAACTCGAAGTTACAACTGACGTTCCTCCTCGGTACCGACTCGTCCTTCCAGTCAATCTAATACAAGGCAAGTTACGATTTGTGTATTCCTGTATTTTATTTAGTAAAGTTAGGATGCATGTTAAACCACACTGCTGGCACGGAACTCTACCGACTGTTACTGTTACTGAATCTGGGACTGGGGGAATAGTGTAAACGTTTATGACCAAAGCCCCTACTGAACTGACTGTGTTAGCTTACCCCTCTCACACACGGGGATAAGCCATATCGTGTCGCTAGGATACTACTGTTTAACCCAAGCCGGTCATAGACGTTTGCATATTCAAAACGCACTGAACTGTTTTAAACTGCTGAAAATATTATTTCAACTGTTTATCCTGCACTTTCCAATTACTATTTAAGATATGAGATGCATATTTCGTTCTTGCTCCCTCCTGACTGGAGACAACATTTTAGGTAACACTGAGGATGACGAGCTATTCTATTATGGCTATTATGACCCGGTTCTCTACCCTGCGACGGTACCGGAGCCATCTCTGGAGGACGCTGATTCTGGGATTACAGAACCAGATGTTTAGATAGTCTTTCTTTTCTGTATTTTCTTCTTTATTTTGAGTTTGTAGTTTTATTTCGACATTTCATTTCCAGTTGTATTTCTGAATATTTTATTAAACAAAGTTTCAAATTCCGAATAGAACAGTTGTGACAAATGTACTTGTGTTGTTGTGAATACCTGCAATAGAACAGCTTACTGCCGCCGTCTCAACAACGGTGCAGCTGGGCATGATCCGGTTCGACCCAATTAGTTGGGATCGGGTCGTGACAGGATGGATGACAAGAGTGAAGAATTTCTTCTTATTTATACCAATTAAATCAACTCTTCATATTCTTCGTTGGAATCTGCTCATTATTAATGCAAACTCGGGGAAGCGAAAAGACATTCAAAAGTTTCGAGAAAAAAATTCATTTTGACGGTTAAGTGTTGACCGACACTATTGAAAATTACGCCGACTGTTGGATATCCCCGCTTTTACGCGGATGGCTGTTGCGTATCCCGACTATTACGCTGACAGGTCAAGTCTCAACTTTTACGCTTCTATTCAAAGTGTTTCAAATTTTGGAGACATTTGAAAACTTTGAAGGGGGTCTTGTAGGAGCGTAAAAAGTGCTTCAAAGAAAGATTCAAAGTGATAGATCATTCCACTCAAATTGATCTACTTTACGCCGCAGAGAGGCTAAATACTTTACGCCCAAGACAAGGCTAATCGCTTTACGCCTAAGCAGGCTGATCAGTTTTTACGCTCGGGTCTACACTTATGGTTTTACGCTCAGGACAAGCTAGCCACTTCTACGCTAGACAAAGCTGTCAAGTCTCGCATTTAATGCAAACTCTGACATGGAGATATTAATGATAGCATATATCACAGAATTCAAAGGGTTTTGTTTTTACACAGAGACCAATGTTGTCATTTAGTATGTAGATTGAGCTACTTTACGCTCACACTATGGCTTCTTTTATGCATAAAGACTATACGAGCTTTTACGCTCAACAGTTGACGTGTGCGTAAAGTCTATTTGAGCTACTTTTACGCTCAAGGTTATTTAACATCCACTTTACGCGGAAAGTCTATGTCAGGGCTATTTTACGCCTAGTCTACTGCTTTACGCTCAGAGTACATTGGGGCTATTTTTACGCCCTATTCTTTCTGACCAGCTTGGAACGTGGTTTGCCTACATGGCTTTCATGCCACACATCCCGAAGAACGTGTGTACGTGCATCCTATTCTTAATGAAATGATGGGACACGTGTCAACGTATACAGAGGATGACTCTGGTCGTGGGTGGCGGTTGTTGGCGTAAAGACGGAACTTTTGCTGAGTTTTTACGCACAGAAGCCCAAGTCTATAAATAGACTTATTTTTTTCTCATACACAAGGATAGAGACAGGAGAGAATACAGAGATCAGAACTCAGAGATTCCGATTCTCCAGAGCATTCTTCTTCAACCTTTCTTCCAGAATAGAGTGAAGCAAAGCAGGAAAGCATTCGGCTTCGCCATCAGTGCCCAAGTGCGTCGATACCTTTCTGGTGACTTAGTTCTTCCAAATTGTTCAACTTCAAGCAGCGATCTTCATCATCATCATATGCTCCAAGGAACAAAGTGATCATTTACAGATCAGACTTCTATAGCAATACTTTCCCAGAATCAAATTTGTACTTCTTATACTTTTTCTCGTTTTATTTTCAAAAGCCAATTTCTTCTGGCATTTTGTTAAGTGAAACAATCAGTCCTATTGTTTCCAATATCAGTTCCAGTCCAACAACACATAGCTGCTCATTCATATAGAACCAGTACATAAATAATACACAGGGCATGGTGTATATTCCAACTGATGTTCACTATCCTGGAATCACTGCTACCCTATAATCCAACTGTTTTATAGGTTAGTTTTAAAAGCCTAATCCTGAATTTGACTCTTCAATATAAGATAACATTTAGTCTTAAATTGGTTGTTGTACCATTCATCCTAAATATTCATTCTAAATAATTTAGACACCATTTCCTGCACAGTTGCTATTCCTTCCATTTGAATTCAGTCCTTAGAACAAAATACTAAAATCTAAATCTACAGTCTAGTGTTCTATTCAGGAATACTAATTGGTTTAATGCACTATTTGCAAGGAGACACTATGTAGTACCCCTTCATTATCTAACCCAATCATCAATTGAAGAGATGCCAATCTCAGATTTCTAATGCAGGAAAAATAAAGTAAGGAAGTAGACTTAAATCCAGGTTAGTGGTAATCTTGAGGGATATTGATATATGGCCAACCCTTATACTAAGACTATCAAGTTATTTGTTAAAACATCATTCTCTCTAATCATTTCTAGCAGCAGTCACCAGAAATTGGAAACACAAAGGCTAAAACCTGATATGGGTTGCACAGACCCTTCAGTAAAATAGGGTACTTGGAACAACCATCCCAAAGTCTAGACTGGTTTCAACAGTCTCAGAAATCCTGGTTTCTTCCTGAGTTTACTCATTCACAGTCCATGTCCAATTATCATGACAGTCCCACATGAACTTCATAGCAGTCCATGTCCAAAATTCAGGACAGTCCCACATGAACTTCATATCACAGTTAAACCTACAGACCATTGCAACCCCATTCCTAACATCCATAGGATTTATTCGAATGTAACAACAGTGTCCTAGCAGTAAATCTAACAGGAAGATATACACAACCAGTGGATAATTCATGGTTGATGAAACTGTAATTTCCAAAGAGGATGGCATCTTTCCTCATTACTGTTAATCAACAGAGGCCAATAAGTCTCACTGGTTGATTAAACAGTACTGGACCTAACAGTTTCCCCAACCTGTTTAACCAACTGTCCTGCTGCAATGGAAAAATCTAAACCATGATAGCACCCCTGGCATCACTTATGTTCCTTGGGATCTCAATTTATAATAACTAACAACAACCATTTTAAACTAGAATGGAGAACATTCAACCATCCTAAGCAACACATGATAGTTCTTAACATAAACTCAAGGTAAAGGAGAATTAGAGATTACCTGGTGGATCAAAACTCGATCGATCCTGAGATTCAAAGACACCTAGCTACTCCACTTGATCCAAATTCAAACCTCTGAAACAAGAGGTCGAACAGGTTGCAGGGGATGATCATAAAATGGTAAAATTGAATGATGTACCATACTTAAACAGGATACAATGATTTAATTGCAATCATAACATCGAATACCTACTTGTAGATGAACCAAAGATTTGATCAACTGGTCGTTCCCATAAATGGCCTGGAAAAACAGGGGCTGCTAACAAGATGGAATGATTCTCAAACCCACAGTCCAAAATGATTCATTCTAAAATTCATCAATATATCAAGAGTAGATCGAGATCTAAACGATTCAAGAACTGGGAATTAAATGGCAGTGAATTAGTTGGCTATAAAATTATTCTTATTCACCTGATTTGATATGCTTCGATCTAGAATTTAAGGCAATAGCTCCTTCACAGTTGATGATCGACTACAAACCAATGCCAAGTCCTCCATGGCCACCAAGCCCGTGCCAAGAAAGAATTGTAAGAATGAAGAGAGAAGAAAGAAAGGTTGTAGAAATAGAGAGGATTGTTGCTTGAGGAGGAAGGCTTAAATAGGCCAGGTAGCGTGGGAATTAGGTTATCGCTGGCGGAAAAATCCCCATCCTCTTCCTGACAATTCGATTGGGCACATGGCCGGCTGCCATGGCCGTTAGGAGTTTCAAATTTGAAAGGAGTTTCTTAGGCTAAGAAGGCTTAGCAGGAGAATAATGATAGGGCTTAGAAAATAATAGGCTTAGGTTTTAAAGACACTGGTTGGGCTGCCAGTGATGGGCCCAATCCAAGTGATGGGTTTAAATGTGATTTTAGCCCAAGGAAAATTTAAATGTTTACTAGAATGTGAATATGACTACACTCATATTTAATTATAATAAAATTTCCAATTTTATTAAATTAGCCTAAAAATTTAAAAAAAATTCAATATTTGGAAAGGCGGAGTTACAAATCTTCCCACCTTGAAAAAATTTTGCCCTCAAAATTAGAATGTAGACACAGATTCTAAAACTAAATCAAAGATAGTGAATCTAATAAGTTGTGTATTGAATTCAATTTATTTGAAACACAAAATACACTCAAGTGAACAAACTAGGGTATCGCTCACGCATCTCGTCCTCACGCTCCCATGTGGACTCTCCCGGAGAGTGGTGTCTCCACATGACGCGGGCAAGAGGAATGGTCTGGTTCTGCAGTCGCTTCTCCCTCCGGTCCAGGATTTCTACTGGCTGCTCCTCGTAGGTCAATCTCGGGCCCACCTCCAGCTCGAAATAGTACACCACATGGCTAGGGTCTGGAATGTAGCGTCGGAGCTGAGACACATGGAAAACATCGTGTACTCCCTCTAAGCTAGCTGGAAGTGCTAGTCGGTATGCCACCTCGCCAATCCGTGCCGTCACGTCGAAAGGTCCGATGAATCTCGGACTGAGCCTTCCGCCTCTGCCGAATCTGATGACGCCCTTAGTCGGTGAGATCTTCAGGAATACTCTGTCTCCAACCTCGAACTCAAGTGGCCGTCTGCTGCTGTCCGCCTAATGCTTCTGCCGATCCTGCGCAACTCTGAGACGCTCTCTGATCAATCTGACTTTCTCAGCTGAGTCTACCACCATCTCTGGTCCAAGTAAAGCTCTCTCGCCAACGTCGTCCCAAGATAACGGTGTACGACATCTCCGTCCATACAGTGCCTCAAACGGGGTCATCTCAATGCTGGCCTGATAACTGTTGTTACAGGCAAACTCCACAAGGTGCAAATGGTCCTCCTACGAAGTCGAGTGCGCAAACTCGAAGCATGTCCTCCAGCGTCTGAATTGTCCTCTCGGACTGTCCGTCTATCTGTGGATGATAGGCGGTGCTGAACTTCAACTGTGATCCCAAGCTCATCTGCAGACTCCTCCAGAAGTGTGATGTGAAGCGGCTGTCTCGATCTGAAATGATGCTCACCGGCACCCCGTGAATCCTCACAATCTGACGCATGTGGAGGTCTGTAAGCTTCTCGGTCGACAGCCCAATCTTAAAAGGAATGAAATGAGCGAACTTCGTCAGTCTGTCCACGATCACCCAAATAGCGTCCTTGCCACTTGGTGTACGTGGTAATCCAGAGACAAAGTCCATGGTGATGTGCTCCCACTTCCATTCCGAAATAGGTAAAGGCTAGAGTAGTCCTGCTGGTCTCTGGCGCTCCACCTTGACTTGCTGGCACACAAGGCATCTGGAAACAAATCTGGCAACCTCTCTCTTTATCCCATACCACCAAACATACTCTCGCAAATCCTTGTACATCTTGGTAGACCCAGGATGTATAGAATACTTCGACTGGTGGGCCTCTTGCATCACCTCCTCCCGTAGATCTTTGGGCACACACAACTGGGTTTCGTGCCTCAGGGATCCGTCCTCTGCAATGGTGAAGTCGTCGAGCAAACCTGCCTCCGCCAGAGCTCTAAGACATCGGAGCCCCTGATCAAAAAGTTGGGCCTCCTTGATCTTCTCTAACAATCCCGACTGTATCTGCATGTGCATCATCTGACCTCCATATCCTGGGAGAACAATCTCAATCCCAAGGCTCTCTAGATCCTCCAAAAGATGACGGTCCATAGTGAGATACATAGCAATAGGATATCGACTGAGAGTGTCTGCTACCATATTCGCCTTTCCAGGGTGGTACTGCAGACTGATGTCGAAGTCCTTCATGAGTTCCAGCCATCTGCGCTGCCTCATATTTAGCTCCTTCTGAGTGAAGACATACTTCAGGCTTTTGTGGTCTGTGAAGATGTCCACTCGCTCTCCGTACAGGTAATGCTTCCACAGTTTCAAGGCAAAAATGACTGCTGCAAGCTCCAAGTCATGTGTAGGATAATTCTTCTCATAGGGCCTCAACTGTCTAGAAGCATAAGCTATAACCTTCTTGTTCTGATCAAGCACACATCCCAATCCCTTCCATGAAGCGTCACTGTAGATGACGAATCCTCCTGATCCCGATGGTAAAGCTAGAACTGGCGCTGTCGTGAGTCTTTTTTTCAATTCTTCAAATGCTGACTGGCAGGCGTTGCTCCTCGTCCTTCCGCGTAAGCTTCGTCATGGGCTCTGCTATCCTGGCAAAATCCTTCACGAACTTCCTGTAGTATCCTGCTAGTCCCACGAAACCACGAATCTCAGCTACTGATGTGGGAGGTGCCCAAGCTTCTACTGCTTCAATCTTCTTGGGATCTACAAAAATCCCTTCCCTAGTCACCACATGCCCCAAAAACTCCACCCGGTCCAAGAAAAACTCACATTTCGAGAGTTTCCCGTACAGCTTCTTCTTCTGCAGAATCTCTAAAACAATCCGCAGATGCTCTACATGCTCCTCCTCTATTTTCGAATAGATCAGAATATCGTCAATGAAGACTACGACAAACTTATCCAAATACTTGTGAAAAACCTTATTCATTAGGTTCATAAACACAGCTGGGGCATTGGTGAGTCCGAACGGCATCACCAGGAACTCATACTGGCCATATCGGGTGTTGAAGGCTATCTTCGGAATATCCTGCTCCCGAACCTTAATCTGGTGATACCCCGATCGAAGGTCAATCTTGGAAAAGACCCTCGCTCCACTCAGCTGATCAAACAGCTCATCAATACGTGGCAAAGGGTACCTATTCTTGATCGTGATGTTGTTGAGTGCACGGTAATCGATGCACATCCTCACCATCTATCCTTCTTGGGCACGAAAAGTACCGGTGCTCCCCAGGGTGAAGCACTGGACCGATTGAAACCCTTTCCCTCTAGCTCATCAATCTGGGCCTTCAACTCTGCAGCTTTCTTCGGGTTGATCTTGTAACAATGTTGGGACTTCGGCGCTGATTCGGGCACTAAGTCGATGCTAAACTCCACGTCTCGATCTGGCGGCAATCCTGGCAACTCCTCGGGGAAAACGTCGAGAAACTCTGCAATCAGCGGATGCGGCAACTCCTGGTCTTCTGCAATAGCTCAAAAACATATAACGCTCCAGTCCTAAAATATGTAGGACTAGGAACGTAGACATGCCAGCTGTATACATACAAAGTACATGGCCTTGTATGTATACATAAGCTATAAAATATAGTAATCCAAGACAAACTAAATCTCATCCACAATGAAAAGAATAATAATATAAATATCAACTCGAATATTTATGGTACAATCGTTGGGCGGAGACAAAGTCCACTACCAACTATCTTAATAAAAGAAATGTACATGAATCGAAAAATGGCAAGACGAACCAAGCGCAATCGTCTTCGGAAGAATGGAGGAGACCACGGCCTTGGCTAGGATACCTGCGGAAAACATGAACACACACCTGGGAAAAAATCAGATCCTCAGACGTACGTAGCAAGATACATGAAGAACAAGCTAATATGAACTGTCAGAATAAAGTAATATATAAATGACTATCCTAGACACAAATATGCAAAGGAGATTCTAACCGCCTAATGTGCAATTTAGAGGACAACTTTCATGCGCATGGGTGGGATTTTAGGCTATGTGTACGTAACTGGCATCCAGTCATCTGTATCCGTCCGTAATGTCTAAAATGTCAGAGGGCATCTGCAAATAAATCGCCACAGTTCCATCCGGAGACTGTGGTTTACCTGTTTAGCTTCCCATACGTACTAGCGACTGTCCTCCCCCAATATATCCCATACTGTTCAAGTCATTTCCATGGCTCGTCCAATTTTGTAACTGCTTGAGTCTCTAAAACCCTAGTCAAAGCAGTTACTATCATCTACCGTTACACGACTTTAGAGATAGCTAGTCAATAAGTCGTGCCCCTAATAAAATGCCTCAAACCGTGTAGTGTAAGTGTCATGGCCAGCGGAGATATAAAAATATCCTGCAATAGGAGGGTAGTCCGCTAACACTAAGTTAACATGCATATAGTAAAGTAAAACGACTAATAGAGTCGCTTGCACCCAAGTGTGGCTTGGACGCGCAGTTTATAACAAAGAAAATTAACAATATGAAACAAAATAAATAATACAGAAATAAATAATTTGACAGTTAATTAGCAAGGTATACTTGCCTGGTGAGTCGCCTGGTGAGCTGCCTGGTGTGGTACAATAAAGGTGGCACAAGATCGACTTCGGTGTTACAACTATGCAAGGGAGCCTCTGATGATGGCACGGACAGTTCCATTGGGTCCAGAAGGGTCAAATTAGTTGGATTGGACATAAGGCAGTATGGAATTGGCGACAGAAAGGGAATAAAGGAGATTGGGTATGGAAAAGAGGAAATCAAAGAAAATAGGCAATAATAAATATATATATATACGATTTCCAAAAAATACTTATAATTCTTTGAAAACCATACTTACTAGTAAAAGTAAAAATAATTTTTTGTTAAATACTTGAAAATATATTTTATTAGTCGAAATATATTTTTAGATAAATACTAGTAAACATAAAAAATAAAAAACGTTTTTAGGCTAACTCTAAAATAAACCCATATTTTTATATAATTAGAAATAATATGTTTAGGGTTTCTATTCCCCAAATTTAGAAAAATAACCCAAACAAATACTCTAATTTGTTACTAGCAAATTTTTAGAGATTATTAATAATTTACCCCAAAATAAGTTTACAAATTAAGATGACCATATGATTGATAGTATCAATAAACTAATAATAATAATAATAATAATAATAATAATAATAATAATAATAATAATAATAATAATAATAATAAAGAAAGGAAATAATAATAATGATAATAATAATAATAATAATAATAATAATAATAATACTGATAATTATAATAATGATAATGATAATAACATAATTAATAAAACAACAAAACGTAAAAATAAAAATAATAAAAAAAACAATCACAAAAGCTGTTGTCCTCTGTTCGAGAGAGGAACGAGAATGTAAAGAGAGAGAGAAGGAAAGGAAAAGGGGAGAGAAGGAGGCGAGCGGCGGAGTGAGTGAGCGAAGGCGGAGGGGTGACCGGAGTAGGAGCCGAGAGAGAGGGTGAGGTTCGGAGAGCGCGCGTGTGGCGGATCTGAGCGCTGGGCAGCGCTCGGCAGTGGGGTTTTGTCGGCACGACGGCTATGGCGCTCTGCGGAGGCGGCAAAGCTGCGGAGAGGGTCGGCTCGGTCGGCCTGTGGTGGTTTAGGCTCGGTGCGGGAGGAGGGAGTTCGGGTGCTCTCGGCGATACGGGGGCGGTCGCAGGCGGGGAGCTCGGCTGATATGGGCGGCTCAGAAGGGGAAGGGCGGACGGCGGTCACGGCGCGGGCTTCCCGTGTGCGCGGAGGAGCTCCGGCACGGCGGGGCGGATGGCCGGAGATGAAGGTTAGGGTTTCCTATGTATTTTTTTTCTTTTTCTTGTGGCGGATTGGGGGTTCCGGCCGGTGATCCTCGTGGTGGCGGTGGTGAGGATTTCTGGGTCGGGGTAGCGGCCTGGGGATGGTCCTTGGTCGAACGGAGGCTGGTGGTTTGGTCGCCGGGAGATGGAGACGGTGGTGGTGGTTCTATTGGTGGAGTCGGAGTCTGTGGTGGCTGGTCGTATGTATGGTCGAAAAAGAGGAGATGGAGTGATGTTTGCTGCGGCGGTGTTCGTGTTGTGGCCACGTGTCACGACCCGCACCCAGTTTTCGGATACGAGACGTGTCCAAGTCCAGCCTACACCGCAGTGTCGGCGGTAGAACGCTGTCTAGTACATAAACAAGTCGCAGAGGCAGTCTAGATCTCATCCACAAAATATGATACAATTCACCAATATAAATGAAACTGAATAATGAATGATAATATAAATAGTATATCCAGTTTATCAAGAATTTCCAAGTCTCGTCCGGTGGACACAAATCCATTACCAGTAGACGGATAAAATAGAACATGAAATAGAAATAACGGAATCAAAACTGCTAATCATCAAAGTACCCTCGTCTGCAATGGTACCGTGGTCCAATGCTGGCTCAAACCTACTCGCGTGCACCTGGCTCAATACTTGACTAAAACCTGAAGAGATCATCAGGTCCTCAGAGGACTAGCAAGATACATAATATACAAGCCTTTCTAGCAGTTTAACATGCATGAAAGAAATCTAAGATAAAAGCAGGAGAAACTAAACAAGCGCGAGACATGAATATAGGAACAGCTACGTATAAATGAACTGCTGAAAACAAGTAAACGAGAAAATCAAGGCAATACCAACCCTCGCCCCGATTGTGGACTCGCAGGTCAGTTTTGAGACAAGTCACCCTCGTCCCGTGTGTGGACTCGCAGGTGCAATGGACAACCCTCGCCCCGTTTGTGGACTCGCAGGTTGGAAACAAACAAAATAAAAAAAATAGCAGTTCAATCTATAACGTGATCGTCCTACGAATATACAACTCAACCAGTACAAGAGAAAAGCAGGTCTAATAAAGCTACAAGGCTAACTGTGAGCAATGGCAAAGCACAATGTCAGCGGTGAACTGAATAATGAAGCAGAGAAACATGTAAATAAAACTGTAACGAAAGGCAAGGTATACTTGCCTGTGGTCCTGAGCTACTGTACGGTTCGAGCACTGAGTCGGAGTCCAAGTAACCTATTTATGAATTAATAGGATCAAGATACAATTTTAAGAGTATAAACAAGCTTATCTACTTAGTTTGTTAGGTTCCTAGATCATTCTATACAAATTACCCATTTTAGGCTTTCACTTACTTATTAGGCTTGGTCCCTTCTTAACCCTCTTGGTTCTATACTGGAGGGTGATGCTAAGTTACCTAGTATCTTTTTAGTAGGCTAACCCATATTTATCTATTGTCATTTGGTACAAAATATTGGCAACCACGTACTGCCAACTCTTAATGGTTCCTAAGTCTTATACTCAAGCTTATTTTAGCGTATTGTTATTGATCATGCTACGATAGCAGGTACTACTTCCTGCCTGTGCACCATATGAGTGCCCTTAGGACATTGTATTAGGAAGGATTTTAGAACAACACATACACAAAACTCCTTATAACATACTATGGTGCAACATCTACATATCTAAAATAATTCTCATACTTTTAAGAATAAACACTGCAAAGTGAACTTGAGGTCAGTAAAAAATTAAGGACTACATACAGATTTATTGTATAAAGGATTCTCCTTCCAACTTGAACATGACCAATTATAACGGCAAACCAAACTGTATGATGATTGTTAATTGAAAGCTATAAGGTTACAAATTAGCAAATTAGGACATTCACAGGGAATAGGAGTTGGGTTGGCAAGTGTAATAGCATATAATGGTGTTCTTTAGTATAGGCATGCACACATACAAACAAAGAGGCAGTCAGAGGAATCTCCCCAACGTGATTTTGAGGCATTGATCAATTTAAATTATATCTACACTGCCCGTAGACTACTTAATCTTGACCACAACTCTTTTAAGGGTCTCTTCTTCCCATGGTCTAATGTCCTGTTGTATGCATCATAGCAAGACACAAGGTGGTACCAAGAAAAATTTCAAAGGGATATACATTTCTTCTATCGGCCTCACTTTACATTCTGAAGTAATGGCATTGTCTGTCTCTGTTACAAAGGGTCACTTAGCTAAGATATAAACTCAGTCTTGTGTTTCAGAGGCATAAGCATTGCTTGGCCTTCTTACTGACCTGCACAAGAATAGACATAGGGACTGCTACCTATTACCCAGAGTAGTACAACTTGATAGACACCCTCTAGTACTACGCCCAATTATCTTCCCAGGTAATTAGTAGGGTCCAACCACTCAATCCTTGCCTTGTCTAACATAGAATGCTCAGGTTTGTCTCAAGGCATCCTCCTGACGTGTCCTGATATTTCCTATCCTTTACCGAATTCTCCTTCATCAGTTCTAATAATACTAGGTAGTAGCTCTGTTACAGTTTCCTGGTAGTACAGAAGTATTAATCTCCACTGGTACTCCAAGATACCTTAACCACCTGGCACAGGATATGAGTTCTGAATGTGAGCAGTTGGTAAGATAAGGGTACCCTTAATAACCCAGTGCAAGTGCAACCCATATCTGAATGCCAAGCAATGTGTAACCTAATTGTAATGCAACTTCTACAAGTCATGAGACAACCGATCTCTCTGACATTCGAATAGCTACTGTACTTGCCTATATGTGGGACTGTTAACATTAAATAGGCTTAACATTCCTTACTGTGCTTACAGGAATTTGTTGGTACTCTGATACATGGAAGTATCTCATGTTTTTGTTACATGCGAGTACCTCCCTGTTACTGTACCTATATCTAACCCTACCTCCATTGCGATAACTCTAACTTGGTGGTATCTCCTACTGCTGCCCAGGTTAAGTACAGACCTAAGTAGTCTGTCCCCAAGCCAAACATAACCTAGTGCAGGTTCCCTTTATACTAATTTAAGTTAACATCAATTGCATCATCATCGCAAATGCGACTGATACTCATCGCTGATACAAGAAATATGCTTCCCTTTGACAGTAGGATAGCCCCCCCTTCGGTCTAAGATTTGGTACCCCTTCGTTTAGGCATTAGACTGATACCATGTTGGTATCGAATTATACGCAATTCTTATTTCTAATTTCTATAGGACATTTATAGGCCAGAGGGTTACTATTTTTACTATACATAACCTATCTTTGCTTATATCCCACAGAGTTTGCCTTAGGTCTGATCACAAGCGATCCCTCCTACTACTATTCCCGTCCCAGATTCCTTAGGATTTTCACTAACAGATGGTGCATTAAGACCCCCTATCACGAAACCATGGTCATCCCATAACCCATACCACTACACCTTCATCTAGGATTTCATTTAGGAATTAACACAAACACCTCTATCCCCATTTAGACATGATGAGCTAATTAGATCTTAAGAATCATAGGGAATGGTTACCTATTTCGAGGATTGAGAGAGCCATCCCTGTCGAACACCTTCTTGATCAATAGTCCTTCATGAACTCAATGAGGTGAAGAATAATTTAGGTTTTTTCTTTTGTGATCGGCTACCGCTCCCTTTATATACGATATGGGAGAGCTTTAGGTTTGGTCGAAGGAAGATAGAATAGAAATCTGTTTGAATTTGATTTCAGTTGATCCCGATCAGCTGCAAGATATGGAAGGAATCCTCCAATCGAGTTTGGGTTACATTCCCAGAGTCTAAATCGAGAAGGGGCCGGCCAGACTCAATTGGGTTTAGGAAAAATTGAATTGGGTGTTTTGCATTTAGGCTTTTTTTTGTAACCAGTCTTGCAAAAGGCCACACTTCCTTTTCTTATTAACTACCTAGGGTTTATCTAATTTAAACCAATGAAATGCAAATACCCCCTTGCTGCTTTTATAGTTACTTAGGAGACAATAATAGATGTATATATTACATATATACATTTATTATTCAAATATCTATTCATTAAAATAAGCTGAAAAAATATAAACAGGAAAACTGGGCTAATGGCTCACAAACCTACCCACCTTAAAATAATTTCGTCCTCGAAATTCAAATAAAGTTGTGATGAAAATGAATAGTCAAAATTTGTTATTACTAAAATGTTTCCATGTTCTCACAAAACCTAATATAGGACTCCCAACTGTACTATTACTATGATCTATCATGAACTTCCGTCAACTCCTCCCTGTGCGGCTGGTAGTGGTGGGGCAGTCGCATTTCTTTTCGGACAAAATCGAGATATGTGTTGGTTGGAACCACAAGTCCAACACAACCCTAACCGTTTGCGGCACTTTTCTTGGATGTGGCCCCTCTTCATGCAATACTGGCAGGTGGGAACGTCTTGGACTTGATATGGAGCTGCTTGTGGCTGCTGCTGATACTGTTGTGCTGCGGTCTTCTCTGGAATATTGGATCGCTTTGCCGCTCTCGGTTGGTTGCTGCTTCCTCCTTGTGCGTCTCTGTCTCTTTTTCGCTTACGCTTCAATTCTGTTTCTACTACCTGTGCGACCTTCAAGATCTTTTCGTAAGTTGTGGCCTGGCTAGTGGCGATGGCGATGCGGATTTCATATGAAAGTCCTTTCCTGAACTTCTTGGCTTTGGCTGCAGGGGTCAAGGCGTCTGCAAAGCGGCTGAGGCGGGAGAACTCTGCGGTGTACTCGTCGACGGAGAGGTTGCCCTGTTCTAGGTTCTCGAACTCGTTCTCCAACTCTTCACAGGCTGCTTCAGGGAAGAATTTCGTCTTGAACAGCTCCTTGAACTCCTCCCAAGTCACGTCTGGCGCGGTGAACCGAGGCTCGTCTCTGTACCACGTGTGGACGATGTCGTAGAGCTGCATGCCGGCATTCTCGACCTTCAGGTCTTCTGGAACTCGAGCCCTCCGAAGGTTGCGGTCTACGTTCTCTAACCACTCATCCGCGTAGAGAATCCCTTCCGTTCCTTTGAATTCTCTGGGCCTAAGGTCCGTAAAATTCTTGGAAGTTCCAGGGCGCGGTCGTGGAGCATCTCTAGTCTGGATAGCCTCTCTCAAGGTGTCACGGAAAACGTCAGCCTGTTGCGTCTGAGAGGTCATCATCTGCTGGAAGATCCCAAGAAGCGTGGCGTTGTCCAGCGTAGGTGGCGGAGGCAGAACATATGCTGGATGTCCGGCAGACGCTGGATACGTCGCTGGTGCAGGGCGCATGGTAGGTGCTAGATACGAAACATATGCTGGCTGGAAGGGTGCCGGCTGATGGAAGGGTGCTGGTGGAGGAAAGTCGTCTCTGTGGAATCTTGAGTACTGCGTTTGAGCCGGGTTGCCCTGATGAGTAAGCTGGCCTCCCTGCTGTTTGCAAAAATAAAAGTATGAACTTTATTGATACAAACTTTGTAAAGATTACAAGAATTCTGGGAAAGTACAACTGTAGGAATCCAATCTAGAAGACGATTGCTTTATCCCTTGGACGATGTGAACTTTGAAGACGATAACCTCTGAAGTTGAAGGCAAAAGCCTCGGAAGAATGCAGCAGCACTTGGGCAAGAACTCCTGGACTCTCTGATAATTCTGAATTTTATGTCTGATCCCCTTGAATGAAGACTTGAAACTCTATTTATAGAGTTCTAGAAATAACTAACTCTTAGTTATTCTGAACTGCGCATGCTGGATTGCGCATGAATTGGATTCCGCAGCTATGGACTGCGCAGACAGTTGTCTGATCGTGGGCCAACTGTCTTGGACACATGGCATCATTTGATTAAAATGCGCATGATCGTGCATAGACGGTTGCCACGTAATAAGCAATTGATGGCATGAATGCCACGTGTATTTTTTCAGTTGTATTGATAGAGTGTGCAACCTGAATTGCGCTGGCATCGGGTTGCGTTGGGCTATCTTGCGTAGTAATGGATTGTGCAGCAGATAGGCTGGCCGATTGCGCTACATGTACAGCTGTCCAGCCGTTCTCGAGCGCTATGCGGCACAATAAACGAACAGTCTCCTCGTTCTTCGTGCTGTCAGCTGTCAGAAGATTTGATTGTGTCAGGTAATGATGACATTGCCACGTCAGCCTGCGCAGTTGAAAGTGTGCGCAATCTGGTATACGCAATCTGAATGATGCACAATCTGATCTCTGTGCAGTTCATTTGAAAGTTGTATTTCTTGATTTTCTGACTTTGTTGATAGGTGCAACTTGATTTTTTAGGACCTACAAGACCCCCTTCAAAGTTTTCGAAAATTGAATTTATTCAAAGTTTTCGAAATACTTTGAATTTCAAATTTTAAATCAAGTTGCGCATATGTGAGCTGTCTGCTCAATTGGATGATTCAACCCAACTTTTTCGGCGCAATCCGAGGCGGCCGTTACCCTTTTGAAAAACTATAAATAGTTCCTCATTCTCTCACTGTCATTCTTTACTTGCCTTCGAATTTTCAAAAGAGAACTTCTTTGAGCTTCCCCGACTCTTCTCGTCAATCTCCATGGCCCCCAAGCGATCCTCCGCCGCTGTTAAGGGCAAGGCCCCCGCCGAGTCATCGGCTAGGGTTGCGCCTCGACCTTCTCGTCACGAGACCGCGCATCCCACTTTGCTAGGTAGATGACTCAATCAAAAACTCTCTTTAGGGTTTTTTGATTTCACTGTTCTTCAAAATCTATCTCTTTTTAGAGATGTGATCATACTGCGCCACCCTTTTTAGGGTTTTGGTTGCACGAAACAGTTTATTCTTCATTTTTATGAAGAATAACTTCTTGCGCAATCGGTTGAACTGCGCTGGCAAAAGTCAGCATAATTTGCTGATTTGCGCGAGACTGCCAGCGCAATCTGATGTTGGCGCAAACTGTTTGTTATGCAGTCTGATTGTTGCGCAGTTTGATTATTGCACAATCTGATGGTTGTGCAATCTGTTGGTTGCGCAATCTGATGGTTGCGCAATCTGATAATAGCATCCTTGATTTTTTTCTTGTGCTGAATTTTTTCATTTTCTCTGTTTGATGCAGTTAATACCAGAGAAGATCCCGAGTATGAAACTTTTGTAGGAACTCTTGCAGAGTCTGAGTTCAAAGAGGACTTGTCTCACGTATTGTATCCGCAACATGTACTTCCGTCTTCTCGCCAGACCATTTTGATAGCACAAGATAATGATATATTGCTATGTCTGATGAATGGACAGCCTCTACAGACTGCTGACGCAATGACCCACAGAAAACCCATGTTTCTGTTTGGTGAAGCAATTGATAAAAGTTCTCAACCACGACCACGTAATGAGCAGAGAACTTTTCAGAGGAAGGATAGACTAGTCCTGTTACCAGATATTGCCAGGTGCCTTCCGTTGGCATGATATGCTCATGCTAGCTACCCATGAGGATGGACTGGGACATTACTCCTCTTTAGCAGGCTCGGACAGGGAAAATCTGCGTCAAGAAGGACCGGAACAATAAGGACATATTCTATAGCTCGTCTGAGCGTCATAGTACTTTGCTCAGAGGACTGAAACCATGATGCATCCCTCCGGAGAATTCCTCTCTGTTACTGCCTGTGAGGACTCCCATCTTTGCGAATGAGTACGCAAAGGTTGAAGGTAGTTATCCGGATTAAGACATCCGGTTAACAGGTCTGGTAAACCCAGACATTAAAAGGTGGAGCTCCATAGCAAATTGGGTACTGGTTCAATTTGGAGAAAAACTCAGAGAAATTGATCTGTATCAGACGGTACATGCTACCGTATATGGTTTCTACCTAAACCCTCATATGTTCTTAGCATTGGTAGAGAGGTACAACTACAGGACAGGGACGTTCATGACGCCCTGCGGAGAGATGGGGTTGGCTCTCCACGAGATGAAGTATATCTCGTACTTGCCAATGGCAGATTTTCCGTAAGAGGAGTATGTCCCGACTAATGACGAATTAGAGAGACTTCGTCAAGAGAATTCAAGGATGGTGGAAGTCTTCGATGAGTTGTTGTGTCATTACAATGTATGCTCCTTTTACTATAAGAGTGGCTCGTCTGGTACATGCTACTCTTCGAAATGGCTGACTTATCTTTTTCTCAACCATATTATTGAGAAAAAGACAAAGGATCACGACTCGTGCAACCCAGACTTCTTCCGTCCCCTCAGCGATAGTGAAGTGATAAAGCTGATGGAAGAAAACAAGAGAATAGATATTTTAGTAGAGGATGAACATCAATATCCGCCTCTTAAAGTTGGAGAATTTGTTGAGAGCCATGTAAGAATGGGCTACAGGTCCATGTCCAAAGAAGCCCAGTTAGCAGGATTTCTGACGTATTAGCTCCACCGCTTCGTCATGCCTGGGGCAAGTGCTGTAGACCTCTTCCACCGCGGTATCCTTTTTGCGGCTGTCCGGTTAGTCTTCGGCTACCAGATGGATCTACTATCAGCGATGACTTGCAGAATAAATGCAAGTCTTCGTCTGTACGTAGATTCCAAGCTTAAGGGTAAGTGTGATAAAGGTACTTTCCCCAGATTGGAATTACCCTATACTTACTTATTCGGATGGCTATTCCTGCACCATCCATCTCTGATGAATCCTGCCATGGGAGCAGTGGATGGCAGTTTTCTGCGCCGGTTCTCAGAGAGTCGATGGCTATACACTAGCCTGAAAGATTGGAGACGCACTTTGAACCTAGGCAGAGGATGGAATTTTTTTTGCTCTTCCCCTCCAACGGGTTATGAGTTCATGGCACCAAACATGGTCGACCTTGGGAGGCAGACTATTGGCCGAACAGCTTTTGAATGGTTGAAGGCAATCAAACCGTCTCATCTGGTATATAGATTTGAGGAAGAATGCTTTTTGGAGCCATATTTGCCAAGCCGCTTCGCTCGTCAGTTCGGATATGACCAGTTCCACGTGGGCAATGCAATAACTTGCTTACGAGGAACGGGATACTTGATCGACGGTGCCAGAGCGTGGGCTTACTACAATGCTCGAGGCACACAAGCAGTGTTCTCAATGCCACCCAGAAATAATAATGGTCCAAGAATGCTGTATACATATTCACAATTTATACAGCCGCGAACACTTTTGCCGAAAACTATAGCCTTGTGGATAGTTTTGCAACGACAAACCGTCTGAGGAAGGGAGCAACTGACGTATTGGCTCCTAATAATGATGAGGAACATGAGCCAATAGATGATCCGCTGGAGGCTTCTAGGGAAGCCAATTTCCCTGAAGAAGTTAATCAACCTATAAAAGTCTCTCTGAAGGTTGTTAAATCTCCGGCCAATGAGAAGAAAAGAAGAAGGGAAGAACCTTCTGCCCCTATCGTGAAGAAGAAATTAATTCTGGAGCATTCTTCAAAGAAGGTTACCACAAGATCTCAATCTCGGCAGCTGGCCGAGACAATCCAACAAGAAGAAGCCGCTACACCGATCTCTGTTAAAAAACAAGTCGATATAGTAAACGTAGAGAGTCCTGAGAGGCCTCTATATAGAAAGAATATGGCTCACAGGAGAAGGAAGAAGACAGTTTCTCCTCCGAGGTAAATTTTGTCTTCAGTAGTGGCTAACGCAGTAGCTGGGCTCACCATGCCATCTCCAACCCCTGTTTCTGAGTCTGGGCATAAAACTCCTAGCCCAGAACAGAGGGAGGAGAATGAGCAGAGGGAAGAAATTGACCGAAGAGGTGAGGCCATAGAGCCTAAAGACAATATTACAGAGGCAGAGCATGAAACTCTGTAATCTCCATTGCCAGCAGCAGCGGACATCCATCTTCCTGTCACACCGGGAGCAACTCGTGAAGAAGAAGATCGTCTGATGATCGAGGCTTTAGAAAACTGTGACTTCGGCTCACAGGAGGATTATGTTGATCAAGCCACTGCCAGTAGAGAGATACCGGCAGAAGATGAGGAGAGCACATCATCCGAAACTGATGAAGATATGCAGAATCTTGAAGGAGATGAAGAAGGGCATGTATCTCCTATAGCAATTGATGACACTCTGGATGCCGATGTGCAGATGTCTTCCGGAGGTGCTGACGACACTTTAAATCCTGAAAAGGACATTGAAGTGCAATCATCTCCAGAAAAGGTAGCCGATGAAGAAACGGCTCTGGAGGAAACTCCCACTGTTAATCCCCAAGGTATAGAATAAAATTAGCAATCTTCTTTTAAACAGATCGATAGCTGACATCTTTATTTGTATTCCATGCAGAAATTGAAGCTTCTCCAGCACCTCCAGTGTGCATGGACATAGTTCTTGCGACGGAGATTGCTAGTAGCAGCCGTCATCTATCTTGTGGCTCTGAAGCAGGAAGTAGCCAGGCAGTAGCGTCTGAAGCTACCTCTGCTCAGCTAGAGTCTGTTCCTGCAGATGATAGGCTTATTGCTGGATCCAACCATGGTAAGATTGTTTTCACTTTTGATTCTATTTATCAATAGCCAATGACAGGCGAAGTGACAGTATTTAATTTTGCAGAGGAACAACCAGGAGGAGCAACCAGCTCCATTTTGGTTCCCTTATTCAAAGAGCCTGCTGTTCAGATACGAGAAATTGAACATCCTGCTGCCTCGTCATCAACAAGAATAGTTGCGACTCCTAGTGCTCTGGCGATTAATCAGCTTGTCATCCAATCATTCACCAAATGCTTCTTCGAGTCCTTGGGGCCTTTGATCAATAGAATGATGGACAAAGAAGATGCTAATTTTTACATGGTTGGAGGTCCGACCTCTTTCTTGGTGAAGGCCATCCGGGAGCAAGGTGACGAGGCTCAGGCCACTTTCCTTGACCATATATTAAATGAGCTGGAAACTTCCATAAAGAACTATAAAGAGCTCAATAAGGGGGAAGTGGAACCTTTAGTGCAGGCAGAGTTTGAACAGATGGCTCAGGCAGCTGCAGTTGAAAGAGTGAACCTCCAGAACCTCTTGGATGCCTATTCTATGAAATCTGCTGAGTATAAGTCCAAGTTGGAATCAGTAACCTCGACTGCTGAGAGGAAAGAGAAAAGAATCGCTGAGCTGAGAGCGGAGATTGCTCGTCTCCAAGAGGAGCTGGAAAATGAGGTTACTGAGCCCCAGATTGCAATCCAACAATTCAGCATTTTAACTCAGAAAAGAGACGAGTATGTAGCAGCTCATGATGCTGAAATCACTCGCCGAATGTAACCATGCCCACTTTCAATAAAGAATCCGGGATGGAAGAGGCCAGGAGGAGAGTGATGGCTTCTCGCGAAGAACGACTGCAGATTCTGAAGCAGCAGATTGCTAATCTGATAATGTCTCCATCTCAATAGAAAGAACATCTTATATCTTTTTGTCTTTTTATGATTGTAAGATCTTTTATCCTTTTGATCAATAAAAGACAACTTTTTGGGACTCTATCATTTATTGTACATCTTATTCAGATATAAATAATAGTGGTAGAGAATATATTCAGAGGTACAAGACATGATATATTACTTGATTTATAGAAAATAATTATATTCATTATATCTGCTCAGAGGTAATGTGGACGTGGCAGAATATAATTTTTCGAATATTATTATTTCAATTGACAACTTAATCAAGAACGACAAGTTGCTGATGTGGATGATTAAATGAACGAAAATGAATCGTCAAAAGGTACGAACAAAATGAATCATCGTAATGAATGGATGAACAGATAAACTGTCGAATGATGAACGGATGAACCGTCAGATGATGAGGAACGGATGAACCGTCAGATATTGAATGAACGGATGAACCATCAGATATTAATGAACGGGTGAATCGTCGGATGAAATATGAATGAACGGGCGAAACGTCGGATGATAATAAATGAACGGGCGAACCGTCGGATGAATATGAATGAACGGGCGAACCGTCAGATGAATGTGAACGGACGAACCGTCGGGATGATGAATGTGTCATTTCATTATCTTGAGAATCTCTGCCTATAAATAGAACAGAAATCTGGAAGGAATGATCATTTCCACTATTCAACATAAAGATGTCGTCCGGAGATGCATCCAAGAAGGCTGAAATTGCCCCAAAGGTTGAAGCGGGCACTGAAGTACATCCTGCTGAACCAGTCCAGCCAAAGCAAATAGAAGCAGGCGAAGGTTCGTCTGCACCCAAACCACCGCAGGATGTCCTGGATTTCTTGCTTGAACCAGGAACAACTGAAGAAGAAGAGGCCATGAGAATTGCTGCTTGCAAGTTCCTGGTAGGTTCGAGCAAGGATGTTCTCAACTCTTTTGCTGATTATGTTTTTGATAAAGACGGCAGTGGTCCGCGTCCCAATGTTGAGAAGGATGACAGTGATCTTCCTTAATATTATATAATATCGTTTATGATGAAATAAAAATCAAACTTTATTTATGAATTGTCTGATCATATTTACATAAATCTCTGTTACATTTATACATAATATTTCTTGAGGAATTTGCCATTGATAGGCATCATTGCAACTCGACCGTCTAATTCTGCAAGTTGATATGCTCCGTTTGAAAAGACTTTGCTGACAACATAAGGCCCTTCCCACTTCGCATCGAACTTGCCTTTGCTCGAATGAGTCATAGTCATAGGACGTCTGACTGTTAGAACGAGTTCTCCTTGTTGAAAGGCTCTGACTTTAACTTTGCGATTAAAAGTCTTCGAGATGCGAGCTTGATACAACTCAATATGTTGTTAAGCCAAAAGTCGCTTTTCATCGAGTGCTTCTAATTCTTGGAGTCGAAGAAGATCTTTGTTCTCTGTAGTGAGCTCATTAGCAATAGCAATCCTTAAAGAAGGAATTTGAAGTTCCAGAGGAAGAACAGCTTCACAACCATACATCAGAGAGAAAGGTGTAAAGCCTGTAGGGTTGCGGACCGTAGTTCGGTAGGTCCAAAGACATTCACCAAGCTTTTCACTCCAATTCCGTTTGTTAGTAGATACAAACTTCTTGAAGAGCTTGATAATGGTTTTGTTGAAAGCTTCAGCTAATCCATTAGCGGCAGGATTGTAAGCTGTAGAAGCAACATTGTCAATTCGATGATCATCACAGAATTTTGTGAATTTCTGGCTGATGAATTGTGGTCCATTGTCATGGATGATCCTTCGAGGTACACCAAATCTATAAATGACATGGTGTTTAACAAAATTGATGACACTACTGGTCTTGACTTCAGCCAGAGGTATAGCTTCAGCCCATTTGGAGAAATAATCGATTATTGCTAATATGAACCGATGTCCTCTAGAAGAAGGAGGATTGATGGGTCCTACGATGTCCATGCCCCAAGCTTCAAAAGGCCAGGAAGCAGCAGTTGGATACAAGAATTCTGATGGTTGATGGATAAAATCTGCATGGATTTGACAAGCTCGACATTTCTTTGCATATTCGATAGCATCTGATACCATAGAGGGCCAGTAGTAATGCATTCGTCGGATGCGATCCTGTAGTTTAGGACCGGGTTGATGTGCTCCACAGATACCGTCATGAGCTTCACGCAACGCTTGCTTTGCTTCTTCACCGGCGAGACGGCGTAAAAGAAGACCATCATAAGTTCGTTGATACAGAGTTTTAGTAGTCTGATTGCAATAGAAACGAAGAGATCATCGACGAATACTCGTAGCCTCCTTGGGATCTTCGGGGAGTATGTCATGAACTACGAAGTCGATGAAGGGAACTCTCCAGTCTTCATTGATAATATTGACTTCAACGAGATTACTGAATTCAATATTATGATTATTTTCGATGCAAAACAACTCACGATTGGAAACAACCACCACCTACTGTCTTTTGATAGAGATGGCTAAGACTGCTACGAGGTTGGCCAATGCATCCGCTTCAGTATTGCAATCTCGACGAACATAGTCGATGAAGAAGGCTTTGAATGATGTAGCTATGCTGATTGCTGCTTCATGATAAGGTACTAGATCTTGATGGCGAACTTCATAGGTCCCTCTAACCTGGTTAACAACCAACTTAGAGTCACCATAGACTTCAAGATATTCGACGTCTAGTTGCTTGGCTAATTGAAGACCGATGAGCAGAGCGTTGTACTCTGCTATATTATTTGAGCATGGTTCATCTAGAGAATAGGCTCTTTGGCTAGTTGATCCGTCTGGAGAGACGAGAACAACTCCAACTCCTGCTATAATGGCACCATTTGGTCCGATTCTGGATGCTCTGTCAAAGAATAGATGCCAAGTAGGAAATTCTTCAGAGATCATGTTTGTTTCCAATGTCTCATCTGGAATTTCATCATAGAGTTTAGATGTCTTTGGTACAGGATGAGCTGCTAAGAAATCCGCCAATGCTTGACCTTTGACAGACTTTTGTGGAACATATATCATGTCATATTGGGCTAGCAGAATGGTCCATGTAGCAAGCCGAGAGTTGAGTGTACTGGGTTTCTTCATGAGTACCCGAAGAGGATTAACTCGGAATATGACATGAATAGTTTGGCCAATGATGTAATGCCGAGTCTTTTGAACCGCGAACATAAGAGCTAAACATTCTTTTTCGACCGGACTATAACGGTGTTCAGCACCAATCATAGTACGACTGAGATAGTAGATGGCCTGTTAATGACCTTCTTTATTCTTTTGGGCAAGTAAAGCACCCAATGAATGGTCCACGGCACGGACATACATTAAGAATGGTATGCCTGAGATTGGTGGCACCAAAACTGGTAGGTTCATAAGGTATCGCTTGATGTCTTCGAATGCTTGTTGACATTCTTCAGTCCAAATAAAAGATACACCTTTCTTCATTAGCTGAGTGAATGGTCTGCAGCGTCCAGACAAATTCGAAATGAATCTCCTGATGTACGCAAGTCGACCTTGGAATCCTCGTAGCTCTTTTAGGTTGCGTGGAGGACGCATCTCTTGAATGGCTTTGATCTTCTCGGGATATATGTGTATACCCTTAGAGGTAATGACGAAGCCGAGAAACTTACCACTTGAGACACCCAAGAATGACTTGGTGGGATTCATTTTGAGTTGATATTGGCGCATGAGATTGAAGATTGTTCTCAAATCTTGGATGTGATCTTTTTTTAGACGGCTTTTGACGGCGATATCATCAACATAGCATTCGACTGTTTTGCGAAGATGATCTCGAAAGATGGTACTCATAGTCCGTTAATAGGTTGCACCAGCGTTCTTGAGACCAAAAGGCATTACAGTGTAGCAATAGACTCCACGAGGAGTGCGGAAAGATGTATGTTTTTTATCTTCGGGATTCATCCGAATCTGATTGTATCCAGAGAATCCATCCATGAATGATATTCGCTCGAACCCACAGGTATTGTCAATCATGACGTCCGTGATAGGGAAAGGAAATTCATCTTTAGGACAAGCTTCGTTAAGATCCCGAAAGTCGATGCAGACTCGAACTTTACCGATTTTCTTCAGGACTGGAACAACGTTGGCTACCCAATCTGGATGTTGTTCTTCTCGAATAAAGCCACAAGTAATGAGCTTCTTGACTTCATCATCGATTGCATCCATCATTTCTGGTTTGAAGCGTCGTTGTTGCTGTTTGACTGGTTTTGCATTGGGCAAAATGTTCAGTTTGTGAGTAGCAACCGTGGGATCTAGACCTGGCATGTCTTCATAGCTCCAGGCAAAGACATCAATGTATTCTTTAATAAGAAGAATCAACTCTTGTTTATCTGCCTCTGGAAGGTTCTTGCTGATGAATATTGGACGAGGTGACCCGCTTTCTCCTACATCAACTTGAACTAATTGATCTTCGGCAGGAGGTTCTCGTTGTTCGAATCGGAGTACCCACTGATTGTCCATCTGTTGAGCCCAAGGATCTGTTCAGGATTTTCTTCAATATCTTCGTCATAGCCTTCTAGAAATTCAGCGAAGACCATATTAGAAGATACAATCAGTCGATGGACTTCACCAATGCTGGTATCAGAATCCCATGATCTGGAATCAGAAGAGTTAGAGCGCTCTTCGCTATCAGATTCAGAAACTGCTGGGGATAACTTTGGAGGAGAAGCATATCTAAGACCTCTTTTGGTCTTGCTATAGTACATCTCTGACTTTCCTTCTGGAACAGTTGTACGGATAGGGGTTCGCCTTCCCTTACCGTAGTTGAGGCCACTTTTGAAGTTATAACCCATTTTTCGGATGATGTCTTTTGATTTTTGACTGTAACACTGGAGATGGAGATGTCCCGTATCATTAGTCTTGCTATCATCCGTATAGCTGAATTTTTGTTCCGGTCCTTTACTAAAAAGTATTGGACTTTCGCCTTTCTTTCGAGCAGGAACAATTCGATATAAATCATCTGGGTATTCAAAGGAGATTTCCGTTTGAAGAGATTGTACAACTTCTATTGTAAATGATTGGAAGCTATCTAACATATCCAAATAGCATTTAGTATAATAAATGACATCAGTATACTGGAAAGTAGATGCTTTTTCATTGATCTGTACATTTGTATTTATAACAGAACCTTTAGCCTTAGAAGGCTTGGTCAGATTGATTACAAGAGGAGGAGAAGAAGAACGTGGAGAAGGCTTGTTACGACGAAGGTCAATAACAAGTGGCTCAGAGGAGATGAGCTCCCTTTTGTCCTTGTTATGAGTTAAATCAATAACAAGTGGCTCAGAAGAAGTAAGCTGCTTTTTATCCTTGTTACGACGTAAATCGATAACAAGTGGCTCAGAAGAGGTGAGCTCCCTTTGATCTTGATCACCGTTTGTTGATTGTTTCTGGACCGGCAAGTGAATAGCCAGTGGTTTGGAAGACTGAGGATGAGAAACAAGCCCTTTGACAGGAATGATAAGAGTGTCTTTGGGCGGTGCTTCTTTATCTTCTTCGGTGTCTAAAGCCAACACAACTTTCATAAATTCATCCTTTTACATTCGAGCGTCGTTGCAGTATGCTTCAACACCTTTGAAAGGATAGAGATCAGCAACCTCCTTTTGCACTTCTCCATTGTCATCAACGTATTTGAAACATTGATGAAGAGTTGATGGAACAATGTTGTGCTCATGTAAGAATGGTCTCCCCAACAAAGCATTATAAGAACAACCATGATTGTCGATGATATAGAAGGTCACCTTTGTGCGAAGATTGCCTATTTGGAGTTTTAGGCGAATCTTGCCCAGAGGTTCACTCCTTCCCTGATTGAATCCAAGGATGGTGGTGATTGTACTGGAGAGACTATGTACATGAATCTTTAATGCATCCAACATTGTCTTTGGCATGATACTAAGAGCAGACCCCGGGTCTATCAGAATACGATCGACTTTCATTGAGTCGACATATCCTGTATAGTACAAGGGACGGTCATGCCTGTTGTCCTCCATCAGCATATCATATTGAGTGAAAGTAATGTTCGGAATCAATTCCAGAACACTATGACAGTGGAGGCAAGAGACTGGCTCTGCTGTAGGCTTCTTCCGAAGATCTAGACAAGTTTATGCTTGCATGAGAGCTTCACTTAAAGTTTCTTGAGTCTCTTTGGAGAGACGTAAGAGTTCGAAGATGGACAACCTGGCTGGTGTATTGGCTAGCTGAGCCAAAATATCGAAGTTGTAAGGCTTTTCAAGTCCTGTAGGAGATGACTTCTTCAGGGGCTTGTCAAAGCGGACTTGCTGCTTGCCTTTGTCAGCTACCACTGGCTTGGGAGGAATGGATACTACAACCGGTGAAGATGCAGAAGGAATATCTTCGGTGGAAGCAGGTTGCACTGGAGTAGGTTCAGAAGAGGAAGCAGGATTCTCTTGAGCTTCGGAGTGATCTTTCAAATAGGCCTTCCCTGATCTGGTGCCCAACAAAATTTCTTCATCAACTATGGGGTCAAAAGACACCATGTTACAAGTCTTGTCTTGCCTTTGGAGTGGTCTTTCTTCTTGGAAGAAGAGGAAACATTGAACTCCGAAGCAAGATCGGGATGAATCCACATAATCTCGCCGTTGTTAAGAGATAAGGTAACAAGACCTTCACTGGGTGGAGGTGGGAGATTCTCAATCTCAAGAGTAGCTTTGGGGATAGGAATGACGCCATGCTGCACCATCTGTGGCGGAAAGTCACCGAATTGAACCGAGACCATATTTACAGTCACGGTCTTCTCGTCTTGTTGTAGAGTAACAACACCAGCATTAACCAGTTCCTGAATTTTGCCTTTGAGCACATAGCATGCTCTGGTAGGATGCCCAATGAATCTGTGGTATACACAATATTTTGGGTGATCGGTTTTACCTACTTCATCAGGCTTCTTTGGATCTGAAAGCTGAATCTTGTTGCTTTTGATTAAACAATCAAAGATGCTAGCAGTGTCATTCTCGTCAAAAGAGTATTCTACTTTAGGACGAGGTTCCCTTGGCGGAAGGGCAGAAGGAGTAGAGGTATACGTAGGTGGAGCTACGTTAACAGCAAGAGACTCTTTACTCTTCACGTTGATATTTAAAGTCTCCTTGTTCTTGCAGTTGTTCTGGCGATTACCGCTACCTGACGTCTGATGCTCATCTCGATCGGGATTAGACATTTGTACCCCTAGTTGCTTGAACTTGTCAGCGCAAACTTCAGCAGCTTTAGCGTTGACATTGAAGGATGGCCAGTCTTGGAATTGAGTCGACCCTGTCCACATGCTGATGGGCAAAAGATTTGCCTTGCAGGTGTCTATGGTGACAGCGGCCGGAGTTCCTGGAGGCATCTTCAAGGCTTCTCATCGGAATCTTTCGATAAAACTTTCAGCAGTTTCATTATTTCTTTGCTTGATTTTATTAAGGACTGACATGGTCATGTCATTGATTCCTTCATAAAATCGTTCTAGGAAGATTTGTTTAAGACCCGAGAAGGAGGTGATACAGCCATCGGGCAGACTTCTATACCAATCGTATGCAACACCGGCTAAACAGCCGACGAATACTCTGGTAAGGAGCGTCATTTGGCTGGAGTTGAACAGTCATTACCTCAAAGTGATTGATGAACTGACTAGGAGAGGTGCTGCCATCAAACAGAGAGATTGTTGGGATTTTGTATTTTGGCGGGAACGGAACTTCCTTCCATTCAACTGGGTAGGGTTGCTTAATCCCTAATCTTTGCAAGTTGTCTTTCTCTTTAAAGGCCTCGAACTGGGTTCGCAAGAGTTTGACAGCTTCATTGGTATCCTCTGATGATGAAGAAGGAGCAGGTGGAATCTGAGTGTTAGGAGGAGAAACTACATGGTAAGTACCACCTCCAGCACCTGACTGACTAGGTGTAGGTTGAACTTGTATAGAGGGTATTTGAGGGGATATCACCCCCAGCCCAGCATTGACAGGTACCGAAGATGCTATGATTTCAGGACTTGCAGCAGGTACAGTCGGTGGTGTGGCATGTTGTGCCACAATGATAGAATGCATACTGGCGACCATTTCAGCCATGGTCTTCAGCTTGTCTTCTAGTGCAGCTATTCGCTGTTCTTGATTTGCTGAGGTTGAAGCATCTGGATCCTCATTGACAACATAAGCTGTCACTTCTCTTGGTATAGTAGAGGACACTGTCTGTTCAGAGCTTTCGCTGTATGCATCATAATCGGAGAAAGAGTCGTCTCCCGAATGAGAAGTAGGAATATGTCTCGAAGGATCTTGAAGAAGATTCCTTTGACCGATTGTATCTCGACTTCGGGATCGGGTATGTCGAAATACTCCTTCAGAAGATTCTTGAAGTAAATCTAGATACCGCTGGCTTGTCTTGCGAGGTTTGCCGTGCTTGGAGCACCTTCTACCCCCAGTGTCTCGAGAAGTTATGTTAACAGAAGCGTACAACACTTCTTCATCCTCTAACATAGCTTCAGAGTTTGCAAAAGTCAAACGATCGAAGACAGATCATTTTGTTGTTTAACAACAACACTGAATGATGACTTTATGATTGCAATGATGATCAGATGGTTGAGCTGGAGGTGTTGAGACATTGTCCCGTTTTTGTCTGAGATGTTCTCGGAGATCGGGAACAACAGCAGGACGAAAAAAAACTCTGAGGGATCTGTTCTTTGATAATGTTCGGAACTTGATTCCGATTCTTCAAATATTTTGTCCCTTGAGTATACAGGGAAGTGCTCACTTCATTGGCATAGGTGTCAGGATTTTTAACCCTGGAGATTTGTCTTTGATGATGTTTGGTTTTTGGCATCGGCTGTTTGCGTTTCGCCGAAGTTGGTCTGTTAAGATAAGTTCTTAGATCAGCAAATTCATCCCCAGGAGTTTCTGTTTGAGACACCAGCAATTTTCTCTGTCTTGAGCGGGATATCTTGAGACTTGGGAGGTCTTGGAACTCTGCTACCGGGGTAGGCAGAATACCTCTTTGATCAGTACAAGTTCTCTTGTCATGAAGGAAAGAAGAGCCCTTGTTTGAGGGAGTTCTTGTACTGACTGGTGTCGAGGCACGTTCAGATTGATCTTCTACGGTAAAAACCGAGGAAGATTGAGAAAAGACCAAAGGGCCTTTTCCTTTGTTTTGTAGAGAAGGGTTAGCTAAAAAGCGTTTTCCTCTGTTGTCTTCCAAGTCATGAGACAAGGAAGTCTGAGAAAAGACCAATGGGCCCTTTCCTTTGTTCTGAGGAAGAAGAGGAATAGCCAAAGGACTATCCCCAGTAGATTGCGCAAGAGCAACAGGGTGCTTGAGAGGAGGAGCAAAGTCTCTCCCTTTGTTGTGAGAGAAAGAGAGATTAGCCAAAGGGCTGTTTCTCTTGGATTGCGCAGGGGTAGTTTGCGCATGATTTGATGGCGCATTGACAGTTTGCGCATGAATAACTCTGGCAGAATCTCCTCTGGCTCCAGTCAGTATGGTTTGTGCAGCCAAAGTCTTGTTGCCAGAGTGTTTAGGTTGCACTCTGGTTGCTGGATTGGTGGATTGCGCAGGCAGAGTAGCAGCCAATTGCGCCAGAGGAACAGGAGTCTTGCACTTTGACAGGGCAGCGTAGGAAGTTTGTGCACTGGTTACAGCAGATTGCGCAGTAGGCTTTTTGGCAGACTGCACAGCAGTCTTGCTGGCAGACTACGCAGCAGTCTTGCTGACAGATTGTGCAGCAGTCTTGGAGACCCATACTGAGCGCACTTTATTCGTGGCAGAAGTGGTTGCAGTACGAGGGGTGGTTTTGGAGTTGATCAAGGCTTCATAGGCTGTCTGTTTGACCTTCACAACCAGCGTCTTCTGCGTCTTCCCGATAGATGCTACGTCCCATTGAGTTGTCACTTCCTCGTCGGAGGAGAAAGTCGTCTCCAGCAGAGTCGCCATTTTGTTTGCAAAAACAAAAGTATGAACTTTATTGATACAAACTTTGTAAAGATTACAAGAATTCTGGAAAAGTACAACTGTAGGAATCCAATCTAGAAGACGATTGCTTTATCCCTTGGACGATGTGAACTTTGAAGACGATAGCCTCTGAAGTTGAAGGCAAAAGCCTCGGAAGAATGCAGTAGCACTTGGGCAAGAACTCCTGGACTCTCTGATAATTCTGAACTTCGTGTCTAATCCCCTTGAATGAAGACTTGAAACTCTATTTATAGAGTTCTAGAAATAACTAACTTTTAGTTATTCTGAACTGCACATGCTGGATTGCGCATGAATTGGATTGCACAGCTATGGACTGCACAGGCAGTTGTCTGATCATGGGCCAACTGTCTTGGACATATGGCATCATTTGATTAAAATGTGCATGATCGTGCATAGACGGTTGCCACGTAATGAGCAATTGATGGCATGAATGCCACGTGTATTTTGTCAGTTATATTGATAGAGTGCGCAACCTGAATTGCGCTGGCATCGGGTTGCGCTGGGCTGTCTTGCGCAGTAATGGATTGCACAGCAGACAGGCTGGCCGATTGCGCTGCATGTACAGCTGTCCAGCCGTTCTCGGGCGCTGTGCGGCACAATAAACGAACAATCTCCTCGTTCTTCGTACTGTCAGCTGTCAGAAGATTTGATTGTGTCAGATAATGATGACATTGCCACGTCAGCCTGCGCAGTTGAAAGTGTGCGCAATCTGGTATGCACAATCTGAATGATGCGCAATCTGATGTCTGCGCAGTTCATTTGAAAGTTGTATTTCTTGATTTTCTGACTTTGTTGATAGGTGCAACTTGATTTCTTAGGACCTACACCTGCGTTGACGGAGTCATATACGAGAAGAATCCTCCTGTAGCCGGTGGGGTGTTCAGGTAAGCGTTGTTCCTGTCTTGAGAATCCATTATTCTGCAATAAAAGAAAACATTAGATGGCACGAAGATTTCAAGCAGGATGCAAGTCAAAGATTCAAAATAGAAATCAAGGACAGAGGTCAATACAAGACACGTGGATGAGATCCTAAGTTTCTAATCCTATGTGCAGGCTCACGACGGCACGGTGATGTAACCGAAGTGATTAACGTAGACCTGCATGGGCCACCAAAAAAACTTGTCACGACCCGCACCCGGTTTTCGGATACGAGACGTGTCCAAGTCCAGCCTACGCCGCAGTGTCGACGGTAGAACGCTGTCTAGTACATAAACAAGTCGCATAGGCAGTCTAGATCTCATCCACAAAATATGATACAATTCGCCAATATAAATGAAACTGAATAATGAATGATAATATAAATAGTATATCCATTTTATCAAGAATTTCCAAGTCTCGTCCGGTGGACACAAATCCACTACCAGTAGACGGATAAAATAGAACATGAAATAGAAATAACGGAATCAAAACTGCTAATCATCAAAGTACCCTCGTCTGCAGTGGTACCGTGGTCCAATGCTGGCTCAAACCTACTCGCGTGCACCTGGCTCAATACTTGGCTAAAACCTGAAGAGATCATCAGGTCCTCAGAGGACTAGCAAGATACATAATATACAAGCCTTTCTAACAGTTTAACATGCATAAAAGAAATCCAAGATAAAAGCAGGAGAAACTAAACAAGCGCGAGACATGAATATAGGAACAGCTACGTATAAATGAACTGTTGAAAACAAGTAAACGAGAAAATCAAGGCAATACCAACCCTCGCCCCGATTGTGGACTCGCAGGTCAGTTTCGAGACAAGTCACCCTCGCCCCGTGTGTGGACTCGCAGGTGCAATGGACAACCCTCGCCTCGTTTGTGGACTCGCAGGTTGGAAACAAACAAAATAAGAAAAATAGCAGTTCAATCTATAACGTGATCGTCCTACGATACAACTCAACCAGTACAAGAGAAAAGCAGGTCTAATAAAGCTACAAGGCTAACTGTGAGCAATGGCAAAGCACAATGTCAGCGGTGAACTGAATAATGAAGCAGAGAAACATGTAAATAAAACTGTAACGAAAGGCAAGGTATACTTGCCTGTGGTCCTGAGCTGCTGCACGGTTCGAGCACTGAGTCGGAGTCCAAGTAACCTATTTATGAATTAATAGGATCAAGATACAATTTTAAGAGTATAAACAAGCTTATCTACTTAGTTTGTTAGGTTCCTAGATCATTCTATACAAATTACCCATTTTAGGCTTTCACTTACTTATTAGGCTTGGTCCCTTCTTAACCCTCTTGGTTCTATACTGGAGGGTGATGCTAAGTTACCTAGTATCTTTTTAGTAGGCTAACCCATATTTATCTATTGTCATTTGGTACAAAATATTGGCAACCACGTACTGCCAACTCTTAATGGTTCCTAAGTCTTAGCTTATTTTAGCATATTATTATTGATCATGCTACGATAGCAGGTACTACTTCCTGCCTGTGCACCATATGAGTGCCCTTAGGACATTGTATTAGGAAGGATTTTAGAACAACACATACACAAAACTCCTTATAACATACTATGATGCTACATCTACATATCTAAAATAATTCTCATACTTTTAAGAATAAACACTGCAAAGTGAACTTGAGGTCAGTGAAAAATTAAGGACTACATACAGATTTACTGTATAAAGGATTCTCCTTCCAACTTGAACATGACCAATTATAACGGCAAACCAAACTGTATGATGATTGTTAATTGAAAGCTATAAGGTTACAAATTAGCAAATTAGGACATTCACAGGGAATAGGAGTTGGGTTGGCAAATGTAATAGCATATAATGGTGTTCTTTAGTATAGGCATGCACACATACAAACAAAGAGGCAGTCAGAGGAATCTCCCCAACGTGATTTTGAGGCATTGATCAATTTAAATTATATCTACACTGCCCGTAGACCACTTAATCTTGACCACGACTCTTTTAAGGGTCTCTTCTTCCTATGGTCTAATGTCCTGTTGTATGCATCATAGCAAGACACAAGGTGGTACCATGATAAATTTCAAAGGGATATACATTTCTTCTATCGGCCTCACTTTACATTCTGAAGTAATGGCATTGTCTGCCTCTGTTACAAAGGGTAACTTAGCTAAGATATAAACTCAGTCTTGTTTTTCAGAGGCATAAGCATTGCTTGGCCTTCTTACTGACCTGCACAAGAATAGACATAGGGACTGCTACCTATTACCCAGAGTAGTACAACTTGATAGACACCCTGTAGTACTACGCCCAATTATCTTCCCAGGGAATTAGTAGGGTCCAACCACTCGATCCTTGCCTTGTCTAACATAGAGTGCTCAGGTTTGTCTCAAGGCATCCTCCTGACGTGTCCTGATATTTCCTATCCTTTACCGAATTCTCCTTCATCAGTTCTAATAATACTAGGTAGTAGCTCTGTTACAGTTTCCTGGTTGTACAGAAGTATTAATCTCCACTGGTACTCCAAGATACCTTAACCACCTGGCACAGGATATGAGTTCTGAATGTGAGCAGTTGGTAAGATAAGGGCACCCTTAATAACCCAGTGTAAGTGCAACCCATATCTGAATGCCAAGCAATGTGCAACCTAATTGTAATGCAACTTCTACAAGTCATGAGACGACCGATCTCTCTGACATTCGAATGGCTACTGTACTTGCCTATATGTGGGACTGTTAACATTAAATAGGCTTAACATTCCTTACTGTGCTTACAGGAATTTGTTGGTACTCTGATACATGGAAGTATCTCATGTTATTGTTACATGAGAGTACCTCCCTGTTACTGTACCTATATCTAACCCTGCCTCCATTGCAATAACTCTAACTTGGTGGTATCTCCTACTGCTGCCCAGGTTAAGTACAGACCTAGGTAGTCTGTCCCCAAGCCAAACATAACCTAGTGCAGGTTCCCTTTATACTAATTTAAGTTAACATCAATTGCATCATCATCGCAAATGCGACTGATACTCATCGCTGATACAAGAAATATGCTTCCCTTTGACAGTAGGATAGCCCCCCCCCCCCCCCCCCCCCCCCCCCCCCTTCGGTCTAAGATTTGGTACCCCTTCGTTTAGGCATTAGACTGATACCATGTTGGTATCGAATTATACCCATTCTAATTTCTATAGGACATTTATAGGCCAGAGGGTTACTATTTTTACTATACATAACCTATCTTTGCTTATATCCCACAGAGTTAGGATTTTCACTAACAGATGGTGCATTAAGACCCCCTATCACGAAACCATGGTCATCCCATAACCCATACCACTACACCTTCATCTAGGATTTCATTTAGGAATTAACACAAACACCTCTATCCCCATTTAGACATGATGAGCTAATTAGATCTTAAGAATCACAGGGAATGGTTACCTGTTTCGAGGATTGAGAGAGCCGTCCCTGTCGAACACCTTCTTGATCAATAGTCCTTCATGAACTCAATGAGGTGAAGAAGAATTTAGGTTTTTTTTTGTGATCGGCTACCGCTCCCTTTATATACGATATGGGAGAGTTTTAGGTCTGGTCGAAGGAAGATAGAATAGAAATCTGTTTGAATTTGATTTCAGTTGATCCCGATCAACTGCAAGATATGGAGGGAATCCTCCAATCGAGTTTGGGTTACATTCCCAGAGTCTAAATCGAGAAGGGGCCGGCCAGACTCAATTGGGTTTGGGAAAAATTGAATTGGGTGTTTTGCATTTAGGCTTTTTTTTGTTACCAGTCTTGCAAAAGGCCACACTTCCTTTTCTTATTAACTACCTAGGGTTTATCTAATTTAAACCAATGAAATGCAAATACCCCCTTGCTGCTTTTATAGTTACTTAGGAGACAATAATAGATGTATATATTACATATATACATTTATTATTCAAATATCTATTCATTAAAATAAGCTGAAAAAATATAAACAGGAAAACTGGGCTAAGGGCTCACACTACGGCGGTGAGGTGCCGGACAAGTCGGAAGGGTGTTGGTAGTGGTGATGGCGAGACGGGAGTCGGAGGTTGGTGGGCAGTGTTTGGCTAAGGGTGGAGTCGGTGACGGTGATACCGGAATTCGGGTTTGGTTGGGTCGGCCAGGGCAGGAGGGGGTCGAGGTGGAGGCGGCAGAAGGAGGAGAACGGGAAGACGGGTTTAGGATGGGTTTAGAAATTTATTGGTGTTGGGGGTGTCCGACACGAAAGAGGTGAATTTGTATGTGTAAAGATTGGAATAAGATTTTGGACACCGACACGATACACGAGGCTTGGGTTGCACGGACACGATGCACCGCACCGTTGAATATTTGTGGAATAATTTGTTGTGGATGGAGAATAATGAATTGGAGGAGTACCTGCCTATTTATAGGATGTGGAAATTTCCAATTGGATAAGAATTAGGAAGATTTAAACCCAATGTAGATAATTCAATCTATAATTTAAATTAATTCAATAAATCCAAATTCTAATCAAAATCCAATTTTAAATCTAATTAAATTTACATCCTTTAATTTAAAACCAAATGAGATAATTCTAATTCCAAATATAGATTTTAATTTAATCTACTTAAATAAATCCAAAAATTAAATCAAGATTTAAATGGCCACAATAACTTCTAAAAATATTTTTCAAAATACCCATAATAATAATTTCGAAAATAATAAATATTTTTAAATATCTTTTTGAACAATAAAATATTAATATTAATAAATCTCAAAAATTATATTTTTATTAAAAATAGACCAATAAATAATTACGAAATATATGTATGCAAAAATATTCTTTACATAATTATGCCTTTTTAGTATACAAAAATATTATTTTTATTTTTAATAACTTTTAGAAATGACGTAAGAACAACAAGCTTAGAAATGATAGCAAAACTAATTATTATATTATTTGAAACTATAAAAATAGAACAAAATGTTTTTCTAAAATATGTACGCTCGCACATATTCGCACTCGTCTAGCAAATTCGAAAAACGAACTTCCGCACACGACGTACAATACGACTACGTGACGTACAATACAAATTTTAAATCGGTACCAAATTTAATAAAAAAATAGTAGAAATTTAGGGATTTTACATCCTACCCAACTTAAAAGAATTTCGTCCTCGAAATTAAGAATTAGTAGGGGTGAGAAGACACAAGGGGTATCGGTGGGGAACAATCAATTATAAGGCTCGACAAAATCATGTCGTAAGAAGTTGCGATCTAGATCATAGAAAAATAATACGAGTATGGTCGTGGGTAGTCATAGTAGGGCCGAGAAGAAGGACGAGGAGTTTAGGATGAAGTTATAGCAATATCGAGTGAGAGTGGTCCTAGTCGATAGGAAGGCTAGAGGGAGTTCTAGTATAACGCTTTCGCCGTCCTAAAATAGGTGAAGGCGAAAGAAATATAGAGTTCGAAGGAGGCGTTATCGAATACGAATACGTGATTAAAAGACGATCGAATAATTTTAAAAGAATTGTCAAGGCAGTCATGGATGGGATTGTAAGGGCCAAGTTTAATTATGTCCCTATCCACGCAGAGTAATAGACAAAAGCGAACCAAAGTGCACTTGGTTGATCAGACCATTATGCACCGATTCTGATTAGACAATAGGCTAGTGAGCGCTCAATAGCATATGTCATGAACAAACTCGATAAAGAATAAGTTTGCAAAAAAAACTAGGCTACATTAGCATCTTTAGTCAAAACGGTAAATACATAGGTACGAGAGATTAAGATTTAAAGAAGGTAGAATGATTCTAAGTCATACAGTCGTCCTATAGTCTCTTTGTCCAAGTCCTTGGTTGGCTAGACGGGTTAGGTCCTCTAGATTCTAGGATCTAAATAAGCTTGCTAATATAGGTCACTAGGTCAAAGGGGTTGCTAGTTCATAAGGTATTCTACCCAACTTAAAAATTAAACTAATGGTGTTTTGGGACAACTAACTAGTAGCGTCAATCTCTAGCAAGTACGAAGGGAAGATAAGAATAGGGATGGAAGGAAGCAAGCAAGATGCAATTGATGAGTCAAACGGTAGATAAAATCAAGGAAAGAGGTCAAGTATGTGGATGAGATCCTAGACTTCTAATCCTATACGCAGGCTTGCTTGGTACGGTAAAGTAACTAAACAATTTATCTTGACCTGCATGGGCCACCACAAAAACATGTAACGTCCCAGTCCCAAAATACGTAGGACTAGGAACGTAGACATGCCAGCTGTATACATACGAAGTACATGGCCTTGTATGTATACATAAGCTGTAAAATGTAGTAACCCAAGACAAACTAAATCTCATCCACAATGAAAAGAATAACAATATAAATATCAATTCGAATATTTATGGTACAATCGTTGGGCGGAGACAAAGTCCACTACCAACTATCTCAATGAAAGAAATGTACATGAATCGAAAAATGGCAAGACGAACCAAGCGCAATCGTCTTCGGAAGAATAGAGAAGTCCACGTCCTTGGCTAGGATACCTGCGGAAAACATGAACACACACCTGGAGAAAAACCAGGTCCTCAGACGGACGTAGCAAGATACAGGAAGAACAAGCTAATATGAACTGTCAAAATAAAGTAATATAAAAATGACTATCCTAGACACAAATATGCAAAGGAGATTCTAACCGCCTAATGTGCAATTTAGAGGACAACTTTCATGCGCATGGGTGGGATTTTAGGCTATGTGTACGTAACTGGCATCCAGTCATCTGTATCCGTCCGTAACGTCTAAAACGTCAGAGGGCATCTGCAAATAAATCGCCACAGTTCCATCCGGAGACTGTGGTTTACCTGTTTGGCTTCCCATACGCACTAGCGACTGTCCTCCCCCAATATATCTCACACTGTTCAAGTCATGTCCATGGCTCGTCCAGTTTTGTAACTGCTTGAGTCTCTAAAACCCTAGTCATAGCAGTTACGATCATCTACCGTCACACGACTTTAGAGATAGCTAGTCAATAAGTCGTGCCCCTAATAAAATGCCTCAAACCGTGTAGTGTAAGTGTCATGGCCAGCGGAGATATAAAAATATCCCGCAATAGGAGGGTAGTCCGCTAACACTAAGTTAACATGCATATAGTAAAGTAAAATGACTAATAGAGTCGCTTGCACCCAAGTGTGGCTTGGACGCACAGTTTATAACAAAGGAAATTAACAATATGAAACAAAATAAATAATACAGAAATAAATAATTTGACAGTTAATTAGCAAGGTATATTTGCCTGGTGGGTCGCCTGGTGAGCTGCCTGGTGTGGTACAATAAAGGTGGCACAAGAACGACTTCGGTGTTACAACTATGCAAGGAAGCCTCTGATGATGGCACGGACAGTTCCATTGGGTCCAGAAGGGTCAAATTAGTTGGATTGGACATAAGGCAGTATGGAATTAGCGACAGAAAGGGAATAAAGGAGATTGGGTATGGAAAGGAGCTAAATCAAAGAAAATAGGCAATAATAAATATATATATATACGATTTCCAGAAAATACTTATAATTCTTTGAAAACCATACTTACTAGTAAAAGTAAAAATAAATTTTTGTTAAATACTTGAAAATATATTTTATTAGTCGAAATATATTTTTAGATAAATACTAGGAAACATAAAAAATAAAAATCGTTTTTAGGCTAACTCTAAAATAAACCCATATTTTTATATAATTAGAAATAATATGTTTAGGGTTTCTATTCCCCAAATTTAGAAAAATAACCCAAACAAATACTCTAATTTGTTACTAGCAAATTTTTAGAGATTATTAATAATTTACCCCAAAATAAGTTTACAAATTAAGATGACCATATGATTGATAGTATCAATAAACTAATAATAATAATAATAATAATAATAATAAAGAAAGGAAATAATAATAATGATAATAATAATAATAATAATAATACTGATAATTATAATAATGATAATGATAATAACATAATTAATAAAACAACAAAACGTAAAAATAAAAAAAAATAAAAATAAACAATCACAAAAGCTGTTGTCCTCTGTTCGAGGGAGGAACGAGAATGTAAAGAGAGAGAGAAGAAAAGGGAAAGGGGAGAGAAGGAGGCGAGCGGCGGAGTAAGTGAGCGAAGGCGGAGGGGTGACCGGAGTAGGAGCCGAGAGAGAGGGTGAGGTTCGGAGAGCGCGCGTGCGGCGGATCTGAGCGCTGGGCAGCGCTCGACGGTGAGGTTTCGTCGGCACGGCGGCTATGGCGCTCCGCGGAGGCGGCAAAGCTGCGGAGAGGGTCGGCTCGGTCGGCCTGTGGTGGTTTAGGCGCGGTACGGGAGGAGGGAGTTCGGGTGCTCTCGGCGACACGGCGACGGTCGCAGGTGGGGAGCTCGGCTGATATGGGCGGCTCAGAAGGGGAAGGGCGAATGGCGGTCTCGGCGCGGGCTTCCCGTGAGCGCGGAGGAGCTCCGGCACGGCGGGGCGGATGGCCGGAGATGAAGGTTAGGGTTTCCTATGTATTTTTTTCTTTTTGTTGTGGCGGATTGGGGGTTCCGGCCGGTGATCGTCGTAGTGGTGGTGGTAAGGATTTCTGGGTCGGGGTAGCGGCCTGGGGATGGTCCTTGGTCGAGCGGAGGCTGGTGGTTTGGTCGCCGAAAGATGGGGACAGTGGTGGTGGTTCTGTTGGTGGAGTCGGAGTCCGTGGTGGCTGGTCGTGTGTATGGTCGGAAAAGAGGAGAGGGAGTGATGTTTGCTGCGGCGGTGTTCGTGTTGTGGCCACGGCGGTGTGGTGCCGGACAAGTCGAAAGGGTGTTGGTAGTGGTAATGGCGAGGCGGGAGTCGGAGGTTGGTGGGCAGTATTTGGCTAAGGGTGGAGTCGGTGACGGTGATACCAGAATTCGGGTTTGGTTGGGTCGGCCAGGCAGCACAGGGTCGAGGTGGAGGCGGCAGAAGGAGGAGAACGGGGAGACGGGTTTAGGATGAGTTTAGAAATTTATTGGTGTCGGGGGTGTCCGACACGGAAGAGGTGAATTTGTATGTGTAAAGATTGGAATAAGATTTTGGATACCGACGCGATACACGAGGCTTGGGTTGCACGGACACGATGTACCGCACCGTTGAATATTTGTGGAATAATTTGTTGTGGATGGAGAATAATGAATTGGAGGAGTACCTACCTATTTATAGGATGTGGGAATTCCCAATTGGATAAGAATTAGGAAGATTTAAACCCAATGTAGATAATTCAATCTATAATTTAAATTAATTCAATAAATCCAAATTCTAATCAAAATCCAATTTTAAATCTAATTAAATTTACATCCTTTAATTTAAAACCAAATGAGATAATTCTAATTCCAAATATAGATTTTAATTTAATCTACTTAAATAAATCCAAAAATTAAATCAAGATTTAAATGGCCACAATAACTTCCAAAAATATTTTTCAAAATACCCATAATAATAATTTCAAAAATAATAAATATTTTTAAATATATTTTTGAACAATAAAATATTAATATTAAAAAATCTCAAAAATTATATTTTTATTAAAAATAGACCAATAAATAATTATGAAATATATGTATGCAAAAATATTCTTTACATAATTATGCCTTTTTAGTATACAAAAATATTATTTTATTTTTTATAACTTTTAGAAATGACGTAAGAAGAACAAGCTTAGAAATGATAGCAAAACTAGTTATTATATTATTTGAAACTATAAAAATAGAACAAAATATTTTTCTAAAATATGTACGCTTGCACATATTCGCACTCGTCGAGCAAATTTGAAAAACGAACTTCCGCACACGACGTACAATACGACTACGTGACGTACAATACAAATTTTAAATCGGTACCAAATTTAATAAAAAAATAGTAGAAATTTAGGGGTTTTACACCGAAGTAGACTCCCTCTGGCCTCTCTGCAACTCGTCTGCTGATCTCGAACTGTGGAAGTCCTAGCGGGCTGAAAGTCACCTTCCCTTCATGGCAGTCTATTACAGCAAACTGCTCGCCCATCCAGTCAATGCCGAGGACTGCGTCGAATCCGGGCAATGGCATCACCAGAAGTCGAGCCCTAAGTTCTCGTCCAGCTACAGTGATAGGGCAATCCACCATCTCACTGACTGGCACAATCCTACCTCCTGTCATAATCTGACAGTTCCTTCTAGTGGGCTTGGGTGTGAAGCCGTGTCTATGCAGAAACTCATATGATACAAAGCTATGTGTGGCTCCAGAATCAAATAAGACAATGGCAGGAAATAAGTGAATGATAACAGAACCTGTGAGAACATCTAGAGCTGTCTCCTCCTCAACTGCGGCTAAGACGTAAGCACGTCCCTGCTGCGTGTCACGCCCCAGTTCCAAATAATCGGATTGGGAACACGTGGCATGCCAGCTGTACAATCAAGCATAGCTAAACCCAATTTAATGGACTATGATATGATCGTAGTACGCTGAAGTAAAACTAATAAAGTAACATCACAGGCAGATAAACTAGTCTCATCCATGAAATAAAGTAAGAGATAACTGAATAGAAATTCATCAGTGCCACAGAGTCCAAATGTCAACTATGATTAGAGGAGAACAGTCCACTAAATAAGTAAATGAGTACAACTGGAATGAAATGGAGTAGTAAATAGAAATAAACGGAATACTGGAAATAAAACCCACGTCTGAAGATGTAGCTAGCCTCCAGAGGATCAAGGCTGCGGCTCCACCTCAAAGTCGTCGTCAAAAAGTCCCTCTACTCCGTAATCAGCCGGGAATAAGTGCTCGTCAAGCTCTGGAAAAGATACCAGGTCCTCAGAGGGACATAACAAATACACAGGAAATCGACATGCATGATAATACTAAGCAGTAATGTAAAAGTAACTATAAAGTATGCAACCAAGTATTTCCCTAACCAAACAAGGACAAGAAATACAAGGTAAGCAATAAAGGTGTTCTAACCATCTATGTGTAAATGCTCTCGAGACATCTCTAGTGGCACATGAGAGGGAGAAAAGAAGAAGAAACTGCCACCAAGCGTTCTACAGTTTGAGAAACGAGGGGCTACGAGCATTCAGCGTACATTGGAAACAGAATTTCTCATACACCACTAGTAGACTCTCCCCACCCAATGTACTCATACCGTATATGCGGTACGAACAATATGCAAGACGTCATAGTAAATATAATGTAACTAAACTAAACTGCTAACAGACTCAAGTTCATATGTTAAGGGCCAGTCAATACATAACCTCTGTACTCAGCTCACTCATATGTGGTACGTGTCTGAGACGGTGTCAAGTTATACTAACACTATACTGGGTAGTCATCAATGGAGACAAGTGCACACAAATAACAATAAACTGGGAATTTGAAACAACTGCATAGTAATATCAAGCAAGGTGTACTTGCCTGTGTCCAGCAACTGAGTATCCGGGTCCGATGTAGAGTCTGAGTTTCGAGAAGCAAATAATCCTAAACAAGCATGATTTATAATTAATCACTATTTAACAATTTACTAAATTGATTAATTGCTAATTAACCAACAATCAATAGTATTTTATTTAAACCAACTATCTAGTACCAATAATTATGAATAATAATTATACAATAATAAGTATGTAAAATATACTTATTATCATACTTATATATTCTGTAATTAATAATACAACATAATATTTAATAATTAATTAATTAATTATAATTAATTAACTAATCAATTTAATACACACATGCATACACAATTCCTAATAATACTAACAAAAATAGTAAAAATCCTTAAAAATCATTTTTAGTCTATTTTAATAATAAACTAAATAATATCAGAATAATAAATATATATTATATATATATTTTCACAGAAATGAATTTATTACTATTAAAACTAGTTATTAAATAAATAATTAAATAATAACAATGAATACATAATAATTCGAAATAAATCCTGAAAATTCACTATAACCCTAAATTTAACCATTAAATCTAAATTCACTATTCCACACAATAATAACACATAATTAATATTTATTTAAATTAATAAATAATTATTAAACAACTTAATAAATAATTCTAAAACAATTCTAGAAATTACTTTTAATTCCTAAAAATTAGTAAATAATTATAAAATACCTAAAATAATTCCCAAAATAATTTAATTAACTATTTACAACAGAAACCCTAACATTTACCAATTTACAAATAATTATATAATTAATATCAATTAATTATATAATATACCTAGTAAATCAAAATTACCTTACTAAAATCTAAATAAATATAAATAAATATAATTAAATACTGGAAAAATTTTTATACAGTAAAGTATATTTTTACAAACATTTTCTATATAATATATATTATTTAATTAACAACAAATTAAATAATATAAATTAAAAATAGTAATTGGAATTAATTTAAAAAATCTAAAGTTCTCGGTTTTAATATAAAATAATTACAAATGAAATTCTATAATTTCTGGAAAAATTATTATAAAATACTACATTAATTTTACGAACTTTTTCATCTACAAAGTTTTATTTAATTAATAATAAAATTATTAATTACTGATTAAAGCAGTAAATACAATTAATTAATTAACGGCACATAAAATTCCTAACTAAATAATAATAAATACTAATAAATAATATTAATTCACACAAAATTTAATGTAGATCCTATACTTAATTACTATTGATCCCCTTCAATTAGATCTAATTAATTACCAATAATTAGACAATAATTAATCATAAAAACTGAATTAAATTGGATTAAAAATCCTAAAACTAGGTTTTACGCATGCAAGGGGGTTTTCCACGTGGCAGCGCCACGTAGGGGGGGTCGGGGGCTACCTGGCCACGCCGCAGGGGGGGTGGCTCCGCCGTCTGGGTGCGGTGGCTGCACCTGGAACGGCCGGTGGTCGCCGGGATCGCCGGTTCTACTGCTCGCAGCAGCCGTAGTCCCGTCCGGCCTTGTGCTCCTCCGTACGTCTGCGAGGAGTCTCGGGTTGAGGGAGGAGGTAGGCGAGGGGAAGGCGAGGTCAGGGGGGCGGCTTGGAGACAAAACTCTAGGGTTAGGGTTATGAGGAACTTGGTTAAAGAAGGCTATATATATATATATATATATATATATATATATATAGGATTCTAGGGTTCTAAGTAAGTATATATAGATAATCATATCTATTAATAATAACTAAAATAAATTATCTATTAATAAACAACAATAACTAATTAATTAGAATATGAAATTTTCCATATTCTAGGGTTTCTAGACTAGGATTAAGGTTTAGGGAGTTCCTAATACAATGCACACACAAACACTTGCATATATATATATATATATATATATATATATATATATATATATATATATATATATATATATATATATATATATACACATATATATATCTAACTATATAAATAATTAATAATGAATTAAATAACATCTATTTAATAATTAAATAAATAAAATAAAAAAAATAATAATATAAAATGTAAAAATTTGAGGGGTTTTACATTCTACCCAACTTATTAGAATTTCGTCCTCGAAATTAAAAACAAGCAAGGATTAAAAGAAAACACACAATCATATTTCTAAATCTAGGAAATTTTACAGACTAAATTAAACATAATCTAGAGAGTGAATAATTGCAGAATTAAATCATACCGAACGCCTCACGAAGGTATGGATAACGCTCCAGAATAGAATCTTCCCGCTCCCACGTCGATTCGCCCGGTGAATGGTGCTTCCACGCAACTCGGACTAGTCGAATGGTCTTCCCCTTCAATACTTTTTCTCTGCGGTCTAGGATCTCCACAGGCTGCTCCTCGTAGGACAAAGTCGGTCCCACGGTGATCTCTGAATGATCAAGTACGTGGTTAGGGTCTGCCACATACTTCCTCAACTGGGAGACATGAAATACATCATGAACGCCTTCCAATGACTGCGGCAGTGCCAATCTGTATGCAACCTCGCCAACTTTCTCCAACACATCGAATGGTCCGATGTACCTTGGGCTGAGCTTTCCTCTGACTCCAAATCTGATTGTACCTCTAGTCGGGGAGATTCTCAAGAACACATGATCTCTTTCCTTGAACTCAAGAGGTCGCCTATGAATGTCTGCCCACTGTTTCTGCCGGTCCTGAGATGCTAGTAGATGCCCCTGAATCTTCTTGACTGTATCCACTGTATGAGTCACTAACTCTGGTCCCAATATCTGTCTCTCGCCTACATCACCCCAACATGCTGGCGATCGACACTTCCTTCCGTACAATGCCTCGAAAGAGGCCATCTGGATACTTGCCTAGTAGCTGTTGTTGTAAGAGAACTCTACCAAATGCAAGTGATCCTCCCAGGATCCTCCAAAATCCAACATGCAAGCTCTCAACATGTCCTCCAACGTCTGGATGGTACGCTCTGACTGTCCGTCCGTCTGGGGGTGATAAGCAGTGCTGAACTTCAGTCTTGTGCCCAGACTTTCCTACATGCTCTTCCAGAAGTGCGATATGAATCTCGAATCTCGATCGAAGACTATACTGACTGGTACTCCATGTAATCGCACTATCTCCTTCATATATAAATCTGCCAATACCTCTGTAGATTGCCCTACTCAGAATGGTATGAAATGAGCAGATTTCGATAATCGGTCCACAATCACCCAAACTGCATCTCATCCAGCTGGGCTTCTTGGAAATCCAGTAACGAAATCCATAGTGATGTGATCCCACTTCCACTCAGGTATCGGAAGCGGTTGCAATAATCCTGCGGACCTCTGATGTTCAGCCTTGACTTGCTGACACACCAAGCACTTTGCTACGAACCGTGCTATCTCACGCTTCATTCCATGCCACCAGTAGTGCTGTCTCAGGTCCCTGTACATCTTCGTACCTCCTGGATGAATAGAATAGGTCGAGCTATGAGCCTCTGTCATCAGCTCCTGCCTGATCTCTCCATTAGGAACATAGAGGCGATCTCCGTACCTCAAGGTCCCATCTTTATGAATCCTCAATCCAGTCTGCAGTCCTTGCTCTGTCCTCTGTCGAAGCCTCTGATATCTGGCATCTGTTGGTAAGGTTGCCTTGATCCGCTCTACTAATGAAGATTGAACCTGAAGGTTCATCATCTCTGCAACTCCTCCAGGCCTAACAACTTCGATGCCCATCTTTTCCAAGTCATATAGCAACTCCTTTTGTGATGTCAAAAAGTGTGCCATAGGCCTCCGGCTCATTGCATCTGCTACTGAATTCGCCTTTCCTGGATGGTACTGTAACTCAATATCAAAATCTGCCATCAACTCGAGCCAACGTCTTTGTCTCAAATTTAAATCCTTCTAAGTATAGACATACTTGAGGCTCTTATGATCTGTATATACCTTCACTGTTTCTCCATACAGATAATGCCTCCAAAGCTTTAAGGCAAATATCACCGCCGCAAGCTCTAAGTCGTGCGTGGGATAATTCTTCTCGTGGGTCCTCAACTGCCGAGAACCATATGCAACTACCTTCCCATGATGCATCAAGACGCATCTTAATCCCTTCCCGGAAGCATCACTATAGATGACAAAACCTCCTGATCCCGATGGAATGGTCAAGACTGGTGCAGTAGTAAGGCACTTTTTCAAATCATCAAAAGCAGCTTGGCACTCTTCCGTCCACTCGAACTTCTGATCCTTGCGAGTCAACTTCGTCATTGGCTCCGCAATTCTTATAAAATTCTCTACGAACCTCCGGTAATATCCGGCAAGTCCAAGAAAACTTCGTACCTCTGAAACATCAGTTGGAGTTGGCCACGACTCCACTGCTGATATCTTCGTTGGATCCACTTCTATGCCTTTCCCTGAGATAACATGTCCAAGAAATGAAACATGATCTAGAAGAAAATCACACTTACTCAGCTTTGCATACAGCTTCTGATGCCTCAAGATCTCCAGCACCTTCCTCAAGTGATCCTCATGCTCTTCATGGTTCTTTGAATACACCAAAATGTCGTCGATGAATACTACGACAAACTTATTAAGATATTCATGGAATACTCTGTTCATTAAATTCATGAACACAGCCGGTGCATTTGTCAAACCAGAGGGCATTACTAAGAACTTGTAATGACCATACCGAGTCCTGAATGCCGTCTTCTGGATGTCTTCTTTCCGAACTTTCACTTGATGGTATCCCGACCTCAGATCAATCTTCGAGAATACCTGGGCTCCTGTCAGCTGGTCAAATAGATCATCAATTCTGGGCAGGGGATACTTGTTCTTGATCGTCACAGCATTAAGAGCCCTATAATCAATGCACATACGAACTGTTCCATATTTCTTTGGCACAAACAAGACCGGGGATCCCCAAGGTGATGCACTTGGTCTGATAAATCCCTTGTCTTGCAACTCCTGCAGCTGCACCTTCATTTCATCCAGCTCCTTCTTCGCCAGTCGATAAAAATTTGAAGAGATTGGTGCCGCTCCTGGTATGAGCTCAATGGTGAACTCAACCTCTTTATCGGGTGGTAGACCCGGCAGATCATCGGGAAAGACATCAGAAAACTCATCAATGATCGGTGGCGGGGCAACCTCCATTGCCATACAAGATCTATGATACTGAGATACTCCCTTCTCAATGCTTTCTCTCTGAAATTCAAACTCCGGCTAGCCTGGCGGTCTAAATATAGCACAACCCCTGTGGTAGTCCAATATCGCATGATATTGACTAAGCCAATCCATACCCAATACTACGTCGAAATTTGGTATAGGAAATACCAAAAGTCGAGCTCTCATCTCTCGGCCACAAATGACGACCGAACAGGTTCTACATGTACTAGTCACAGGTACTATACCCCCACCAGTAATAATTTTCCAACTCTTAGGCATTATAGAAGTAGCTATCCTATGCACAGCTACAAATCTAGATGATATAAATGATAGGGTGGCACCAGAATCAAATAATACTGTAGAAAGCAATGAACCTACTAGAATAGTACCTGTGATAGCCTCACCTTCAGTTCCATCTTCCCCCTGAGTGAGAGCAAAAATATGTCCTTGCTTCTTGTTTCCTGCCTGCTGCTTGGCTTTCTCAAACTATGCTGACTGTTAAGTGAATATAGGTCCTCTCTGCTGACCTCCTGGTGCTGGTGGCTTCTGTCCTCCAGCTGGCACAATGGCTCCCCGAACTGGGCAATCTCGAGCCTGATGCTGGCTCGATCCACAAGCTAAGCAAGTACCCAGCATCCTTCTACACTCTCTCTGTAAGTGTCCCTTCCTGCCACAGAAATGGCAAGTCGGAAGCTCCTTAGACTGGTAGGGTCCAGTCTTCTGCTGATGCTGATGATGTCCCATAGGTCTCCTGATAGGACCTCCTTGCTGCGTCTTCGTCTGCACTGGCTGGTTCTTCTGCTGGTTCAGCTTTCCCTTGCTAATTGTCTCATGAATCCTGGCCTCCGTCAGCAACTCAGCATAAGAGATTCGGGACTGGGAGCTAGTATAATGCAGTAGCTCCTGCCTCAGCCCGTTGTGAAATCTCTTGGCCTTCTCCAGATCATTGGGTATCAGTACCTCCCCATATTTGCTGAGTCGACTGAACTCCGAGTCATACTCGTCAACAGTCTTGTTCCCTTGCTCCAGGTGCAGGAACTGGTTGTATAAGGCATTCTTCACAGTAGTAGGGAAGTACTTCTTATCAAAAAACTCCAGAAATTGTTCCCACGACTGACGAGTACCCAACTGACGCTCCATAGAATCCCACCAGTGATGGGCATTCCCCTCCAGCTGAGTTCTTACTCCAGTCATCCATAAATCCTCAGGCAACTGAGATGCCTGCAATAGCTTCCTGGTGCTGGTGATCCAAGTAGTAGTATCCTCCGGACTCTCATTTCCCAAATAAGGTTCGGGGTTCATCAGCACGTAGTCCTTCACTGAACCTACCCGTGCTGGTCTCACGGAAGCTAGTGTCGGAGCTGGTATAGGCCTTTAAAAAATGACAGTCACGCTGAGTTGATCAGGACAGAGTCAAAAGTCACGCTCAGTTGATCAGGACAATATTTACAAATCACGCTGGGGATACAGCTCATCATTTGTCAGAGAGTAATTATGACTGACAGCACAACAGTCGAAGAATGTCTCTCGTATGCCACGTATGCACAGAATTCGAGAGATCACAGCCGTCTATTGCGTGATTTTTGAAATCTTCTTCAGCAAGACTCAACCTTCGTCAAGTTGGCGTACCAAAAGAGCTTCTTGTCATTTAATGTGACTGACAAAAGCAATTACTGCCAGAGATTTTGTGTCAGTCGAGGCACGCTGAATCAAGACAGCTGGCAGTTCTATCCCAAATCTGCGTGTATTCTGAAGTTTTCTTCCTCAAGTCTGCGTGGATTCTAAAGTTTTTTTCATCAAAGTCTGCGTAGATTCTGAAGCTTCTTGCCCCAAGTTTGCGTGGATTTTGAAGCTTTCTACCCCGAGTCTGCGTGAATTTTGTCTTCACCAAGTCTGCATGGATTCTGAAGCTTCTTGCCCCAAGTTTGCGTGGATTTTGAAGCTTTCTACCCCGAGTCTGCGTGGATTTCGTCTTCAACAAGTCTGCGTAGATTTCATCAAATTGGAGTACGTGGCAGCCATGCCACTGATCTCTCGCCTGCGTGTCCTGTAACTTGTACACGACTCATGCATGATTGCCATGTGTCCAACAGTTACAGGCCATATCCAGTAACTGCTCACAACCTTGCGTATGTTAAATCCTGCGTGATTTTCAACTAAGCACAGGCTGTGAAGACAGTTATCTTTTCAGTTATTATTTTTGACTCTATAAATAGAGTTCTTTTTTTTCATTCATTGGACAGATACATAGTTATCTACTGTCAAAATTTTGAGAGCTTTTCTTCTTCGCATAGTCCAAGGGATAAAGTGATCGTCTTCTAGATCAGATTCCCACAGTTGTAATTTTCCCAGATACACAATAAATAAAGGAATTTATTTATGGAAAACAAATTGACGACTCTGCTGGGGAAAACCATCTCATTTTCTGAGATGGCAACAACTCAATGCGATACTTCGTCAATCGGCTCGACGAAGAAGGTGATGACGATCCAATTCGATCAACTCGCCTATGAAGAAATGCAGCGGGCTAAGAGTGGTAAGCCCACTACAGCCTCCATCATCACTGCCAAGTCGAAGGGACACTCTGTCTATGTCCCTAAGAATCAGTTGGCAGCCAATGGTGAAGTCTCTGCCACAGTGTCTGCTCCTAATACTGGCAAGAACTCTACTGCAAGCACGCACACTCTTGTGCGCTCGAAGATGACAGCAATCAAAGATCACGCTAACAGTACTGGCTCCTTAGCCAAATCTCTTCCAGTGTGTGTCTCCAAAGTTGAAAGTCACGCTGACAGTACTGGCTCCTTAGCCAAATCTGTTCCAGCGTGCAATTTCAACCTCAAAAGTCACGCTGACAGCACTGGTTCCTTAGCCAAGTCTGTTCCAGTGTGTAATTCTAAAATCAACAATCACGCTAACAATACTGGCTCCTTAGCCAAATCTCTTCCAGCGTGTATTTCCAAAGTCAAAAGTCACGCCAACAGCACTGGTTCTTTAACCAAGCCTGTTTCAGCGTGTATTTCATCTAAGAAGAATAGCTCTTTAGCTATCTCTTCTTCTTTGCCAAGTTCTACCAGAACTGGGGGTGGTCTTCCACACAAAGTCCCTTCGAAAAGAAATAACTCTTTAGTTGTTTCTTCTGCTCCTGTAGTTTTTACTTCAGGAACAGCTTTGACTGACAATTTTGTTAGTCAAAGAAAAGGAGATGGTCTTTTGACTACTCTTCCTTCTGGACATTCTATGTCTCAAAACTTGAATGAGTCTAAGAAGAAACATTCCTTAATGTTTTCTTCTATGACTTCTTCGAATTGGGCACATAATTTGTCTAGAAAAGGTCTGTTACCAACTCCTAATCAAGGGGGTGGTTCAACTCTTCCTTCTCTGCAAATATCCAGATCAATGGAAGAAAAACTCCATGTTTCTAAAACCAATGTGTTACCTCCAACTGATCTAAGAACAAAAATTAACACTTCTGGTGTTAAGAAACCATACCAGTTGGAAACAAGGATAAGAGATCCAGATGCAGAGTATGCAAGAAACTATGTGGCTCATATTAATCATTCTCTATATAATCAAGAGCCATCAAGACCCAAGAACAGAAAATATACTCCTCAATCTTCACAAACAGATTTACGAGAATATCTTCAACAGAAGAGAAGAAGTGATTCTGTGTCAAAGGACCATGCTGAATGTGACTTCTATCCAAGAGTCATAATTCAATACAGATGTCAATCAATGGCTCATGATCATGTTGATCATGAATGTGACTTCCAGCCAAGAGTCACAATGCAATGCAGATGTCAAACAAAATGACAATCTGTCTTCAATCGGATTCAGTGTGAACCTATGCCTGATGAAGATGAGCCTTTGTTTGCTTCCGTCAATATGACCTCTCGGGATGCTGGGGGTAGAGTTGATAGTCCAGATGGAGTATACAGAAATACTAGAGCAAGAGTCCTGGCCTCTAGTCAAAGAAATTTGATCTCTAAAGATGATTCTGAATTCCTTGGAGAATCTAACTTCCCACCTCTTCCTACTGGGGGTAGTTCCTATAATTGACTTTGATGCACAAAGCAATGATTCAGAACAAACATCTACCAGTTCATCAATAATTCCTCGTACGGTCACGACTTATATGGTTGATGGGAATACTGATGAACCTTCTTCTTCCTTGACTCTTCAAGATCAAAGAATTGCTTCTTTGGAACAGCAAATGAAGTCTATGGCTGATACTATGAAGTCGATGTATGAACTCATGGCAACACAGATGCAAAATCGACAGACTGTACCAGATGCCATACCAACTGACACTGATATGAGTCCAGTACAAGTTCCTCCAGTAATACAATCTAATACTCCTGGACCAGCTCAACCAAACCCTAGTCTCTCTGGAGCTGGGGGTAGTGCTTACAATGCTGTTCCTCCTCCCAATTATTCTCTACAAGTTACAACTCCACAATCTTCTGGAGTTGTTAATGAAGAATTGAGGAATCTCAAAACTCAATTCGAGGCATTCAAACAGAAAGATGGTTAGGCATCAAACAACCTTATCCGATAGAATGGAAGCAAGTATCGTATCCTCCTAAATACAAGCCTCCCACTATCTCATTCTATGATGGAACCACTTCTCCAAGTCATTTCATTAATCACTTTGAAGTGATGACTGATCAGCTGCAACCAAGCGACGCCCTCCTTACTCAGGTGTTTGTTGGATGTCTCAAGGGAACGGCTTATGAATGGTATAGAAGTCTCCCAGATGGGAGCATTACCTTATTTTTCGGTTTCAAACAGATGTTTCTTGAACGGTTCTATGAAGGGCTCAATGACATGACTATGTCTGCTCTTATTAGAATCAAGCAGAAAAATAATGAAACTACAGAAGAGTATATTGAACGGTTTCGAAGAGAAGCTCTGAAGATGCCTCTTGGAACTCCTGATGCTGTCACCATCGACACATGCAAATCAAACTTGTTGCCAATCATCAGCATGTAGACAGGATCCACTCAATTCCAAGACTGGCCTTCTTTCTTAGTTAGTGCCAAGGCCGCAGAAATTAGTGCTGAAACCTTCAAAGGTTTAGGAGTGCAGATGACTCCTAAAGAAACAGGTCAAGGTACTAACAATAAAAACAATGCTCGCAAGGGAAAAGAAACTCTTGAAGTTAATCTTCAGAGCAAAGATGCATCAACTGTTCAAACTTCTCCTACAACTCAACAACCAAGAACACCTCGCCCCAAAGAAGAATACTTTTTCAATGACGACGATGTCCTTGGTATCTTTGAATGTCTGCTGAAAGGTAATAAGATACAATTACCTGAGATCAAGAAACCTGATGAAGCTGGTAAAATAGATCATCCCAAATACTGTCCATATCACAGAATGCTGGGTCATACAATTCGTACATGTTATGTACTAAAAGGAAAGATCCAAGAAATGATTAAATCTGGAGCTATTTCTCTTACTCCAAAAGAGAAGACCGTCACCTCCAACGTCGTCTCTATGCAATTCGGAGATTTCCCTCCTCAACTCCTTGAAAGTGGGATCGTTCCTATTTCTAAGGCAACTCTTGACATAGTGAATCTTCCTTCTCCACAGTCTGAAGGATTAGTGCCAATCACTTTTGGAAACTAGAGAAATCATGTGGATCCATCCTGATCTAGTGGCAGATTTTGAATCGCCTTCTCCTCAAAAGACTACTTCTCGAAAGTCCAAGAAGGCTGGAAAGATTAAGTCATGTCATATGACTTCTCTTGGATCTATTCCTGACACAGAGCCAAAAAAGAAAGAAGAAGCACTTGTTAGTGCTACTCGAACGGGAAAACCTTATCTAAAGGATTATTCCAAGAATCCTGAGGATCCTCTTGATATCCCTCCAGCTGATAAAGATGCTTCTAATGTTCCTCCTGAAGAAGAATCATCCACTGAACCTGTTCCTTCCAAGCCTACAGCTCTAGAGAAAGGCAAACAACAGGCTCGGTTTGATAAGCCAATCAAGAAGTCCTCTTCTCTTGAACTTCAGAAGCCTTATAATTTCGACATTTTAGCTCAGCTTGCTAATACTCCAGCTAGAATGTCCCTCTTTGAACTTCTACGTCTTTCCAAAGAGACTCGGAAGACATTAAGTGAAGCACTTCTACAAGCTGACTCTTGTCTTGCACATTGAAGAAGCCAGATGCAGAACCTGCCACTTGCTTACATTGCAACAGTGTATTGGAGATTATCCCAAATATCACCTTTACATAAGACGACATACTATTGGAGGATAATCGACATGATCGGCCTCTCTACTACACCGGTTATATCGATACAATGAAGATAGATCGTATCCTCATTGATCCAGGGTCTGCTATAAGCATAATGCCAAAGAGTCTGTTGGATGAACTAAAAATCTCTCTTCACAAGCTCTCTAAGACGGTTACTACTATCCTGGGATTCAATCAAAGCCGAAGCGAGCCTTTAGGAAAGATTCATCTGAAGCTTCAGATAGGCGATTTCAGATCCAAAGTCACTTTCTATGTGATCGAGATCATGGGATCCTATAATCTTCTTTTGGGGAGGCCCTTTCTTCATGAAAATAATGTGGTGCCTTCTACTCTTCATCAGTGTTTTAAATACATTGATAGCAATGGAAGAGTACAAAAAGAAGTTGCTGATATAAATCCCTTCCATGGGGTTGAAGCTTATTTCAATGATTCCCGAATGTACAAAGAAGAGTATACAAGGGTTATACAAGCTATGGAGAAAGAGGATTCACAAAGTGAGACCTTAATAATTCCTGTTAAAGGTCGAACTATTCAGCAACAATCTCTCAAACTCTCTGAAGAAGGTTCTTTCATCATTCCGGTGAGTGGACGGATTTCTCCGTTACCTCAGTCGTTTGCTCAAGACACAATGATTATTCCTGTCAGTGGGCGTACTGTAATTCCTGCATCTCCACATGTGAAACAGGATACTTTGCTAATTCCAGTTGGAGGGCGAATTATTCTTCCATCTCAAGCTTCAAGGGAGCTCACCTCTTCTGAGCCATTTGTTATCGATCTTAATCGAAACAACGCTTCTTCTCGTTCTTCTTCTCCCCCTTTAGTCATTGACTTGGCTAAAATCTCTAAGGCTCAGCCTTCTCCCAATGTAAATACTGCTGCTATTATATTTAATGAAAAGTCTCCATCTTTGCAGTATGCTGATGTGTGTAATTATGTTCATAGTTATTTACATTTGTTAGATGACTTGAACACAATAACCATAGGGGTTGTACAGACTGTTCATACAGATGTATCCCTAGAACCTGTACAATCTTCATACTTTCTAGTTCCCAGCAGAAAGCCAGGAGACATTCCAATATTCTTCTATAAAGGGCCCCAAAGTCCTTCTGATTTAGAAGATGAAGACAAAAATGATGATACTGGAAGATTACAACTACGTCGTTATAGTCAGCAATCTAAAGACATCATCAAAAATATAGGCTATGACTTCAGGACTGGCCTCAATAGTGGAAAGGGAAGAAAAATGCCTGTTCGTATTCCTCCTCTGAAATATGAAAGGACGAAATGCGGACTGGGCTATATATCCCCTACTCCTTTTATCAATATTATCCATGAAGATCCCGAGTCTGATGAAGATAAGAGATCTGCTTCTTCTAGTACCACTTCTTGGGATTCCGATACAAGTATCGGTGACTTCTACTGCAACCTTCTGTCTTCCAACATGGTTTCCATTGACCATTTTGAAGAAAGTGATGAAGACGAAGAAGAGTTTGAAATCTCACCTGAATCGGAACAATGGGCCCAAAGATTAGATAATCAATGGGAGTTCCGTTTCGAGCAAAAAGAACCTCCGACTGAAGACAAACTTGTTTAAATTGATGTTGGTGAAGAGGGATCTCCCAAACCAATATTCATCAGTGAAAGTCTTTCTGAACCTGATAAGCAAGACATGATCAAACTCATTCGTGACTACATCGATGTCTTTGCTTGGAGTTATGAAGATATGCCAGGACTTGATCCACAAATTGCAACTCACAAGCTCAATATCTTGTCGAATGCTAAACCGGTCAAACAACAACAGCGACGATTTCGTCCAGACATTATGGATGCAATTGAAGTTGAAGTCAATAAACTCATAACCTCTGGGTTTATTAGAGAGGAACAACATCCCGATTGGGTGGCTAACATAGTTTCTGTCCTTAAAAAGACTGGCAAGGTCAGAGTATGCATAGACTTCCGCGATCTCAATGCGGCATGCCCTAAAGACGAATTCCCTCTACCAATCACTGATGTCATGATTGATAATACCTATGGATTTGAACGGATATCATTCATGGATGGGTATTCTGGATACAATCAGATTAAAATGTTTCCAGATGACGAGAAGCACACTTCTTTCAGAACGCCGATCGGTACATACTGTTATACAGTTATGCCATTCGGTCTCAAGAATGCAGGAGCAACTTATCAACGAGCTATGAGCACTATATTCCGTGAACATTTGCGAAAAACAGTCGAATGCTATGTTGATGATATTGCAGTCAAAAGTCGACAAAAGGAGGATCATATCCAAGATTTGAAGACTATATTTGATCTAATACGTAAGCATCAATTAAAGATGAACCCTACTAAGTCCTTCTTAGGCGTCTCTAGTGGTAAATGTCTCGGCTTCGTCATTACCTCTAAAGGTATACACGTGGATCCCGAGAAGATCAAAGCCATCCAAGAGATGCGTCCTCCACGCACCTTAAAAGAGCTACGAGGATTTCAAGGAAGGATCGCTTATATCAGGAGATTCATTTCTAATTTATCAGGACGCTGCAGACCATTCAACAAACTTATGAAGAAAGGTGTTTCTTTTGTCTGGAATGATGAATGTCAGAAAGCATTTGATGATATAAAACAATATCTGATGAGCCCTCCAGTATTGGTACCTCCCGTTTCAGAAATTCTATTTCTCCTATATACTCGAGCAATGAGTTATTCATTGGGTGCATTACTCGCTCAAAAGAATCAAAATGGTCATGAATAAGCCATCTACTATCTCAGTCGTACTATGACCGGAGCTGAACCTCGATATTCACCGGTCGAAAAAGAATGTCTAGCCTTGATGTTCGCTGTTCAAAAGACACGACATTATATCATTGGCCAGACTATTCATGTCATCTCCAGGATCAATCCTATACGGATCATGATGAAGAAACCCAGTGTTTTGAATTCTCAATTAGCTAACTGGGGAATCCTACTTGCTCAGTATGACATGCATGATATTCCTCAGAAGTCAGTCAAAGGACAAGCTTTAGCTGATTTTCTGGCTGCTCATTCAATTCCAGAAGATTCAAAACTCTATGACGAAATTCCAGATGAAGTCCTAGATTCAAACCAAATTGCTGAAGAAGATTCTACTTGGCGTCTATTCTTTGATGGAGCTTCAAGGATAGGTCCTAATGGTGTTATTGTCGCTGGAGTTGGAATCGTTCTTGTATCGCCAGAAGGTCTTGCTATCCAAAGAGCTTATTCTCTCGATCAGCCGTGTTCAAACAATGTAGCTGAGTACAATGTATTACTCATTGGTCTTCAACTCGCTAAACATCTAAATATTCAACATTTGGAGGCGTACGGAGACTCTAAACTCATTGTCAATCAGATAAGGGGTACTTATGAAGTCCGCCATCAAGATCTGGTTCCTTATCATAGATCAGCTATAATTATGGCTTCTTCGTTTGAAGAATTCTTCATTGAACATGTTAGACGAGCATGTAACACAGAAGCTGATGCTCTAGCTAATCTTGCAGCGGTGTTGGCCATCCCAATTAGACGACAACAAATGATTATTTTTCGCAATCGAGAATTATTTCATCTTGAAAATAACCTGACCCTAGGACTTCCAGTTGACATTGAAGAATCAACATCTCATGACGTCAACACAACAAGAGGATTTGGATTTAGTCGTAAATCTTTATCATCTTCATCTGATTCCAGCATAGAATTCATCTTCAGTCATTCGGCCGAGAATCAAAATACGGATACGGATTGGAGACTTCCTTTCTTAGATTTTGTATTGTATAATATTCTTCCGGATGATCCGAGTGAAGCAGCATCTATCAGACGACGATCATTTCGATTCTATTATAATCATACAATAAAGACCTTATATCGTCGAGCCTATGATGGTTTACTTCTCCGATGTGTTGCCGGTGACGAGGCTCAACAAATTATTCGTGAAGCACATGATGGAATTTGTGGAGCACATCAGCCTGGACCAAAACTTCAAGACCGTATTCGACGTATGGGTTATTATTGGCCTACTATGGTATCAGACGCCATCGAATATGCAAAGAAGTGTAAAGCTTGTCAAATCCATGCGGATTTTATTCATCAACCTTCGGAATTTCTACATCCGATGGCAGCATCATAGCCCTTCGAAGCTTGGGGCATGGACATTATTGGTCCGATCAATCCGCCGTCATCCAAGGGTCATCGGTTTATTCTTGCAATAACCGATTACTTCTCCAAATGGGCCGAAGCCATTCCTTTGTCTGAAGTTAAGACGTCCAATGTCATTTGCTTTATTAAGCACCACGTCATCTACAAATTTGGTGTTCCTCGACGCATTATTCATGATAACGGACCACAGTTCGTCAGTCAGAAGTTTACTCGATTCTGTGACGATCACCGGATCAACAATGTGGCTTCTACCGCATATAATCCGGCAGCTAACGGATTAGCAGAAGCTTTCAACAAGACCATCATCAAACTCCTAAAGAAGTTTGTCTCTACTAACAAACGTAATTGGAGTGAGAAGCTCGGTGAATATTTGTGGGCTTATCGTACTACAGTTCGTAATGCTACTAAATGTACACCCTTCTCTCTGGTGTATGGTTGCGAAGCTGTTCTTCCATTAGAGATTCAAATTTCTTCTTTAAGGATAGCAATCGCTAATGAACTCACTGCAGAAAATAATGATCGTCTTCGACTTCAAGAATTAGAAGCTCTGGATGAAAAGCGATTATCTGCTCAACAGAATATTGAATTCTATCAAGCTAGAATTTCAAGAGCTTTTAATAAGAAAGTCAGAATTCGGGCGTATCAAAAAGGAGAACTTGTTCTAACAGTCAGACGTCCTATGACTATGACTCATATGAGCAAGGGCAAATTTGATGCAAAGTGGGAAGGACCCTATATTGTGAGCAAAGTTTTCTCAAATGGAGCTTATCAACTCTCAGAATTGGATGGTCGAAAAGTTTTGATGCCTATTAATGGCAAATTCCTTAAAAAGTACTATGTATAAATATAAATGCTTGTAATCATCAGACAGTTTCATGTTTAGAAATAAAATTTTTATTTTATTTTTAATCATGAATGATGATACATGATATTAAAGAAGATCACTATCATCTTTTTCTACATTTGGATATGGGCCACTGCCGTCCTTCTCGAAGACGTGATCAGCAAAAGAGTCGAGAACCTCCTTGCTAGAACCCACGAGGAACTTGCAAACGGCCATCCTCCTGGCTTCTTCTTCTTCAGTCTTTCCTGGTTCCAGCAGGAAATCCAGAATGTCCCTTGGTGGCTTGGGTGCAGACGAACCTTCGCCTGCTTCCGTCTTCTTCGATTGAACTGGATCAGCAGGGTGTTCTTCAGTGCCTTTCTAAACCTTTGAGGCAATTCCAGTTTTCTTGGATGCTTCTTCAGACGACATTTTTATGTTTGAAAGAAGAAGTGTTCGTTCTTGTCAGATTTCTGCTATATTTATAGGCAGAAGTTCTAAAAATAATGAAACGTTATGTTCATCCGACGGTTCATCCATCCATTAATTGCGTTCATCCGACGATTCACACATTCATTAATACTTGACGGTTCATCCGATCATTTATTCGTCCGTTCATGATCTTCTATCAATTTATTAAGTGGGGATTCGTTATTGATCACGTTTTCATAACCTCTGAATCAATTCCGAATCTACTTGCTCATTTGTCATTTTTGACCTCTGCATAGAAATCAATCTATTTTCATTTAAGTTCCTACATATTATCACGTCCATAATACCTCTGATAATATCATATACTCTAAAACAAAAAAGAAGATTTTATTATCTATCATGTCCACAATTCATCCACAAATACAAATCTTTGAGCATAGAAGAATTATCATTTCCATTCTCATTTCACCACAAAAAGTCTATTACATTTTCTTAGACTTTCTTACAAATCATAATGGAAATCTATTACAAATCTTGGATTTTCATTCTACACCACAAAAATAACCTAATAGAGATCTATCTTCTTCTTTGGATCTTCTCCGTCGGACCTTCTCCGTCAGGTTCGTTGTTGGTGGCAGTTCCTGACTGTCTGGGTCCCAGTCACGACCAGATCAGCAGGAATCAAACTCTGGTCTTCTCTCTCAGACGAGAGGAGAACCACAAAGTATGGCAGCCCGAAGTCGTGGTGCTGCCAATACAACTGGTGGATTAGGGGTAACCTCTCAAGGAAGACAGAAATGTATCCAACCTTGGGATAAAATTCCTAGTTCTCCCATGAAAGGAACTCTACTACCCGATTTCTCAGGGTAGAGTTGACTCCACCATCCAACTCTCGTGTATAAAGGCTCTTCCTACCATCTGAGGAAGACCCTTCTATCCCACGAAGAGTTCTGAGTTGTCTGATTTACGCGTCAAAAGCGTATGAGCTCCCTGATGTAGATGTCAGCAGGATATTCTCTACAGCATCCACATCCCCAATGCCAGTTCTAAAGAAAATTTTCAGCCAAGTTTCTGCAGAAAGTATCAATAGAAATCATTCAGTGTGTATTTATCAAACAGAGACAGGCGTGTATTGTTCAAATCAGAAACAAGAAACAGAAAGCCTATCTTCAACAGTAAAAATAGTACACGTATTACACTGACTTACCTTTAAGTTTGGTGCTAAGGATTGGCAAACTCATGTTTGATACAGTGCGCAGAAGTCGAACATTAGAAAACATTGCTTTCCTGTTTGAGAGTGAAATCTCCCAAAAATTTCATTTTCAGAGAAGAAGAAGAGGAATGGGAGATGAGTATCTGTGAAACTCTTCTATCTATTTAAAGGGCAAAGTACAAGTCTATTCTTGGAAAAGATCCGCATAAATAGCGCTCGTAAACCGTGGAATGAGTGTTACGTGTGCTTTGAAAGACAGAGCAACATTGGAAATAGTCAAAGGGTGCTAATTAATATTCTTCATTTATGCACGCAGATTAAACACAGAAGTTGTACTTCATTCTTCAAGACAGGCACTGATGGCCTTACAAAAGACAAAACAAAAAGAGTACAACAAAAGCACAAAAGACACGCTATATTTTCCAGAGCGACTAAGCTTAATGCCTAGTTCTTCTACGCTTTTGACCCCCATGCGGTGTAACAGAGCCTTCAACATTTCACGCTGCTCTATGAGGCTGCACCCATCAGAAGAGAACGAGCCATCTAAGCCAAAATAGCTCAAAAAATTCTTGGCTAGTTGCAAGGGATCATCTTTGAGTTCGAAGACAAGGGGCTCTGGCTCTTCACCCCCAAAAGTGGGGTCACCATGGGAACAAAAGCCCAACTTGCGTGCTTCTTCTTCAGCTTTCTCTTTTGGTGTCATGTTGACGTAAGATGAAGATTAAATGAATCCTCTCCCTCTTTATATAACAGAGCTCGCCGGCGGTTCATATTCTACCATAAACTGGATGTAATCAGTCTCGGAAAATGAAGAGTCATCATGACATTTAATAAGTTCATTTGGATATTCTCAAAGAACTTCGAAGTCTTTCCGACTTTCGAAAAAATTTGAAGTCATCTCAGCGTGACTGATTTCATTTTATCATCTTATTTTCAAAGTATTTCGAAAATTTTGAAGTCTTTTCAATTTTTCGAAAACTTTGAAGGGGGTCTTGTAGGCCTTTAAAAAATGACAGTCACGCTGAGTTGATCAGGACAGAGTCAAAAGTCACGCTCAGTTGATCAGGATAATATTTACAAATCACGCTGGGGAGACAGCTCATCATTTGTCAGAGAGTAATTATGACTGACAGCACAACAGTCGAAGAATGTCTCTTCGTATGCCACGTATGCACAGAATTCGAGAGATCACAGCCGTCTATTGCGTAATTTTCGAAATCTTCTTCAGCAAGACTCAACCTTTGTCAAGTTGGCGTACCAAAAGAGCTTCTTGTCAATTAATGTGACTGACAAAAGCAATCACTGCCAGAGATTTTGTGTCAGTCGAGGCACGCTGAATCAAGACAGCTGGCAGTTCTATCCCAAATCTGCGTGTATTCTGAAGTTTTCTTCCTCAAGTCTGCGTGGATTCTGAAGTTTTTTTCATCAAAGTCTGCGTAGATTCTGAAGCTTCTTGCCCCAAGTTTGTGTGGATTTTGAAGCTTTCTACCCTGAGTCTGCGTGGATTTCGTCTTCACCAAGTCTGCGTGGATTCTGAAGCTTCTTGCCCCAAGTTTGCGTGGATTTTGAAGCTTTCTATCCCGAGTCTGCGTGGATTTCGTCTTCAACAAGTCTGCGTGGATTTCATCAAATTGGAGTACGTGGCAGCCATGCCACTGATCTCTCGCCTGCGTGTCCTGTAACTTGCACACGACTCATGCATGATTGCCATGTGTCCAACAGTTACAGGCCACGTCCAGTAACTGCTCACAACCTTGCGTATGTTAAATCCTGCGTGATTTTCAACTAAGCACAGGCTGTGAAGACAGTTATCTTTTCAGTTATTATTTTTGACTCTATAAATAGAGTTCTTTTTTTTCATTCATTGGACAGATACATAGTTATCTACTGTCAAAATTTTGAGAGCTTTTTTTCTTCGCATAGCCCAAGGGATAAAGTGATCGTCTTCTAGATCAGATTCCCACAGTTGTAATTTTCCCAGATACACAATAAATAAAGGAATTTATTTATGGAAAACAGCTGGTGCAGGTGCTGGTGCTGTCATCCTCCCCATAGCTGTCAAGAATCCCTGTCTCATCTCAGCAGCTTCCCGTCTTTGATCAGCTGCTTCTTGCCTCTACTCTGCTGCTTGCTGTCTCTGTTCTTGCATCATCATGTGCATGAACTGAAACATCTGTGCCTGACTGTCTTAAGGCACAGCCGGGGGCACTCCATATGATGTCTGAGGGTACTGCGGGAGAGGAGGAGGTACCCCAGTCGATTGTGCACTAACTGGCTGAGACGTCTGCCGTGGTAGCAAAGGGTGGGTTGGAACTACCCTTGCGGACTGATCATCCGTACCAGATGACTGGTTGTCTCTACCGGCAGAGGTACGTCCACTCCTTAGATTCATGATTCTGCAGAGATAAGATAGAAGGAATTGAGAATAGGACGGAAACAAACGAGATGCAAAAGAATTTGTTCAAGGATAATCAAGAATGATATAGTCATGGATGAGACCTAATATTCTAAACCTAATTTGCAGGCTTGTTCAGTACAGTAACGTAACCAAACAAATTTCTGACCTGTATGGGCCACCACTAATAACATGTCACGCCCCAGTTCCAAATAATCGGATTGGAAACACGTGGCATGCCAGCTGTACAATCAAGCATAGCTAAATCCAATTTAATGGACTATGATATGATCGTAGTACGCTGAAGTAAAACTAATAAAGTAACATCACAGGCAGGTAAACTAGTCTTATCCATAAAATAAAGTAAGAGATAACTGAATAAAAATTCATCAGTACCACAGAGTCCAAATGTCAACTATGACTAGAGGAGAAAAGTCCACTAAATAAGTAAATGAGTACAACTGGAATGAAATGGAGTAGTAAATAGAAATAAACGGAATACTGGAAATGAAACCCACGTCTGAAGATGTAGCTAGCCTCCAGAGGATCAAGGCTGCGGCTCCACCTCAAAGTCGTCGTCAACAAGTCCCTCTACTCCGTAATCAGCCGGGAATAAGTGCTCTTCAAGCTCTGGAAAAGATACCAGGTCCTCAGAGGGACATAACAAATACACAGGAAATCGACATGCATGATAATACTGAGCAGTAATGTAAAAGTAACTATAAAGTATACAACCAAGTATTTCCCTAACCAAACAAGGACAGGAAATACAAGGTAAGCAATAAAGGTGTTCTAACCATCTATGTGTAAATGCTCTCGAGACATCTCTAGTGGCACATGAGAGAGGGAGAAGAAGAAGAAACTGCCACCAAGCGTTCTACAGTTTGAGAAACGAGGGGCTACGAGCATCCAGCGTACATTGGAAACAGAATTTCTCATACACCACTAGTAGACTCTCCCCACCCAATGTACTCGTATCGTATACGCGGTACGAATAATATGCAAGACGTCATAGTAAATATAATGTAACTAAACCAAACTGCTAACAGACTCAAGTTCATATGTTAAGGGCCAGTTAACACATAACCTCTGTACTCAGCTCACTCATATGTGGTACGTGTCTGAGACGGTGTCAAGTTATACTAACACTATACTGGGTAGTCATCAATGGAGACGAGTGCACACAAATAACAATAAACTGGGAATTTGAAACTACTGCATAGTAATGTCAAGCAAGGTGTACTTGCCTGTGTCCAGCAACTGAGTATCCGGGTCCGATGTAGAGTCCGAGTCCCGAGAAGCAAATAATCCTAAACAAGCATGATTTATAATTAATCACTATTTAATAATTTACTAAATTGATTAATTGCTAATTAACCAACAATCAATAGTATTTTATTAAAACCAACTATCTAGTACCAATAATTATGAATAATAATTATACAATAATAAGTATGTAAAATATACTTATTATCATACTTTTATATTCTGTAATTAATAATACAACATAATATTTAATAATTAATTAATTAATTATAATTAATTAATTAATTATAATTAATTAACTAATCAATTTAATACACACATGCATACACAATTTCTAATAATACTAACAAAAATAGTAAAAATCCTTAAAAATCATTTTTAGTCTATTTTAATAATAAACTAAATAATATCAGAATAATAAATATATATTATATATATATTTTCACAGAAACGAATTTATTACTATTAAAACTAGTTATTAAATAAATAATTAAATAATAACAATGAATACTGTTTGCCATTAAAATTCTTTGATGTAAATTTCAATACAAACAGAACAGTGTTACAATATAGGACTTAGATGTGGCCCTAGAAGTACACTTTTGTTTAATCTGGGTCCCTTGTGCCGATGGAGCGAGTGGTAATGCGTTGACTCCGTTGACGAGCTGACGACGGTTATCGGTTCTCTGAAGGTTTGGATTGCTCTGGGTGCTGGAGCTTGCTGAGAGGAGGAAGACGTTGAGTGTCTGTATCTACCTCTCTGGTGGTATGTTGGTTCGTATCTGTCTGTGTGTGTGGAAGAAAGAAATGATTCCTCTATTTATAGCTGGGCAGGTTGGCTGCATATGCGCGCATATGTAGGATGCACCGGTGCGTGGGGACGCCACGTGTTGTTTGTCGATGGAGGCGCATGGATGATGCGCCCTGATCGAGGGGTTGACTTCTTCATACTGCTATTGTGAGCAGGCACGTAGCAGAGCAGAAGATCTTTCCGTTGCTGAGATCTTGGATGAGTTGAGTCAAAGGACAGGTGTCATCGACCCATGGCTCGAATATCTCGGATTCGGTAGGGAATGATCTGGTAGGATGCGCCTAGGATTGGGCGCATGAGGAGACTTTGGCTCGTAACCTTTAGGAGTCACGAACCATTCTGGGCGCATGGCTTTTGAGGTGCATGCAGGCGACTTTCCTTCTGTCTTTTGGGATCAGAGAGCAGTCTGGGGCGCATGGCTTTTAAGGCGCATGCAGGTTTGGGCGCATGGCCGCAGAGGCGCATGCGGGTGGTTGAGTGGCCACGTCACAGTAGCCGTCGGAGTAAAGTCATGATGATGCTGACGTTGCCGACGCTTCGTCTTCTGAAAAAGCTGCCGACCGTTCAGGCTTTGGAAGATGTGCTGCCAACTCTGTCAGTTCAGCATTTAATGTTTGTGACATTCGATGGACAGCTGAAGGGGCGCATCGATTGAAGTTCCACTGGGCATGAGGGCGCATCCTCTGTAATGCGCTTGGCTCTGCAGGGCGCATCTGTGTGATGTGCCTGAAGTCGAAGGGCGCGTGCAGCTGTTTCGTTCCTCGTGTGCTTTAAATAGCCGTTTGGCTGAAATTCGAGGCGTCTGGTTCATCCATTAAATGTAAATTCATTGCTCAGAATTCGGAGAGCCATCCACTTGGCACGTGGGTTTGATCTGCCCGGCCTATAAATAGTGGCATGGAGAGAGGGTTTGCTTCTCGTTCTCTCACGTACTTCCAACCATTAATTTGGGTACTCGAGTGCATTCTGTTGACGAAGTGCTTCCGAGGGTGAAGATGAGACGCCATGTCGTCGTTGCTGCCCTTGAAGGTGACTGTTACATCCAAAAGACGGAGTCGAGGGCTTCCGAGGCAGGCGGAAGGTGCCTGTTGCATCCAAAGATAGGGATGCTCGGGCCTCGTCTCCGTTGTTCCGAAAGAGCCATAGATCGGAATGGCGGTGCTAGGCTCTTTCTTCCTTCAAAGTGGGTGTCGCCCACTCTGGTTGTGTTGAAAGCTGCTGCTTTAGCCGTATTTCGATTATGGTCTTCCTTGGTCTTTGGAGGCTCTTTCGAAGCCTCCCCTGGCCACAGATTTACGGTGCTCTTCACTTCCTCGGTTCCAGCCAGAGGGTTAAATGCTTCATTAATCGAAGAACTTATCAGGTGAGCCTGGCTGGAAGAGCGGCACATAACTGGGCTGCTGAAGGGATGCACATAACTGGGGATGCACATAACTAAGCTGCTGAAGGAATGCGCCTTGCTGAGGGCGCATTGTGGGATACGCCCGGTTGAAGGCGCATGGTGATTGCTGCGCCTGACTGGAGGCGAATGATAGCTGCTGCGCCTGACGGAAGACGCATGGTGACTGCTGCGCCTGACTGGAGGCGCATGGCGACTGCTGGCCGTAGACTTAGGATCTTTTCTTTGTAGAAGTTTTCCTTTCTACAGCCTTCTCTAGACATGTAATAGACTTTTATGTGTGAATAAAAAGTTCTCTTTCCATGTCTATATTTGCTGCCTTTGTTGTTTTGTCCGAGCTCTGACGCATAGATTGTCTGTCGCATGGGTCTTCTGGTTGTGAATTTCCATGCTTCTACAAGACCCCCTTCAAAGTTTTCAAAACTTTTGGATAAGTTTTGGAATACTTTGAATAAGAAGCATGGAGGTCAGGGCACATGACTGTTTGGGGCTTATGCCTGTTCGGGCACATGCTCCTCTCAGTAAATAATGATGATGTCTCGGTAACCGGAAAGATTAATGATAATCTTTTGGTTTTACTTGCTGTTATCTCTTCACAGAACCCGAGGCGACGGCTCACGCCTCATCGGGTCACGCGTGCGACCAAGTCCTATAAATAGGCAAGAGATGGAGTGAGTGAGTTCTTCTTCTCCTTGCTCTTCTTTTCTTTTAGAGTTCTTCTTCAAAAACCCTAATTTCTTCTTGAGAGAATAGCTCCCAAGACACCTCGCGGCGGTGCCGGCAATGGAAAAGAGCTGATGGAGTATGCTGAGGGGGATGCCCCTATTACCATTGTGACTCCGGCCGACGTTCGCCATGCTGTGACGGGTGGGTGTCATCTTTTCCACTACTTTCTTTGTTCAGGCGGTCTTTGGATCATGCGACTGAGTTGACAACTCTCTTCTGCCGACGCGTTCGGACCACTGTCCTCGCCGAGGTTTCACCCCACCAACGTGCATAGGCTTAGGCCTTTATCATGCACCGAGGTTTAACTGCGGACGCGCATGGGTTCGCACCCTAAATGCGCCGAAGCCTTTGCTGATGCGCATAGGTTTATGCCCTGATAATGCACCGAAGCCTTTTACTGAGGTGCATGGGTTTACACCCAAATGATGCGCCGAAACGGAGGCACATGGATTCACATCCTGGTGATGCGCCGAAGCTTTTGACATACCTTGTCTTTTTGCCTGACCTTTGATTTTTTGTTGTGCCAGTATCGATGACGATTCCGCTGCTGAATGAGGTCCTCCTGGATGCCTCCCTTTGTCAAATGGGAGTTAATTTTGACGAGGCTGTCGTCAACCCTGCCAAGGGTGTTATCTTACAGGATCAACCTCCTAAAAGGGTGCTGCAGATACAGAACCAGCTGCCGACTTTTCTCCAGAGTATGATGGAGTGCGAAAAACTAAAATCTGCTGAATCCGGAGATGTGACCTTCTTGAGACCTCCCTTTTTGTTTGGTGACCGCCTGATCTCCACGGAAGCGAAGATACTGAAGGTCAAAGAAGACTGGTTCTTTTCAGCAAAAGACATGGTGCTGTATATGTGACAACTCGATCGCCAATTACCGCTGACAGCCTTCTATCGTCTAGCTTCGAAGAGAAAGATGTCCTGGGATCTTACTCCTTCTCAGGGAGGGGCTCTAGGAGGTGCTCTTTCGATTGATGCTACGTCAAATCAAAGGGATACCCTATCTGCTTCACGAACCAGTCCCTCGTTCAGTTGCCGAACTTTGCATCCTGGAAGCCTCTACAGTGAGGTCCCAACTGACACTTTTGCCTTCAATGCTCCAACCTTCGCGAACCGGATGTTGACATCAAAGGTTGTGTACCCGAAAGGTAGCTTTAGGGTCGAAGGTTGGTGTCATCATATCTCGAGGTGGGACGAGTTGACCACTTAGGTGCTTTCGAAGTTCAAGGCTGAGCTTAAGGAGATTGGGCTGACAGCCGCCATCCGTGCCACGCAGGCTGGCATGGATCTCAATAAGCCTATGTTCCTTGCACTTTTAGAGTTGTTCAATACCCAGACTGGTACCTTTTACACGCCCGTAGGGGAGTTGGGTTGGCTCTCCACGAGATGTACGAAGTGTCCAAGCTTCCCTGGGGCTCAGAGCCGTACGAGGAATATTTCCCATCAAATGAAGAGATCCAGGTTCTGGAAAATAAGAACTCGGAGATGATGGCCGTCTTCAAGGAAGTGGCGAGCCATCACTATTTGATGCATCGGAAGGACAAAGTCAAGACTCAGCCTCATGTGACTGCTTGGAGGGATTATGTTTTCAAGCAGGATTTGATAGATCCTTCGAGGATCCGGTTTACGACTCCGCAAGGGCTGAAACCTGCGGAAGTGACTTATGAGATAAGCCGGCTGGACGAGAGGACTCCTCGTTCCAATGAGGATGGTGAGAACGCGTATAGCTGCTTCTGGCATTACGCGCACCGGATGTCATCTAAAGCGGTGCTGACATCATACTTGATGATATGGCTCCGAGATTGTGTGTTCGCGGGTGGATCTGGTGCCGTAGAGAGGGTACACCGGAACCTCATTTTACCCGCCGTAAAATTGGCCTTTGAACGACCTTTAGCTCTCCTTCCCGTGATGGTGTGTAACCTGTTGCGGGGTTTGAGGTCTTTTGCTGACGATGTGATCCTCGGGAAAGGAAATAACGACAACTTTCCCCGGGCTGAGCTGCCCTTCCATTACCTTATGGGATGGCTGATTTTGCATCATCCGAACGTGATGAGTCCCGGTTTGGAAGAGGATCATGTTGAAGGAGATGCCTTCATCCGCCGCTTCTACAAGAGAAAGTGGTTATACACTGGCGTCCCCATTTACAGGAGGGTTTTGTCCTTCCTTCAGGGGTGGAAGATTGTCAAGGTTGGCCCCATCTTCAAGGATTTTGAGGCCGATCAAGACTTAGTCGACTCGGGCGAAGATACGATTACTTTGCCGAAGTGGGGTTTCCGTTGGTTGTAAAGCATTCGGCCTTCTCACCTGGTCTACCGCAATCAAAATAGATGTTATCTGGAGCCATATCTGCCCAGCCGGTTCGCTCGCCAGTTTGGCTATACTCAACTGATGCTACGAAATCCCAGTAGCAGTCTGGGGTTCATCGGTAGTTTGCTGGACGGAGCCCGTGGCTGGCAATATTACAATGCCGGGTGTACTGGTGTTCAGTTTACGGCGCCCGTTTATAACCTTCGGCCACAGATCCTGTATTCGGCCGCCAAGCTGTATTGTACTATGAATACTGCGTCTCCTGGTTATGACAGGGAGACTAGCTTCATCATCGGAACTCAGCTGGAGGCCACGACGAATATGTTGACGGCAGCTCGATCATATCGTCCTCCAGAATTGGCAGGATATCGGGCTGCTGCTGTAGCACCAGTGATAGATCCGTCTGTTGGAAAGAGGCAGGCCGACACAGAAGCTGGTTCTTCTGTACCAAAGAGGCCGAGAAGGACGTCGACTCCAAAGGCTACAGGAGTGCCACTTGAAATGCCAGTGGGATCTGCTGAGGTAAGGCATCCTCTGTAATTCTGGTCCATCTTGTCACTTTGGTGGCTTATGCTTTTCTTCTTATAGGGATCGAAGAAGAAGACCCATGTTCAAAAATCGGGTGTTAGTAAACCGAAGGAGGTGGCAAGCTCTTCTGATGAGCGCATTCCACCGATGATAATGTCTCCCGTGGAAGGGAGTTCCGAAGATGTTCCTGCGGAGATTTCAGTATCTCCTGACTTTGTTGAAAGAATTGCGGAGGTTGCAATAACTTCCGGAAAGGTACAATCTGCCGTAGAGGCCTTGGACGTTGAGGGTCCTACGGACTCGAGGCATCCTGATGATGAAGTGGATTGGAGTTCGTCGCCTTCCAATGACGTCCCTCCAGCGTTGCAAGAGTCTGTTGCGGGGGCAGCAGACATGGTTGGAACAGAGGAGAGGGTTGATTCCCCTCATTGTCATGATAAGGGGAGATCGGCTGTATCATTGTCGAGTCCTACCCCGGCCTCACCCGTGGAAGTTGAGGTGGCTACCGATCAGGCGGTAGCGACAGATCCTGTCCCTGTCAAGGGACTTGAGAAGGATGAGACTCATCGGTCAGTCTTGTCTCTTGGAGAGGGTCAGGAGATGAGTGTTGATCTCCCCGTTCTGCCAGGGGAGGTACTGACCACTGATAGGACGTTGGGGGCAGAAGAGGTGACCGTAGACGTCGGTGGTTCCTCCGAACTTGAGAAGGGTAAGGGTGTGGAACCCTCTGTTGCCCCTCCTACTTGGGGTACTATCTCGACGCCTGTGCCGGCTTCCTCTGTTCCTTCGGCTCCTCGGGCTAGCAGTCCGGCCCGTGTTGATGAAGAGCTTATTGATGCCGAGATTCCAGTCTCGCAGATTGAGGTTGGCGGATCTTCTTCCGGTCCGCTAACGACAGCAGTCCCTCCAACTCCTGCTATGACGCCGCAGGTGCTGGCGGACGCAGATGAATATATAAAATTCATCGTTGAGGGGGTGTATAAAATGCTGCAGAGGGGTGTATCTGTTGTGATGGATGCCAACGGGAGTTTTGCGACGGCAAGAACTCTGACAATGCCTTATATCGAGCTGATCCGCGTTCACCAAGACCACGATCATATGGCCGAGATCCTGGAGGCTTCGGTGATTGAGCTGGACCAGCGGCTCACGGAACTTCAGCGCATCCAGCGAAATGACCTTTCCATCTTGATAGATGCGGAGAAGGAGAAGTTGATCGCTGAGATTGAGTCTTCCTACCAGGCCACTGTGAGCGTCTGGGAGCACGAGGTGGCTGAGACTGAGGCTGCGGTAGGGCAATTATCTCAGTCCATGAAGGAGATAATGGAAACGCGAGCTGCGTTGGACGCTAATATCGCGGAGATCAATGCCCAGATGAACCGTCTTGAGGATCAACGAGCCCGACTCTAGTTAGATGCCGAACGTGTCCGGCTGAACACGTAGCATTCAAGAAGGAGGAAGCAACCTTCACTCACCGGGCTCTTGCCCTGGCTCGACAGCGACAACAGCTTGATGAGAAGCATGAGAATGATACTTCCGCTGAGGCTGTTGAATTGATGCGTCAAGAAGCTGAGCGTCGAGTCCTGGCGACTGTGGAGACTCATGCAGCCGACTTGAGACGTCGAGTCAGAGAGCTCTCAGCCAACCCTGGAGATGCTTAGGGACTGTAGCGTCTTTGTTTTTGCAACTCTTGCTGGGGGATAGTGTAGTTTTGTACCTTCTCTTTTTTTAGAAAATAAAGAAGTACGCAATCCTTTTTTCTGTGATGTGTTCATTTTTGTTATCATGAACTTGATGATTTGTGTGGACCTATTATCTTTTGCGCACCTTGGCTTTTAGGTACAGATAATAAGTTTGAAGGAACCAACATGCTTGCTCAGAGGTAATGTGAACGTGGCAATCATTGAGGTTCAAATGATAGAATCTTCCTACTCAGAGGTATTATGGACGTGGTAGGAATGATCCTGGGGAATACGCTGAACAACTCAGAGGTGATGTGGACGTGGAAGTTCTGCGATCAATGTACGACAACGCAAGGGTTGTTTGTACGAGATATTTACTCAGAGGTAATGTGGACGTGGTAAACATGAAGGATAGCGTAGGCTTACGAAGTGTAAGATTCCGCTTTGTAGGGTATAGAAGGACAACTCAGAGGTGATGTGGACGTGGTTGTCTTTCTACTGGAGAGTGCTACGGAACAGCTGGGTTCCGGAAGTGTATGGTTTTGTCGGAAGGGAATTGTCTGTGAATCCTGATGGTTGGGTCCATAGATCCCCTCGTGGAAGCACATATCTGAAAGATGTCAAGAGTAGTACTTCTTCAAGAACTTGCCGTTGATGGGCATCATGAACAAGTCCCCATTGGGTTTGGCAAAGCGGTAAGCACCGTTTGAGTATACCGTCTCAATGATGAAAGGTCCTTCCCACTTGGGCTCGAACTTTCCTGGTGTCTTGTGAGTTAACACCATCGGCCTCCTGACTGCCAGAACCAGGTCACCAACTTGAAAAGTTCTCTGTTTGACCTTCTTGTTGAAAGCCTGTGATATACGGGCTTGGTAGAGTTCGATACGTTGTTGAGCTAGGAGACGCTTTTCGTCAAGTGCCTCCAGCTCCCGCAGACGACGACGTTGATTGTCCTCTTCTGTGAGTTTGTTTGTGATTGCTACGCGGAGTGAGGGTATCTGGATCTCGAGAGGCAGTACCACTTCACTCCCGTAGACCAGGGAGAATGGTGTGTTGCCTGTTGGGGTTCGTACCGTTGTGCGGTAGGCCCAAAGACATTCGCCCAGCTTTTTATCCCAGTCGCATTTGTTGGATGACACAACTTTTTTGAGCAGCCTAACGATAGTCTTGTTGAACGCCTCGGCCAATCCGTTTGCTGCCGGATTATAGGCGGTTGATGCCACGTTTTGAATGCAATTCTTGTCACAGAATCTGCTGAAAATATGGCTGATGAACTGAGGACCATTATCGTGGATGATCCTCCGGGGTACTCCGAAGTGGTAGATAACGTGGTGTTTGATAAAGCTAACCACCCTGGAGCTCTTTACTTTCGCCAATGGGACTGCTTCTGCCCACTTGGAGAAGTAATCGGTAATGGCCAGGATGAAGCGGTGCCCCCTTGATGAAGAAGGGGTGATCGGTCCTACGATGTCCATGCCCCAGGCTTCGAAGGGCCAGGAGGCGACTGTAGGATGTAGTGGTTCTGACGGCGTATGAATGAAGTATGCGTGAAGTTGGCATGCATGGCACTTCTTAGCATAGTCGACAGCATCAGCGGCCATGGTTGGCCAATAGTAGCCCATACGTCGCAGTCGATCCTGCAACTTAGGACCAGGTTGATGAGCTCCGCAAGTTCCGTCATGAGCTTCTCGAAGAGCTTCGGTCGCCTCTTCGTTGGACAGGCATCGAAGGAGGATCCCATCATAGGAGCGTCGGTACAGCATTTTAGTGGCTGTATTATAGTAGAATCGAAGAGAACGTCTCCTGACTGAGACGGCTTCCTTCGGGTCCTCTGGGAGAATTCCGTAGACGGCGTAGTCGATGAACGAAAACCTCCAGTCTCGGACATTACCACCAGTACCTGTTGGCATGGCGTGGTCCACTCGTAAGCATAGGTTGTTTTTAGGACAAACCAAGTCTCGGCCAACCACCGTGACGTAGTGTTGAGTCCCAAGGGGTGCTGCTAATGATGCCGCGAGACCAGCCAGAGCATCAGCCTCCAGGTTTTGTAGACGAGGGACGTGTTCGATGAAGAACCTGGTGAAGGTTGAAATGATGTTCAATGCAACTTCATGGTAAGGGATCAGATTTTCATGGCGAACTTCGTATTGCCCTCGGATCTGGTTTACGACGAGTTTCGAGTCGCCGTAGGCTTCCAGATGATCCACCCCCAGCTGTTGTGCCAGCTGGAGTCCCATAATGAGTGCGTTGTACTCGGCCACGTTGTTGGAGCACGGCTTAGAAAGAGAGTAAGCACGCTGGATGACTAGCTGATCGGGGGAGACTAAGACTACCCCCACTCCTGCGACGATCTGGCCTTTGGGGCCTGTTCTTGAAGCGCCATCGAAAAACATCCGCCAGACGGAGCCTTCTTCGGTGACGTTTGATTCTTGGACCTCATCCGGGATGTCTTCATGGAGTCTTGAGGACTCCGGGATGGGGTGTGCAGCTAAGAAGTCGGCCAGAGCTTGACCCTTAATAGCCTTCTGTGGAACGAACACCATGTTGTATGGCGTTAGCAAGATCGCCCATGTGGCTAGCCGGGAGTTCAGTGATCCTGGCTTCGTCATGAGGACCCTGAACGGATTGACTCGAGAAATGACGTGAATTGTCTGGCCCGAGACGTAATGACGAGTCTTTTGGATGGCAAATACCAGAGCCAAGCACTCTTTTTCAACGGGGTTGTACCGGTGTTCGGCCCCGATCAGGGTTCAACTGAGGTAGTAGATTGCTTGCTCATAGCCTGTGTCGCTGTTCTGAGCTAGCAGGGCGCCGAAGGAATGATCCATGGCACGGACGTAGAGCAGGAATGGTTTGCCAGCGACGGGTGCCACCAGAACTGGAGGGCTCGTCAGGTAGGCGTTGATGTCGTCGAAAGCCTTTTGGCATTCCTCTGTCCAGACGTAAGAGACTCCCTTCTTCATGAGCTGGGTGAAGGGTTGACATTTGCCGGAAAGATTTGCTATGAACCTCCGGATGTACGCCAGATGTCCCTGTAGGCCTCGAAGTTCTCGAAGATTCTTCGGAGGGTCCATGTTGAGGATGGCTTTGGTTTTCTCGGGATCAACATGAATGCCTTTCGCCGTGATGACAAAGCCCAAGAATTTTCCACTAGAAACTCCTAGGAAGGATTTAGCGGGGTTCATCTTGAGTTGATGTGCTCGCATGAGATCAAAGACTGTCTTCAGGTCCTGTAGGTGATCTCTTTTAAAGCGGCTCTTGACTACGATGTCGTCAACATAGCATTCAACTGTCTTGCGAAGATGTTGACGGAAGATGGTGCTCATAGGTCGTTGGTATGTCGCACCGGCATTCTTCAAGCCGAAGGGCATTATTGTGTAGCAGAAAACGCCCTTTGGAGTCCTGAATGACGTATGTTTTGCGTCATCGGGGAACATCTTAATTTGATTGTAGCCTGAATACCCGTCCATAAAAGACATGCGTTCGAAGCCACACGTGTTGTCGATCATCACATTAGTGATTGGAAGTGGGAATTCGTCCTTCGGGCAAGCAGAGTTGAGGTCTCTGAAGTCAATACAGACTCGTATCTTTCCATTCTTTTTGGTAACAGGTACGACGTTGGCTACCCAATCTGGGTGTTGTTCTTCACGGATGAAGTCGCTGGTCAAGAGCTTGTCCACCTCCTGATCAATGGCGTTCATGATGTCCGGACGGAAGCGTCGCTGTTGTTGTTTGATAGGCTTGGCATCAGGCAAGATATTCAACCTATGCATCGCAATCTGGGGATCAAGTTCCGGCATATCTTTGTAGCTCCAGGCGAAGACGTCGATGTACTCCTTCACCAGTTGGATTAAAGATTCTCGGTCTTCTCCTTCTAGGCTTTTGCTGATGAAGATGGTTTGGAAGAAGACCTGTCTCCAAGGTCGTTCTGCTCGACTTCATCCTCGATGGGAGGTTCACGTAATTCGAAACGGGACTCCCATTGTTGTCCCAGGCGTTGAGCCCAGGGTTCTTCTTCGAAGGGTTCCGACGCTTGATCTTCGCCTTCATCTTTTGAGGCTGTGCTGATGTCGTGTTAGCTGACAGCACTTTCCTGAAGACTGATCCGATACTGGTATCGGAATCCCAAGTCGATGCTTCAGACGAGTGGGAATGTTCTACGTCTTCTGCGTCTGAACTCTCTGGAGTTGATGGCGGCATGACATAGCCTATCCCCCGTCGAGTTTTGTTGTAGTAGTCCTGCGGCTTTCCTTTGGGTCTTGGAAGCCGGAGAGGGAGACGTCGACCTTTGTCGTAGTTTAGGCCTTTGTCGCTTTTTAGGTCGTAGCCCATCTTTTGGATGAGGTACTTTGCCTTATCCGTGTACCGATAGAGTTGCATTCTGTCGACATCTGGTTCTGGCTCGAACGGCGGGAGGTCTTGACGACGCTTGCCTTCACCAAGGATGATGGATCCTTCGTCTCGACTTCGTGGAGGGACTATGTAGCAGACTCCTTGAGACGGGACTACTCGATTTATATTATGGACGGTCGTTATTTGTGTTTGCAACGACCGTAGAGCGTTATCTAATGTATACATGGCATTCCAATATGGAAGACAAGAATAATTAAAAGATACTCTATTATTGATGAAGTACGAGATTTTATCCCGTAGGATTACATTGTCTAAGGAGGGTGCATCTACATCAGCAGAGATATATTCGCCAACCTCCTCATCTGTAAGCACTGGGGTTGGATCAGGAGAGTCCACCACAGCTTTGATTTTGGGGTCCGAGAGAGTTATGTGAGCCCTCTCTGGCGTCTTGGATGACTGCGGGGGCTTGCCCTTGAGACGCACCTTCAGTGGTGCCTCAGGTGCGCCTCCAGTGATTGGTGCCTTCCCCTGTAATTTTACCACCAGGGGAGCCGATGTTTGAGGCGGCTTCCCTTTGAGGCATATCTTCAGGGGAGCTTCAGGAGTTGGTGCTTTTCCTGATAGCTTGATGCTCATTGGACGCACCTTCTGGGGCGATTTGCCCTTGAGTCGGATCTTCAGAGGGGCATCGGGAGTCATCTCAGGCTCCATGTCCGGCTCGGCTGTTGTATCTGCCTCGTCATCAGCATCATTGGCTTCCTCCTCGCCAAGTGATTTGTACAAGTCGAAATCGGTGAAGTAGGCTTCAATCCCCTTGAAAGGATCGATGTCTGCGAACTCCGTCCTGATAACGCCGTTGGTGGATACATATTTCATGCATTGGTGGAGCGTGGATGGCACCACCATGTACTCATGTAGCCATGGTCGACCGAGCAGGATGTTGTAGTTGACCTCGGCATCCACCACATAACAGGTCACCTCAGTTTTAAGGTTACCGATGTGACACTTCAGTCGAATTTTGCCCAGTAGCTCGCTTTTGCTAGCGTTGAAGCCACTGATGGTTGTGTTGGAGGGCGCCAGCCGGTACATTGGGATGCCCAGTGTTGATAATAGCGCCTTTGGAATGATGCTGAGAGAAGACCGCGGATCAATCTGAATTCGGTTCACCTTGACTGAACCGACATACCCCGTGTAATACAGCGGCCGGTTATGTCGGTGGTGCTTAGCAGCATGTCTTGTTGGGTGAAATTTATGTTTGGGATAACTTCATCCGCACAATGACAGTGCACGCAAGTAGTTGGGAGGTCTTCAAGCTGCTTGACCTGACTGAGAAAGGATTCGGCATCCTTCAGAGCTTCACAGAGAGCTTCTCGGGAGTCTTTGGAAAGACGCAGGAGCTCGAACAAAGATAGGCGGGCAGGAGTACTGGCCAGTTGTGCCAGTATGTCGAAGTTGTGGGGCTTGGCTAGCCCCGAAGCATTCTCCTTTCGTAGAGGCCTGTCGAAACGAACCTCCACCTGCTTCTGCTTATTGGCTGCTGAGGGATTAGATGGGCCCTCTTCCTGGACAGCAGGGACGGTACAGGGAGGCACCACCTCGGCGGCAGCTTCGCCGGGTTGGACGTTCTGTTGTGAACGCGTCTGCACAGGAAGTGCCTCTTCTGTTGAAGAAGAGACCATACGGCAAGACTTGATCTTCCTGCCTTTGGATTTGGAGGTAGGACGTACCTCTGGCTGAGTCACTTCGGAGACGAGGTCGGGGTGGACCCATAGGACCTTTCCTCGAGATGTGGTGAGTGGGATGAGTCCACTCACATTGTCACGGGTAGGTGGTAAGTTAACCACCTCCATTGTCGCCTTAGGGATGGGACGACGCCATCTTGTGTGGTAGTCGACGGCAAGGTGCCGAACTGGAGTGACACCACATTGGCTGACACCGTCTTCTCTTCGTAGTCGACGGAGATTACATCCGCATTGATCATGCGCTGGATGTAATTTTTGAGGACATAGCAGTCCTTGGTCGGGTGTCCGACAAACCGATGGTAGTGACAGTACTTCGGGTTGTCCACTTTCCCCACTTTATCGGGCCGCTTTGGGTCCGGTAGCTTGATCTTGTCACCCTGCTTCAGTATTTCAAAAAGTTGCAGGGTGTCTTCATCGTTGAACGAATAAGCCTCTTTGGGCCTTGGTGCAAGTGGAGGCTTCTAAGTAGGCGCTGATGCGCCTTTTGAGGCATTAACAGTCAATGCCTGCTTCCCTTTCGTCTCACGTCCGGGGTTGTTGGCCGCAGACCTTTTTCCCTTGTCATCAAAGGCAGGGAAGCTGACCCCCAGGAGACGTGCATTGGCCGCCTTCTTTTCTGCGGCTTCTGCTTCGATGATCAGGGAGCTCCAGTCGGGGGGAGGAGTAGAGTTGAGCCAGAGCTTGACTGCAGGCAGCATGTTCATGCTGCAAGAGGAGAGGAGCGCATGTTCCGGCATGCCTGGAGGTAATCTGAAGCAGGCCTGTCGGAAGCGTTCGATGAATACCTGAACCGTTTCCTTCTCCTTCTGGCGTATCTCTATGAGGGACGCCATCGTCATGTCCTTTCCGCCGTCGAAGAAGCGGTCGAGGAAGAGGCGCGTCAAATTGTCAAAGGATGATATGGAATTGTCGGGAAGGCTGCAGTACCAGTCATACGCCACTTCCTTCAATGCTCCGACAAATATGCTAGTGAGGAGCGCGTCCTCCTTTGGGAGATGTCCCGTTTGGGACTGGAAGTATGTCAGGTAGCGACGCGGAGAGTCCTTTCCGTCGTATGGCGTAAGAGTTTGTGGTTTATACTTTGGAGGATAAACCACCTTGTTCTATTCGAGGGATAGGGTTGGGGGATGCCCATCTTCTGGCGCTCCTCTTGCCTGTTCTTGGACTCAAAGTGCTCCCGCAAGTCCTTGATCATTTCGACCACGTCCTCCGTGGAGCTGGGTGTTGGGGAAGGTGGTACTACCTGGAGTTGAGCGTTTGAGGGCTCAGACGTCCGGGGTACTTCTCGACGGTCTGTGCCTGAGGGTACCCGTTGAAGGGGTACACTCGACTCCCCATTGGCCCCTGGATTGGGACCGGTCGAAGGCGTTTGGGTCAAGGCCGACCGTATTTCAAACACCGCCTGAGTCAGTATTTGCATGGAGGCAGAGAGGGTTTTGAGCCCACCCTCTAATGTGTCTATGCGCTGGACGATGTCCTGCGGCAGTGCATCAGACTCGACATCAGCCTCAGTCACATTCACTGTCACGACGCGACCGGGAGTGGAAGGATGAGTTGAGGCCTCACTCTCGGCTTCACTCTCATGTAGGGGAGTCGCCTCTCCTGGAGCTTCATCTTGGCCACCCCCAGCCACGTTCTGGAGGTCATTCTCGACGGGCGCATCTGCAAGGGTCTGATTACCCTCAGCTCCGTCTTGAAGGGTCTCTTCGTCTCCGGAACTCGGGTTCGCAGATGCTAGGCTACCCCCAGCTATGTTCTGGGGGATATCCCTGTCTTCAGAGGCTTCTGGGAGGCTAACTTCGCCTCGAGGATCTGCCCCAAGTGTGCTTTGGACACACTCGTCTTCGGAAGGAGGCTCGACAAGGGTCTGACTACCCCCAGCTTCCTCCAAGAACTTCTTCCTCGACCGAGTGCTTTCGAACACTCCGGAGGACGAGACAGCCGCCTTGGTTTTCCTCGGCTGGCTTTTGGATGAGGACGAGGAATTGCCAGTCGTTTTTTCGGACTGATGAGGAGTTGGAGATCACGTTGCCTGCAGCAACCCTTGGCTCCTCTTCTGTCGATACCTTCCTCCCAAGGCGATGTCGGAGGGGTGTCGATGATTGCAGCCGCTGAAAGACTGACTGCCTTGGTGGTACTGCCGCCTTGCAACAGCAGTTGATGGTGACCACCGCACAAGTATGCCCCATGAGAGGCGTATCATGCTTGTTGGTCGACTCTCCTGACCGGCGTTTGTGAGTGATCACGTTACGCAGGTCGTTGGAGGAGAGTGCTACTTTCGCACCCCCTTCAAGCACATGGCAAGGCCAAGCGTTGGGGTGGTCAAGTGAGTGCTGCACCCCCTGATCTGATACCAAACAGGCATCCCGATCAGTAGTGGGGGAACCACAATATTTGTTTGTCTTGTTCGACTTGGTTGCGCACGCAGCAGATGCGTCCAAGTGAGACAAGGGTTTTAAAGGTCGAATCGTTCTCGGCGCCGCAGCACTCGAGCCGACCTTTTACAACTTACCATCAGCAGCACGTATGATTGTGAGAGCATGCTTCTGGCTTGTTGCTGGCATAGCACGTTTGGGACGCATGGCCCGTACTGTCTTGGACTTCTTCGTACCAGACTGCTGGGGTGCGTAGTACTCAGAATCCAAATTCTCTCCGCCACTACAGCGAGTGAGTCTGTCAAAGACAGAGATCTTCTGTGGCGCATCAGAGACGATGCACGGGGCATTGGCTGCGCCCCTGCTCCGTCGACGCATCTTCCTCGCCTGAGAGGAAGATGGCTGGGGAATGTGGTTAGCCGCACGTTTCCCCGAGAGATGCGCTGCATCAGCGGGCGCATCTTGGTTACTGAGGACGTCAGCAGGAAGGAAGGGCTGGATTGGCACATCCCCTTCGGTGGTGGTGCCCGAGGCGTTGACCTTGCGCACCCTTACTCGGCGGGTCTTCTTCGGCTTCAACAGCCGCTTCGAAGGACTCGCACTGCCTTCAGATATGAACTCCTCATACGCCTGTTGATTGAGGCGTACGACCAGCGTCTTGTGGGAGGAGCCCACCTTCACGTCATCGGCTTGCGACACAACTTTCTCGGTGGAGGAGAAAGAGGTCCCCAGCAGAGTCGTCAGCTTGTTTGCCATTAAAATTCTTTGATGTAAATTTCAATACAAACAGAACAGTGTTACAATATAGGACTTAGATGTAGCCCTAGAAGTACACTTTTGTTTAATCTGGGTCCCTTGTACCGATGGAGCGAGTGGTAATGCATTGACTCTATTGACGAGCTAACGACGGTTATCGGTTCTCTGAAGGTTTGGATTACTCTGGGTGCTGGAGCTTGCTGAGAGGAGGAAGACGTTGAGTATCTGTATCTGCCTCTCTGGTGGTATGTTGGTTCGCATCTGTCTGTGTGTGTAGAAAAAGGAAATGATTCCTCTATTTATAGCTGGGCAGGTTGGCTGCTCATGCGCGCATATGTAGGATACGCCGGTGCGTGGGGATGCCACGTGTTGTTTGCCGATGAAGGCGCAATGATGATGCGCCCTAATCGAGGGGTTGACTTCTTCATATTGCTGTTGTGAGCAGGCACGTAGCAGAGGAGAAGATCTTTCTGTTGCTGAGATCTTGGATGAGTTGAGTCAAAGGACAGGTGTCATCGACCCATGGCTCGGATATCTCGGATTCGGTGGGGAATGATCTGGTAGGATGCGCCTAGGATTGGGCGCATGAGGAGACTTTGGCTCGTAACCTTTAGGAGTCACGAACCATTCTGGGCGCATGGCTTTTGAGGCGCATGCAGGCGACTTTCCTTCTGTCTTTTGGGATCAGAGAGCAGTCTGGGGCGTATGGCTTTTAAGGCGCATGCAGGTTTGGACGCATGGCCGCAGAGGCGCATGCGGGTGGTTGAGTGGCCACGTGGCAGTAGCCGTCGGAGTAAAGTCATGATGATGCTGACGTTGCCGACGCTTCGTCTTCTGAAAAAGCTGTCGACCGTTCAGGCTTTGGAAGATGTGATGCCAACTCTGTCAGTTCAGCATTTAATGTTTGTGACATTCGATGGACAGCTGAAGGGGCACGTCGATTGACGTTCCACTGGGCATGAGGGCGCATCCTCTGTGATGCACTTGGCTCTGCAGGGCGCATCTGTGTGATGCGCCTGAAGTCGAAGGGCGCGTGCAGCTGTTTCGTTCCTCGAGTGCTTTAAATAGCTGTTTGGCTGAAATTTGAGACGTCCGGTTCATCCATTAAATGCAAATTCATTGCTCAGAATTCGGAGAGCCATCCACTTGGCGCGTGGGTTTGATCTGCCCGGCCTATAAATAGTGGCATGGAGAGAGGGTTTGCTTCTCGTTCTCTCACGTACTTCCAACCATGAATTTGGGTACTCGAGTGCATTCTGTTGACGAAGTGCTCCCGAGGGTGAAGATGAGACGCCATGTCGTCGTTGCTGCCCTTGAAGGTGACTGTTACATCCAAAAGACGGAGTCGAGGGCTTCTGAGGCAGGCGGAAGGTGCCTGTTGCATCCAAAGATAGGGATGCTCGGGCCTCGTCTCCGTTGTTCCGGAAGAGCCGTAGATCGGAATGGTGGTGCTAGGCTCTTTCTTCCTTCAAAGTGGGTGTCGCCTACTCTGGTTGTGTTGAAAGCTGCTCCTTTAGCCGTATTTCGATTACGGTCTTCCTTGGTCTTTGGAGGCTCTTTCGAAGCCTCCCCTGGCCATAGATTTGCGGTGCTCTTCACTTCCTCGATTCCAGCCAGAGGGTTAAATGCTTCATTAATTGAAGCACTTATCAGGTGAGCCTGGCTGGAAGAGCGGCACATAACTGGGCTGTTGAAGGGATGCACATAACTGGGGATGCACATAACTGAGTTGCTGAAGGAATGCGCCTTGCTGAGGGCGCATTATGGGATGCGCCCGGTTGAAGGTGAATGGTGATTGCTGCGCCTGACTGGAGGCACATGATAGCTGCTGCGCCTGACGGGAGACGCATGGTGACTGCTGCGCCTGACTGGAGGCGCATGGCGACTGCTGGCCGTAGACTTAGGATCTTTCCTTTGTAGAAGTTTTTCTTTGTACAGCCTTCTCTAGACATGTAATAGACTTTTATGTGTGAATAAAAAGTTCTCTTTCCATGTCTATATTTGCTTCCTTTGTTGTTTTGTCCGAGCTCTGACACATAGATTGTCTGTCGCATGGGTCTTCTGGTTGTGAATTTCCATGCTTCTACAAATACATAATAATTCGAAATAAATCCTGAAAATTCACTATAACCCTAAATTTAACCATTAAATCTAAATTCACTATTCCACACAATAATAACACATAATTAATATTTATTTAAATTAATAAATAATTATTAAACAACTTAATAAATAATTCTAAAACAATTCTAGAAATTACTTTTAATTCCTAAAAATTAGTAAATAATTATAAAATACCTAAAATAATTCCCAAAATAATTTAATTAACTATTTACAACAGAAACTCTAACATTTACCAATTTACAAATAATTATATAATTAATATCAATTAATTATATAATATACCTAGTAAATCAAAATTACCTTACTAAAATCTAAATAAATATAAATAAATATAATTAATACTGGAAATATTTTTATACAGTAAAGTATATTTTTACAAACATTTTCTATATAATATATATTATTTAATTAACAACCAATTAAATAATATAAATTAAAAACAGTAATTGGAATTAATTTTAAAAAATCTAAAGTTCTCGGTTTTAATATAAAATATTTACAAATAAAATTCTATAATTTCTGAAAAAATTATTATAAAATACTACATTAATTTTATGAACTTTTTCATCTACAAAGTTTTATTTAATTAATAATAAAATTATTAATTACTGATTAAAACAGTAAATATAATTAATTAATTAACGGCACATAAAATTCCTAACTAAATAATAATAAATACTAATAAATAATATTAATTCAGACAAAATTTAATGTAGATCCTATACTTAATTACTATTGATCCCCTTCAATTAGATCTAATTAATTACCAATAATTAGACAATAATTAATCATAAAAACTGAATTAAATTGGATTAAAAACCCTAAAACTAGGTTTTACGCATGCAAGGGGGTTTTCCACGTGGCAGCGCCACGTGGGGGGGTCGGGGGCTACCTGGCCATGCCGCAGGGGGGTGGCTCCGCCGTCTGGGTGCGGTGGCTGCGCCTGGAACGGCCGGTGGTCGCCGGGATTGCCGGTTCTGCTGCTCGCAGCAGCCGTAGTCCCGTCCGGCCTCGTGCTCCTCTGTACGTCGGCGAGGAGTCTCGGGTTGAGGGAGGAGGTAGGCGAGGGGAAGGCGAGGTCAGGGGGGCGGCTTGGAGACAAAACTCTAGGGTTAGGATTATGAGGAACTTGGTTAAAGAAGCCTATATATATATATAGGATTCTAGGGTTCTAAGTTAGTATATATAGATAATCATATCTATTAATAATAACTAAAATAAATTATCTATTAATAAACAACAATAACTAATTAATTAGAATATGGAATTTTCCATATTCTAGGGTTTCTAGACTAGGATTAAGGTTTAGGGAGTTCCTAATACAATGCACACACAAACACTTGCATATATATATATATATATACACATATATATATCTAACTATATAAATAATTAATAATGAATTAAATAACATCTATTTAATAATTAAATAAATAAAATAAAAAAATAATAACATAAAATGTAAAAATTTGAGGGGTTTTACACTGCGCTCCTCCCCTCTGCTGTTGGTGATGCTGTACAAACCTCTGCTGCTGGGGTGGTAGAGGTCCTCCTCTCTGGGTATCGCAGGTAATGCTCTGGGTGGTACAGACGGTGGTCCTCCAGCTCCTCGGGGTCTTCCTGCTAGTCTAGCTGTAGCCTGAGCACAGTCCCTCATCTGATGTGCGTCTGATCCGTAGAAGAGGCAAAGTCCCAGCCTCTTGCGACAGACCTCCACGTGGTGTCCCGGTCGATGGCAATATGTGCAAGTGATCCCTGCTGCCTCTGATGTTGAGCTGCTGGAACTCTGGCAGGACGATGCTGAACTGCTTCCTGCTGATGTGGCCTCGTCGGAGCTGCATCTGTACCCTCTTCGCTGGAGCCTGGTAACTACTGTTGCCGACGTCCCTATCCCTCTTGGGCCTCGGGTCCATCTCCTTCTCGACTGCCTGGGCAATCTTAAGGATGCTAGTGTAGGTAGTCGCCTGGCTAATAGCTACTGTATGCCGCAGCTCCCTGGTCAGACCCTTCTTGAATCTCCAGGCCCTGTCCTCTGGTGCTCTAACTAGGCTCTCTGCGAACCGGCTGAGTCTGGTAAACTCCGAAGTATACTCCACGACCGTCATAGTCCCCTGCTGTAGCGCCTCGAACTGATCCTCAGCTCATCCTGCTCCACCTCTGGAAAGAATTTCTCCTTGAACAGAGTTTTGAAAACTGTCCAAGATACATGGGGCTCCGTCAACTGGAGGTCCTCCCGATACCACGTTCTCGCCAAGTCGAAGAGTCGTATGCTGGCCACCTCCACCTTCGTGCCATCCGGAATATTCGCCAACCTCAAGGTCCTCTCCACATTCTCTAGCCATTCGTCTGCATAGAGGATCCCCTCGTTGCCCCAGAAATCCAGCGGGCAGAGGTTCTGGTACTCCTTGGCCGTCCCTGGTCTCGGTCCTCGTGGTACTGGAGGTGCTACTGGTGCTGGTGCTGGTGCTGCCGTCTCTCTGGTCCTAAGTGCGTCGACGACAGTCGCTCTGAATTGCGCTGCCTGATGGTTCTGGGCCTCCAGAAAGTGCTGAAACATCGCCAGCACCTGGGTGCCGTCAAACATCATCGTCGGAGGCAGCGATGGAAAGATAGGAGGCGCTGGCGGAAGCGGATCTGTCTGAACGTCTGGTGTGGCCTGCTCCGAGCCGCCTGCAACTCCAGAGCTGCCTGCAACTCCAGAACTGCCTGCAACTCCAGGCTGATCTGCGGTCTTCCTTGTGGCGACCATCTGCAAAAAAAGAAAATTTTGTTGAATAACAAACCCTAAAACCTAACAAACAATGTTTTTAAAATATTAATGTACCTGAAACATGATAAACCTGATATACCCTTATTTTCCGATTTCCTATGTTGTGTTCAAGTTTCCCTAGTGTAATCAAGTCCCCCAATAGTACACTAAGACCTAGGTACCATTAGGCTAGACCTGCATGGGCTACCACTAAAAACATGTCACGACCCGCTCCCGAATAACCGGATACGAGTCGGACACGCCCAACCTTTGTCATTAGAATAACAAAGTAAGCTGTACCATTCTAGGAAAACTAACCAGATATCAAGACAAGTATGAAACACAGCATCTATAAATGTATCCCAGAGTAAAGTACAATATCAGAATTTATTACATTCCAGAATGATAGAAAGTCTACTAGTCTTAATATATGGAAATAATAGGGAAACTAAGAAAATCTCTAGGCTTTTGCAGCCTCTAAGTCATGAGCTGCACCAGCTAGCTCTCCTGCATCAATAGGCTCCTCGCCATAGAATGTATCGTACAAGGCCTCCAACTCACCTACAACTTATCCAGTCAGGTGCGGAGCTAGTATATCCAGAGAAATAAACATGTAATCAAGAAAATAGGAATAAATGTAAAGTACAGAAAATTAGAACAAGACATAAAATTGAATAGGAATACTGAAAGTAAAACAGGGAACATGGTAAGAGTCCTAAGCATGAAATACAAACTGAACATGAAGTATAACCTGAATATGAAATACAACCTGAACATGAAATACAACCATGAAATCCTGAAATACAAACTGAATCCTGACATGTGCAATATTTGAAATACTTCTAGATTGTGATCGGCTTGGGTAGATGCAATGATAATGAAATGGTACGACTTTGGCCTCGCGTGCACGGTGCGGGACCCAAGCTATTCACATGAGTAGTAACAGGGTTTGATCACATATCTATAGTATTTTCTCTCCCAGACACAAATGATACAAGGAACATGAAACGAGACAATATCGTGATATATTGTGTCATCAAGAGGTACAAGAATGAATATGAAGACATGAGAAATGGACAAATCAGAGGAGTATACTTATCTTGCTCAGGGTGATCAGGAGTGGGTAGTAACACTGGATATCCTTCTGTTATAATAGGTACAATTAAGATTAACCCTCTAAAACAAGTAACCTGAGTTCAATTCTAGTTTTATTCTTAAACAGTTGTCCTTAGCTTTAAAATAAGGAACAATTAAGAGTCATTCATATGTGTTCATAGACAATTAGTTATGGGATGCTTACAACACATGAGTATAACTTCCTAAATTCTTTCTGAATAACATAGATTCTAAACTAAGAAAGCTTTTAACCAGCTATCCTAAAATTGTATCCATAATTAATTGATAAAATAAATAAGATCTAGTTAGAAGAATATCAGAATTGCATTCATGGTTTTGGAAAAATAACTAAAGAAGTATCTAGCATAGATTCTATCACATGGCAAAAATTAGAATTAACTCAATAACTATTCCTAAGTTTCAATGTATACTCCACAGATACTCTTGATCTAACATGATTAATTATTCATGGAGGTTAGTTGCTAACATGAGACACCATTCAGAAGACATTACCTAAGGGAACAGTCCTGAACAGGACTGCAACTGACAGTTCAAAAACACTTGAACTAAAAACACCTACATTAGCTACATACCAATCCTGCTTATCATTGAATATTCAGCCTACTAGATATTGGCTAATCTTCATATCAATTCCAGAAGTAAATCACCCTCCTCAGGTTCAGGTAATTATCTACTGGTATTCAAGAATCCCCCAAACAGCATTCTCAGGTTTTTAAATCAGGACAGTATGCTTCCTAGCATTTGTTCCAGATTTTCTTCTGACCCATAAGGAATTTAATGAATATAAAGGCTTATAAAGGGTTTCAAATTCAGGAGTTGAACAATGTAATGAATAAAGTATCCTAGATTGATTGTTCCAATGAGATGTAACTCTCATGTTCCTGGGTGCAACTGGATTGAACCACTGGGAAATGATCTCAGGTTTCTACTGTCAAATTGGACTGAACCCTGAGAAGCGATCCCAGGTTCCTGAGTCAACTGGACTGAATCATCCAGTTTTCTGAAATCAACTGAACTGATTGTGATTCAGTCCATAAACTGGACTTTAAATATCAGTCCTATTGTTTCCAATATCAGTTCCAGTCCAACAACACACAGCTGCTCATTCGTATAGAACCAGTACATAAATAATACACAGGGCATGGTGTATATTTCAACTGATGTTCACTATCCTGGAATGACTGCTACCCTATAATCCAACTGTTTCATAGGTTAGTTTTAAAAGCCTAATCCTGAATTTGACTCTTCAATATAAGATAACATTTAGTCTTAAATTGGTTGTTGTACCATTCATCCTAAATATTCATTCCAAATAATTTAGACACCATTTCCTGTACAGTTGCTATTCCTTCCAATTGAATTCAGTCCTTAGAATAAAATACAAAAATCTAAATCTACAGTCTAGTGTTCTATTCAGGAATACTAATTGGTTTAATGCACTATTTACAAGGAGACACTATGTAGTACCCCTTCATTATCTAACCCAATCATCAATTGATGAGATGCCAATCTCAGATTTCTAATGCAGGAAAAATGAAGTAAGGAAGTAGACTTAAATCCAGGTTAGTGGTAATCTTGAGGGATATTGATATATGGACAACCCTTATACTAAGACTATCAAGTTATTTGTTAAAACATCATTCTCTCTAATCATTTCTAGCAGCAGTCACCAGAAATTGGAAACACAAAGGCTAAAACCTGATATGGGTTGCACAGACCCTTCAGTAAAACAGGGTACTTGGAACAACCATCCCAAAGTCTAGACTGGTTCCAACAGTCTCAGAAATCCTGGTTTCTTCCTGAGTTTACTCATTCACAGTCCATGTCCAGTTATCATGACAGTCCCACATGAACTTCATAGCAGTCCATGTCCAAAATTCAGGACAGTCCCACATGAACTTCATATCACAGTTAAACCTACAGACCATTGCAACTCCATTCCTAACATCCATAGGATTTATTCGAATGTAACAACAGTGTCCTAGCAGTAAATCTAACAGGAAGATATACACAACCAGTGGATAATTCATGGTTGATGAAACTGTAATTTCCAAAGAGGATGGCATCCTTCCTCATTACTGTTAATCAACATAGGCCAATAAGTCTCACTGGTTGATTAAACAGTACTGGACCTAACAGTTTCCCCAACCTGTTTAACCAACTGTCCTGCTGCAATGGAAAAATCTAAACCATGATAGCACCCCTGGCATCACTTATGTTCCTTGGGATCTCGATTTATAATAACTAACAACAACCATTTCAAACTAGAATGGAGAACATTCAACCATCCTAAGCAACACATGATAGTTCTTAACATAAACTCAAGGTAAAGAAGAATTAGAGATTACCTGGTGGATCAAAACTCGATCGATCCTGAGATTCAAAGACACCTAGCTACTCCACTTGATCCAAATTCAAACCTCTGAAATAAGAGGTCGAACAGGTTGCAGGGGATGATCATGAAATGGTAAAATTGAATGATGTACCATACTTAAACAGGATACAAAGATTTAATTGCAATCATAACATCGAATACCTACTTGTAGACGAACCAAAGATTTAATCAACTGGTCGTTCCCATAAATGGCCTGGGAAAACAGGGGCTGCTAACAAGATGGAATGATTCTCAAACCCACAGTCCAAAATGATTCATTCTAAAATTCATCAATATATCAAGAGTAGATCGAGATCTAAACAATTCAAGAACTGGGAATTAAATGGCAGTGAATTAGTTAGCTACAAAATCATTCTTATTCACATGATTTGATATGCTTTGATCTAGAATTTAAGGCAATAGCTCCTTCACAGTTGATGATCGACTGCAAACCAATGCCAAGTCCTCAATGGCCACCAAGCCCTTGCCAAGAAAGAATTGTAAGAATGAAGAGAGAAGAAAGAAAGGTTGTAGAAATGGAGAGGATTGTTGCTTGAGAAGAAAGGCTTAAATAGGACAGGTAGCATGGGAATTAGGTTATGGCTGGCGGGAAAATCCCCATCCTCTCCCTGGCAATTCGATTGGGCACATGGCCGGCTGCCATGGCCGTTAGGAGTTTCAAATTTGAAAGGAGTTTCTTAGGCTAAGAAGGCTTAGCAGAAGAATAATGATAGGGCTTAGAAAATAATAGGCTTAGGTTTTAAAGACACTGGTTGGGCTGCCAGTGATGGGCCCAATCCAATAATGATAGGGCTTAGAAAATAATAGGCTTAGGTTTTAAAGACACTGGTTGGGCTGCCAGTGATGGGTTTAAATGGGATTTTAGCCCAAGGAAAAATTAAATGTTTACTAGAATGTGAATATGACTACACTCATATTTAATTATAATAAAATTACCAATTTTATTAAATTAGCCTAAAAAATTTAAAAAATTTCAATATTGGAGTTACACTTTCTCTCTCTTTCTATTTTGGTTGTTTGTGGTTGGGGGTACGGGTGGCTTGGGGGGAGGGGCAGGGGGTACGGTTTGTTGGGGGGGAAGAATGGTCCGATGGGAGGGTGAGGGGCAGGGGGGATGCAGGTGGTTGGGGTGAATGGGGGGTGGCTGGGGGGTGGGAAAGGGGGGTGAGGGTGGCTGGGGTGAGGAGGGGGGTTGGGGGAGGGGAGATAGGGTTAGGGTTCGGGTTAGGGATGGGTGTATATGGGGGGGAAGGGACGTGGGGGTGAGGGCGGCTGGGGGAGGGAAGCAGGGGGGGTGGGGGCGGCTGGGGGAGGGGCACAGTAGGGGTGGGGGTGGCTGGGGGAGGGGATCTGGAAGGGGAGAGGAGGATTAGGGTTTGGGTTAGGGGTGGGGGTGAGGAGGGGGGCTGGGGGGAGGGAAGGCTTAGGGTTCGGGTTAGGGTTAGGGGTGGTTGGTGGGGGAGGAGAGCGGGGGGTGAGGGGGGCTGGGGGAGGGGAGGGGGCTGGTGGGGGAGCGGTTAGGGATAGGGTTCGGGGTGGTGTGGGGGAAGGGGTGCGGGGGGCTTGGTCAGGGGCACCGATAGTGCCGAAAAATTTAATAATTTAGTAATAATTATTTGTTTTCCGACACCGAAAAATGTGATACTCCGATTCGAAAGCACCGATAGTGCTCATATTTGTAACAAGCAGTTTTGTTGGTTAGTTAATTGGTAACATAGTGATCAGGATATATAGTCCCTGTAGCCATTCGACTGGCGAGGCAGAAACTATGTAGACGTAGATAAATTTGACTGTCCTCCGACCCTCATCCCTCGGTAATGATGATACGACAACCTATCACTATATCTTTTAGTAGTAGATGATGTCTTAGTATTACATTATGTGGGTTCATCTTGATTCTATTATATACTTCAGAAACTAAATTCGATAAGAACATATACTAAACCATATGTACAGAACATAGATGATTCACACTAATGTATGCTAGAATGAGGATGGGTTGTGTTCTGAGCCATCCGTTCTCACACTTAAAGCAGATATGAATTAGTACTGTGTGTCAATCTTTGTTTTTGTATTTTCGACGAACCCAGGGATTGGATTCTGTATTTTGTATTTTAGATTCTGTATTTTGACTCCAGCTCCAGCTCCATTTGCATTAATCTACGGTACGACATGGTGATCAGGACATAGTCCCTGCAGCCATTCGACTAGCGAGGCAGAAACTATGTAGCCGTAGGTAAAGTTGATTGTTCTCCGACCCTTATCCCTCGGCAATGATGATACGACAACCTATCATTATATATTTTAGTAGTAGATGATGTCTTAGAATTACATTATGTGGGTTTATCTTGATTCTGTTATATCCTTCAGATACTAGATTCGATAAGAACATATATTACACCATATGTACAAAATATAGATGATTCACACTAATGTATGTTAGGGTTGTGTTTCGAGCCATCCGTTCTCACACTTGGCAAAAAATCGGATATTCTGTATTTTATCTGCTTTCGAAAATGTGCTCAAACGAGATGATGGTTCCTTTAGTTAGCTTGCTTATGTTACAATTATATTCTTTGTGAGTATCAATCTTACCAGATGGCACCCATGACCCGAACAGCGGCACGTCGTTTGAGGGAAACACTGAATGCTGAGGTGGCTCCTCCTACTGTTAAGGAGGAATTGGCACCGGTAGCAAGTGAGACCGGGAGTTCTATTCATCCAGATCCTGTAGTAGACTGCATCTCTCCTGGCGTCGTCGATCCCACTTATTCGAAGTGGTTGCGTGATCGTATCACTGAGCATTTGCGTGAGCTGCATGGTTGTCATTAGCTATTAGTACTTATTTGTATTGGACTATTTGTATTGGAACTTATTTGTATTTGACTACATACATGAATTAGTACTGTGTCAATCTCTGGATTATATCTCCAGCTCTAGCTCCATTTGCATTCTGGATTCTGTATTTTTTATTTTGGATTCTGTATTTTGGCTCCAGCTCCAGCTCTATCTGCATTAATCTACGGTACGACATGGTGATCATGACACAGTCCCTGCATTCGACTGGCGGGGCAGAAACTATGTAGCCGTAGATAAAGTTGACCGTCCTCCGACCCTCATCCATCGGCAATGATGATACGACAACCTATCACTATATCTTTTAGTAGTTGATGATGTATTAATATTACATTATGTGGGTTCATCTTGATTCTGTTATATCCTTCAGATACTAGATTCGATAAGAACATATACTATACCAAATGTATAGAACATAGATGATTCACACTAATGTATGCTAGAATGAATTTTAGGTTGTGTTCTGAGCCATCCGTTCTCACACTTGGCAAAAAATTGAATATTCTGTATTTTATTTGCTTTCGAAAATATACTCAAACGAGATGATGGTTCCTTTAGTTAGCTTGCTTATGTTACAATTATATTCTTTATGAATATCGATCTTACCAGATGGAACCAATGTCCCGAGGATCTCGCTTGAGGAAGGCACAAATGGCTGGTCCAGATCAGTTCCACCGAGAGAGCTGCTCCAGAAGTGATTCCTAAAGCCGAGAGAGCTGTGAAAGAGGAGTTGGCACCAGAGGGCAGTTCCACCGGGAGTTTCGGTCATCCATCTCCTCTGGATATTGATCTGGCTGCCGTAGATCCTACTTATGCGTGCTGGCTGAGTGAGTTCTATCTGTCCCAGCATAAACGACAGTAGATACATATGTTGACTGGATTTGTTTTCAGAAGACTTATTTTTGACAAACGATATTTAATGGATATTTGTTTTGATGGATATATCTTCTCTGGATATTGTGATGGATATTTGTTTTGATGGACATATCTCCTTTGGACATTGTGATGGATATTTGTTTTGTGGTGTGTGATATATATTGGTTTGTGTGATGTGTGATACATATTGTGATATATATTGGTTTATGGGATGTGTGATGTGTGAGGCATATTATGATATTCTGAGAGGCTTGAAGAGACGACCAATTATTTTTGGTCTATTCTGGATTGTATTGTGCGTGCTGGTGTTGAGTGTTCCACCGAAGGGGTCGGCGAACCCAGGGATTAGATTCTGTATTTTGGATTGGATTGGATTGGATTCTGTATTTGGATTGTACATTTGCATTCATGATTCTTTTTTTTAATTTTTTTATATTAGCGACATTTTTAGCGATGTTTATATTCGTCGCTAACTGTTAGCGACGAATATAAACGTCGCTAAAAACATCGCTAAATTGTTGACGTGGCAAACAATCTGTTGTCCCCACATCGTCGCAAAAACGTTGCTAATGTGTTGCTTGTAGGAACGAAATAGTAAAGCGTAAAACTCTAGAGGGGGGTGAATAGAGTTGGCAGCAGAATAATTTTAATTAAAATAAAGTTAGCAGCACAATCACAGAATATGTATACTGGTATCCCTCTGTTAAGGACTAATCCAGTCGGTAGAACTCTTGCTACCAGTTGAATCCACTATTGGAAAAACCACAAGTTTTCTTACGAAGTCCTTGCAACTTCTACAATGCGAGCTTTGATACGAAGAACTCGTCCAACTTCAAATATGAAGAGGTATTCTTCAATCAAGCCTTCTGATCACAATCTCTAAGAAACTTCTAGACCGTACCGCAATGGCAAATCGACTAGAGGATTGTAATTGGCCTGGGATCTGAAATTGAAAGCTCTAGAAAACTCTTTGAAAGACTGAAAGCTTTAGATAGAGAGAAGATTGAAAGTGAATGAGTGAGTTGAAATGATCGAAATCCTTCTCTATTTATAGGAATTCCAAAGGCAGACTTCTGACAGAATTCGGAAAAAATTCGGACAGAACTCTATGAGCAAATCTCGGTCAAATCTACAACTGCAGGAGGACCAAGTAACAAGGATTCAAAATCACAACGGCCACCAACCGAACTCTGGCCGAACTCTGGCCGAATTCGGTCCGAGTTCTGTCAGGGTTTAGTCAGGGTTTAGTTAGGGTTTTTAAAAAAGCTTTTTGGTGATTTTTGAAAACCTTTTTGAAAACCTTTTTGTAAACCTTTCTGAGAGGTTATTTTAAAAACATTTTGAACTCATTTAAGGGTAGCCTATTTGCCAGTACGACTCGGTGTACAACATATTCCTTGACTCAAATAAAATAAAAATACATTGCATAAGGAATTACAGACTCGAGTAGGCAAACAGATCTTCGGTCTTGAATTCAGTGGATAGCCATTCTTGATCATGTTCAAGAGTCCGAGATGTCCCGACTAGCTTTGTATATTCAGACAGAGTTTATTCAATTATTAAAATCAGGTTTGACCATATGACCAAATGGGCCAACAATCTCCCCCATTTTGATAATTGACAAACTATGAATGATATAACATTAAGCTTGTTCAAAATATCAAAAAAAAGTAGAATTGTTCATATCCTGTATTATCTCAAAAAAATGTTAGATCTTTAATTTTCTCCCCCTTTGTCACTTAGCAAAATAATTGCAAAAGATAAAGCTCCCCCGCAATCAAATGCATAAGTAACAAATAGTGAGAAAACATATATAAAAGAAATAAGGCATAAAACTAGAGAAATATCACAGGCATGTATTGTAAGGAAATCATCACAGGCATGTAATTTTACAGGCAGTTATAAAGAATGAAGCAATATAAGAAATAGTGCTAGCATAAACTGAAACATAGTGCTGAAATAAACTGAATGCCATAAACTGAGGCATAATAAACATGTCCATGAAAGAAAAGAGTACTAAAGCATACTAAAAAGTGCTAAAAAATAATGATAATAACTTGGAATGTCGGAGCATTTCCAAGTACACAATAAAATATCACTCAAAATTATATAGTCACATCTCCTCATCATCATCCTCATCATCATCATCATCAGCTCGACCAGCATGTCCTGAAGTACCAGCTCTAGAGGTACCAGCGCCAGAAGGATGTGGAGGGGCGCCAGCATAGAACTCACCAACATAATCACGATGTGGAACACGGTCAGGACGGTACCAATCATAGGCACTACCGGGCTGGAAGTAGGCATGAACAGCCTCATCCTCACAACGGTAACCGGAGAAAGCTGGATCTCTAGGGATGGAACCGGCTGAATGACCAGTCTGGGCGAAACGAAGATCAGCTAAGGAGTTTGCAAGCGCCTGATAGCGGGTGACGTCGCGGAACTCACGCTCGCGAGCCTTGTCCGTCATCGAGACGTGCAAAGCAAATAAATGCTGATGTATGCCCTCAAATGTCATGGCATACTGATGAGGTGGTGGAGGAGGTGTAGTAGGAGGAGCAGGAGGTGGAGCTCAAGCAGTCATGCTACGACGAGATAACTGAAGAAACTTGGGCTCAGGGTCCTGAGTACAAGTCGACAGATCGATATCGAAGCGCTGAAAGATGCTTGGGAGAATCATCGCGTAAGAGAGATTTCTATCTCATACACGACAACGACCCATCATCTGAATCATGGTCTTAGGGGCAAAAAATGGAATCCCCTTAAGAATGTGGTACATGGCGGACAGCTCAAGAGAAGTCACATCATCCTTTGAAGTAGATTTTGGAAGGATAGTGGAATAGATGATGTGATGCAATTCATAGTTAAACAAGTTCAGGTTGTTAGCCTTGAACTTTTCAGAGCGTACTCTATCAGGTGCACAGAGTTTCGCTTTGAAACTGGCGAGTGTCGTGCCTTCAGAAAAATCAAATTCAGTGATGTCAACTAGCGGTGCACCTTCGTTAGGGATACCAAGGATCTCCGCTAAGAGGTCATCATTGAAATTAATATCAATACCTCCAACACGAGTACTCACATCAAAAGTGTTTAATATGAGATTGTAATAAAATAATCTAATGGCATTAGTTGCTATAGGGAAGCAGATTTTAACAAAAAGATGTAACCCTAATGCCTCAAATAAATGACGATGATCAGGAAAAATAGTCCATTTGACTGGAGCGCCTGTTTATATGGATCTCATGGAGAAGTCTCCATACCACAGTAGGGCTTGGTCTAGGGTTTGAAAGAAAAACCCGTTGAACGCACCGTCGCTCGTTTGGATCGGCGAGAAGAGGGAATCCGTATGCGGATGCGAAGATGACCCTTCTTCACTAGGGTTCGTCTTCTTCCTCTTGGAAGGATTGAATTTGGGTGCCATTTGTGCAAATTGAAATAAAAATGCACTAATTGAAAAGTGGAGAAAGATGGGGTTATACCTCCCGAAATCAAAGTATGTCGAAGAGAACGACGAACTCCGCACGAATCCAACTTTTGGATTGATTTCACCACTTGGATTGGAAGAATGAGGGTGGTAAAAAGCTAGGGTTCGGGGCTCTTTCGCGGCTGCTGCTGCTGTTGTGATTGGTTTGGAAGCAATGAAGAAGAAGGGCTGCTCGGGTTCTGTATATATAACCTGATACCCTCAACCGAACTCGGGCCGAATTCGGTCAAAGCTCTGGCCGAATTCGTCTAGGGTTCTTTAAAGTTGATTTTTGTTATTCTTTTTCATTGTCTCATTTCAAATATTTAATTCAAAGATTAGTCATTTCAACTTCAATTAACATAATTAATAATATTTTATAGATTAAATGTCGTTACACAGCGACTGTTTCAGATTAGCTGTAGGAGTACTGTCCCAGCTGGCGGAGGTTCACCGGGGAACTCTTAAGTACCGCTTCGCTTTAATCGTAGTTGTGGTGACAGACAGACACTTTATTGGCTTGTCTCTAACACAGTTTTTGTATAATGATATATAATCATAAAACAAAATTAATTAAAATTATTGACGTCCAAAATTCCTAATTCTCGACGTAAATAATTGAAACGATCTTCCGCTAGAGGTTTAGTGAAGATGTTAGCTAGTTGATTTTCAGTATCTATGTACACAAGGTTTATATCTCCATTTTGATGATGATCTCTAAAAAAGTGATGTCGAATCTCGATATATTTAGTACGAGAGTGACATACTGGATTCTTAGTCAAATTAATAGTGCTCGTGTTATCACAGAAAATGGGAATATGTGTGTAAAATAAATCATAGTCTTCTAGGGTTTGTTTTATCCACAAAATCTGAGCACAACAACGTCCTGCGACGATGTACTCAGCCTCTGTTATTGATAGGGCTACAGAATTTTGCTTTTTACTAAACCATGAGACTAAAGCCTTGCCTAAGAAATGACATGTACCACTGGTACTTTTTCTATCGACTTTGCATCCAGCAAAATCTGCATCCGAATAACCAATAAGGTCAAAGGACTTAGTTTTGGGATACCACAAGCCAACAGAAGAAGTGCCCTTAAGGTATCGAAAGATACGCTTAACTGCGAACAGATGTGATTCCTTTGGGTTAGCTTGAAAACGTACACACAAGCAAACACTAAACATTATATCTGGACGACTAGCAGTTAAATAAAGTAAACTACCAATCATACCTCGATACTTACGTGTGTCGACTGGCTTGCCTTGTTCATCTGAATCAAGCTTCGTTGAAGTTGCCATTGGAGTGCCAATAGGTTTGACATTTCAAACTTCTTTAGCAGGTCGTTTGTATACTTGGCTTGATTTATAAATGTCCCATTATCAGTTTGTTTGATTTACAATCCGAGAAAGAATTTCAGCTCTCCCATCATGCTCATCTCAAACTCATTCTGCATACACTTAAAAAATTCTTGACACAGAGATTCATCAGTAGATCCAAATATAATATCATAAACATAGATTTGAATTAAAAGAAGTTTGCCATTAAAAGACTTAATAAACAGTGTAGTGTCAACCTTGCCTTTTGAAAAACCGTTGTCAAGTAGAAAAGAGCTTAGACGATCATACCAAGCACGAGGGGGTTGTTTTAAACCGTATAAGGCTTTTTTCAACTTGAAAACATGATCAGGGTTTTTGAAATCCGTGAAACCTGGAGGTTGTGCTACAAAAACTTCTTCTTTTATAAAACCATTTAAAAAAGCACTCTTGACATCCATTTGAAATAGTTTGAAATCATGAAAACATGCAAATGCACATAACATACGAATGGATTCTAATCTCGCAACTGGGGCATAAGTCTCATCGTAGTCGATACCTTCTTTTTGATTGTATTCTTGAGCTACGAGTCGAGCCTTATTACGAGTCACTAAACCATTCTCATTTAGTTTATTTCGGAATACCCAACGGGTGCCAATGACCGGATGATCAATAGGCCTGGGAACAAGTTCCCAAACTTGATTCCGTTCAAATTGGTTTAATTTCTCTTGCATAGCATCTATCCAAAAACTATCACTACATGCTTCATCAATAGTTTTGGGTTCTAGCTGTGAAATAAATGCAACACTAGAAACAATATCTCTACTGGATGTACGAGTACTTACTCCTTTGGTAATATCACCAATTACCAAATCTTTTGGATGATCAGCTGTAAATTTCAACCTTTTTGGAAGATTATGAAGATAGCTGGTTCCTGGATCTTCTCTAGGAGGTTCAGCTATTGCAGAGCTTGGTTGAGGATCAGCTGATGTTGAGCTTGATACAGTTGGATCTTCGTCATTGTCATCGATCGTCATCTGATTTAGTTCATCAAAGGTGACGTTGATTGACTCTTCGATGATCATGGTTCTTTTGTTGAAGACTCTGTATCATTTGCTCTTGGCCGCATAACCTAAAAATATACCTTCATCGGCCTTTTCATTAAATTTTTCCCAAATTGTCTTTTGTATTAAGAATAAAACATTTACAGCCAAATATTCTAAAGTATGAAACAGATGGAATTCTATCAAACCATAACTCAAATGGAGTCTTCTTCGATTTGGGTCGAATTAGAACTCTATTGAGTACAAAGCAAGCTGTGTTGACAGCTTCAGCCCAGAAATATTTGGGTAGGCTAAACTGGTTTAACATCACTCTTGCCATTTCGGTTAGAGTTCTGTTTTTACGTTCCACAACTCCATTTTGTTGTGGAGTCCTAGGGCAGGAGAACTCGTGTACAAAATCGTGTGTGTCACAAAATTGCTCAAAATCAGCATTCTCGAATTCGCCTCCATGATCACTTCTTATGCGAGTGATCATGTAACCTTTTTCATTCTGTACTTTCTTACAAAAGGCGACAAATTCGGATAATGCATTATTCTTGCGTGTCAAGAAATATATCCACGTGGATCTAGAGAAATCATCTACAATTACGAAAGCATAAAGTTTACCTCCGAGGCTAGCAACTCTGCTAGGACCAAATAAGTCCATATGAAGCAATTGTAGAGGTCTAGTAGTACATACTACATTTACTGACTTGAATGTGGATCTGGTAGCTTTGTTCTTTTCACATTGGCTGCATACCGAGTCCTTCTTGAATGTAATGTCCGGTAAACTGCGTACTAGTTTCTTTGTGGATAATCTTGAGATCGTATCCATATTAGCGTGACCGAGTCTCATATGCCACAAATGACTTTCATCACTTTTGGCCATTAAGCATCTACCTGAAATGTTAGTTTCTTATAACAAATAGAAAACATATATATTGTCTTCCCTGATACCTTCAAAGATAGTACTACCAGTTGAGCTATCAACTATAGTACATTTGTCTTTGCCAAAGTTGATGCCATAACCATGATCAGCTAGATGACTTATGCTGAGTAGATTATGTTTCAACTCAGTAACCAGACAGACATCCTTAATCACAGGATAGGGAGACTTACCAACATCACCGATACCAATAATATACCCTTTCAAGTTATTACCGAAGGAGACATAGCCTTCCTTCTTTTTCTTCGACAGTGTTGCAAATAGGGTAGCGTCACCGGTCATATGCCGTGAGCAACCGCTGTCGAGGATCCATTTGCTTCTAGCAAGTGAAGGGAGTTCCACCTACAAAACTGTTTGCAGATGAAACTTTTGGTACCCATTTCTTGTAGGGTCCTGAATTGTTAGCTTTAGGTATCCAAGCATAAATATTTAAATCAACAAGCTTTCTCATTCTACATGCAGATAAAATAAGACCAATGAGGCCACAATAATAACATTGTGCATGTCGAGTGTTGAAAGCTGAGTGGTGTGCATGGTTGGTAGGTTTAGGTTTTCTAGTATAGAAGAAAGCATACCTATAATCTTGTTTGGGCTTAACCTTTTGTGGTAAAGGTTTGATAGGGTTAGGTCTGACAGTGTTTGGCTTAGGAATATTTCGATTTTTTGGTAAGTGACACGTGTTAGGGAAGGAAGCAGCAGGCTCAGGCTGTTTTTCTAACCTAATTTTCAGTCTTTTGGAAGTGTCATACAACTTAGTATAATCAGAAGTGAGTGATTCCATTCTGATTTGTGCACATCGAAGACTTTTCTTCTCTATAGAAAGTTCTTCCTTGAGTTGGTCAATAATTTTGTCTTTCTCTTCAGATGACTTGGTAGTCTCGTATAATAAGAGCTTTGTTGAAGAAAGCTCACCAGACTCACTAACATTATTTCTAACCTCAGCTAGTAGGTCGGTAAGTCTACCTATTTCACCTTTGTACTCTTTGAGTACCTTCTTAGCGGTCTGATACTTGCTATGCAGTTTTCTGTAATCAGTCATCAGGTCACTGAAGGCATCTCCTAATTGCTCAAAGGTGAAGTCATCATAAGTATCAACTACAGGTTCAGTAGGTACCTGATCGGATGCCATAAAGTATACGTTTGCAGCGTCTTATGATTGTTCGTCTTCTGAGTCGCTGGCTTCACTTTCATGCCATATGCTGGTATTGGCATATCTCCTATATGTTGATCTCTTCAGGTTCTTTTTTTCATACATGTTGCTCTTCTTGCTTGATAATGAGTTTGTGGGACAATCCTTCTTCATGTGTCCCTTTTTCTTGCAACCATAGCAGACAACATCTTCTTCATACCAGTTGTTGTTGTTGTTCTCTTTGACTCTCTTCTCATGTCTCATGAATCTTTTGGACTTCCTTGCTAGGAGAGCTTGATCTTCAGCGTCAGATCCACTGCTGTCTGAGTCACCTTCAGCAGCTTTTCTGTGCTGGGCCTTGAGAGCGATCGTCTTCTCCTTTGGTGCAGGCTCTTCAAAATCTTGTAGCTCTAGTTCATGAGTGAGTAGTTTACCCATGAGTACTTCGAGGGATATAGTTGTAAGGTCGTTCCCTTCAATGATTGCAGTAGCCTTAGGAATCCAGTTCTTGGTAAGTGCTCGCAGGAGTTTGTGAATCTTTTCATGGTTACTGTAATCTTTGCCTAAGGAGGACAAAGGATTTACAATATCCAAGAATCTCTCGAACATTTGTGTAACTGTTTCGTTGGGCTTCATCTTGAACGCCTCATACTCTTGAGTAAGTCTGCTGACTTTAGATTCTTTGACTTGAGTCGTGCCTTCATGTGTGACCTCAAGTAGCTTCCACACTTTATTAGCCGTTGTGTAGATTGACACCCTGTTAAATTCAGTTCTGTCTAAAGCACAAAAGAGAGCATTAATGGTACGTGAGTCAAGACTGGCCCTTTTATTTTCTTTCTATGTATATCTGCTGTGGGGTTTTTCAACTAAAACTCCATCAACATTTATACGAGGTGGCTTTTGATAGCCATCAAGAACAATGGACCATAAATCAAAGTCAAGTGATTTCAAGAAGAAACTCATCCGTGTTTTCCAATAGGTATAGTTCGTACCATCAAACAGTGGGGGTCTGTTTGTGGCCTGGCCTTCACTTGGGAATTTCACAGTTGCCATGTGTTGTGCTGTGATCTATATAACAGTTAATTAAAATAAATAAATAATTGCACTGTTACCTTTCCTTTACCTGTAACACCCGCTCTGATACTAATTGTAGGAACGAAATAGTAAAGCGTAATACTCTAGAGGGGGGGTGAATAGACTTGGCAGCGGAATAATGCTAATTAAAATAAAGTTAGCAGCACAATCACAGAATATTAATTACAACTAAAATAAAGTAAAGACAGAGTTAGGAGAGAAAATGCAAAGACAGCGATGTATACTGGTATCCCTCTGTTAAGGACTAATCCAGTCGGTAGAACTCTTGCTACCAGTTGAATCCACTATTGGAAAAATTGCAAATTTTCTTACGAAGTCCTTGCAACTTCTACAACGCGAGCTTTGATACGAAGAACTCGTCCAACTTCAAATATGAAGAGGTATTCTTCAATCAAGCCTTCTGATCACAATCTCTCAGAAACTTCTAGACCGTACCGCACTGGCAAATCGACTAGAGGATTGTAATTGGCTTGGGATCTGAAATTGAAAGCTCTAGAAAACTCTTTGAAAGACTGAAAGCTTTAGATAGAGAGAAGATTAAAAGTGAATGAGTGAGTTGAAATGATCGAAATTCTTCTCTATTTATAGGAATTCCAAAGGCATACTTCTGACAGAATTCGGGCAGAACTCTATGAGCAAATCTCGGTCAAATCCGTAACTGCAGGAGGACCAAGTAACAAGGATTCAAAATCACAACGGCCACCAACCGAACTCTAGCCGAACTCTGGCCGAACTCGGTCCGAGTTCTGTCAGGGTTTAGTCAGAGTTTAGTTAGGGTTTTTAAAAAAGCTTTTTGGTGATTTTTGAAAACCTTTTTGAAAACCTTTTTGTAAACCTTTTTGAGAGGTTATTTTAAAAACATTTTGAACTCTTTTAAGGGTAGCCTATTTGCCAGTACGACTCGGTGTACAATATATTCCTAGACTCAAATAAAATAAAAATATATTGTATAAGGAATTACAGACTCGAGTAGGCAAACAGATCTTCGGTCTTGAATTCAGTGGATAGCCATTCTTGATCATGTTCAAGAGTCCGAGATGTCCCAAGTAGCTTTGTATATCCAGACAGAGTTTATTCAATTATTAAAATCAGGTTTGACCATATGACCAAATGGGCCAACATTGCTAATCGACGACCACAAGGAAACGTCACAAATAACGTCGCAATTTAGCGACGTTATGACCGTCGCTAACTAATGTCGCCATAGCGACGTTTTGCGACGTTTTTTCGATTAGCGACATGCTTTTTTCCGTCGTTTTCAAAACATAGCTAATTTAAGTTAGCGACATTTTGGCCGAGATTAGCGACATTTATAAACGTCGCTAATCTGACAAATTTTTGTAGTGGTTATACATGGAGCAGCCAGAGAGATTCTGTGAGAAGGGCAAGTCACATTTGGTCTGCCGGTTGAGGAAGAGCTTGTATGGTCTGAAGCAGGCCGAGACAGTGGTACAGGAAGTTCGAGTCGTTTATGGGGGAGCGTGGTTATGCACGGACGACGTCGGATCATTGCGTATTTGTGAGGTACTTTGCCGAGGATGATTTTATCATTTTATTGTTCTATTTTGATGACATGCTATTAGTGGGTCGGAATGCCACTAGGATAGTGGAGTTGAAGCGCCAATTGGGCGTGACCTTATCTATGAAGGATTTGGGTACAGCAAAGACTATTCTTAGGATGGAGATCAGCCGAGAGAGAGAGAGTCCAAGCTGCTACACTTGTCCCAAAAGAAGTACATTCACCGGGTACTTTAACTTTCGGGATGGACGGGTCAAAGAAAGTGAGTTGCCCCCTTGCGGCTCACTTTAAGTTCACCGAGGAGCAGCGTCCATCTACCGAGGACGAAAAGGAAGATATGGAGCGGGTTCCATATGCCTCAGCTGTGGGAAGCCTTATGTATGCTATGGTGTGTATGAAGCCAGACATCGCTCATGCAGTTGGCACAGTTAGCAGGTACCTTTCGAATCCTGGAAGGGTACATTGGTGTACGGTAAAGTAGATTCTACGATACCTTCAGGGCACTGCTGATTGGAGACTTTCTTTTGGTGGTGACGACCCGAAGCTGGTTGGGTATACCGACTCTGATATGGCTGGAGATGTAGACACGAGACGATCGACTTCGGGCTATGTGATGATGCTTGCTGGAGGAACGGTATCATGGCAGTCACGGTTGCAGAAGTGTGTTGCCTTGTCGACGATGGAGGCATAGTACATTACGGCAACGGAGGCTTTCAATGAGTTGCTATGGATCAAAAAGCTCTTGCAGAAAATGGGGCTGAAGCAAGAGCAGTATACTTTGCTTTGCGATAGCCAGAGTGCCATTCACCTTGTGAAAAATTAGATATTTCATAGTCGATCCAAGCACATTGAGACTCGGTATCATTGGATACGAGATGTGGTTGAGAATAAGGATGCGATGCTTGAGAATGTCTATACTGATGACAATGGAGCGGACATGCTCACGAAGGTTCTACCAAGGAGAAAGTTTGAGTACTACAGTCGGATCGTCGGGATGACGAGTTCCTCCACCTAGTTGTGAAGGGGGAGATTTGTTGGAGTGGGTAGGGTTCCCAACCTATGTGGAGAATACCCCGAAGAGCGACGAGCGCCAATCCGTGTGTCGGAGAAGCTCGGGGAGTGCATGGATCCTATTTTGGAACATATATGGTAAGAAAATATATGATTGGATTTCTATATTTACTTTGATCATATATTTATGATTGGACCCTTCATATAGTAGCTTTCCATATAATTGGGCTTCCAATTATGGCAAGCCAATTATGATTGGATTTCCATTAAATATATGATTGATGCATATTCGAAATTTTTATATATATTGGCCTTCCATGTATAGATTACCAAGGGCTTGTAAAAGGGTGATGCATGCCTAGTTGAAAAATCTTTGTGTCTGCGATTGTGTTTGGCATTTTTGGTTTGTGTGCTTTTGCTCGGTTCTCTCGTAGGACTTTCTGGTTTGAGGGAACGGTTTCCGCGCTTCGTTCCCAACCATTTTAATTGCATAAAATACTTTCTATACAGTTATGGTTGCAACGTGTAGTAACAATTTAAAAAAAAAAATTGAATAGTGTATTATTTTTCATATGAAAAATACCCAATTTTGAAATATTAGGATTTTGGAGTGTCTCAATGTCTCTTGACTTAAAATTTTACTAAACAATATGTACATTCTAGTTGCATAAAATTTTAGTATTACTAAATGGAAGAGCAAATACTTGAGAGGAGAATCCGACAACAATTTATTTCAGCAATTCCTTACACCTAAGAGAGTTAACCAATAAATAGATTAGTAAGGGTGAAGATTAATTTTTGTAGCAAATGGATGACTCTAAAAATTGCAACTGCCCTGAAAACCTAAAACCCCTTACCTCAATAAAATTGCTTGCACAATAATACCACTGCAGACGTAAAGGAAGAAATGATATGGGTTGAAGCTTGAAGGAGTGGTAGTCGGTAGGAGGAGAGTAGAGGAAGAATGAAATGGGGTTGAAGTTTGGAGTGGTAATGTGGTAGCCGTTATGAGGAAATGAAATGGTTGTAGCCTGGAGTGTTGTTGTTTGCTTCTTCTTGATGATGTGGATGGAGTGTAACTTTGGATACCTGTAGCTGTCGTAGGCTATGATGAATGATCTCTGCAGTACCCTAGTAGAATGGATATTCTGCAACCTCTGCGGCACCCTAGTAAATTGGATGGAGAGTACTGTAACTTTGGTATACCCTATTGTCTTTAAAGCCAATCTATATCCAAACCGGGTAACGGTTATTGCAGCTGTAAAAAAAATGGAAATCTAGGGGGCGCAGCCGCAACCCCTCGGCACCTACTGCCTACGCCACTGCTTATAGGCTTAGGAACATTGATCTTACGCTTATACCACAAATCATAATTCAAATCGTCAACATAACTGAGACAGAAAATAAAAAAATTCTACATAGCAAGTGTTGAAAAATTAAGTATTGTTCATGACATAGGAATTAATGCCTATCAGGTAAGTAATGTAATTGCTTCACAATTATGACCCTTGAATCAAAGCAAAATTAAGACCAAGGATCAATTACTGGGATAAGCTATTATTAATCTGATTAAATTCCTCGCAAAATGTTAGTTAATGTTGAAATTTGTCCCCTTAATGGACAAGAAGTAGCATTGCACCTCCAAGTACATGCTACAAAAATATAAGAACGCACATCTGAGAATTTTCATAGTCAAACAATAACATAATTATGCTGCAACTGTAAGCCTTCCATTAATGACTACTAAACCAATTTAGTCCAGAAAATAGGTCTGCCAAGTAAATCAATGTTGTCTATATTACACAATGTCGTACTCGTTCTCATAAAACCTAGTACTGCATGATTTGGGTCAGTCTGCCAGAAGTTTGAATGTTGACAAGCTAAATTGCCGAAGAACATACAGGGAAAATTACATGCTTACATGTCAAAATTCTGCATCTCCAAAAGTGTTTTGTTTGTTATTCCCGGGGCTTAATCAAAGATGAAAAACAAATGCAATCGAGATCTGAGATGTCACACAAAAACTTTGCAGTGATCAAACTCAAGATCTACGATGGTACAATAAATCAAAGAGCCAAATTACAATCTGAAGGAGGAAAAAAGAGAAGAGAAGATCTCTCGTTCTTCCTTGCAAACGTGTTGCAATTGGGACAGAACGAGTTACAATAAAACTAGAGAGAGATGAGAAGAAGAACAATGCTGGGGTGTCAAAATATCGTTGCTCAAAGCAAGATTTGCCCCACACGATCTGCTTCCAGGAACCAGCAAGTTGAAGAACTTGTGGAACGCTCGAAGTCACCTTTGTTCAGACTCCTCGGATGGACTTGCAATGGCGGCAGCAACTCTCTCTCTCTTTCTCCTTTTCTAACTTGTAATTTTTGTAGTAGTCACAAAGGAGGCCAGAAGAGAGTATTTATAGAGAGAGGGTGGAAACCCTAACCGCCTCTTCAGTTATGGAAAGATTGAATCAAATCCCAAAAGATAGCAATCAGATTTAATTCAAATCCCACGAAATTAATTCAAATCCCACAAAGATAGGATCTGAATTAATTCAAATCCGACAAAGATAGGATCTGATTTAATCGCATTGATTCAGCCTTTCCATAACTGATTTGTAATCTGCACAGTCAGCGGATCCCTCCATGCGGCAGCAGCAGCAGCCTGGCCGCATGAGCCTAATGGCCGCATGAGCCGCATGGACCGCATGGACCGCATGTGCCGCATGAGCCGCATGTGCCGCATGAGCCGCATGAGCAGCATGGACCGCATGTGCCGCATGAGCCGCATGAGGCCGCATATGAGCCGCATGCCGCATAAGACCGCATGGCCGCATATGAGCCGCATAAAGACCGCATGACTGCTGACGTGCTAAGTGCAAAGTGCGCCAACAAAATGCCATATTACGCCTCATGAGCCCATGAGCCCGAGTCCGAGTCCGAGTCGCTAAGCCCCGTGGGGGCTTAGCTCCAAGTGGAATTAATCCAAGAGAATGACAAAAGCATTAATGCTTAATCCTTGGAGCCTTATTCTTACCTCCTAGTAAAATCACCCACATGGTTCCCTCCTTAGGGTCACCACCCCATGTGCATCTCTCAACAACACAACCAACTATATATGTTGAGATAACTCATGGTGCATTTTCGATGTGGGACTATAATTTCACAAGGCATGTTGAGAGCAAGCTCTCTCCATGTAAAGAAGGCACCAACAATCCCCCATATATCACAACATATATATGTGTCCAGGGTTGAGCGTTCCCCACAGTAACTGTCCATTTTGCATTAGGATAGATGTCGCTGACGACTTGAATCTTCCCGCATGGGTTAAATAACAATGTGATACAAGAATGGACTACGCCTTGAATTCTGTACCACAAGTGTAATTCTTCCCACTCACAAAGTGTAGTTACGTGTGCTTCTGGCTGCACATTAAAGGCCCTGTGCCAGCCTGGTTTCAGTGTATAATTTTGGGCGTCTACAAGTTTACCCTCAAGAGACGGCCTGATATCTCTTTCCATACACTATAGGTGAGTTCTTTATTAAAGAGATATGGCATGAAGCCTTGCGCTTCCTTGCGGTGCTACGCCGCTATGACATGGCCTGAAACCGAGGCATTACCCCTACCTGGGAACCTCATCGTAGTGTCATACTACTGTAGCATGAGGTCACAAGCCTCTTTGTAGTGCCAAACTACCCAGCATGAAGCCTAAGGCTTCCTTGCGGTGTTACGCCGCAACGACATGGCTTGCAATGCCGAGGCTTTACCCCTACCTTGGTACCTCATCGTGGTGTCGTGCCACTGTAACATGGGGCCATCCTCCCCTTTGTAGTGCTGTCTACAACTCTTTAATTACGTCATACAGCATTAGGCTACCTGCCTATTTGCGGTGCTACGCCGCTGTGACTTGGCTTGCAAAGCCGAGGCATTACCCCTACCTGGGAACCTCATGGTGGAGTCACCCCACTGTAGCATGGAGATTCACTCCTTGTAGTGCTGCTCTACCGTGCTTCCTGTAAAGCACACCAGGCATTCACTCTGCCTGAGAACTCATTAAGGCGTTTAAGCCAACCTTCCCCAGGATTTGTTTTTCTGCTGAAAAATATATAGTAGACAACAGTGGTTATGGGTCCGTATCCCTTCCATGTTTCAGAGAACAAGTACCCACTGTTACCTGATAGTTTTCCAGTCAGTGATCCTCCTTTGAACCAAAAGTTAGATGCCTAGTAGATTTTTCTTTGAACTAATAGCATAAAACTTTATGGTAGGATTACAAAGACACACTATCAGAATGCCTTCAAGCCCATTTTACAAGCTGTGTCATCGACCAACTGGCGCTTGAGGTCCTTTGTGAACGGATCTGCCAGGTTCTCCTGACTCCGAACATCAACCACTGTAATTACACCTCTTTTGATAAGATCGTATACTGCCCTGTGCTTCAACCGCACTGTCCTCTTCTTCCCGTTGAAGAGGTCATTTGATGCCACCGCTGCAGTCGTCTGGTTGTCACAGTATATCGGTATCGCCGGTATCTGAGCCCCAACCACTGGAAGATCATACATGAGCTCCCGAAGCCATTCTGCTTCATCTGCTGCAGTTTCAAGTGCATAGAATTCAGATTCCATGGAGGAACGAGAGAGTATAGTCTGCTTCTTCGACTTCCACGATATAGCAGCTCCACCCAAGGAAAAGACATGTCCACCTGTGGATCTCTCGCTTTCCACCTCTGAACACCAGCTAGCATCACTGAAGCCTTCCACTACTGTCGGATACCCGTTGTAGTGCAGTGCATATGTCTGAGTTTTCTTGAGATATCTCATCACCCGCTTCACAGCTTTCCAGTGCTCAACCCCTGGGTTGCTTGTGAACCGACTCAGCATTCCTACGGCGAAAGCTATGTCAGGCCTTGTGGCAGTGGTTGCGTACATCAAACTTTCGATAACGCTAGAATACTCCAGCTGCCTGACGCTTTTCCTTGAATTTGGCTTCAGCTTCTGATCACACCTGTATGGCGTATCGATCCCTGGAAGATCCTTATACCCATAGCGTGTGAGCATCTTCTCAATATAGTGAGATTGTGACAGCGCTACTCCAGTGTCTGTCCGGATGATCTTTATGCCCAAGATGACATCTGCATCCCCCAAGTCCTTCATACTGAACTTGGTTGAGAGGAACTTCTTTGTCTCTGTGACACAGCCTATATCCGTACCTAGGATTAGCATGTCGTCCACGTACAGACAAACGATGACTCCTCTTCCATCAGCGAACTTTATGTAAACACATTTGTCCGTCTCGCTGACTCTGTAGCCGTTTGACTTAATAACTTTGTCAAACTTCTCATGCCACATCTTGGGAGCTTGCTTCAAACCATACAATAATTTCACCAACTTGCAGACTTTGTCTTCAAGACCTTTGACGACAAATCCATCTGGCTGTTGCATGTAAATCTTTTCGGTCAGCTCCCCATTTAGGAATGCGGTCTTTACATCCATCAGATGTATCACCAACTTATGTATAGCTGCTAGAGCGATTAACATCCTGATGGTGGTCATCCGGGCTACTGGAGCGTACGTGTCAAAGTAGTCTATCCCCTGTTTCTGAGAAAATCCCTTGGCTACCAGCCTGGCCTTGAACTTGTCAATAGTTCCATCTGCCTTCATCTTCTTCTTGAAGATCCATTTACATCCGATGGGCTTTTCTCCTTCAGGTAGATCTACCAACACCCATGTGTTGTTGGAGGTGATAGAGTCAAACTCGTCATTTACTGCCTCCTTCCAGAAGATAGCATCTCTGGTCTTCATCGTCTCATCATAGGTAAGCGGATCTGCTTCCACATGATAGGTGACAAAGTCATCTCCGAAGTCTTTCGGTCTTCTCGCTCGCTTAGCTGACGGCTCTGCGAGTTCTGGTACAGGAGCTGTTTCCTCAACAACAGCTTCTTCTTGGACTACTGGCTCATATGGGATTTCAGTCTCATTTGCACCTCCATCATTTTCTAGAATGTTCGAAAGAACAATATTTTTGTCTTTTGTAAACTTGTCTTCAAAGTATTCAGCATCGCGAGATTCGATGATATGATTTGACTCAATATCAAGAAATCTCCGAGCATCACTCTCTCGGCATACCCCAAGAAGATCGCCTTCGTAGTCCTTGTCCCTAGCTTCTGAATCTTCAGATCTGGGAGTTTCACATACGCCAGACACCCCCACACTCGAATGACATTCAAGTTAGGTCTGACTTTGAACCAGAGTTCATGAGGAGTTACGTCCGAAGTTGCATGTGGCACTCTATTTAGAATAAAAGTGGCCGTCAATGCAGCTTCTCCCCAGTAGCATTTAGGAAGACCCGCGGTTAGCAGCATAGAGTTCATCATTTCTGTCAACGTTCTGTTCTTCCTCTCCGCTACTCCGTTGGATTAAGGAGAATATGGAGCAGTAGTCTCGCATATGATTCCATGTTCTCTGCAGAACGATGCGAATTTATGAGACCTGTACTCTCCACCTCGATCACTCCTTAACCTCTTGAGTTGTTGTCCAGTCTGCCGTTCAACTTCGGCCCTGAACTCTCTGAACTTCTCGAAGGCTTCGTCTTTAGACTTGAGCAAGTAGACGAATGCATATTTTGAGAAGTCGTCGATGAAGGTTATGAAATACTTCATCCCGGCCTTCGTGGAAAAATATTTGAAGTCACAGATATCGGAGTGCACCAACTCCAGAAGATCTGTGCTTCGATTGACCCGATAAAAGGGTTTCCTTGTGATCTTCGTCTGAGCACACACCTCACACTTCTCCACCTTACCCCCACATTTGGAGATAAGTCCTAGACTAGACATTTTGTTAATTCTTTTACAATGAACATGTCCTAGTCTATTATGCCACAACTCAAGAGAATAATCAGAAAATGCAACTGCATTAATGTCTTCAAACTGGTTAACAAGCTGAATTTTAAACATTCCTTCGGTTTGATAAGCCTTCCCGAAGTATGTTCCTTTCTTGGACATCACCATCTGACCTGCATTGATGTCCATCCTCAAGCCTGCGTTGCAGAGTAGGCTCCCAGAGATCAGGTTCTTGGCAATCGCCGGAACATGCTTCACACCTTGAAGCGTCAGAGTGTTCCCAGAAGTGAGTTTCAGTTCCACGGTCCCGATCCCCAGAACTTCAGCTTGGGCCTGGTTCGCCATGACAGCCTTCTCAGATAACGGCTGGTACGTGACGAACCATTCCTTGCCTGAACAGACATGGCAAGTCGCTCCAGTGTCTATCCACCAGTCAGAGTCAACCCCCACAGTTGTGACCTGTCCGTTCATAGCAACAATGTTAGAAACCAATAAAACCTTATTAGGCTCACCTTTCTCTGATTGTTTAGGCTTAGATCTGCATTCACTCTTGTAGTGGCCTTTCTTGCCACAATTGTAACAAGTCACGTGGGACTTGGTCTTCTGTTGCTTGAAAGAAGGACCCTTCACTTTTAGATTAGTGAAGTCCTTCTTCTTGGGATGAGAAGCCGCCTGCTTCCCCTTGGGATCTCTCGTCTGCACAAGATTGGCTTTAGCCAACTGTTTGGACAGAGTGTCCACCTTCTGTTGGGAACGCATCTCGTCCTCAACATGGATCTCTTGAAGTAGATCTCCCAAGCTAATGTCTAGCTTCTTTCTGTGCATCATTGCATAGAAGGTACTCCATCCAGCAGGAAGTTTTGAGACGATTCCTCCGACGACAAACTTGTCGGGAAGGGGCATCTCTTCGTCTTCGAGTTTCTGACGCAGCTTCAGAAATTCCTTCACCTGTGGCAGCATGGACTTTTCGTCCTCAAAGAGCAATTTGTGATATTTTTCAACCACAAACATTTTGCTCCTGTTCTTGTCTTCTTCATATAGATTTTCCACAGACTCCCATATGTCTCTGGCAAGTTCCTTCTTTGAGTAGGATTCTGCCAGGGAGTCTTCCATAGCATTCAGGATGAGAAGCCTGCAGATGCTATTTTTCCTTCTCCACTTGGCCTGGAGTTTGGTAGCCGCGTTGATGGCGGCAGTAGATCCAGTGTCTGGAACAGAGGGTTCTTCCTCAAACAGAACGTGATCAACGTCTTTTAGTTGAAGAGTTAGATACACCTTTCTCTTCCAGACTTGATAGTGCTCTCCATCAAACTTTTTCAACTTGCAGAAGTCCGATTGGAGGAGCGAAGCATTAATGTTTTCCATCTATACGGATCTTGCTTTGAGATTGTTATTCCCGGGGCTTGATCAAAGATGAAAAACAAATGCAATCGAGATCTGAGATGTCATACAAAAACTTTGCAGTGATCAAACTCAAGATCTACGATGGTACAATAAATCAAAGAGCCAAATTATAATCTGAAGGAGGAAAAAAGAGAAGAGAAGATCTCTCGTTCTTCCTTGCAAACGTGTTGCAATTGGGACAGAACGAGTTACAATAAAACTAGAGAGAGATGAGAAGAAGAACAATACTGGGGTATCAAAACACCGTTGCTCAAAGCAAGATTCGCCCCACACGATCTGCTTCCAGGAACCAGCAAGTTGAAGAACTTGTGGAACGCTCGAAGTCACCTCTGTTCAGACTCCTCGGATGGACTTGCAATGGCGGCAGCAACTCTCTCTCTCTCTTTCTCCTTTTCTAACTTGTAATTTTCGTAGTAGTCACAAAGGAGGCCAGAAGAGAGTTTTTATAGAGAAAGGGTGGAAACCCTAACCGCCTCTTCAGTTATGGAAAGATTGAATCAAATCCCAAAAGATAGCAATCAGATTTAATTCAAATCCCACGAAATTAATTCAAATCCCACAAAGATAGGATCTGAATTAATTCAAATCCCACAAAGATAGGATCTGATTTAATCGCATTGATTCAGCCTTTCCATAACTGATTTGTAATCTGCACAGTCAGCGGATCCCTCCATGCGGCAGCAGCAGCAGCCTGGCCGCATGAGCCTAATGGCCGCATGAGCCGCATGGACCGCATGGACCGCATGGACCGCATGTGCCGCATGAGCCGCATGTGCCGCATGAGCCGCATGGACCGCATGTGCCGCATGAGCCGCATGAGGTCACATATAAGCCGCATGCCGCATAAGACCGCATGGCTGCATATGAGCCGCATAAAGACCGCATGACTGCTGACGTGCTAAGTGCAAAGTGCGCCAACAAAATGCCATATTACGCCTCATGAGCCCATGAGCCCGAGTCCGAGTCCGAGTCCGAGTCGCTAAGCCTCGTTGGGGCTTAGCTCCAAGTGGAATTAATCCAAGAGAATGACAAAAGCATTAATGCTTAATCCTTGGAGCCTTATTCTTACCTCCTAGTAAAATCACCCACATGGTTCCCTCCTTAGGGTCACCACCCCATGTGCATCTCTCAACAACACAACCAAGTATATATGTTGAGATAACTCATGGTGTATTTCCGATGTGGGACTATAATTTCACAAGGCATGTTGAGAGCATGCTCTCTCCATGTAAAGAAGGCACCAACAATCCCCCACATATCACAACATATATATGTGTCCAGGGTTGAGCGTTCCCCACAGTAACTGTCCATTTTGTATTAGGATAGATGTCGCTGACGACTTGAATCTTCCCGCATGGGTTAAATAACAATGTGATACAAGAATGGACTACGCCTTGAATTCTGCACCAATATTGTTCTATGTCAAGTCGGGCATGGAAAGATGGCTTGCATGTAAACGTTTGCAAATATTGAGCCAGATTAACGTGCCTCTGAATAGACAACCGACAAGGCAACAACTGTATTAACTATAACCTCCATGTACACACCTGAATTAAATGGAAGAAAAAATCATAAACTTACAGCTATTTCAGGCAGTGAGTTCAATTTTTTTTTTTTACGAAATCCGTCAGCTCGGAGACAGACCGTGACTGTCAGAACACAAGCCAGGACCCTCATCAGTATATATTGTCAAAATAATAGGAATGTCAAGCTCTCTTTATTTCCTTATTTGATAATTAGCATGTTTTCACATTTCTGATTCTCCTTGTTTAAAGGAGAAAGCTTAGGAACTAATTTGATTGTATTGTTCCCTATTTATATCTCAGTTTTCATTGGAGATTCATAGCAGAATAATAAAAAAATATTTTCTGTCCTACTATTTCACATGGTATCAGAGCCATCAGTCTAGATGGACTACCTGCGGGTGATGACCGGCCAGACGACAACACCCTCGACGTCCGCGGTCAATACAGACGTTGATTCCAGTTCGACAAGCGGCAAAGCCACTGATGACACAACCCAGTCCAGTATTGTTGGTGCTCTTGCTCCTTGACATGAAGAGAGCTTGCTCTCAACATGCTTTGTAAATTTTAGTCCCACATTGAAAAAGCACCATAAGTTATCTCAACATATATATGAGTATGTGTTGTTGGGAAATGCACATGGGGTGGTGACCCTAAGGAGGGAACCATGTGGGTGATTTTACTAAGAGGAAAATGATTAATTCCAACAAAGAGGTAAGTTAATTTTTGTTGTGCGGGCTCGGACTCGACACGGACTCCAGGTTGTCTCGTACATACACGGGAGTGTTCGGGAGGAAGGCGTGGGCTAGCGCTCAACTATGTTGATTGTGGGATGATGTAAAACATCAAACTCTATTTTAGAGTATTGGTATTTTAGCCCCACATCGGATATGAGAGATTGTGAGGTCTTACTCCACTCTATAAATAGAGCCCCCTTGCCTCCTTTCCAAGATGCACAAAAGAAGAGAGTTAATGGAGTCCATAAAGTTCAGAAAGCCCGTTCAAGTCACAAATATTGACTGACGAGCGTTCCAGAAGTTCTCTTGAACTTGCTGGTTCCTGGAAGCGGATCGTATACTCTGTAACTCGTTCTTCAGGTTTTAAGGCACCTACTGAGTAGGGAGGCCTAACTTTGTAGATCTATCTCATTTGTGGCACCTACTGTGTAGGCTTGCTTAACTCCTCATTTGTGCCACCTACTGTGTAGGCTTGCTTAACTCCTCATTTGTGGAACCTACTGTGTAGGCTTGCTAAACTCCTGTTTTCCATCTATATCCACGCCTCGGGACTAACAATCTCAAAGCAAGATTAGTACGGTGGAAAACATTAATGCTTCACTCCTCCAAACTGACTACTGCAAGTTGGAAAAGTTTGATGGAGAGCATTATCAAGTTTGGAAGAGGAAGGTCTTTCTCACCCTTCAACTTCGAGACGTTGATCATGTGCTCTTTGAAGAGGAACCTACTGTTCCAGATACTGGGTCTGTTGCTGCTATAACTGCGGCTACTAAATTTTAGGCTAAATGGAGAAGGGATAATAGCATTTGTAGGCTTCTGATCCTAAATGCTATGGAGGATTCCCTGGCAGAATCCTATTCAAAGAAGGATAGTGCCAGAGAAATATGGGAGTCTGTGGAAAAGCTGTACGAGAAAGACAAAAACAGGAGCAAGATATTTTTCGTCGAAAAATATCACAAGTGGCTCTTTGAAGACGAGAAGCCGACGCTTTCTCAAGTGAAGGAGTCTTTGAAACTTCGTTATAAACTGGACGATGAAAAGATGCCCCTCGTTGACAAGTTTCTCGTTGGAGGGATCGTCTCGAATCTTCCTGCTGGATGGAATACATTCTATTCAAGAATGCATCGGAAGAAACTCGAGATCAGTCTCGAAGATCTCTTGCAAGAAATCCACGTTGAGGACGAGATGCGTTCTCAACAGAAGATGGATGCTTTATCCAAACAAATTGGCCGAGGCCAATCTGGTGCAGACGAGAGACTCCAAGGGGAAGCAGGCGGCTTCTCACCACAAGAAAGAATTCACTAATCTGAAAGTGAAGGGACCGTCTTTCAAACAGAAGATGCCCAAGTCCAATGTGACTTGTTTTAACTGTGGCAAGAAGGGCCACTACAAGAGAGAATGCAGATCCAAGCCCAAGCAGTTACAGTAAGGTGAGCCTAATAAGGTTCCATTGATTACTGACGGTATTGCTATAATTGCTCAGGTTACTTCGGTGGGGGCTGACTCTGACTGGTGGATAGACACTGGTGCCACCTGCCATGTCTGCTCAAGCAAGAAATGGTTCATAACATACCAGCAAACCTCTGAGAAGGTGATGGTGGCGAACCAGGCACAAGCTGAAGTTCAAGGGATCGGGATGGTGGAGCTGAAGCTGACATCCGAAAAAACTCTGACGCTTCAAGGTGTGAAGCATGTTCCCATGATTGCTAAGAACCTGATCTCTGGAGGCCTACTCTGCAACGCAGACTTGAGGATGGACATCAATGCTGGCCAGATGGTGATGTCCTTGAAAGGAATGTACTTCGGAAAAGCTTTCTATACCGAAGGAATGTTTAAACTCCCGCTTGTAACCCAGTTAGAGAACATTAATGCAATTTCTAATTCTGCTTATACTCTTGAGTTGTGGCATAATAGACTAGGACATGTCCATTGTAAAAGGATAAACAAAATGTCTAGTCTAGGACTTATCTCCAAATGTAGGATAAAGGTGGAGAAATGTGAAGTGTGTGCTCAGACTAAGATCACAAGGAAACCCTTTCATCGGGTCAATCGAAGCACAGATCTTCTGGAGTTGGTGCACTCCGATATCTATGACTTCAAACAATTCTCCACGAAGGCCGGGATGAAGTATTTTATAACCTTCATCGATGACTTCTCAAAGTACGCGTTCGTCTACTTGATAAAAACAAAAGACGAAGCATTCGAGAAGTTCAAGGAGTTTAGGGCTGAAGCTGAAAGGCAAACTGGACAACAACTCAAGAGGTTGAGGAGTGATCGAGGCGGAGAATATCGATCTCATGATTTTACATCGTTCTGCAAAGAACATGGAATCATCAACGAGACTACTGCTCCGTATTCTTCTCAGTCCAACAGAGTAGCAGAAAGGAAAAACAGAACGTTGAAAGAGATAATGAACTCAATGTTGTTAACTGAGGGTCTTCCAAAGTGCTTTGGGGAGAAGCTGCATTGACGACCACATTCATTCTGAACAGAGTGCCGTATGCAACTTCTGATATTACTCCTCATGAACTATGGTTCAAAGTCAGACCCAACTTGAATATCATTCGAGTGTGGGGGTGTCTGGCATACGTAAAACTTCAGGATCTGAAGATTCAGAAACTCGGAACAAGGACTACGAAGATGATCTTCTTGGGGTATGTCGAGAAGAGTGACGCTCGAATTTGACTTAGAGTCTAACCATGTCATCGAATCTCGTGACGCAGAATACTTTGAAGACAAGTTTGCAAGGCACAAAAATATTATTCTCGCAGACATTTCAGAGAATAATGATGGTACAAAGGAAGCTGAGATTTCCAACGATGTCGTAGTCCAAGAAGAAATTGTTGTTGATGAAACAACGTTTGAACCAGAACTCGAAGAGCCGTCAGCCAAGCGAATGAGAAGACCAAAGGACTTCGGAGATGACTTTGTCACCTATCATGTAGAAGCAGATCCGCTTACCTATGATGAGACGATGAAGACCAGAGATGCTATCTTCTGGAAGGAGGTAGTGAATGACGAGTATGACTCTATCACCTCCAATAACACATGGGTGTTAGTAGATCTACCTGAAGGAGCAAAATCCATCGAATGTAAATGGATCTTCAAGAAGAAGATGAAGGCAGATGGAACTATTGACAAGTTCAAGACCAGATGGTAGCTAAGGAATTTTCTCAAAAACAGGGGATATAATACTTTGACACATACACTCCAGTAGCGCTGATGACCACCATCAGAATATTAATTGCTCTAGCAGCAATACATAAGTTGGTGATATATCAGATGGATGGAAAGACAATATTCTTGAATGGCGAGCTGACCGAAGAGATATACATGCAACAACCAGATGGATTTATCGTCAAAGGTCTTGAAGATAAAGTCTGTAAGTTGGTGAAATCATTGTACGGTTTGAAGCAAGCTCCTAAGATGTGCCATGAGAAGTTTGACAAAGTTATTAGATCAAACGGCTGCAGAGTTAGCTAGACGGACAAGTGTGTTTACACAAAGTTCGGTGATAGAAGAGGAGTCATCGTTTGTTTGTACGTGGACGACATGCTAATCCTAGGAACAGATATAGGCAATGTCACGGAGACAAAGAAGTTTCTCTCAACCAAGTTCAGCATAAAGGACTTGGGGGATGCAGATATCATCTTGGGCATAAAGAACATTCGGACAGACACTGGAGTGGCGATGTCATAATCTCATTACATTGAAAAGATGATCACACGCTACGGGTATCAGGATCTTCCAGGGATCGATACGCCATACAGGTGTGATCAGAAGCTGAAGCCAAATTCGAGGAAAAGTGTCAGGCAGCAGGAGTATTCTAGCTTTATCGGGAGTTTGATGTATGCAACTACTGCCACAAGGCCTGACATAGCTTTCGTCGTAGGAATGCTGAGTCAGTTCACAAGCAACCCAGGTATTTTGTACTAGAAAGCTATGAAGCGGGTGATGAGATATCTCAAGAAGACTCGGACATATGCACTGCACTACAGTGGGTATTCGACAATAGTGGAAGGCTTCAGTGATGATAGTTGTTGTTCAAAGGTGGAAAGCGAGAGATCCACATGTGGATACATCTTTTCCTTGGGTGGAGCTGCTATATCGTGGAAGTCGAAGAAGCAGACTATACTCTCTCGTTCCTCTATGGAATCCGAGTTCTATGTACTAGAAGCTGCAGCAGATGAAGCAGAATGGCTTCGGGAGCTCATGTATGATCTTTCAGTGGTTGGAGCTCAGATACCGGCGGGTACCGATATACTGTGACAACCAGACGACTACAGTAGTAGCATCAAATGACCTCTTCAACGGGAAGAGAACTGTGCGGCTGAAGCACAGAGCAATAAACGATCTCATTAAAAGGGAAACTATTGCTGTAATTGATGTTCGGAGTCAGGAGAACCTGGCGGATCCATTCACAAAGGGCCTCAAGCGCCAGCTGGTCGATGACACAGCAAGAAAAATGGGCTTGAAGGCATTCTGATATTGTATCTGTGTAATCCTACCATAAAGTTTTATGCTATTAGTTCAAAGAGAAATCTACTAGACATATAGCTTTTGGTTCAAGGGAGGACCACTGATTGGGAAAATATTAGGTAATAGTGGGTACATAGTCCTGAGGGACATGGAAGGGATCCGGGCCGAGGTCGGTTCGGGCCGGTTCAGGCCGGGTGAACCGGCCCGGCCCGGTTTTTTTGAATTTTTTTTTAACAGTTTTTTTCTTTTTATTTGGTTTTTTAAACATTTTTTTTTGTATTTTAATTTTAAAAATTTGTAACTTAATTTTAATTTAAGAATTTGTTTTATTTTTGAAAATTTTTAATAAAAATTTGTAATACAAAAGTTTGTAATTTGAATAGTATAAGAGGAAATTGTTTATAAAATGTAATTTGAATAGTAATACAAAAATGTTTATACAAAATATTTATATAAGTTGAATAGTTTATAATTTGAATAGTTTGTAATACAAATGTTTATAATTTAGAAAAATGTTTATAATTTGAATAGTTTGTAATACAAATGTTTATACAAAAATGTTTATACAAATATCTACAAATGTTTATAAAAATTTATAAAAATTAAAAAAAACATTTCTCCCTCTTCCTTTATCCGGGCTTGGGACCGGCAAATGCTTGTTTGGCATAGGCGGAGTTAAAAAATGTTTTTTTTAAAGTAAAAAATAGTTTTTGAAAGTATAAGTTAAAATTTGAATAGTATAAGTTAAAATTAAAAATTTGAATAGTATAAGTAAAAAATAAAAAATAGTTTTTGAAAGTATAAGTTAAAATTTAAAATTGAAATGTATAAGTTTAAATGTGCATACCTAATACCTTGCACCGTAGCCTCATTGTTGTTCGCCTTCATGCAATGAAAGCGATTCCAAATCCAGCTCGTGGACGTCATGATCTTCTTCATCTTTCTTGTTTTGTGTTCTTCTATCGGCATTCATCCAATCTTGTACGCACACGATTGCTTCTAAAATATCGGGCTTCAAGCGGGTCCTCCTATCGCTCAACAACCTTGAACTTGCACTAAAACAGGACTCCGATGCTACCGTCGACACCGGAACCATCAGTAGATCACGTGCTATGTTAGAAAGCACAGGAAATCTCTTGTCGTGTCTCTTCCACCATTCTAAAACGGCGAAGTGATCTGAAGCCTCATCTTCGTCTTGATAAGAGTTAAGGTAAGCAGACAACTCTTGAGTAGGTTGGGAAGATTGCTTTTGTTTATTCCTTTGTAGTATGCGACCGGCTGCTGATAGCTTAGACGCCAAGCCGGAGCTACTACTAGCCCCCCCTGAGTTGGTCGGGTCGACGTTGCTCCTTCTTCGTACAGTATAACTAACCTGTCCAAAGCAACTTTAACTTCTGCCTTCATGTCAGTAACGTCTATACCCATATATTCTCCATATCTATCTAATAAAACCTCTATGCCATCCAATTTGATTGTAGGATCAAATATGGAAGCCAAACAATATAAAAGAGGTACTTCACCCTAATATTTCTTGAATTTGGCTTCCATATTTCTCATCGCATATTCAAAATTTGGATAATCTCTATATTTAAAAAATAAATAAGACATGTTATAAAGTTCACGTAAAGCTAAGCAAGATGTGGGATAATAAACACCAGAAAGAGTTAATGTAGCATTGTAAAAAACTTCTAAAAATTCACAAACACTTTCAGCTGCTACCCAATCATCAGTAGTAACCTGATAGTCAAAGGTGACATCCGAAGTACAATAATATGTAGTAGCACTCTTAAAAGGAATTACAGATTTCAACATCAAGTAGGTGGAGTTCCACCTATTTGGTATATCCTTCACAAATCTTCTAAAAGTCATACCAAAATGTGCGCAAGTGCATGTAAAACTTTGTTGTCTACTTGGAGACGAGTTTAGGTGGAGCAAGCATTGTCGCAGAGTGTCTAAATGGGGTTCAAAATTTTTTAAACATTCTTTAACAACTAAGTTAATTATATGGCAAGCACACCTAACATGCATAAGTCTACCTTCTAAAATAGGCTAAAAAATTACTGACAAAGAAGACATAGCAGCATTATTGTTTGATGCATTGTCCAAAGAGATAGAAATTTTTTTAGAATGAATATCATATTCACGCACGTGTCTTGAAATCTCAATTGAAATTACAGTGCCCGTGTGTGGACATTCTATAAGTTTAAGACAGATGATGCATTTTTGTAACATCCATTGTGCATCTATAAAGTGTGCAGTAATACAAATATAAGCATAACTCCACTTAGTAGTCCAAATATCAGAAGTAATAGCCAACTTACTAACATTTTGAAAATCTGCTTTCAAAGCGACTTTCTGCTCGTTAAAGAGACGAATAGCCTCCTTTCGAGCTTGTTGCCTACTCACTTTAGTAAAGGAGGGGTTTAGAGAAAGTGATACATAATCTCGTAATGATTCGCTTTCACCCGTCGTGAAAGGAAGTTCATCACGAATAATATGTTTAGTTAATTCAGTTTTATGCCGAGCAGCTGAGTAAGTAAAGTTACCAATTGAAGAACCGGCGGCGCCGAAGCTTATTTGGTGTCACGACCCGCACCCGTTTTTTTTTTAAACGGATACGAGACGTGTCCAAGCCAGCCTACGCCGCAGTGTCGGCGGTAGAACGCTGTCACGGCCATGAAGGTCATAATCACAAAGATGCTCATTCACATAATTAATTTAATTTACAATGATCACAAGTTTTACATTTGCAGGAAAATATAAACTTGTACAAATATTGAATGACTATAACTTGACTATCTAACTAGTCTTCTAGGCTCGTCTGCAAGTATTCCCGTCACTTCCCAAGCTAAGTGAATCCACGGCTAACCTGAAAATGTTGGTTTCCAGTCAGGAATGGAACGAGCACAATTCACTGAATGCAATTTCAATAAAGAAAATGACTATAAAACAAAGGTTAGACATCAATCATGAGTTTTGAAAATAACAGTAAAGTCGTAAGAAAAATCAATAGTAATAAATAGACTCATATACTTTCCACCATTAGAAGTACCTTTGATATGTGATCAGTCTGGGACATTACACCGCACGGTCTACGAGATCTACTTGCATGAAAAGTAAACAATGTCTACGAGATCTACTTGCAGAAAAGTAAACGAGGTCTACGAGATCTACTGCATAAAAGTAAACGAGGTCTACGAGATCTACTGCATAAAAGTAACAATGTCTACGAGATCTACTGCATGAAAATAAACACTGTCTACGAGATCTACTGCATGAAAATAAACGAGGTCTACGGTCGGATCACACATCCTTGGTACTTCTCATTCCCGACTCAACAATTTATAATAGAAAAATAATCACATAACCAATGACCAATCAATGAAATATAGTGAAAATCAATATCGAAATGCAGACAATAAACTGTACTCGCCTGTGGTCCTTTGCTGGTGAAACCGACAATCTGAACTACTCAATGTGCCACTATAGTCAAAACCCGTACAACCGTCCCCGGAAGCTGAAATAAACAATACCAATGATCTCAGAATAGTCCAATTAGCTAGGATTGCCTGTCCTTACGTCCAATTCTGGACACAGGAGCAAAACGGTAATTTCGGGCCAAAACGGTGTCCACCGTTGGATCCGCTTTGCACCGAAAAGCGTGCCAGAGTCAACGGTCTCTAAAGTCGTCAAACTACATGTCTACGAATCCAGTTTTCTGATACGAACCCAACCGTATGTCCAGAGTTGGATTCCGGCGGGCCGTGCACAAAATCGCCCGTTGAGTGGGACCGTGGGGCCCGCAAAACGACATCGGATTCAACTGTTTCAGAATTGGACCAAACTTGGCATGCAGGACCAGAAAAATGATACGGTCCTGTTGGCGCAAGTTTCGTCTCGATCTCACGAACGTGCACAAAGTAATTGAGAAATTTGCAATGTGCACGATACGGTGAATTTCGACGGATACGCATCAAATTCGTCGCGCACACGCGACCAATTTGAATTCCGTCAAAGCCCACACGACCACGAAACTGTTACGCAGCTTTCGATGCTTTCGGTTCGCGACCACGTCGTCCCGATTGGCGTGACGCACGTCGTGTGGAACAATTTCAATGTTTTGAAAACAGATTTTTGGGAAACTTTGAGATTTGATTTCTCGACGGTCAGTCGATGATTTCAAATTCCGCAAGAAGGGATTCGAAGCCCTACATGTTGTCTAAAAGTGTCTTCAAATAGTTCCTTAATTTTGTGTACGAGTTGATCGGAATCGATCCTCGAACAGGGCAATTTAAACTGTTTTCCTAGACTGTTTTCGAAACAGTCTTTCGTCGTTTTTAGATCGATTTCCAGAGGAATCAAATCGAATCTATTCGAATCTAATTAGAGGGACATGTAGATGGTTAGGTTGTTATCTAATCCATGAAAACGGTTTATGGATTCGTCGAAAGACGAGGGAGAAATCATACCTCAAACAGGGGTGTTTGGATTTCGCTGCTGTCGTTGTCCCGTGCGACCCTGCGCACGCGCGCGTGTCCGGCCTGCTCCGGCGGTGTCCGGCGGCGTGGCGGCGCGCCAAGTGGCTGGGGGAGTTCGCGCGGAGGCGGGGCTGCTTGCATTAGGGTTTCGATGTTGGCGTTGCTTCCTCCTAGCTCTCGGGTTCGTCCATTATATATATAAAGCCGACAGTTTGGGGAAAGCTCGGCTGGGTTGATGTTTCAGTCAGGTTGGGCTTGGGATTAACTGGCATGGGCTGTTAACCTTAAGTACATACCACCAAATAATGAAAATGTTTATAACCCACCAGCCATCAAATTTGGATGAAAACAAATTGCACCTTAGCATGTCAGCATATACATATGAAAGACATACTATATCCTATATTTATAATCAAAGATTCGTCACCCTTCAACAATTGTTTTTTTTTTTTTCTATCACTAGATGTGGATGACTCACAATGGATATTATAGTGATATTGAGATTTCCATCTCTTTCCCTTCAGCCAAAAATTGGTCTATTGAGTATAATATTCTGCATCCTCTTATTTCTCCAAAGAATGGAGTTGGACCCATAAAATATTTGCATGAACATAACATAAAATGCTTAATTGAAGACAAAAATGTGATACCAATATCTTAGCATATGAATGCTAGTAATAGCAGTAACAAGTTTTTCACCAAGTAAATTCTTCAAAAGCTCTCCAAAAGGGTAGTTCCTTAAATCATCAAATGCTAGTAGAGAAACCATTTAATTCCAAATAAATAAATAAAAATATAATTTAAAAATTTCGGGAAGAGGGGTCACAAATCTATCCACCTTAAAAATAATTTCGTCCTCGAAATTCTAGGGTAAGGGCCTTTCAACAATAGTGGGGGTTAAATCTCTAAGCGAGAAAAATTAATTGGCACAACATTTATACAGAAGAATTTCTAAAGCAGACTATCTTATTCTAAGAGCCAACAACCACCAATATCGTTATTTCATAATTCAGCACTACACATTAAGGCTCCATCCATTTCACGTATCTACTCCATAGGTTATATAATTCTAAAGTCAACCCTTTCTTTTCTCTACTGATTATATAACAACATTATATCTATCCGGACTTAGACTCATCCTTATATATCTTTACCCTCTCCGAAAATACAATAAATTAATAATAATAATAATAATGATAAAACCCTATAATCTAAAATATACTGATTCAAAATAACTCATTATCTTCCAAATAAACCTTATTAGTTTTCTATGCTTAAATCCCAAGTCAAATCTTCGAATCATGTATACACAGTCAACTTTATCGAAAATATAGCTTTATTACATCCACCCGTATTCACTTATTTAATGTCTCTGTATATCCATATATGTATCTATTTACTGATCAACCAAATCTAAACTCCATAAATACTCCAAATAATTTAATTTGCACCAAAGAAATTAAAATTGCATGTTGAAGACGTCTATCAACGTTTGATGCACCCACTCTATTATAACCACAAGATCCCATTAGCGAAAAACGTCTCACGGTTTAAATAAGATTCAATCTCTTCAATAATTAAATTCTAAATATAAAGCGTACAATTTTTTTTTTTCCTCAATTTATCATAACTCAAAGAAAAATCATCCATAGCTTTCTACCCACCTTTGGTCACACTACTCCCTCAACTCTATGTCACTAAAACTTTATAATCATCCAACTACTTGCTAATATTTCTACAAATAGATATCTACTGCTTATGGCCTCTATAATCCTTCTTTATCTATTAAACAACCCAAAATCTGACAAGCAACAAATTTACACAAGCAGCTAAGAAATATTGCTAAATTCTAATAAGCGTGACCATTCGTCACTATACAACGGAAAGGACAGGAAGATAAGGAAAAGTAATCGAGGCAAATAAGAAGTTTCTAGAGCTGTAGAGGGTTCCCGACGGTACAGCTAAAAAGGGTGTTCACGAACCACTGACTTGTTTGCTAGATTGGGCTATTCTAGTTCAGTCACTGGCTAAATCTAATCATTCGTTCTGTACAATACAAAGTTCCATTCTCAGAATTCTAAACAAGGTTCCAAAATGGGATGGAGTTTGAGAAATCTAGATCGTGATCTTACTGGGTTCTCTATTTGGACATCAGTCGTTGATTGGATAAATATTGGATTTCAATCTATATGGACTAGACCAGATCCCAATGATAAAACTATTCCTACAAGATTAGGGCATTCTAGAATAGGTTTCTATCCAAGGGGTTGAGTTAGTTGCCTGTCAAATTGGTTAGCTAGGTCCCTCAAGCTCAAAATGCGCCTTCAGTGACTTTTGTATTTAAGTAACATATGAGACCTTAATTAGATGGCACACTAGTGGCGTGTGCGTAGTGGACTTCGAGTAGATCACCACCACATATTGGGTTGAAGAAATTGAGTCAATGTTGAGGCTCTTTTGGAAGTCGAAAAGTACACCGGTACTATGGTAAGGGTTATAGCTAGTCCTTTTTACCTGAAAGTTGTATCACGTAAATAGAGTACAAGGGGACGGATTTGAGTGGGATATGATATACCTAGATGAAGATGGACTCGTCTAGATCTTGCATGTGAGGTTTGTTGGAAGATAACAGCTGGTCTCGTGCTCCGAATATTAATGACACGGCCGGGGGCACAAAATGATCTAAATGGAAAGTGGGAAATCCACGGGGCACTAATAGTCATCCTAATGAAAATTATTCTAAATAGGTAATCCTCGCATATCCCACAATTTAGAAAGCTTACAGTCTACCCACCTTAGAAATAAGGCATGGGTTTTGGAATAATGAGGTTAGAAGGATTTCAAAGCCAGGATATCGTACCTCGATTCTCGGTAATAAAGAATAGGGTACGACATAACGGAATACGGAAGATATAAGTCAAGTCAAAGATCGTTCCTTAATAAATGGAGAACGAGTGTGTACAATGACACATGGTTGACAAAATAGGATGATCTACTCGTCTATAGTATACTAGAGTTATCGACGGGGTAACCAACTCTAAGGCACAAGATTTCTAACAACCGAGTCAAGAAATTCGATTTGTGTCAAACTTGCTAGACTATGGTCACAAGGGTTCTAGTAGTATGGGCTGTAGGGATCATGCATTGCTGTTGACAACTAGCAGATCATAATATGACAGGGTATTTAAGCTATGGTATTGGCTAGGCTAGTGACTGCGGTGTTCCAACACTAGTTAGGTCTTAATAATAAAATTTACATAACTAGGACGATACTTGTTGGAAACCAATCTCGAGATGAGTGTCTACCATAGTCACGGTAAATTATTGTTCTTAGCCTTGTCTATTCATCTCATGTCTAAACTATGGGCTTGGTCGAGGGGCGGTTGAGTCAAGGCATAAGGGTTGAAAGTTAAGGCAAGCTTCCAGCAAATAATTAGAGACTCACAATATATGATTTCTTGAGAATAGATAGTCTCCTAGGTAGGTATTTCGACTAAGGGTAAAACCCTCATCATTCACAAATTCGAATGGCTAGAAGGTCTCAATAGTAGTTTGAGGGTCGAGAGGAGAACGAGTAACTCAATCTTATGGCTGGCCGCTGGTAGTTACACTTGTGTATACAACTGATATAGCCATGTAGATACTCTGTATCTCTCCACCATCACGAGCTTTCGTCTTTCCAAATCGGGGAAAGGCAAAAACAATAAAGAGTTCAAGGGAGATGTTACCGAATACAATTTCGTGATTCAAAGGCGATTGTATAATTTCAAGAGGCATTGTCAAAGCAGTCGCGGATGAGATCCTAGAGATATCTACATCTCAATCCACGTAGGATAATTAGAAGAAAAGCGAACCAAATGTATCATGGTTGATCAGACCGTAATACAATGATTCTGATTAGACAATATGTTAGCAGGCGTCCCCACTAAACACATGTCTTGAATCAAGCTCGAGAACAGAGTGAGCTTGCAAAACTAGGCTGTGATAGCAACATTGGTCAAAATAGTCAAATTACAAGTATACAAGATTTTTGAAAGAAGGCACAAGTAGTTCGGGTTTTGAGAGAATCAAACCTTACCCGGTGTTCTTGCTTATACGGTCTTCCTACTATCCTCATATCCACAAGGACTTGGTCGACTAATGGGTTGTGGACATTCTAAATTCCATATTCTAGGTAACCTATTAGTGTTAGTCAATTACCTCGTAATAGATCATAAGGACCACGGAATTCTAGGTCGGAAGACACGCTACCTAAATTCACAGAACTTCCACTACTACTGGCTTCGGATCTTATGGAACACACATGGTACTGTCCTATCCTTTATGGTATTCCAAACTTGTAATCATGTTTGAAGTCATTTCACCGAGAGTTATGCCTCGCCCATATACTCGGGCTGTGGTAAACCCTTGGGTTCATGATTTCAGGGTGGTATGCGCTCTGATACTCTACCTTATATTGACATCAGGGTGACTACGGTCAAAGAGGACCACTAACTATAATTTAGCAATATTCTATAACTTACAATTCTTCAAAAGGATTTCAATTCTATGGGTTGTGTCTCGCCAGTGCGCTGCTGGCTGCAGTGAACCCACATTTTCCACTCTCAAATAATTGACGACAGTGCGCTGCTGTCTAGTCATTACGAGTCAACCATCATTCCTTTATCTGTAAAATTCCTGGGCTTTTAGGGACTCGAACAAGTCGACTATGAAATAAAACGTAAACATTTGTCCTATCACTCACAACCCTTAAGATAAAAGATTGCACAGGGGGAAATAGCTGAGGACAAAGAAATACAAACATTCTAACTCTTCCATGTGTATTCAAGCCTCTGAGGGACAAACTTGAATCGAAACTAACTCGAAGTCCGTATATGGATAACAAAATCAGAACTTATACAAAATATTAATTCCTAGGGCTAATAGAAACTAAATAGGCAGTTCGACTAAGATATGAGGATGATATCTAAGAGGCGAGAGAATGAATTGAATAATCCATCAGGCTAGATCATTAATTCTACGAAGCCCTGCCTTACCAAGGGAATAATTTATCCAATTTAGATTACATCGTCATATCAAGAGATAATAATGTACCTATGGGGATCTGATAAACTATCAAAATTTATAACTCCCTATCTACATTGCATGACCTAGACTACCCATCGGTAACTTTGTATAAGGGACTCCTAGTCTTAGTCATTCTCGTAAATTAAATTAATTTCTAATTCGTGAATGAGCATTTCTAGTCGCAGGCTCGCAATAGTACAACTAACTTGAGTACTATCACGAGTTCGCATGATTTGCGAAGACAGACCTGCATGGGCCACCACAAAAACTTGTCACGACCCGCACCCGTTTTTTTTTTAAACGGATACGAGACGTGTCCAAGCCAGCCTACGCCGCAGTGTCGGCGGTAGAACGCTGTCACGGCCATGAAGGTCATAATCACAAAGATGCTCATTCACATAATTAATTTAATTTACAATGATCACAAGTTTTACATTTGCAGGAAAATATAAACTTGTACAAATATTGAATGACTATAACTTGACTATCTAACTAGTCTTCTAGGCTCGTCTGCAAGTATTCCCGTCACTTCCCAAGCTAAGTGAATCCACGGCTAACCTGAAAATGTTGGTTTCCAGTCAGGAATGGAACGAGCACAATTCACTGAATGCAATTTCAATAAAGAAAATGACTATAAAACAAAGGTTAGACATCAATCATGAGTTTTGAAAATAACAGTAAAGTCGTAAGAAAAATCAATAGTAATAAATAGACTCATATACTTTCCACCATTAGAAGTACCTTTGATATGTGATCAGTCTGGGACATTACACCGCACGGTCTACGAGATCTACTTGCATGAAAAGTAAACAATGTCTACGAGATCTACTTGCAGAAAAGTAAACGAGGTCTACGAGATCTACTGCATAAAAGTAAACGAGGTCTACGAGATCTACTGCATAAAAGTAACAATGTCTACGAGATCTACTGCATGAAAATAAACACTGTCTACGAGATCTACTGCATGAAAATAAACGAGGTCTACGGTCGGATCACACATCCTTGGTACTTCTCATTCCCGACTCAACAATTTATAATAGAAAAATAATCACATAACCAATGACCAATCAATGAAATATAGTGAAAATCAATATCGAAATGCAGACAATAAACTGTACTCGCCTGTGGTCCTTTGCTGGTGAAACCGACAATCTGAACTACTCAATGTGCCACTATAGTCAAAACCCGTACAACCGTCCCCGGAAGCTGAAATAAACAATACCAATGATCTCAGAATAGTCCAATTAGCTAGGATTGCCTGTCCTTACGTCCAATTCTGGACACAGGAGCAAAACGGTAATTTCGGGCCAAAACGGTGTCCACCGTTGGATCCGCTTTGCACCGAAAAGCGTGCCAGAGTCAACGGTCTCTAAAGTCGTCAAACTACATGTCTACGAATCCAGTTTTCCGATACGAACCCAACCGTATGTCCAGAGTTGGATTCCGGCGGGCCGTGCACAAAATCGCCCGTTGAGTGGGACCGTGGGGCCCGCAAAACGACATCGGATTCAACTGTTTCAGAATTGGACCAAACTTGGCATGCAGGACCAGAAAAATGATACGGTCCTGTTGGCGCAAGTTTCGTCTCGATCTCACGAACGTGCACAAAGTAATTGAGAAATTTGCAATGTGCACGATACGGTGAATTTCGACGGATACGCATCAAATTCGTCGCGCACACGCGACCAATTTGAATTCCGTCAAAGCCCACACGACCACGAAACTGTTACGCAGCTTTCGATGCTTTCGGTTCGCGACCACGTCGTCCCGATTGGCGTGACGCACGTCGTGTGGAACAATTTCAATGTTTTGAAAACAGATTTTTGGGAAACTTTGAGATTTGATTTCTCGACGGTCAGTCGATGATTTCAAATTCCGCAAGAAGGGATTCGAAGCCCTACATGTTGTCTAAAAGTGTCTTCAAATAGTTCCTTAATTTTGTGTACGAGTTGATCGGAATCGATCCTCGAACAGGGCAATTTAAACTGTTTTCCTAGACTGTTTTCGAAACAGTCTTTCGTCGTTTTTAGATCGATTTCCAGAGGAATCAAATCGAATCTATTCGAATCTAATTAGAGGGACATGTAGATGGTTAGGTTGTTATCTAATCCATGAAAACGGTTTATGGATTCGTCGAAAGACGAGGGAGAAATCATACCTCAAACAGGGGTGTTTGGATTTCGCTGCTGTCGTTGTCCCGTGCGACCCTGCGCACGCGCGCGTGTCCGGCCTGCTCCGGCGGTGTCCGGCGGCGTGGCGGCGCGCCAAGTGGCTGGGGGAGTTCGCGCGGAGGCGGGGCTGCTTGCATTAGGGTTTCGATGTTGGCGTTGCTTCCTCCTAGCTCTCGGGTTCGTCCATTATATATATAAAGCCGACAGTTTGGGGAAAGCTCGGCTGGGTTGATGTTTCAGTCAGGTTGGGCTTGGGATTAACTGGCATGGGCTGTTAACCTTAAGTACATACCACCAAATAATGAAAATGTTTATAACCCACCAGCCATCAAATTTGGATGAAAACAAATTGCACCTTAGCATGTCAGCATATACATATGAAAGACATACTATATCCTATATTTATAATCAAAGATTCGTCACCCTTCAACAATTGTTTTTTTTTTTTTCTATCACTAGATGTGGATGACTCACAATGGATATTATAGTGATATTGAGATTTCCATCTCTTTCCCTTCAGCCAAAAATTGGTCTATTGAGTATAATATTCTGCATCCTCTTATTTCTCCAAAGAATGGAGTTGGACCCATAAAATATTTGCATGAACATAACATAAAATGCTTAATTGAAGACAAAAATGTGATACCAATATCTTAGCATATGAATGCTAGTAATAGCAGTAACAAGTTTTTCACCAAGTAAATTCTTCAAAAGCTCTCCAAAAGGGTAGTTCCTTAAATCATCAAATGCTAGTAGAGAAACCATTTAATTCCAAATAAATAAATAAAAATATAATTTAAAAATTTCGGGAAGAGGGGTCACATTTGGGTTTGGGACGCTTGAAGTGTGTCCTTCCCGTAGCAAGTGTCGTAGTGCCTGGATATGGTCCCGGTGCCACCGCCCTTCTTCCATGCGTACTGGTTGCAACATTTCTTGCATTGCGCCTTGTACGTTTTCGGTTCACCCTTGGCATCTAAAACAAACGAACCATCAGGATTAGTTTCAAAAATCAAAGTAAAATAATCCCAATACTTAGACCTTTTTTCTTTTCAGGACGTTGGGTGGTACTAGCGAATTCCGGAAGAGATGGTTGGCACCCCTCCGGAATCGGATTGGTGGCTACTTGCTCAGGTGGAATTTCATTACCGTCAAAAAAAGTACTAAAATATTGGTAAGTCTGTCCAGCAAGATCAGGTGGGTTTGAACCTTCACCAGCCATATATAAAATAAAATAAAGTAAACTACGTTAGAAAAAAGTAAGGGATTGAGAGGAAGATCGGGAAGTCGTAGAGCCGGAATGGAGTTGGGAGGGAGATCGGGAAGCCGTAGAGCACCAGAGCACCGGGGAGGAAAAGCAGTAGAACACCAGGGCACCGGGGAGGAAAAGCAGTAGAACACCAGAGCACCGTAGAGAAATGTAGAGAATTTGTGAGGAATGAGTTGTGTTTGAAAAATGGAATTTTTGGCCTATTTATAGGAATTTTTCGGGGTTATTTTGGTCATTTTACGTCAAAAATGACCAAAATGCCCCTCCCAACGTTTTAATAACGGCTATATGGGAGGGGCAATTTTGTAAAAGAACCCCCCTCTAACGGTCAAGAAAGAAAGGAAAAAAAAATCAAAGCAGCCAACGGACGGCTGGCCGGCCGGTCCGCGCGGGCCTGGCTTCGGGCCGGTCCAACCGGGCCGGGCTTCGGGCCGGGCCTACAGTTCAATTAAAAAAAAATTTGCGGGCTGGGCCGGGCTGGGCTCGGGCTGGGGGGGAGGCCCGACCCGAACCGGTTGGGAGTGGGGGACCGGCCGGTTCGGTCCTAAAGCGGGCCGGGCCGGGCTTTTAGGGGGGCGGGCCGGTCCGGGCCTGGGTCGGGCTCGGGCTAGACCGGCCCATTCAACACCATGAGGTGGTATTGAGAGCAGCGGTCAGCATTAATAAATGCTGACTATTGTATTGCTCTCAAATCCCTTGTTTTACTTTGTTTTGTTTCTTTAGCTTTCTGATTGATTCTCGAAAACAGAGTAGCAGAGGGATTGTAATGGTTATTATTATTATTATTACTAGCATATGTACACGTGCCTTGCAAGTATTTTAAAAATTCTTAATTAGTTTAGGAAGACCAAAGGGTAGTCTTCCTAATTACCAAGTTGTCCTTATTAAAGTTAATGAACTATTTTTAATTAGTATAAGTATGTAAGGGTATTTTCGGAATTCAAAAGTTTCACCATCTAAGTTTTCCTATTATATAGTAGAATAGATTATTATTATTAGTGTTGAAACCTTTAGCATTATTTATATTGTCCATTCAAATATATATAGATTAAATAATTTCCTAAAATTAGTTTATGACAAAATAAATATATATATTATGTTCTAAGATTTTATATAGCTCCATATATATATATATATATATTTTTTAATTGGTTTTCTAATTAATGGTACTTTATAAATGTTAACATACTTCATTACGTTTATAAGCATTTTATATAAGTATTTAAATTAATTATAAGTATTTTCTAATATGCTTCTAAAAATATTCAAATAGATGAATTCTAATAGTTATAAATATTTCGTAAATAAATATAAACATTTCTAAAAAGAGTTTATAAGATTTATATGGTATTTTCTTAATGGTCCTTCAAATGTGTTTTATAAAGTTTTCTAAATATTTTCTAAACGTCTTGGATATATATATATATATATATTTTATATATATATATATATATATATATATATATATATATATATATATATATATATATATATATATATATATATATATATTATTGTATAATTAAGAATTAAGTTTCTTAAATGATCTATATATATATATATATATATATATAAATATATATATATATATATATATATATATATATATATATATATATATATATATATATATATATATTATTGTATAATTAAGAATTAAGTTTCTTAAATGATCTTTCTTTTAGATTAATCTTGATCATGACCAACCTAATCATACTCCTTATTTCTTGAACGATTTTGGACCTCTTCATATCCACCCTAGGTAATTGGACTTTTCTGGATGCAATAGTACTATCAATTTTACCAGCTCAGGACCACAGGCAAGTGCACTTTCTGATTGCTTTCCGATTCATAGTAGTCTTTTCATTTCATGTCTATACATATATCTTGCTGCTTGTTGACACGCTCGTCACACGGAGTAGTCGGGAGGGGAAATATCTTAGTAGACATGTGGATTACCCAGAACTATCCCATGATGTCTATTCGTGAACAATAGCATCTGCACACGACACGTGTAGATGCCGAATTTACCTCCTAGCCGTTCACATGTCGAAAAGGATATTTCACACCACCTAGATAGATGTCTTTTATTAGTTTTTCCTTGTTTACTTCTCCACCGTGCCATGTCATTAGTTTTCACCAGTTTTCATATCTCTTATGTTATTTTCATGTCTTGTTAATTCTATTATATTTTTGCATTGCCGTTGGTTTGTGTACTTGTTCCATTCCTGACTGGAAACCATTATTTTTCAGGTTTAGCCGCAATTACTCTTAGCACTGGAGAAGGCTTGGGTATGCTGAGGTCAACCTAGAAATAGATAGCAGTTGTAATATTTCATTAATTATAAAATCTTTGTATTTTCCTTTAAAATATAAATGTTGTAACTGTTGTAATAAATTTAGTAATGTGAATGAGCAGCAAATGTGATATTTGAGCATTTAATTCTTGTGGGCTTGACAGCGTTCTACCGCCGACTCTGCGGCGTAGGCTGGCTTAGACGCGTCTCGTATCCGAAAAGCGGGTGCGGGTCGTGACAAACACAAAGAGAATGCCAGAGTTATGTTTTCCTTGCCGGTCTCAACTAAGATCTCGATGAAGTACGAGGTCGGATTGTTGGAAGAACGCCGTTGCCCTCTATCCGAGAAGTCTTCTCAGAAGTTCGAAAAGAAGAAACACGACGAAAGGTAATGATTGGGAAGCAAGCAACATAATCTAATAGTTCGGCTCTTATATCTAGAGGAATCGATGCTGAGAGAGCTCTCCAGACCAATAATAAAAAAACCATGGTGTGATCATTGCAAGCTTCCATGGCATACTAGGGAGACATGGAAGCAAGCAACTGGATCTAATAGTTTGGCTCTTGTATCTAGAGGAGTCGATGCTGAGAGAGATCTCCATACCAATAATAAAAAAACAAGGTGTGATCATTGCAAGCGTCCATGGCATACTAGGGAGACATGTTGGAAGATCCATGGAAAGCCTGCTAATTGGAGGAAGAAGAAGCCACCAGGAGACAATTTCCAAGCCCTCATCAATAAATCCGGACATGAACCTTCTTCTGGACCACTGCCCTTCACAAAGGAACAAATAGAGCAACTATGTCAACTCCTTCAGTCTCAAAGCTCCACAAGTTCTTCTTGTTCTTTTGCTCAAAAACGAAATCACCTCGTGTCATCATGCCTTAGGGTCACGTCTAAGGTATCTTGGATCATTAACTCCGGGAAAAGTGATGATATGACTGGTTCTTCTGAGTTATTTCCTTCATATAGTCCTTGTGTAGGAAATCAAAGAGTCGGGATAGCAGATGGAACTTTCTCGTTTATCGTCGAGAAAGGCTCAATTGTTATTTCTCCTGATTTTGTACTCCATAATGTTCTTCATGTTTCTAATACTACAAAAATACTGTTAATTAGCGACTGAATTTACCGACAGAAGTAAAAAATGTTGCTAATCAACGATGGAATACCGACTGACCAGCAACTGACATATTATGTAAAATATAGTATTAAAATACGTCGCTAGATCCGTCATTAGTTCGTCGCTAAGTGAATAGCGACTGATTAGCGACGGAAGATTCCGTCGCTGGACACTAGTAAAAGTAAATCAGTAACTTTTTCTTTCTCATTCTCAAATTTTCACCCAAATTTTTGTTTTCCCCCAAAAGCTCCGACCACTTTCCACGACCGACCCCTGACCCCTTCTCATCCCTCGGCGACCTGCTCCTTCTTCGGCGACCGACCCCCGACCTCCTTCGCGCGGCGACCCTCGACCCCCTTCTTCGCTGTTATTGGCGACCGACCACTGACCCCCGACGATCATAGCTCCCCTCCTGACGGCGGCTAAAATCCTCCTTTCTGGCTCGAACGGCGACGGCGGCAAAAGAACCCCTTTTCTTCGTTTATCTCTAACACAACCTCCTCCTCCTTCAGGTATAAATTTTTTTAGGTTAAATTTTGTTGTTGATGCTCTCTCCAAATGAGTATCTGATGTATGTGTGTTAGTGTTTGTTGGTGTCAATGTGAGAGTGTCATTTATAAATGTGAGAGAGTAATAGAAAAATAGAAAGGAATAGGGGTTTACCCCCTCCCTCCTTGGCAGCAGTTTTGCCCTGCATATAGGAAACTAGAGAGAGGGGGAGGTCCTACACACAGGCAGGACCTTGTGTGGCCTGTATATAGTAGGCAGAGAAGAAGGAGGCTGCCTAGGCCTTGGTTTGGCCTGTGTTGGCCTGTTCACAAGTACACATGGCCAGCGCACAAGCCAGTGCACAACACATGTGTTGGGTGTGTTTGTGTGTAAAACACATGTGTGTGTTTGTGTGTCTAGGTGCGTGAGCATGACAGTGTCTCATGTATAGGAATTTGTGTGTGTGCAAGTGGTTAGAGTGTGGGAGAAAGAGAATGCAGTGTGGATGTGTACACTATTCTAAATTATTAACTTTTCTTAATCATTAACTATTCTAAAATTTGTGTGTGTGTAAGTTAGCTTAGTTGATTGAAACTGGGAAACAACTAAGTTAACACCTACTAAAAAAATGATGGGAACAAATAATAAAATGGTAACGCTTACACTGGAGGGCTGCCTACATGACAAACTTCATAGCGGAGAGTATGATAACCCTGTCACTTGAACTAAGTTACCTGCGTTAACCTTCCAACTGAAGTCTTACACTCAACCAACCTTAGGACCAATATGGGCATCGGTTATCCTAAACACACCATACTATCATGTGCTGATGATACTAGCGACGTACTTTTACTTGACTAAAAAGATGAGCTTCAAATGCTTCATAAAGTTAACTAGGAACAATCGACATACTTGTATCATGTACTTTTGCTTAACTAAAAAAGATGTAACTTTAAATGCTTCAGATAGTTAACTAGGAACAATGGCCACAAGTAGCTGATAAAAAGGTCCATTTTCTGTAACAGTCAGTAAGAATAGGCGCTAATTATAAATTTGTTAGACGTTAGAGAAGGAATGATAGATATGGACTCCTTATTGAATCTTATAGCCAAAGTTTAGGAAGAATATTTAGAAAAGTGATATATCTTATTGTGACGAAAGACTTCGAGCACTAGCTATCAGACCAAGCAAGAGGGCAAAATATCGGAATGGATATACCATCAATGGAGGATGATATAACTGAAGAATAGCTTGACATAGAGGACTTACCTCATGTAGAGGATGAGTCTGAAATGGACGTATCAGATGAGGAGGAAGAATTTGAAGATGAAGGTGAAAGTAGAAGTGATAGTGAAAATGAAGAAGATGAAGATAAAGAAGATTCAGACTACGAAGAAGATGAAGAAGATTAGTACGTATTACCTATTAGATTTGCATTGATTATTTGTATCAACGCACCTTTATTTAATTTCTATAAGATTTACATTGATTATTTATATCATGACATCATTTTTTTATTTCTTTCAGATTTACATATAGCGGGACAAGAATATATACTATTTGCAAAAACAAAAGTTTGAATCTTACAAACTATGAAAGAAAGAAAGTACAATAGTACAATAATTTCTGGAGAAGTACAACTATAGAAATCTGATCAGAAGACGATCACTTTATCCCTTGGACGATGTGATATTGAAGACACAAGCCTTTGGAGAATGCAAAAGCACTTTAGCAGGAGATTATGATCATTCGTGATGCGTGAGAACTGATTTGAAACTCTTTTTATAGAGTTCTGAAATAACTGTCAAGTAGTTATTTTGAGTGGTGCGTATCTCTGAGTTGCGCGCCTCCTGTCTAGTTGTGCGAGCGGTTATTTTAACTGCTAGTGACGCATGGCATCTTGTTGATGAGATGCGCATGGTCATGGGCAGTATAGTGAACACGTTCTTCGAGATTAGTGGTATGCGTGCCACGTCATCTTGCTTTTGGATGGAAATTGACTAAGTGGTGCCAGGTTGATAGGTGGCGCATGGCACAACCTGATTATTGGCGTCCCTCAATTAATCTGTCTGTTCAATCCTTACTGCTTTTTTCGCTCCAGTTGATGACTGGTGCGACTTTGTCTGTCAGCATTAATTGCAACTGACATAATCTCCTCGCGCGTCGCACTCCCCGGGATTCGAAGAGAGATTCTTCAACTTTCGAGCTGTCAGTAATGAAGACTTACATTACAACTTCTCGAGGCAGCTTGCCACGTAGCCCTCGCACACCCTAACATAGGCATAACCTATGTGTCACGCCACCTATTTGCCAAGCGCCACTTGATGCTGGCACCTTCTGATGAGTGGCGCCCCTTTATTTTTGAGCTTCTACAAGACCCCCTTCAAAGTTTTAAAAGTTTGAAAAATTTTAAACTTTGAAATACTTTGAATCTAGAGAAGATTGTCATGAGTTACGCCTGTCAGTAATACAACCGTCTCCGACTTTTGGGTGCAAGTTGCACAACGGGCAAAAAGTCACTTTGGTCCGAGCTTTCGTCATGAGTTAATCTCTTTTCCCCTTCTTGACTTCTTCTTTCCGAGCTTTTTTGATCCTCCAACGGTGCCAAGGAAATCGATTGCTGACAAGGGCAAGGCCCCCGTCGGTCCTTCATCACGCGCATTACCGGTGAGACCGCCTCGCTATGTGTCGCCATCATCGAGGGCTGAACAAGCCAACCCACCGCTCGAAGGTGATCTTCGAAAAATAAAATCGATAATCACTTAGACAATAGTGAATAGAATCGATTATCTCTTTTTAGATCTCTGATTAACCTGCGCCTTCTGTGACGTGCGCCTCTTCTTTTTAGAGTGCAAGCGCACACTTCATCACTGCGCCCCCTCTTTTTAGAGTGCCGACTGCATAAAAACACATTGTTTGTTTTTACGAACTATGATGTACAATTTTCAATCCTTTACCTTCTGAACTTGCGCGATCGCGCACTTCAGTCGTGCGCACTTTTGAATTTGTATTAGGCGCATCTTGACAGCTTACACAATGTAGAATTTAGATTTTGTCTTGAATTCATGTTGACTTTAGTTCATGCTAATTTGAAATAACACTAGGCGTATTCTGAGGACCCGCGCAAGATAAGGATACGCGCACCCTAAGAGATACTTAGAAGCTCGCGCAACCTAAGATTTTGCACACCTTAATTTAAATTTTTAGAGTTTATTGCACATACTCTATAATTGATCTTTGATTCCTCTTTTTGTAGTTGATCTCAGGAAGACTTGTCACAGGTATCGTATCCTCAATACGATCTTTCTGAATCCAGAAAGGCCATACTTGCTGCTCAAGAGAATACAACTCTGTTATGTCTAATGAATGGTGAACCTTTGGAGAGTTTGGACAATGTAGTACATAAGAAACCAGCCTTCTTGTTTGGAGATTCAATCAAGAAATCATCCCAGCCAAAAGCAAAGAAGAAAGATAGGATCTATCGATGTGGGAACAAAATCATGTATCTCACAGAAATATCGAGGCACATGTCCTGTCTCGATATGCATTCTCCAGTTACCCTTGACGGATGGTATGGGATATGACTCCGATTCAAAATGCCAGAGTTGGAAAGATAGGTTACAGATTGGGCCCGCAGAATAAGGACTTATTTTATATCACTTTAGATAAGTACAGCTCTCATCTGAGGGGTTTGAAGCTAAGCTGTGTATCTCCGAAAGATTCATCGCTGCTACTTCCAGTCAGATTACCCATCTTTGTGAACATATTCGCAAAAGTTGAAAGAAGATATCTAGATCAGACCATGCATTTGACAAGCCTAGTAAACCCTGATATGAAGTGCTGGAGCAGCGTAGTGATTTGGATTTTGATCAGTTCAAGGACAAACTCCTCGAACTAGAACTCTATGACCCAATATGGACTATTGTTCACGACTTTCGTTCGAATGCCCATATGTTGTTGGCTCTAGTAAAAAGATACAATGATAGAACTGGCATCTTCATGACTCCTCACGGGAAAATTGGCTTCGCACTCCATGAGATGAAGTATCTTTCACATCTACCAATGAATGACAACCCATATGAAAAATATGTGCCTACCAACGAAGAGCTAGATATCCTGGCAACAGAGAACCCTCAAATGGTAGCTGTATTTGAGAAACTTCTATGCCATTACAAGATGTGCTCCCTTTGTTATAAAAGTGCTTCCACAGGGACCTGTTACACGACCAAGTGGCTGCCATACTTATTTTTGGGCCATATCTATCAAGGCAAGATCGTTGAGAATCAGGCTTGCGATCCTCTCTTCTTTAAACTGCTTAGCCGTAGTGACATAGAGAAGCTAATAGAAAAATCCAAATGCATTGATAACATCTTGAATGTAGACTGGCACCCATTTACTGCTAGTGCTACCATTGAGAGTTATCTTAAGCAGGATTACATACCCATGTCTCGAGAAGCCCAGTTGGCGGGTTTTTTTTCCTTGTGGCTGCGACAGTTCATATTTCCCGGAGCCAGTGCAGTCGATCGATTCCATCAAGACGTACTATACGTCGTCGTACGGCTAGTGTTTGGATACAAGATGGATCTTCTTTCGGCGATGACTTGCTGCTTGAACGCAGGACTGCGTTCTTTTGTTGACACCATGTTGCATGATAAGGCTGCTCGGGAGGACTTTTCTTGCACCAAAATGCCTTACGCGTATCTGTTTGGGTGGCTGCTACTGCACTATCCTAGTTTGATGGACCCTGATATGGGTGTAGCCGGAGGGGACTTCATTAGGCGTTTTTCCAATGCTTGATGGAACCTAACTGCCCTTTTAGAATGTAGATTAGCACTGAATTGTGGTTTCGGATGGAGATTTCATTGTATCCCTCCCCCTCCAGGATATGAGACTATTCCTCCACAACTCATGGATTTAGAAACAGCGTCATTTCGCTTGTCTCTGGTCACTTTTACATGGTTGAAGAGGATCCGACCATCTCACTTAGTGTACCGATTTGAGGGCGACTATTTCTTAGAACCATATTTACCAAGTCGATTTGCTCGACAATTTGACTACGATCAACTGCATATGGGGAATGCCACCACTTGCCTACAGGCCAAGGGTTTCCTAATCGATGGTTCCAGGGCTTAGATATATTACAATGCAAGGGGCACCAAAGCCTTATTCTCCATGCCCAATACTCCTGTTCAAGGCCCGCGTATGCTATATACATACACAAATTTTTTTACTTCGGCCAACACTTTCACCGAAAACTTTCACCTAGCCCACATCTTTGCTAGTAATAAATGATCAAGGGCTGGAGTCCATACTACACAATTATTCAGGGATGCGAAAGATCAAGACCCCGCCGATGAACCTCTGGAGGCTTCTCTTGTGGGCTTCCAAGATGAAGTTAATGATCCGCTAGATGTTTCATTAAAGACACGAAAGGAGAAGTCTCCTGCCAAGGGGTTTAGCAAGAACAGGAAGACTGGAGAGTCATCTACTCCTTCACACCCTGATGATCTTCCTTCTTCACCTAAGGCTCCGGGGAAGAAAAAGACCACGTTGGCCATTACTGAGCTGTCCACCACCAAGACAATGCGGTCTCAGTCAAAGCAAATGCATACTGAGGCATCCTTTGGAGGAGGATAGGCAACTCCTTCTTCAGTTCCAAGAAGCAACCGAGCTGTCCAAGAAGAGGTGACCATGGTTCCTACTATGCAAGACAACCTTGATGAGGTTGAAGAAAAATCTGTGGCACCTTTGCTGTGGAAGACCAGAAGGAAATTTATGGTGACTCAAGAGGATCATCAAGAAATTGACGCTTCACCCACTCCTTTCAGACCAAGGGAATCTTCGAGTCGACCTGATACACCATTACCTTTACAGAAAGATATGCCACCTCAAAAAGGTAATCTTTATAGTTTTAAGTATAATCATGATTTGAATAATATATTGAGATTATTCTTTCTTTATCTACAGAGGCTACAGTAATCAACACTCCAGCCTTAGTCACTATAGAGGAGATCCCATGATACATGCTTGTGCAGTTGACCGTTCATGTGACTACACTGGCTGCATCAGGGGTAAAGCTGTCATCTCCAACTCTCGAAGTCTTAGAGACTTCTCGAGAAGGAGTTACATCCTACAGAATCTCTTGCAGATCCTCCGGCTTCCTAAATTCCCACTTTTTCTCAAGAAGATCGTGAAATGATAGCAGCCCTCGAAGGCTGTGACTACGACGATGTCTCAATCGGAGATGATTCCCGCTGAAGGAGAGCAAGCTTCAGTGTAAGTCCCACTGAACCCAGAACTACCGGTCGAATAAGGCCGTACCTCTAATGAGGGTGAGGAGCACCCCACTGTTGAAAAGGGGCTCCCAAGTCCAAGAACTGATGAGCCTAAAAACAATGACAATTCTGATGATCATGAAAGAATGAATGAAAATCAGACTATGGTTCCTGAAGATGCTAGGATCGATGAAAATACTAACACTGATGCTGCGAAGACTCAAACCCTTACCAACCAAGCTTTTGAGGTCAAGGATGCAGAAGTGATTGCCCCAACCAAACAAGCAGAGTCAGGAGTCGGAAGCAGCCGTTTCCTGTCAGGCGGCTCAGAGGATGGGAGTAGCCAAGCGTCCGTGTCTGAAACTACTATGGCAAGGCTCCGCTCAGATCTGGACATGTCCTGTGAAACCCCATACATACTGCCGGCATCAGGTAAATTTTTGATTTTTATTTACTTTAACTCCTTTGATGATGTATAATGATTGTGTATCTTGTGTTGGCCCATTGGTCAAGGTCAAACCTGATTTTAATAATTGATCAAACTCTGTCTCGATATAAATGCAAGTCAATTCAAATGTTTACCTATGACATTTTGGACACTGCTCAACGATGGATATCTACTATGTTCAAGACCGAAGCTGTTTGCCACTCAGAATGTATTTCCTTCAAAGCTATGTAATTTTTCATTTTATTGAGTCTAGGAATACATTGTACACCAAGTCGTACTGGCAAATAGGCTATCCTAAAATCGTTTTTTAAAAATTGACCTATCTTTTTAAAATGACCTATATTTTTGAAAAATATCTATTTTACAAAAACTTTCTGAAGGACTTTTCAAAAAGCCAAAATTATTTTTCTCAAAATCAACGGGCAGAACCCTAGCAGAACTCGGCCAGAGTTCGGCCAAGTTGAAAGTTATGTGAACGTTTGATTTTGAACTTGGTCTCCCTTCAGTTGCGGTTTGTTACAAAGAGTTCTGTCTGAATTCTGTCAGAGTTCTGTCTTTGGAAAAACTATAAATAGAGAAGGATTTCGATCATTTCAAATCACCAATTCACTTTCAATCTCTTCTCTTCTAAAGCTTATATTTCTTCCAAAGAGTTCCAAAAAGCTTCCATTTTCAAATCCCAAGCCAGTTACAATCCTCTAGTCGATTTGCCAGTACGGTACAGTCTAGAAGTTTCAGAGCGATTGCAATCAAATGCTTGATTGAAGATACAACTCTTTACAATTGAAGTTGGTCGAGTTCTTCGTATCAAAGATCGCGTCTGTAGAAGTTGCAAGGACTTCGTATGAAAACTTACGGGATTTTCCAATAGTGGATTCAACTGGAAGCTAGAGTTCTTTCGACTGGACTAGTCCTCACAAAAGGGAAACCAGTATAAATCTTGGTGTTTGCGTTTGCCTTCTGATCACTCTTTTATTATTGTTATTTATTTTGTGATTATTTTTATATCTGTGATCTAACTGCTAACGAATTTTTAATTAGCAATATTCCGCTGCCTACTCTATTCACCTCCCCTCTAGAGTATTCTGCTTTACGATTTCATTCCTACAATTGGTATCAGAGCGGATTATACAGGTAAAACGAGGTAAAATTGTAGTTATATTCAATTGTTATATAGATCACAGCATTACACATGGCAACTGAGAAATTTACAAGTGAAGGCCAAGCCACAAACAGACCTCCACTGTTTGACGGCACAAATTACACTTATTGGAAAACATGTATGAGTTTCTTTCTGAAATCTCTTGATTTTGACTTATGATCTGTAGTTATTGATGGCTATAAAAAGCTCCCTCGTATTAATGTTGATGGAGTTTTAGTTGAAAAATCCCATGACAAATATACAGAGGATAAAAAAAAGGCCAGTCTTGACGTACGTTCTATTAATGCTCTATTTTGTGCTTTAGACAGAACTGAATTCAACAGGGTGTCTACCTGCACAACATCAAAGGAAGTGTGAAAACTTCTCGAAGTAACCCATGAAGGAACAACACAAGTCAAGGAGTCAAAGATCAGCAGACTTACTCAGGAGTACGAGGCGTTCAAAATGAAGCCAAGTGAATCAGTCACTCAGATGTTTACAAGATTCTTGGATATTTTAAATCTTTTGTCTTCACTAGGCAAGGATTACAGTAACCATGAAAAGATTCGCAAACTTCTACGAGCTCTTACAAAGAACTGGATTCCAAAGGCTACATCAATCATTGAAGGGAACGACCTCTCAACAATATCTCTGGAAACATTCATGGGTAAGCTACTCAATCACGAGTTAAAACTTCAAGACATTGAAGATGCTACACCAAAAGAGAAGTCAGAGAAGTCGATCGCTCTTAAGGCTCAACATAGAAGAACTGTCGAAGACGACTCTGATGACAGCGACTCCGACTCTGAAGATCAAGCTCTTCTGGTAAAAAAATTCAAGAAATTCATGAGCTTTAACAGGAGAACAAAAGACAGCAACAACAACAACGAAGAAGATCATATTTGCTACGGATGTAAGAAGAAAGGACACATGAAGAAAGATTGTCCAACAGCATCATCATCAAAAAAAGCAGCAAATATGACAAAGGCTACATGAAGAAATCTACATCAAGGAAGTACGCCAACACAAGCATATGGCATGAAAGTGAGGCCAGCGACTCAGAAGACGAACAATCAGATGACACTGCAAATGTATGCTTGATGGCTTGCGATCAGGTAATCACTAATCCTCTATTTGATCCTTATGATGATTTCACCTTCGAGCAACTAGAAGAGGCTTTCAGTGACCTGCTAAATGATTACAGGAAACTGTGTAGTAAATATGAAACCTCTAAGAAGGTACTCAAAGAGTACAAAGGTGAACTAGGAAGACTTACCGACCAACTAGATCATGTTAGAAATAATGACTCTTCAAATGAGTATGGTGAGCTTTCTTCTATTAAGTTGTTGTTACACGAGACTGTTAAACTATCCGAAGAAAATGACCAAACTATTATCCAATTAAAGGAAGACCTATCTAAGGAGAGAAAGAGTCTCTAGTGTGCACAAGTCAGTTTGAAACACTTATATCTGACTATACTAGATTATATGACACTTCCAAAAAGTTGGAAATTAGTTTAGAAAAATGGCCTGAAGTTGCTGCTTCCTATTCTAACATGTGTCAATTACCGAATCATCGGAACACGTCCAACACTATCAGACAAACCATACCAAAACTATGCCTAAGAAGACTAATAGGCATGCTTTCTTCTATACTAGAAAACCAAAACCTACCAATCATGCACCTCACACTACTTTCAACATTCAACATGCTAAATGTCATTATTGTGGCCTCATTGGTCATATATCTTCTGCATGAAGAATCAGAAAGTTAGTAGATTTAAATGTTTATGCATGGATACCAAAAACTAACCAGTCAGGACCCTACGAGAAATGGGTACCAAGAGTTTCATCTGCAAATTGTTTTGTAGGTGAAACGCCCTTCACATGCTAGGAGCAAATGGATCCTCGACAACGGTTGCTCACGGCACATGACCGGTGACGCTTCACTATTCGCAACACTGTCGAAGAAGAATAAAGAATGATACGTCTCCTTCGGTAATAATTTAAGAGGGTACATAATCGGTATCGGTGACATTGGTAAGGCTCCCTTGATGGAACTAGGGATTCCTAGGACCCTTCCTTTGGTGTGCGTATTGATCGATAGAAAGTTAAACAGATCTAATACGAGTTCTAACCCTTCATAGGCGGAAACTAGGGTTCACGAATTATAACTACGGCAGAAAGGAGACAAGTAATTCCTGGCAATCTCGAGCGGACGACCCCAAGATCTTCTGTACGTATTCCTTTCTCGAGTTAGACGTAGTGTGGGCGACGATCTCCCAACCTTTTCTTTTCCTTGGCAGCCCTCTCTTTCTCTCATTACGTGAATCACAAATTTAGAGAAAGTTTTAGATTTCTGATCTGTAATCTAGCGGCCAGAGAATAGAGGATATATATAGGCTACGGCATGGATCATGAGGAAAAATTAGGGTTAGACCTCCTAACGGATCTGGATATCCCATGTTCAGCCCGAACACACAATCTAGGCCCATTAACAATAGCTCGGTCCACTAATGAGCTATTGTTGCACTACCTCCTTAATCCCAAATTATGTTTGTGGGCTCCTTTTATTATATGCTCGTTTGGCTCTCCATGTTAAGATATCGTATGTCCGCCGATCAAATTAAATTACTGACAACTATATTGATTCGACATCTTTTATCCTTAAGTAGTACCACTCAACTTTATTTGTCATGTCGGATATAATCCACCTGCAGGGTTTACATGACAATCCGTATAAGCTCCTTAAGGGGACATCATCAACCCGATGTATCGGGACATGGATTCTATTTATAATCAATAGCCCATCATACATATAATGTTATTACCCAATTCATAGAGGTTGTTGATCCCTAATGAATCTCACTCTTTTATGAGTCAAAGTAATGCATACTGCATATACATGTCTGTTATTATATCCGGATTAAGAGCACAAGCATCCATAATAACAGAGGTGTTTGTTCTCTTATGTAGTCAGTACAAAGAGAATAACCTCAAGTGGTCCTGTTCAATACACACAAAGTGTACTAGTGTAAACCTATAGTCAAGATAGGCTAATACCAGATTACACTACAACCTTTCCAATAGATTGTCCAAGTCCATTTAGGTTGTGAACTATTTATATACTCCATAGGGAACTGATAATATGATCTTCTGTGTGACACCACACACCATATTATCTACAATATAGAATATCAGATATTTGCATTAACACTTGCAACAAATACAATATGCAAACATTTGCCCATATGATTCTCATTCAAAATTTAAGTAAATAAGGTTACTACAAAAGTGATGCTTTTAGTATATAACCCTAACAATCTCCCACTTATACTCAAAGCATTACTTTTTAGTATACTGTTACAAATCTCCCACTTATACTTAAAGCCATGCTACTACACATCTGACTCCCATTCCCTCAACATGACTATCAAAAGCCTTAGCTGGTAAGCTCTTTGTAAAGGGATCAGCTAGGTTGTCGGCTGATGCTATCTTGATCACAGCAAGTTTTCCTTTCTTTACGAAATCTCGTATCAGGTGGTACTTGCGCTCAATGTGTTTGCCTGTCTTATGGGCTCGTGGTTCCTTCGAGTTTGCAACTGCACCACTATTATCACAATAAAGTGTAATAGACTTAGGCAAACTAGGTACCACATCCAAGTCCAACAGAAAGTTTCTGAGCCAAACCGCTTCTTTGGCTGCCTCAGAGGCTGCCACATACTCGGCTTCCATGGTGGAATCAGCAATACATTTTTGTTTGATACTCCTCCACACAATGGCTCCACCTTCCAAAGTAAACACATAACCTGAGGTAGATTTTCTGGAATCCTTATCTGACTAAAAATCTTAGTCTGTATACCCCAAAGGAACAAAACTATCTGCCTGGTAAACTAGCATATACTCTTTAGTCCTTTTCAGGTACTTCAAAATATGCTTTACGGTAGTCCAGTGCTCTTGTCCTGGGTTAGACTGATATCTTCTGACCATGCCTACGGCAAAGCAGATGTCTGGTCTCGTACATAGCATTATATACATTAAGCTTCCTACTGCTGAAGCATAAGGAACTACCTTCATGTTCTCTATCTCTTTAGGTGTCCTCGGACACTACTCCTTTGATAGAGCAATTCTATGTCTAAAATGTAAGAAACCTTTCTTAGAATTTTGCATACTAAAACGAGTTAGTACAGTATCGATATAGGAAGCTTGGGATAAGCCCAACATCCTTTTCTTGCGATCTCGTAGAACTTTGATCCCAAGGATGTGACCTACTGAACACCACCACGTTTTCTTGCGATCAAACTGTTTGGATAACCATACCCTTACATCCTTTTCTTGCGATCAAACTGTTTGGATAACCATACCCTTACATCAGATAACACCTTCACATTATTTCTAATAAGCAAGATGTCATCCACATAAAGTATTAGGAACACCACCACGTTTCCGTCACACTTTCTGTATACACATGATTCATCCTGATATTGATCAAATCTAAAAGATTTTATCACCTGATCAAAACATATGTTCCAAGATCTGAAAGCTTGCTTAAGTCCATAAATGGACTTCTTGAGCTTACAAACAAGATGCTCCTGGCCCTTTTCAATGAACCCGTCTGGTTTCTTCATATAGATGTCTTCCTCAAGACTTTCATTAAGGAAAGCTGTATTGACATCCATTTGCCAAATCTCATAATCGAGATGAGCTGCAATAGATAAAAGAATTCGGATAGACTTAAGCATGGTTACAGGAAAAAAGGTTTCCTCATAATCGATACCCTCTCTATGAGTAAAACCTTTTGCAGCAAGCCGAGGTTTAAAGGTTTCAACCTTACCGTCTAATCATCTTTTTCTCTTATAGACCCAATTGCATCCAATGACTTTTACACCAACGGGTGGTTTTACAAGCTCCCAGACCTGATTAGAATCCATAGATTCTATTTCAGATATCATTGCTTTTTTCCAAGACTCTGCATCATTATCTTGGAGTGCTTTATTGTAGGTACAAGAATCATAATCTTGTTCCTCAGGGACGAAGTCTGACGACTCTCCCAAGAACATATATCTATCAGGTTGTATCACAACCCTCCCACTACGACGAGGCACTATCGGTTGTGGTGTAACATTTGTGACACATTGTGCAGTTATTTGTGGTTCATCCTCTTGTACTGTTGGTACTGAAGTACTTGGTGTCTCACGTCTCAGTTCTTCTAGAACAACTCTACTTATGGGTTTATGGTCCATCACATAGTCTTCCTCTAAGAATCGGGCATTGGTGCTAACAATGACCTTCTGATCTTTAGGACTATAAAATAAACCTCCTTTCATTCCTCTTGGATAGCCTACAAACAAGCGTACTTCTGTACGAGATTCCAACTTATCTGTTTTTCCATTCAACACATGTGCTGGACTACCCCAAATACGAACATGTTTCAGACTAGGCTTACGCCCAATCCACAGCTCTGTGGGAGTAAGAGGTACTGACTTAAAAGGAACCAAGTTCAAAATATAAGCTGCAGTCTCTAAGGCATATCCCCAAAACGAATCTGGCAAATCCGAATAACTCATCATTGATCTAACCATCTCCATAAGAGTTATATTCCTTCTTTCGGCTACACCATTCTGCTGGAGCGTTCCAGGTGCAGTCAATTGGGATGCAATCCCAGTCTCTGATAAATAATCTCTAAAATCTCCAAAGAGGTACTCGCCACCATGATCTGATCGTAATGACTTGATACATTTTCCATAACGTTTCTCCGTTTCAACCTTGTACTCTTTGAATTTTTCAAAGCACTCAGACTTACGGCGCATCAAATAAATGTATCCATACCTTGAATAATCGTCAATAAATGTGACAAAATATTCAAAGCCACCTCTAGCTTGGATAGTCATGGGTCCACACAAATCAGAATGAACCAATTCCAACACATCTTTGGCCCTATACCCCTTTGCCGTAAAAGGCCTTTTGGTTATTTTATCTTCCAAGCAGGATTCACAGACTGGTAGTGCCTCCACTTCCAATGAACTCAAAGGTCCATCTTCAACCAGTCTTTGAATCCTTCTTAGGTTAATATTTCCCAATCGCAAGTGCCAAAGATATGTTTGGTTCATAGAAGAAGGTTATTTTCTCTTATTTAAGTTAGATGACATATTATTCATTTCCATAAGTTCATTGTGGGCGAAATAGAATTAATGACATACAAATTATCAACCAATGCACCAGAAGAGATAAAATGTTTATTCTTTCTAATAAAAATATTGTCATTAAAATAAACTGAATATCCATCCTTAACTAACATAGAAACAGAAACTAATTTTCTTCTAAGTGAAGGTACATAAAGACAATCTCTCAATGTCAAAGACTTATTTCTACCAAAAGATAAAGTAACATCTCCTAATGCAACGACTGATACTTTTATAGCATCACCCATGAACAAGCATATCACTCCATCACAGAGCCGTCTGATTTCCTGGAACCCCTGCAATGTATTACAGACATGATTAGTGGCTCCTGTATCTACACACCAGGTGCCGGTAGATAACACCGCTAAAAATGTTTCAACTACTAGTAAATGAGATATACCTTCTTTGTTCCCTTGTTTGAGAAGTGGACAATCAGTCTTCCAATGTCCTGACCCTTTGCACTTGAAACATTTGCCTTTCGGCTTTTTTACCGCGTCTTGAGGTCCCATGCCCTTCTTTGATGAGTTTGCCTGTTTCTGAATGTTATTCTTCTTCTTATCGCCTTTTAGCTTAAAAGTAGAAGCCTTTTCAGAAACAAAAACATGACCACTCTGCCTAAAGAGAGATACAACATCTTGTAGCTCTTTTGCAAGTTCTGTCAAACTATACAACCTTTTGTTCATGTTGTAATTAAGGCAGAAATTATCAAAACTTTAGGCAGAGTCTCGAGAATGATATCGACCTGGGATTCTCCATTGATTTCAGCTCCAAGGATCTCTATCTCATTCAGATGACCCATCATCTTGAGAACATGATCCCTTACTGGTGTACCCTCAGCCATTTTTGTATTCATCAAACATTTTATAGCAAACTGCCTAGCTGCTCTACTTGTTGACACAAAGTCACAGTCAACCAAATATTAATAACATTGACTAAATAATACCTGTAATAATTCAATACGACACACGATGTCTACATCAAGCTCAAGTCAGAAGACAGCTCAGTCTTTGCAATTCAGTTATATATGAGTCTGTATTTTACACTTTCTTTGAGTCTAGACTATTGTAAACTGTGTCATGCTGAGCTCTTAAGACTTGACATATAGCCTACCCAAATCCATAAGCTCCACCATCCAGAAATAAGCCCATTGGTCCCTTAGAACCATTCTGTGCTCTGGAGACAGAGTTCGGGCCGAACTCTGCCTCCACACAGAGTTCGGGCCGAACTCTGTCCCCTAAAAATTAGCACCTAAATTTTAGGGTTAGCTGGTTGCTAGTTGTCCAACGGCCAAATATTTGAAATTTTCTACCCGAATTCTGGCCGAATTCTGCCTAAAAAAATCCTATAAATAGGCCTAGAATTCCCTCATTTCAAATCATCCAATCTTCTCTTCTCTTCTCTCTTAAGCTCAAATAAGCCATACCCTTCCCATCTACTAGCCACAAGCTTCCTAAGTCTCGAGTGCTCAGCATCTCTCAGTTAGGAGTCTTGTGCAAGAGTTGAAGAAGTCGCTTGGAAAATTCCAAGCAAATCGCCACTGCGATCCTCTGTAAGAAGTTGACGTGCTCTTCTGAAGAAAAGGCACGGGTTGTAAACTACTATTTCATAAATAGTGAATTTAATCCTGAGCTAGAGTTCTCAGGCCTGGACTAGTCCTCCACGAGGGAAACCAGGTTAAAATCGGCTGTGTTTGCATATGCTCTCTTGATTCTCACTTTAAATTCCGTATTTACTCTGATTAGTTTTATTTGTGATAGAGTTGATTTTTTAAGTGGATATTATCTCTATATACTCTATTCACCCCCCTCTAGAGTTGCCATCTGTTCTTCAATTGGTATCAGAGCTCTGTTCTCTTTATAAGGACTTACATCCTAGAGCTGATCCATAGCAACAACACAATCCTTGATTTCCAATCACGGTGAAGGACAGTCCACTCATAGGCCTCCCCTATTTGATGGAACTAACTACACGTATTGAAAAACAAGGATGAGTTTTTATCTCAAGTCTCTAGACTTTGACCTGTGGACTATCGTCACTGATGGTTACAAAAAGTCCGCCAGGATAGTTGTCAACGGTGATCTCGTTGAGAAATCACATGACAAATATTCTGACGAGGAGAAGAAACAGGCAAGTCTAGACGCGAGAGCTATTAATGCTTTATTCTGTGCTATAGACAGGAATGAGTTCAACAGGGTATCTACATACACCACATCTCACGAAGTATGGAGACTTCTAGAAGTGACGCATGAAGGAACAACCCAAGTCAAGGAATCACAGATAAGCCGTCTCACTCAAGAATATGAGGCTTTCAAGATGAAACCAAATGAGACGATCACGCAAATGTTCACAAGGTTCCTCGACATCATCAACCCCCTGTCTTCGCTCGGCAAGCAATACTCAAATCACGAGAAGATTCACAAGCTACTTAGGGGGCTACCAAAGATTTGGAACCCTAAGGTGACGGCCATCATAGAAGGAAATGATCTCACAACCATATCCATGGAGACCTTGATGGGAAAGCTAATGACTCATGAGCTTGACCTCAAGGACTTCGAAGAGCCTGCTCCTAAGGCTAAGGAGATCGCACTCAAAGCTCACCGGCGGAGGGCTGAACCCGAAGAGATAGATGATGATGACTCGGAAGATGATCAAGCCCTTATGGTCCGCAACTTCAAGAAATTCCTTCGCTTCAATCGAAGGAAGAAGGAACCACAAGAAGATGGTGAAGAAGAGCCAACTTGCTATGGTTGCAAGAAGACTGGACACGTCCGAAAAGATTGTCCATTCTTGAAGAAGAGCAACCGCTATGAGAAGCCATACAAGAAGACTTCATCAAAGAAATATGCCAACACAAGCATTTGGCATGAAAGCGAAGCTAGTGACTCCGAGGAAGAAAAGGAATCTCCTCAAGATACGGCTAATGTGTGCCTAATGGCAACATCCGATAAGGTATCAAACGAAACTTTTAACGACTTCTCTTTTGATGAACTTGGCGATGCTTTCACCGATTTACTCGATGATCACAAAAAGATCATTGGTAAATACAAACACGCTAAGGACAAAATCAAAATTCATGAAGTCGAAATTCAAAGACTTTCTCTATTGCTTGATAACATTAGAGACACTTCACCCACGAAAGTCACAGATGAGGTATCGAAGCTTAAACTAAGCCTTCATGATGCTGAAACACGTATTGAGCAACAGACACAAGAAATCACAACACTCAACACGATGCTTGCTGAAGAAAAGAGTAGACACAAGATTTCTATGACTAAGATATATAGTTTAAATGCTAAGGTTACTGAACTGCAGGCTGTCTCCAAGAGATTAGAGACTAAATTGGAAAAACAGGTTGCTCAACCTCAAACCCAATCTCATGAGACACCCACAAAGCATAACACTTCTCATGCTAGTCATCCACATCATCCTTCTACAACACATAATCATGCTTTCATATACACACAATTTCACAAAGGACACAAACCACATGCACATAGAAATAATTATCATATGTCACAAAATCATCATGTCACACATAGATATAATCATCATATTGCACAAAGACACAATCAATATCACTCTACTTTTAGACAACATCACCATGTCATACCATATAGACAACATCACCATGCTCCATATAGACAACATCATCATGCTCCATATAGACAATATCACCATGCCACTCCACAACACTCTAAGCATAATCATCATCACCATGCTAATCATCATACTTCTGCTCATTACACTGCTTATAGACATTATCAGCATGCTCCTAATGTGAATAGGAATGCTACATGTACTTATTGTGGTTTACATGGACACATATCACCATAATGTAGAATTAGAAGATTAGTTGATAGAAAAATATATGTATGGTTTCCAAAAACTAACTTTTCAGGACCCTCAAGAAATTGGGTACCAAAGGTCACATCTACTCTTGATGTAGGTGGACCTTCCCTCCTCAACTAAGAGTAAGTGGATTCTCGATAGTGGATGCTCGCGGCATATGACAGGAGACGCAAATCTTTTCGCCTCACTATCGATGAAGAGAGAAGGATATGTATCATTCGGCAACAATCTTAAAGGTTATACTATAGGTAATGGCAATATTGGTTATCCTCCCTCTCCCGTAATAAAGGATGTCTGCCTAGTGACCGAGTTAAAGCATAACCTGCTCAGCATTAGTCATCTTGCTGACCATGGATATGATATTAACTTTGGATAAAATAAATGTCTTATTTATGATAGGTCAACGGGAGACATCGCTTTTGAAGGGGTAAGAGAGGATAATATTTATACTTTCTATTTGTCTGGAAATACTAACAATGCAGGTAGATGCTTATATGCTCATAAAGATGAACGGCTACTATGGCACCAGCATCTTGGTCATGCCAATATGGATACTATATCCAGGCTATCGACCAAGAAGCTAGTTAGAGGATTGCCCGATATCACATTCAAAAAGGACACAGTATGTGCCGAATGTGAGTTGAACAAGGCAACCAAGTCATCTTTTCATTCTATAAACTCTGTAAGCACTTCTAGACCCTTGCAACTACTCCATATGGATTTATTTGGGCCTAGTAGAGTAGCCAGTCTTGGCGGAAAACTCTATGCCTTTGTTATTAATGTTGATGATTTTTTAAAATTTACTTGGGTTTTCTTTCTTGCAAATAAAAGTGATGCAATTTCAGTTTTCAAGATTTTTGTTAAGAAAGTTCAAAACGAAAAAGGCTACATGATTACTCGAATCCGAAGTGATCATGGAGGCGAATTCGAAAATTCTAATTTTGAAAGGTTTTGTGATTCTAATGGTTTTGATCATGAGTTTTCTTGTCCAAGAACTCCTCAACAAAAAGGTGTTGTGGAGCGGAAGAATAGGACTCTTGGCGATATGGCCAGAGTTATGTTGAACAAGTTTTTACTTCCAAAATATTTTTGGGCTGAAGCTGTCAGTACAGCATGCCATATTTTAAATAGGGTGCTTATTCGTCCTATTACGAAGAAAACACCCTATGAGCTTTGGTTTGGGAGAACCCCAAATATTTTTTATTTTAGAGTTTTTGGATATAGATGCTTTATCCTTAAGACCAAAGACAACTTAGGCAAATTTGATGCCAAAGCTGACGATGGTATTTTCCTTGGCTATGCTGCCAAGAGTAAGGGATAAAGAATTTTTAACAAACGCTCTTTAATTGTGGAAGAGTCTACAAATGTGACTTTTGATGAAGATAACAGTGCAACAGCTACTCTTGATGATGATGTTGAGCCATCAACGTCTACTCCAATGAACACCACAACCGAAACAAATTCTTTGGAAAGCTTGCCTAAGAAATTCTCTTTCAAGCTATCACATCCAGAAAATTTGGTAATCGGTGAGGTTTCACGAGGAGTAACTACTAGATCATCATTAAGAGACTCTATTGCTAGCACTGCTTTTATTTCACAAATTGAGCCTAAAAATATTTCAGAAGCTTTCAATGATGAATTTTGGATTTCTGCTATGCAAGAGGAACTCAACCAATTCGAGAGGAGCCAAGTATGGGAACTCATTCCTAGACCGGCGAATCACTAAATTATTGGTACTAAATGGGTTTTTAGAAACAAAGTAAATGAAGATGGTTCAGTCACACGCAACAAAGCTCGTCTAGTAGCCCAAGGATACAACCAAGAGGAAGGTATCGACTACGATGAGACGTATGCTCCTGTTGCTAGATTAGAATCCATTCGGATGCTTTATGCATTTGCAAATTTTTAAAATTTCAAATTATTTCAAATAGATGTTGAAAGTGCTTTCTTGAATGGTTTTATTAAGGAGAAAGTTTATGTAAAACAACCCCCTGGTTTTGAAAATCACAAATTTCTCGACCACGTGTTCAAGCTAAAGAAAGCGTTGTACGACCTCAAACAAGCCCCTAGAGCTTGGTATGAACGGCTAAGCAACTTCTTGCTTGAGAAAGGTTTTTCAAAAGGGAAAATTGACACTACACTTTTCATAAAGTCTTTGAAGGACACTATTCTTTTAGTACAGATATATGTAGATGATATTATTTTTGGTTCTACTGATAAAACCCTCTGTCAAGATTTTGCCAAGTGTATGCAGACCGAGTTTGAGATGAGCATGATAGAGGAGCTCCACTACTTTCTTGGACTGCAAGTCAAACAAATGTCAAATGGAACCTTCATCTGTCAGTCGAAGTATACAAAGGACATGCTGAAGAAATTCGAACTTGATAATGTCAAACCAATCAGCACTCCTATGGCTACTTCAACCAAACTTGAACCAGATGAAAGCGATAAACCCGTAGATCAACGTAAGTATCGAGGTATAATAGGAAGTCTACTCTATCTTACTGCTAGTCGCCCTGATATAATGTTTAGCGTTTGCCTGTGTACTAGATATCAAGCAAATCCTAAGGAATCGCACATGACCGCAGTTAAGCGTATCTTTAGATACCTTAAGGGTACGATTACAGTGGGCCTATGGTATCCCAAGTCAATGTCATTTGACCTTATTGGTTACTCTGATGCTGATTTTGCTGGATGCAAGGTCGACCGTAAAAGTACGAGCGGTACGTGCCATTTATTAGGAAAGGCTTTAGTCTCTTGGTTTAGCAAGAAGCAGAATTCTGTCGCACTATCCACAACAGAAGCTGAATACATAGCAGCTGGGCGTTGTTGTGCACAAATTCTGTGGATGAAGCAAACCCTTGAAGACTATAATTTATCTTTCATGCATATTCCTATCTTTTGTGACAACACTAGTGCAATAAATCTTACTAAGAACCCCATTTGTCACTCACGCACGAAGCACATTGAGATACGATACCACTTTTTGCGTGATCATCAGCAAAATGGCACGATTAACTTAGAATTTATTGTCACTGATCACCAGTTAACAGACTTCTTCACAAAGCCATTATCCGAAGAGCGCTTCAATTTTCTTTGTCGTGAACTTGGAATTTTAGATGAAGCTGTCATAAATTAAAATACACCTGCATAAGTATCAATTATATCGTAATTCTCTTAAAATGAACTTGCTATGGGTACAAGCCGAAAGGGCCCTTCTGACAACAAGGCGTAAAAGCCTAAGCGACACGGTGCACTAGTCCTCAGGACTACCGCTAGCTGGGATCCGGCCACTGCAACTAACCCATGGCCGCTTCAAATTATTGAATCATGATATATTTCCTTGTTTATTATATGGTACATTTTGATTTATAATCTGCTGACATGCTATTTTTCAATTTCATATTGCTATCCTTCTATTTTTACTATCTGGTTTATTGAATCTTTTAAGCTTTATCTTTATATCTTATATTGGTTTCCCATACTTAACCAATATTTCATCCTTTCAGCCTGATGTCAGTTCTGGGACAAGGACCCAGAATTCGGGCCGAACTCTGCCCTTACCAGAGTTCGGGCCGAGTTCGGCCTCCCTGTTCCAGAATCGGGGGCTGTTCCAGCCGTGGATCTCAATGTTGATCCAATGGTCAAAATTGAACCCGACCAAGAGAAACCCTCACCTTTATTTCGGTTTCTCTTCCCTTTCCTTCATTCTTACCACCTCCTCTACTTCTCCTCCACTATTTTTCTCAAAACCCTAACCCTAATTTCTTCTCTATTGTGCTCCATTCTTTCCCAAACTCAAGAAGAAGGGCTATTTTCCAATTCTCTTTCACTGTTCATCATTTATTTGAGGTATAACTCACTCTCCTTCTCTATCTCAATTTTATCTATTTTGTGCTATGGCTCCTCGCTTGCCCAACCGTGGGAAGAGATCTCGGACCGAGGGTGCATCCTCGTCGAGTGCTCCTCCTCCCGTTGAGCAACCCGTTGAACAACAACAACCACCTCATCCGTTGTTCAACCCTTCACGTCCTCGTGACCCTAACACCTATGACGATCGAATCTTTGTGTCACTAGACGCGTCCAACGATTGGTTTAGTAACTTTCGGACCCGTCCGGTGTTTGCGGGACACCCCATAAACTTCATAATCTTTTCACAATATGAATCTATATTTCTTGATCTTTGCATTGATGAGCTAGTTGCTACGAATTTTGTCATCTATCGTAGCGCTATACAAATGTTCTACTGCAACTTGACTCATGCTGACACTCACATTTATTCACGAGTTGCGGGCATTGATATCGCCTTTGCTGATTCTGTTTTGGCCGAGTATCTTGAACTTCAAGACCTCGATACTTGGGATAAGCTTGTTGAAGCTCGATCGTTCCAATTTCTAGATGGAACTTCCCTTGAGAGCTTCAAGGCAGATTTATGTGCCCCAAACATTTGCCCTCGTAAGCTTATGGCCAAACATCTCAACCCTTACTACTATGAACTTCATCGGATTGTTTTTAACACTATCTTATCCAAAGTCGGCTCCACCGATGAAGTTACTTATTTTGAAATATCAGCTTTGTATCATCTTCACTATCGCATTCATTTTAATCTTCCACGTACCATGATGGACTGGATGATTAACTATAGGAAAAAACCACGAGCCTTGGTTTATCCCTTATATCTTCCTATGGTCCTTCGTGCATTTATTGTACCACTTCATGATTGTCCTTTCTTGCCTGCTCCTGCCTTCCTATCTAAGGCACGACGACTTCAGGCAGTCGTAGTCTCTCCTGCCACTTCTGAGCATTCTGATGATGAGGAGCCCGACGCCCCTCCACTTGGACAGGATGCACCTCCTCCTCCTGCTACCCTTGACTCCATCCAGACCATGCTCCGAGATCGTTTCGCCTTAGAGGACGATCGCTGGACTCAGATGGACTACCGTACTACCCTGCAGATGAGTGCACTCAGCAACTCGCTGCATGATATTCGGTATTCCATGTCCCGTCATCCTTCTATGCCCATTCCCATGGAGCGGGATCCCGGTCGTGAGGGACATCGCATTGACGATCCTTGGGTCATGTGTTACCTGGATCCGGATGCTGCTATTGTTGACCCCAGCCGCTCTTTTCCTTCCGACACCGCTGGGCCTTCTCGTGCTCCATGATGGAGATGGCTCCTACTTGATGATGCTGCTGCTGATCGTAGTTTATGATTTATGCTTTCTAGTATTTTCAGTTGTTTAGTTGGATTTATGTACTTGGTTTGTCATAGACTCTTTATGTTTTGGTGACTCTAGTTATGAGTTGTGACTCTTATGATTCTGGTAGTTCTATTATTCTATGACATTTGCTCGTTCTGTTAGTTAATTTGCTCGTTCTGTTAGTTAATATGCTGTTTCTTCTCTTTTGGTGTGTTCGCCCATTATTACTTGATTCTTATTATATTGCTAAATGCCAAAAGGGGGAGAGATATGTATATTCTGTTTATATTCTTTTTGGTATATATGTGCTTTTGGTGCTTTTGGAAGATATTCTTTATCAGGCCAACAGGTTCAACGCATTGTTTACGGGGGAGCTATCTTGTTTAGCTCGGCACCGATTATGGGGGAGCTATGCTTTTGTTATTGACTGTGTCCAGGTATGAATATTGAATATACATTTATTATTTTGTCAATTATCAATATGGGGGAGATTGTTGACACAAAGTCACAGTCAACCAAATATTGATAACATTGACTAAATAATACCTGTAATAATTCAATACGACACACGACGTCTACATCAAGCTCAAGTCAGAAGACAGCTCAGTCTTTGTAATTCAGTTATATATGAGTCTGTATTTTACACTTTCTTTGAGTCTAGACTATTGTAAACTGTGTCATGCTGAGCTCTTGAGATTTGACATATAGCCTACCAAAATCCATAAGCTCCACCATCCAGAAATAAGCCCATTGGTCCCTTAGAACCATTCTGTGCTCTGGAGACAGAGTTCGGGCCGTACTCTGTCTCCACACAGAGTTCGGGCCGAACTCTGTCCCCTAAAAATCAGCACCTAAATTTTAGGGTTAGCTGGTTGCTAGTTGTCCAACGGCCAAATATTTGAAATTTTCTACCCGAATTCTGGCCGAATTCTGCCTACAAAAATCCTATAAATAGGCTTAGAATTCTCTCATTTCAAATCATCCAATCTTCTCTTCTCTTCTCTCTTAAGCTCAAATAAGCCATACCCTTCCCATCTACTAGCCACAAGCTTTCTAAGTCTCGAGTGCTCAGCATCTCTCAGTTAGGAGTCTTGTGCAAGAGTTGAAGAAGTCGCTTAGAAAATTCCAAGCAAATCGCCACTGCGATCCTCTGTAAGAAGTTGACGTGCTCTTCTAAAGAAAAGGCACGGGTTGTAAACTACTATTTCACAAATAGTGGATTTAATCCTGAGCTAGAGTTCTCAGGCCTGGACTAGTCCTCCACGAGGGAAACCATGTTAAAATCGGCTGTATTTGCGTATGCTCTCTTGATTCTCACTTTAAATTCCACATTTACTCTGATTAGTTTTATTTGTGATAGAGTTGATTTTTTAAGTGGATATTATCTCTATATACTCTATTCATCCCTCTCTAGAGTTGTCATCTGTTCTTCACTACTCTGATGTCCGAAGAGTTCCTTGAGGTTATACATCATGTCATAAGCAGTGGCCATGGCCTGATGCTGATGTTGTAGTACATTTGACATAGATGCCAAAATGTAACACCGCGCCATCTCATCTGCCTTTTTCCACTTCTTATAAGCCTCTTTGACCTCTTCATCAGAGTTAACATCAGGCTTAGGTGGGCATTCCTCAACAAGTACATATTTGTACTCCTCAGCAGTCAGAACAATATCCAAATTACATTTCCAGTCAATATAATTTGGTCCAGTAAGTTTGTTTTCTTTAAGAATCACCATAAGTGGACTGAAAGAACCCATTTTTTTTTGAAATCCTGAGAATCACATAAATAAAATTATGTAGGGCAAAAAAAAACTTTTGAATTAACTAAATATTGATTCCCTCAAAACAATAATAAGAAATTCACCAACACCTTGAACACCATGAATTTAGCATGCCACGATAGTGTGGACGTATACAAATTCAACTTTGTTCAAGTAGGTTTTTCTTATTAATTTTACTATCATGTCAACATAACTTTATGACAAATAAAATTAATATGCTGGTCTTGCTCTGGTCATACAAATAATAGCAGTGACTCCGATGGGAAGGATACCATTATTTGTATCTAAGTGTATACCATTACTTAATATTAAGTCCATTACCTTGTAATGAGTTCCTTCAGATGGAGAAGTAAACACATACTAGGTAACTTTCTACAATTATCTCTAAGTAAGTTTGTACTGGTGATCCATAATTATACTCATCCAATATGGAGGAAAGTACTAAAGCCAACACGCAAGTATAATTACATCACCTACAAACCAGTGATGGAGACCATAGAATTTATACTAAATAAATATCCTCTCCCACTTAGTTATTTAACAATGAGGGTTTTTTTACTAGTTGATATTATGTTCATGTTATCCATTATTAATGTAGGCTTGGTTTTTCAAAAAAAATAACCACCCAATAATAAACATGCATAATCAAAAAAAGCAAAATGACAAAAATAAGAGAAAATATCCAACTATTATGGTCATCTTTGCTGCTCCGTCCTCAACTATCCGAATCCAAAATCTGTCGCTGCACAGATCTATTCGGGGTTCGACCATTTAAACCAGCATCTCGTCCATTTAAGGTTTTGGTTGTCGATTCCTTCATGTTATCCAACTATTATGTTCATGTTATCCATTTAAGGTTTTGGTTGTCGATTCCTTCATCGAAAATTATCTGTCTGCCTCTGGAATGCTTAAAACCAGCATCTCGTCCGGCATCAGAAATAGCCACCACCGCCATCACGATTGATCAAAAATAATTAAAATTACATCAATCCTATGCCTCCCGAAGGAGTTCACACATAATTTAGATTAAAAAATTAAAATAATAAGCACGATTAACCCTCGTGATTTTAATTACATCCACAGCAACAACAACATCTACGACATGTCCATGGTTTAAACAACACAATAAAAAGCATGCATTGGTCCATAATAGTTGGATCTAAGATGCCTGCAAAACCGAGTTAGAACAGATCTAAATCTACCGACTATTACACAGCACATGTTTTATTGGACAACATGGACGTATTAATCAATACGTAGATCCAAAGTGGCTCTGATACCAATTAATGGAACTAGGGATTCCCAGGACCCTTTCTTTAGTGTGCGTATTGATCGATAGAAAGTTAAACAGATCTAATACGTGTTCTAATCATTCATAGACGGAAACTAGGGTTCACGAATTATACCTGCGGCAAAAAGAAGACAAGTAATTCTTGGCAATCTCGAGCGGACGACCCCAAGATCTTCTACACGTATTCCTTCCTCGAGTTGGACATCGTGTAGGCGACGATCTCTCAACCTTTTCTTCGCTTTGGCAGCCCTCTCTTTCTTTTCTTACGTGAATCACGAATTTAGAGAAAGTTTCAGATTTCTGATCAGTAATCTGGTGGCCAGAGAATAGAGGATATATATAGGCTACGGCAGGGACCATGAGGAGAAATTAGGGTTAGACCTCCTAACGGATCTGGATATCCTGTGTTCAGTCCAAACACATAATTCATGCCCATTAACAATAGCTCGGTCCACTAATGAGCTATTGTTGCACTACCTCCCTAATCCCAAATTATGTTTGTGGGCTCCTTTTATTATATGCTCATTTGGCTCCCCATGTTAAGATATCATATGTCCGTCGATCAAATTAATTACTGACAACTATATTGATTCGACATCTTTTATTCTTAAGTAGTACCGTTCAACTTTATTTGTCATGTCGGATATAATCCACCTGCAGGATTTACATGACAATCCTTATAAGCTCCTTAAGGAGACATCATCAACCCGATGTATCGGGACATGGATTCTATTTATAATCAACAGTCCATCATACATACAATATTATTACCCAATTCATAGAGGTTGTTGATCCATAATGAATCTCACTCTTTTATGAGTCAAAGTAATACACACTGCATATACATGTCCGTTATTATATCTGGATTAAGAGCACAAGCATCCATAATAACAGAGGTGTTTGTTCTCTTATGTAGTCAGTACAAAGAGAACAACCTCAAGTGGTCCTGTTCAATACACACAAATTGTACTAGTGTAAACCTATAGTCAAGATAGACTAATACCAGATTATACTACAACCTTTCTAATAGATTGTCCAAGTCCATCTAGGTTGTGAACTATTTATATACTCCATAGGAAACTGATAATATGATCTTCTGTGTGACACTACACACCATATTATCTACAATATAGAATATCAGACATTTGCATTAACACTTGCAACAAATACAATATGCAAACATTTGTCCATTTGATTCTCATTCAAAATTTAAGGAAATAAGGTTACTACAAAAGTGATGCTTTTAGTATATAACCCTAACAATCCCTATCCTGTGATTAAAGATGTCTGTTTAGTTACCGAGTTAAAACATAATCTGCTCAGCATAAACCATTTAGCTGATCATGGTTATGGCATTAACTTCGTCAAAGGCAAATGTACTATAGTTGATAGTTCAACTGGTAGTACTATCTTTGAAGGTATTAGGTAAGACAACATATATGTTTTCTATTTGTTGGAAGATGCTAACAAAGCAGGTAGATGTTTGATGGCCAAAAGTATCGAGAGTCAACTATGGTATATGAGACTCGGCCATGCAAACATAGATACAATTTCAAGACTATCTACAAAGAAGTTGGTATGCGGCTTACTGGATATTTCTTTCAAGAAGGATACGGTATGTAGTGAATGTGAAAAGAACAAAGCTACCAAATCCGCATTTAATTCCAAGAACGCTGTAAGTACCACTAGACCTTTACAACTGTTGCATATGGACTTATTTGGATCCAGTAGAATTTCTAGTCTAGGAGGTAAGTTATATGCATTTGTCATTGTAGATGATTTCTCTAGATATACATGGGTTTATTTTCTTGCACGCAAGAACGATTCATTATCAGAATTCGTCACCTTCTGCAAGAAAGTACATAATGAGAAAGGGTTCATGATTACTCGTATTCGTAGTGATCATGTCGACGAATTTGAGAATGCAGAATTTAAGCAATTTTGTGACACACACGATTATTTGCATGAATTCTCTTGCCCTAGGACTCTGCAACAAAATGGAGTTGTGGAACGTAAGAACAGAACTCTATCTGAAATGGCTAGAGTAATGTTAAACAAATTTAGTTTACCTAGATACTTTTGGGCTGAAGCTGTCAATACAGCATGCTATATTCTCAATAGGGTTGATAGAACACCAAATGTTTCATATTTCAAGATTTTTGGTTGTAAATGTTTTATTCTTAATAATAAAGACAATTTGAGTAAATTTGATGAAAATGCCGATGAAGGTATATTTTTAGGTTATACAGCAAAGAGCAAAGGATACAGAGTCTTCAACAAAAGAACCATGATCATCGAAGAATCAATCAATGTCAAGTTTGATGAGCTAAATCAACACTTAGACGATGATAACAATGAAGACATAATCACACAAGTACAGCTAATGCAAAACTTTCACACAGACATACAGAACCATCACATCAAGCATCAGATGAACCATCAAGCAAAGAAACCGAAACTAGCAATCCTGAGACTACACCAAAAGAGATGAGATTCTTGGCTGATCATCTAAAGGACTTGGTAATTGGTGAGATTACCAAGGGTGTAAGTACTCGTTCCTCTAATAAAGATATAGCTTCTTGTGTTGCTTTTGTTTCGTAGTTTGAACCCAAAAATATTGAAGAAGCATGTAGTGATAATTTTTGGTTAGATGCTATGCAAGAGGAATTAAACCAATTCGAACGGAATCAAGTTTGGGAACTTGTTTCCAAGCCCATTGATCATCCGGTCATTGGCACCCGATGGGTATTCTGAAACAAACTGAACGAGAATGGTTTAGTGACTCGTAATAAGGCTCGACTCGTAGCTCAAGGATACAATCAAGAAGAAGGTATCGACTACGACGAGACTTACGCCCCCAGTTGCGAGATTAGAATCCATTCACATGTTATGTGCATTTACATGTTTTCATAATTTTAAGTTATTTCAAATGGATGTCAAAAGCGCATTTTTAAATGGTTTAATAAAAGAAGAAGTTTATGTAGCTCAACCTTCCGGTTTTACGGATTTCAAATTTTCTGAATATGTTTTCAAGTTGAAGAAAGTCTTATACGGTTTGAAACAAGCCTCCCGTGCTTGGTACGATCGTCTAAGCTCTTTTTTACTTGATAACGGGTTTTCAAAGGGAAATGTTAACACTACATTGTTTATAAAATCTTTGAATAACAACATTCTTTTGATTCAAGTCTATGTAGATGATATTATTTTTGGATCTACTGATGAATCTCTTTGTCAAGAATTTTTAAAGTGTATGTAGAATGAGTTTGAGATGAGCATGATGGGAGAGCTAAAATTCTTTCTTGGACTGCAAATCAAACAAATCAACAATAAGACGTTCATAAATCAAGCAAAGTACACAAAGGATCTATTAAAGAAGTTCGACCTGGAAGCAGTCAAGCCACTTAGCACTCCAATGGCGACTTCAACCAAGCTTGATATTGATGAACAAGGCAAACCTGTCGACATACGTAAGTATCGAGGTATGATCGGTAGCTTACTGTATTTAACTGCTAGTCGACCAGACATTATGTTTTGTGTTTGCTTATGTGCACATTTTCAAGCTAATCCTAAGGAATCACATCTGTGCGCAGTTAAGTGTATCTTCCGATACCTTAAAGGCACTTCTTTTGTCGGCTTATGGTATCCCAAAACCACGTTATTTGACTTAACCGGTTATTCTGATGCTGATTTTGCCGGATACAAGGAAGATAGAAAAAGTACCAACGGCACATGTCATTTTCTAGGAAAAGCTCTAGTCTCTTGGTTTAGTAAGAAGCAAAATTCTGTTGCATTATCAACAACCGAGGCTAAGTATATCGCCGCAGGACGTTATTGTGCACAAATTTTGTGGATGAAGCAAACTTTAGAAGGCTATGGATTGTATTTTACACACATATCCATTTTCTGTGACAACACTAGTTCTATTAATTTGACTAAGAATCCAGTATATCACTCTCGTACTAAACATATCGAGATTAGACATCACTTTCTTAGAGATCATCAACAAAATGGAGATATAGACCTTGTATACATAGACACACGGAATCAATTAGCTGACATACTCACAAAACCTCTAGCGGAAGATCGTTTCAATTATTTACGTCGAGAATTAGGAATTTTAGATGTCAATAATATTAATTAATTGTGTTCTATTAATTAATATTCGATACTCAATAACTGTTTTCGAGACAAGCCTAAAAAGAGTCCGTCTGCAACCACGACTACGGTCGAAGCGAAGCGGTACTTAAGAGTTTCCCGGTGAACCTTCGTTAGCTGGGACAGTACTCCTACAGCTAATCTGAGATAGATGCTGAGTAAAGTAAATTAATTTATAAAATAATATTAATTATATTATTTTGAAATCTAAAATTACTAAACTCTGAATTAAATATTTAAAACGAATTGATGAAAAAGATGTGACCCCATAATTTTTTAATATACATATATAGCTAGGCAACCCTTGGCGAATTCGGCCCGAGTTCGGTCCGAATTCGGCCAGAGTTCGGCTGGGTATATATATGTACCAGTCAGAACCCGAGGCCCCCTCTTCTTCATTGTCACGACCCGATCCCAAATAATTGGGTCGAACTGGATCATGCCCAGCCTGCACCATTGTTGAGACGGCGGCAGTAAGCTATTCAGTAGCAGGTAACCATACAACACAACTATATTTGTCACAACTCAACATCGGAAAATAAAACTTTATTAAACTTTTACAATGAAATGAAAGATACAACTTAAACCATTTTCTACACACATCAAGAAGAAAAGAAAATACCAGACAAAATAGCTCATCAGTCTCGAAATCCTCGTCCTCTAGTTGGGACCTCGGAAATATTGCGGAACAAAGTCTCATCAGTGATACCTAAAAATGTTGGATCTCCAGTCAGGAGGGAACAAAGTACAATTTATGCTAATTTGACAATTGAAATAATAATAGAATCATGCACTCTTAAACAGTTTTGAAATCAACAATAAAGCAGTTACAGTTTTAAAACAGTTACAGTTCTGTGATGTGAATAGGCAATGAAGTATGACCGGCTTGGGTTTGTTACAGGAAGGTACGGCTTATCCCCGTGTGTATGAGGGGTAAGCTAATATAGTTACAGTAGTTACAGTAGTTTGGATGTGGTCATACTCATTACACTACTCCTCCAGTCCCCAATAGTTACAGTAGTTACTGTCAGTGCTCTCAGAGAGAGTTCCGTGTTGCATCGTGGTTTAAACTTGCATTAAAACGATTACTAAATAATTGTAAACTAACACAAAATGTACTTGCCTCAAAATGGACTGGACTGGAAAGTTGAAGACTTCAAGATGGAAATTAGGATCGTCCTCGAATTCCTACATTCGAGAAATTGATTCAGATTTCAGGTTTACCAACTTAGCTATGCTAGTTGTAATCTCTATTAGCGTCCTAGTCCAATTTTAGTTCTTTAATTAACCAACACAGAAAAACATGGTTATTAAGTGCGTTGATTTAATACGAGGGAAAATATCATTTTAACTTTTGAATTCGGGAAAAATCATCGTCGATGCCAGATTATTAGGAAAACTTGGTAATTTTTATAAATATAAATATAAAGCTAATTTTCTTATTTTAGTGAGAAATACGTGACTTTTTAATTATTAACAAACTCGTCAATTCTTAAGTGAGAAAAATATTAATTAATTTTATACGAAAATACTTTTAAGTCAATTTAATCGTTAAATAATGAAAACACGAAAAACCAGAAAAGACAGGAAATCTAAGCTATTACAGTCACAGACCAGCCAGCTGGGCTTATGCCCATTACAATTTATTTACATAAATTGAAATAAGATAAGACTGACGTTAGTCCTAAACTGAAATAGAATTTAAATAGAAAATAAATAATAAAAATAAGGATAAATAGTAAGTCTCAGATAATGGTCCGATCCTCATCTGGCTAATTGCCTCAACGTCCGGACGGGGCCGGTATCGTTTGCACTTAGCCGGGTCCATTGACCGATACGGTCGTCACCCAAAAATCAAATATCAAATAAATTCCGAAAATTATTTTAAATTCATTTTTAAATTAATTCAGGATTTACGGAAAAATCGGGCAGCATCTCCTCTGTTTTTGGTCAACCCAAAAACTGGGAAAATGGCGCCGATAATTCCTGCAAGTCCCAAACCAGGGAAAACCCAAATTTTATATATATAAAACATCCACAACCAATTCACAGCATAATCGGGACGACCCGAAATAATTTTGGAAGTCCGATTCCAAATCCACAAGTCACAGAACGTTCCCGAAAATTTCCAGAAACTAAAACATACCAAAAACCATTCTCGAAATATTTCGGGAATGCAAAATAATCCACGGGACCTTTCCGAAAGTCCCGAAAAATTACGACGTCGCTAAAACCGAATTCCCAAAGGGAACCGGGGACCATTTCATCATCGACAAGATAAATAAAATAGCGGGACAGGGGGATTATACCTCGGATTGCTTGGCTAGAGCTCTCAGATGATAAATAGAAAGAAAGAATAGTCCAGAACAGCGACGAACTCCCAAAATCAGCGCTGGAACCAGCGTCGTTTGACGAAGAACGCCAAAAACCCAGAACTAGGGCACGACGGAGAACCAACAGGAAAACTCGACGTCGGGGCAGCGCTAGGTCAGCAAACCAGCAGGGGATCGCCGGAATGACAGCGGCCAGAGAACCGCGAAGGGCGCGGGGTTGTGGTCGGGCGGAGATGACGCCAAAGGGGCGCGACGCTGTCGGGGAAACGTGGCCAGGGCGGTCGGCCTCCACTGGCCGGAAGGAGAGGGCACAGCTGGAGTGGGTCGTCGGAGGGCGGAGGAGCTCGTGGACGGACGCGCGCTCGCGGGGAGCAAGGACGCCGGCGGGAAGTCGGCGCGGGCGGCCGAGGGGAAACAGCGCTGGTCGGGGGAAAGCGCGGAGAGGCGCGGTCGCCGTCGGGGAGACGGGCGACGTCGACGGGTGGTCGCCGGGGAGAGGGGGTCGCGCAAGGGGCGACGAACGCCGAAGGAGGCGCTCGCGGGAACGTCGCGAACGGGGGCTAGGGCGGTGCTGATGGCCGCGAGCTGGCCGGAGGGCGGCGAAGAGGCAGCGGGTCGGTGGGGCTTGGGGAGTAGGTGGGAGAGGAAGTGGGTTTCTGTGATGGAAAGAGGTGGAGCTTCTCCTCTGTTGAATTTGTGAGGAAAGAGATGAGAGTTGGAGATGGTTCTGTGAGTTCGTGAGAAGTGGGAAGAGTGGGAACTAATTAAGGAGAAGTGGTGGCTGGAGAACATTGGAGATGGGGTTTGCTGTGTGGTCCAGAGAACAAGTAGGGAAAGAGAATAGGGAGTGGGCTGGCCAATTCAGATGCTGGTCCTACGGGACCAGCCACAAATATTTTTTTTAATAATAGTACTTAACCAAGTCAAAATCAGAAGTGTAAGAAAGGGATTGGATTTGGGCTCAGGCCTGGGTCTGGGTTCGGACTCGGGTCTGGGTTCGAAATCCAAAAATCCATGTTATTTATATTTTCGAAATCCTTTTCACTCAAAAATATTTAATAATAATATTAATAATAATAATTTTTAGAAGATGCTAATAATAATAATATTAAACTCTATTTAATAATTAATTATAAAATAATAGGTTTCACAATCTTCCCTCCTTAGAAAATTTCGTCCTCGAAATTAAAAGCAAGGTAGGAGAATCAAACAGGTACGGGTACTGCACTCGTAACTCAGGTCCAACAATAAGAATTTTCATGGCAGTCGTGGATGAGACGGTTTAGGGACAAGTTTCATTTATGATATCATCCATGTAGAAAATACAAAAGCGAACCAAAGTACACGAGGTTGATCAGACCATCATGCACCGGTCCTGATTAGACAATATTTTAGTGGGTGTACCCAATAAAATACTGTCATGATCAAGCTTGATAAAGAGATAGCTTGCAAAACTAGGCTGACTTAGCAGCATCAGTCAAGTTTAGAACGAAAAGATAAGAAGTAGGAGTTTAAGTGATGGCTCAAATTCTGATCTTCTTCTCACCTCTGACTACGCTTGCAACTGGTTTCTCTGGCACTGAAAGGTTGAGTCCAATCTTCAGCTCTGAATTATCCAATATGGGACTCGGATCCGGAATGTAACGTCTGAGCTGTGATACTAGAAGACGTTGTACACTCTCAAGATTAGCTGATATAGCTAACCGGTACGCTACTTCCAACTCGTCTTAAAACTTCAAATGGCCTGATGTACCTGGCTCAACTTTCCTGCTCTGCTAACACTGATCGTTCCTCTGGTAGGAGAAAATCTTCACAAAAGACGCTATCTCCTTCTTCAAACTCCACTGATTGACGATGCTAACTTGGTAGTAGTTGTAAGGAAAACTCTACCAATTTTAAATGATATTCTCCAAGACCCTCCAATTTCCAAAACACAAGATCTAACATATCTTCAAGCGTCTGGATTATCTTCTTTGATTGTCCGCCGATTTGTACTCCATAAATCCGGTAGGGGTGCCTCTCGTACAATGCTGCCAACTTCTCGATGGATAAACCATCTTGAAGGGAATAAAGTGTGCTGACTAAGTCAGTCGGTCCACTATAATCCAATTGGTGCCCTTTCCTCCTTGGGAACAAGGCAATCCTTACTCAAAGTTCATTGTTATATGCTTCTACTTCCACTCCGAATTGTCCAGCGGCTGTAACAAACTTGTTGTTCTCTTGCTAAATTCCTCATGTTGACAAATTCACATCTAATCCCATACCTGGAATTGTCCTTCTTCATTCCATAGCACCAATCAATAGAGGCATATTCCGATACATCTTATTAGCTTCTGAATATATGGAATACTGCGACTGGTGCATTTCTTTCATCAATTCGTTCCTCCGTTTATCAGTCGATACGTAAAGTCTCGTACCATTCTTCAGAGTTCCACTGCTGATCAATTTAGAAACCCTCAAGTGTTTCTGCCAACACTTGATCTCTAAGCCTGCAAAGTGCCTCGTTTTGAAACTACGTCCTCTTGATTTTGTCCATCAGCCTCGAACTTCATCAATACTGAATCAGCATCCAGCTCCGTCCTTCTATCTCCAGGTAGTATAACCTCCAGTCCAAGCTTCTCGACGTCTTCTAGTAGGTGCCCTCCTTGGTTAAGAACATCGCCACTGGATATCGACTAAGTGTATCAGCGATCACATTAGCCTTACCTGAATGGTACTGCAGGTTGATGTCGAAATCCTTCATCTGCTTCAGCCATCTTCTTAGTCTAACATTCAGCTCTTTCTGAGTGAAGACATATTTCAGACTTTTATAGTCCGTATATATTTTCGCTCCCTTTCCATAAAATCATTCTTCCATAGCTTCAAAGTAAAGATAATTGCAGCAAATTCCAAATTAGGTGTAGGATAATTCTTCTCATGAGTCTGTAGTTGCCTAGATGTGTAAGCAAATTACTTTCCCATGTTGTTGAAGAACGCAATCCAGTCCTTTTCCAAAGGCATTACTGTAATTTGAGAAACCACCGGTTCCTGTGGATAGCGCAAGGATTGGTGTCGTGGTAAGTCTCTTCTTCAGCTCCTCAATGCCGCCTGGCAATCTTTCGTCCAGATGAACTCTTCATTCTTCCAAGTGAGCTTCGACACCGGCTCAGCAATCTTGGCAAAATCCTTCCCGAACTTCTGGTAGAAGCCAGCCAAGTTCAAGAAACTTCCGAATTGAACTTGGGGTATACCACTTTTCAACAGCAGCTATCTTCTATCGAAATTTCTTCTCTTGACAACATGACCAAAAGTCCACCTTGTCAAAGAAAATCCACGTTCAGATAACTTACCATAAAACTTCTTTTTCTTTAAAGTTTCCAGAACTTTTCTCAGATGTTCTTCATGATCTTCTTCAGTCTTCGAATATATCAGAATGTTATCTATGGAGAAGATAAACTGATTCAAATACTCATGAAAGACTCTGTCCATGAGATTCATGAACACAGTAGGAGCATTTCGTCAGTCCAAACGACATGACCAAGAATCCATACTTGGTGTTGAATGTCGTCTTGGGAATGTCCTCTTCCCTGACCTTGATCTAATGGTGATCAGGTCAATCTTCGAAAACACCTTAACTCCACTCAAATTGATCAAACAGATCATCAATCCAGAAAAAGGTACTTATTCTTTAGTACCCGATAGTCGACGAACATCCGTATTGTCCCATCCTTCTTGGGCACAAACAAGATAGGTGTTACCCAGGGTGAAGCTCCGTCTCGAATGAATCCTAGAGCCTTCATTGATCTGGTCCTTCATCCTCTTGGCCTCCTTCAGGTTGACTCTGTAGCATCCCTTAGAAATATGGGAGAGCCGGGAACTAGGTCAATAGTGAACTCTATGTCTAGATCTGGGTAATCCGAAAAAATTATCAGGGAAACCATCTACCATAAAGGTGCAACTAAGAAGTTTATTCATGTGGAGAATTACAGCAAAAACTCTCATGATTGATCTAAGGACATTCGGTTACAACTTCTTATAACTATAGATAATACTATTCAGCAGTCCTAGGTATTAATCTTCATGGCTCTGGATCCTGCATGAGCAGTCTCCAACTGCTTCATCTTCTATGATCCTCGAGTCTGCATCATGCCTTCCTGCAGTGGGTGTAGAAGGTAAGGTCTGCTGGATAGGAAGAGAGCCCCTAGGTTGTGGCATAACAGGTGCAACTGGGATAGGTACTCTGGTATGATGGAAAGGGGCAATCCTTTACCCGATGTTCAGCAGATCCACATGCCAAACATTTCCCAATCTCTTGCGACAAAATATTGGCTTGGTGACCAGGCCTCTTGCAGTAGTCACAAACCAATAGCCTCTTACGACGAGACTGCCGAAAAGTAGAGTACTTGATAGGACCCAAATATCTTCTAGATTCGGGGGTACACCTCCTAGGGTGAGGTTTCGCTCCGACTTGGTTGGAGATAGCTAAGGCTACATCATTGACGTTCTTCATGTCTTCTCTCGTGATATTCATCTGTTCCTGCTGGGCTTCATCTTGAGCTTTCTGGAACTCCGGGATTTCTCGAAATAGGGCAACCATTTGGGAGGTGTTTGCTGGTACTGGTGGAGCAACAAAAATGAGTACTCCACCAAGGAAATGCAAGTTTGAGAAGAGGTAGAAATTGCCAGTGTAGTGAAAATTTCACTGGATGCATTATGAGGACGGTCAATCAGCCGCAAGAAAAAAGACCCTGGACTTGGTTGAGGAGATGGGGTATGATCCGGAGATGACACCTCATCGCCAGCAGGATTTGGTCTTTTCCGTGGTTATATTCTGGAGGGTTGGGGTGCAAACATAAGCAAGGTAGCCTACCAGTCTATAATCAAACAAAAATATTTATTTATATATAATTCGGACCTATGTTGTGACAAATTAATGTTCTAGTGTTCTAATTGTTTCTAGGTATGTTTTCCTAAGTTGTTGTTCTAACCTGCATGGGCCACCACTAAAAATATGTCACGACCCGATCCCAAATAATTGGGTCGAACCGGATCATGCCCAGCCTGCACCGTTGTTGAGACGGAGGCAGTAAGCTGTTCAGTAGCTGGTAACCATACAACACAACTATATTTGTCACAACTCAACATCGGAAAATAAAACTTTATTAAACTTTTACAATGAAATGAAAGATACAACTTAAACCATTTTCTACATACATCAAGAAGAAAAGAAAACACTAGACAAAACAGCTCATCAGTCTCGAAATCCTCGTCCTCTAGTTGGGACCTCGGAAATATCGCGGAACAAAGCCTCATCAGTGATACCTAAAAATGTTGGGTCTCCAGTCAGGAGGGAGCAAAGTACAATTTATGCTAATTTGACAATTGAAATAATAATAGAATCATGCACTCTTAAACAGTTTTGAAATCAACAATAAAGCAGTTACAGTTTTAAAACAGTTACAGTTCTGTGATGTGAATAGGCCATGAAGTATGACCGGCTTGGGTTTGTTACAGGAAGGTACGGCTTATCCCCGTGTGTATGAGGGGTAAGCTAATATAGTTACAGTAGTTACAGTAGTTTGGATGTGGTCATACTCATTACATTACTCCTCCAGTCCCCAATAGTTACAGTAGTTACAGTCAGTGCTCTCAGAGAGAGTTCCGTGTTGCATCGTGGTTTAAACTTGCATTAAAACGATTACTAAATAATTGTAAACTAACACAAAATGTACTTGTCTCAAAATGGACTGGACTGGAAAGTTGAAGACTTCAAGATGGAAATTAGGATCGTCCTCGAATTCCTACATTCGAGAAATTGATTCAGATTTCAGGTTTACCAACTTAGCTATGCTAGTTGTAATCTCTATTAGCGTCCTAGTCCAATTTTAGTTCTTTAATTAACCAACACAGAAAAATATGGTTATTAAGTGCGTTGATTTAATACGAGGGAAAATATCATTTTAACTTTTGAATTCGGGAAAAATCATCGTCGATGCCATGTTATTAGGAAAACTTGGTAATTTTTATAAATATAAATATAAAGCTAATTTTCTTATTTTAGTGAGAAATACGTGACTTTTTAATTATTAACAAACTCGTCAATTCTTAAGTGAGAAAAATATTAATTAATTTTATACAAAAATAATTTTAAGTCAATTTAATCGTTAAATAATAAAAACACGAAAAACCAGAAAAGACAGAAAATCTAAGCTATTACAGTCACAGACCAGCCAGCTGGGCTTATGCCCATTATAATTTATTTACATAAATTGAAATAAGATAAGACTGACGTTAGTCCTAAACTGAAATAGAATTTAAATAGAATTTAAACAGAAAATAAATAATAAAAATAAGGATAAATAGTAAGTCTCAGATAATGGTCTGATCCTCATCTGGCTAATTGCCTCAACGTCCGGGCGGGGCCGGAATCGTTTGCACTTAGCCGGGTCCATTGACCGATACGGTCGTCACCCAAAAATCAAATATCAAATAAATTCCGAAAATTATTTTAAATTCATTTTTAAATTAATTCAGGATTTACGGAAAAATCGGGCAGCATCTCCTCTGTTTTTGGTCAACCCAAAAACTGGAAAAATGGCGCCGATAATTCCTTCAAGTCCCAAACCAGGGAAACCCGAATTTTATATATATATAACATCCACAACCAATCCACAGCATAATCGGGACGACCCGAAATAATTTCGGAAGTCCGATTCCAAATCCACAAGTCACAGAACGTTCCCGAAAATTTCCAGAAACTAAAACAAACCAAAAACCATTCCCGAAATATTCCGGGAATGCAAAATAATCCACGGGACCTTTCCGAAAGTCCCAGAAAATTACGACGTCGCTAAAACCGAATTCCCAAAGGGAACCGAGGACCATTTCATCATCGACAAGATAAATAAAATAGCGGGACAGGGAGATTATACCTCAAATTGCTCGGCTAGAGCTCTTAGATGATAAATAGAAAGAAAGAATAGTCCAGAACAGCGACGAACTCCCAAAATCAGCGCTGGAACCAGCGTCGTTTGACGAAGAACGCCAAAAACCCAGAACTAGGGCACGACAGAGAACCAACAGGAAAACTCGACGTCGGGGCAGCGCTAGGTCAGCAAACCAGCAAGGGATTGCTGAAATGACAGCGACCAGAGAACCGCAAAGGGCGCGGGGTTATGGTCGAGCGGAGATGACGCCAAAGGGGCGCGACGCTGTCGAGGAAACGCGGCCAGGGGCGGTCGGCCTCCACTGGCCGGAGGGAGAGGGTGCGGCTGGAGTGGGTCGCCCGAGGGCGGAGGAGCTCGCGGGCGGACGCACGCTCGCGGGGAGCGAGGACGCCAGCGGGAAGTCGGCACGGGCGACCGAGGGGAAACAGCGCTGGTTGGGGGAAAGCACGGAGAGGCGCGGTCGCCGTCGGGGAGACGGGCGGCGTCGACGGGTGGTCGCCGGGGAGAGGGGGTCGTGCAAGGGGCGGCGAACGCCGGAGGAGGAGCTGGGGGCCCGCGCTCGCGGGAACGTCGCGGACGGAGGCTAGGGCGGCGCTGATGGCCGCGAGCTGGCCGGAGGGCGGCGAAGAGGCAGTGGGTCGGTGGGGCTTGGGGAGTAGGTGGGAGAGGAAGTGGGTTTCTGTGATGGGAAGAGGAGGAGCTTCTCCTCTGTTGAATTTGTGAGGAAAGAGATGAGAGTTGTAGATGGTTATGTGAGTTCGTGAGAAGTGGGAAGAGTGGGAACTAATTAAGGAGAAGTGGTGGCTGGAGAACGTTGGAGATGGGGTTTGCTGTGTGGTCCAGAGAACAAATAGGAAAAGAGAATAGGGAGTGGGCTGGCCAATTCAGATGCTGGTCCTACGGGACCAGCCACAAATATTTTTTTTTAATAATAGTACTTAACCAAGTCAAAATCAGAAGTGTAAGAAAGGGATTGGGTTTGGGCTCAGGCCTGGGTCTGGGTTCGGACTCGGGTCTGGGTTCGAAATCCAAAAATCCATGTTATTTATATTTTCGATATCCTTTTCACTCAAAAATATTTAATAATAATATTAATAATAATAATTTTTAGAAAATGCTAATAATAATAATACTAAACTCTATTTAATAATTAATTATAAAATAATGGGTTTCATATTCATTCTTCCAAACCTCATCAAAATAGCAGCAGCCATGCCCCGAAAATCCTAGTTATTCCCCACCTTCCTTCTTCCAATCCACGTGGAGATCTTCGTCCAAAATTTAGATTAGTGCAGAGAATCTCGTTCTCTACAGCATACCTGATTGTCGGAAGGTATACTTCCTTCTCTCCTACACTTTCCAATTATTAGGGTTTCTAGTTTTTGGGATAGAATACCTAAGGGATTCAATCCTTTCAAGAGGAAGAAAACACACGCCAGTGAAGAGGCATCGTCTTCTGATCCGCATACGGATTCTCTCTTTTCTTCAGTCCAATCGGATGATGGTGCATCGGACGAGTTTTATTTCAAAACTCCCGACCAAGTCCTACTTTGGTATGCCGATTTTATTATACGTACTATTTGTACCGGATCTCCGATCAAATGGACTGTCTTTTTCGACCATCGTCCTTACTTTGAGGCTTTAGGGTTACAGCACTTTGCAACTTTACAATTCCCTACAGCTACTAATGCTATTAGACTATTTTACTATAATTTCGTGTTAGACACTTTTACCGCGAGAACACGTGTCGGAGGGATAGATATCGAGTTTAATGATAAAATGCTAGCAGAAATTCTTGGTATTCCAAGCGAAGGTGCCCCGCTCGATGACATCACTGATTTTGATTTCCCTTATGGTACGACTCTCATTAGTTTCAAGAATGAGCTTTGTGCGCCCGCACGTGCTCGTCCTGGAAAGATCAAGGCTAATAACTTGAACTTATTTAACTATGAATTACATCACATCATCTATTCCACTCTACTTCCAAAATCTACTTCAAAAGATGATGTCACTGCACTTGAGTTTTCTGCTTTATATCACATTCTTAAGGGGATTCCTTTCTCTGCCCCTAAGACTATCATTCAGATGATGGGTAGATGTCGTGGAAAAGATGCAACCTCTCTTATGCGATGATCATCCCACGCATCTTTCAGAGATTCGATATTGACTTATCCACTTGTGCTCTGGAACCTGAGCCCAAGTTTCTCAAACTCTCTCGTCGCAGCATTGCCACTGTTCCTCCACCTACTATACCTGCTCCTCCTGCACCTACTCCTACAGTACCCGGTCCTCCTCAGACTTATCCTATGACCTTTGAGGGTATTCATCAGCATCTATCAGATCTGCAGTCATTTTATGTTGACACTTCTAGGAAACATGAGTTCCGAGACGTGACTCGGTTCCAGGCTATTGCCAACTCCTTCGCCGATCTGCGATTTGCACAGACGGGTCACTCTGCTAGCTCTCTACCTCGAGACCCTTCTGTTTCTGGCTACCGCATTGATGATGAGGCGGTCCACTCTCTGTTCCAGCCAAAAAATGCTTACGATTGGTATCGTACTTCTGGTGCCACTCCTCATACTTCTGGAGCCGACACTTCTGGAGCTGGTCCATCTAGACATGCTGGCGCTGCAGCCGATGATGACGAGGATCATGAATTTTGAGATATTATTCTTATTGAGACTGTCTATTTTGTCTTATGTTTACTTGGAAATGCTCCAACATTCCAAGATATTATCAGTACTTTTTATTTTGGTTATGATTTGTGACTCTTGATGGACATGTTTTTATGCCTCAGTGTGGCATATATTTCAGTTTAGTTCATTATTCAGCATTTTATTCGTTTCAGCTTTATTATAGCATTTTTTATGCTTCAAATATACTGCCTGTGACAAATACCATGCCTGTGTTGTTTATAACATATCTCATCTTTCTTTATATATGTTCATACCATGCCTGTGATGTTGTTCTTATATATTTTTTTATTGTGTTTCTTCACTGATTGTTACTTATGTATTTATTACGGAGGAGCTTTCTCTTTTGCAATTATTTTGCTAAGTGACAACGGAGGAGAAATAAGATCTAACATCTTTATGAATACATGTTATGAACAATTTTTTATTTACATTTCGGTACACATTTTGAACTGATCAAAACCAAGATGTTATATCAGTCACGGTTTGTCAATTATCAAAATGGAAGAGATTGTTGGCCCATTGGTCATGGTCAAACCTGATTTTAATAATTGATCAACTCTGTCTCGATATAAATGCAAGTCAATTCAGATGTATACCTACGACGTTTTGGACACTGCTCAACGATGGATATCTACTATGTTCAAGACCGAAGCTGTTTGCCACTCAGAATGTATTTCCTTCAAAGCTATGTAATTTTTTATTTTATTGAGTCCAGGAATACATTGTACACCAAGTCGTACTGGCAAATAGGCTATCCTAAAATCGTTTTTTGAAAACTGACCTATCTTTTTAAAATGACCTATGTTTTTAAAAAATATCTATTTTACAAGAAGCTTCTGAAGGACTTTTCAAAAAGCCAAAATTATTTTTCTCAAAATCAACTGGCAGAACCCTAGCAGAACTCGGCCAGAGTTCGGCCAAGTTGCACGTTATGTGAACGTTTGATTTTGAACTTGGTCTTCCTTCAGTTGCGGTTTGTTACAAAGAGTTCTGTCCGAATTCTGTCCGAATTCTGTCAGAGTTCTGTCTTTGGAAAACTATAAATAGAGAAGGATTTTGATCATTTCAAATCACCAATTCACTTTCAATCTCTTCTCTTCTAAAGCTTATATTTCTTCCAAAGAGTTCCAAAAAGCTTCCATTTTCAAATCCCAAGCCAGTTACAATCCTCTAGTCGATTTGCCAGTACGGTACGGTCTAGAAGTTTCAGAACGATTGTAATCAGAGGCTTGATTGAAGATACAACTCTTCATAATTGAAGTTGGTCGAGTTCTTCGTATCAAAGCACGCGTCTGTAGAAGTTGCAAGGACTTCGTATGGAAACTTGCGGGATTTTCCAATAGTGGATTCAACTGGAATCTAGAGTTCTTCCGACTGGACTAGTCCTCACAAGAAGAAAACCTGTATAAATTTTGGTGTTTGTGTTTGCCTTCTGGTCACTCTTTTATTACTGTCATTTATTTTGTGATTATTTTTATATCTGTGATCTAACTGCTAACGAGTTTTTAATTAGCAATATTCCGCTGCCTACTCTATTCACCCCCCTCTAGAGTATTCTGCTTTACGATTTTGTTCCTACATCTTGATCGCAGAGGGTCCCGTCGGGATAATTGTAGTAGCTCCGTCGACCGCCTTCAGTTTTAGCTCGACCACGGCTCCCCTGGATATGGGGATCCAAAATGGAGAGGGAAGTTCTTCTATGATATCAGTACTTGGGTCTCCTGGTGCACAATCTGTAATTCCTCCAGCTACTACAGAAACAGGAATTCAAACAAAAGTGGTTACTCTGGGTATGTCAACGATGAACAGAGACGTCGTCGAAGCTTATACTAATACTTTCTTCACTTCTCTGAAGCCTATAATTCAAATGGTCATAGAAAATGACCAACCTTATGAGTCAGTAAGGGGCCCTTTTTATTTTATTATTAGAGCTATTTGCAAAATCGGCAATTTGGACAGAGTCAACTACTTGGATCATATCTTGGACGAACTTGAGGAATCCATCAAATCTTATAAAGATCTGATAAGAGGAAATATCCAAAAACTCGTAGATGCTGAATGCGAGGCGATGGCTCGTGAGGCTGTAAGACGAAAAGTAGATTTCGAAGCTTCTATGGTAGCTTTCTTATAGTGCTCTGCAGAGTTAGAATCTCACATTGTCGAGACAAATTCTTCTGTTGAGCGTCATAATTAGACTGAAGCTACAGAGAAGGAGAAAGAAGCTAATGAATGCCAAGCTCCTCTTCGGGATATAGAGAGTGAAATGGTCGACTCCAAGAGGCACTCAAAGAAGCTCGACAACGTGAATATGAGGTATTGGAAATGCACCAAATTACTGCGAGCAAACTAAATAATCTGAGGAGGAAACGAGATGCACTTATTCAAACTGAAGGTGCATAATTAGAACGTCGGGCTGGCTTACTACAACCATTTGATCCGGAGTCTGGGAGAGCTCTAGCTAGGCAGAGGGTGCTCGACTCCAGAACAGTGAGATAAAAATTTGAAGAAGTTGATTGCTGATCTCAGTACCCAACCTCCCCATTGAAACTGTTCACAACAACTTTATCCTTTTGTTATCTTTTATATAATGTATTTTTGATATTTTGAATCATTAATAAAAGTTAACGATCTTTTTGTCGTTCCATTACTCGTTGGATATCTGTGATAGACATAAGTAATAGATAAAAACAAGAAGTATGTTCAGAGGTACCGGACATGACATATCTCCTTAGAAAATAACAATACTTATTATATCTGTATAGAGGTAATGTGGACGTGATAGAATATAATTCTCAGAATATTGTCATTTCAAAAGACGACTTTACCAGAGGTAATGTGGACGTAATAGCTCACCAATTTAGATAATAGAATTCAGAGGTAATGTGGACGTAAATTCATGTATCCATAGATTATCTTCGAATCAGCTGGGATTCAAAAATAAGATATCTTTTAAAACAACTGTGTTCCAAACGATAGGGTTTATGATCAGGTGATATGATGTGGATATACTCAGCTGGAGATTTTAAGGGTTTATTAGAAGAGTGAATAAAAGACAATAACTCAATATTTTTTAGTATGTACAACATTCAGAATATGTTTTGTACATTTTTCAAATATAGTACTTTTTTAAGAATTTGCCGTTGATAGGCATCATAGCGACTCAGCCATCCATTTCGGTCAGTTAATAAGCTCCGTTTGAGAAAACCTTGCTTACAACATAGGGACATTCCACTTTGTTTCGAATTTGCCCTTGCTCATGTGTGTCATAGTCATAGGACGTCTGACAGTAAGGACCACTTCAACTTTTTGAAAGGCTCGTACTTTGACTTTACGGTTGAAAACTTTTGAAAAGCGAGCCTGCTATAGCTCGATATGCTGTTGAGCTAGCCGCTTTTTGTCAAGCGCTTCAAGCTCCTGAAGTCGAAGACGATCATTGTTTTTTGTTGTGAGCTCATCGGCAATTGCAATCCTTAAGAAGGGAATTTAAATTTTCAATGGTAGGACAACTTCGCATCCATACACCAAGGAGAAAGGTGTGCAACCGGTTGGAGTGTGTATAGTAGTACGATAAACCCATAGACATTCTCCAAGCTTTTCACTCCAGTTTCTCTTATTGGTAGAAACGAATTTCTTGAGAAGCTTGATGATAGTTTTGTTGAATGCTTCAGCCAGACAGTTAGCTGCAGGATTGTAGGCCGTTGAAGCAACATTGTTGATTTTGTTGTCATCATAAAAACTAACCACAGTTGTTGAACACAACTAGGGATATACTTTATTAGAAAAACTAACCAAGGCCAAGCAGAGGCCACATACATTGTTTTTCGCCATGGCCGCTTAGTCCGACTCCGGCATCGTCGAATTTCTGTGAAAAAGTATAGGAGAAGAGATTGAAAGAAAAGGAATTTGCGGTTCAATTATAAATAAAAAAGAAGAAGAAGAGAGAATTAAAATAAGCAAAAAAAAACTTACTGTTGACCGTCATCTGGAATCGGAAGCAATAGATAAATTTTCGAACTTTTTTCTTCTCTAAATGGAAAAGATCCATGCGTAGCTGTTCCACTTCCCTAAAAAACCTATTCTTTACTGTGCCCTATTTGTTTCTCCTTTTTATTCTTTAACGGAATGTTGTGGACTAGACTTTGTAGAAGACAACATATTTAAAAACTATGCTTTAGTACTTATTTTTAGTGAAATTATTAAACAAAATTGGGGCCCCTTGGACATTGGGGCCTCGGGCCCAAGCCCCGTGCCCCTCCTCTAGGCCGCCCCTGCAGAAAATGACAGGGAGTACCATGAAAATAGAGTAATGCTATGACTACAACCACAGTGTTACAATCCTTTTACAATTTGCCACGTGGCCAGCCTCCAAGAGAGGTGAGACCGGATGGGACCATGTTAGCAAGGGGTAGAGTAGGTTGTAAGAAGATTGTAAAGGTTTACTAGGAAACTTAGCATTATTGATGAAAATAATGGGTTAGAGACAACATAATTGAGCTAGAAAATAAACATTAAAGACATCACATTGATTTCCCTTATAGCAGCTTTGTTTTCACAACTAAAGCTTTTGTAGCGTAGTTGAGTACTTTACCTAGGAAACATAGCTTCTAGTCCAACCATTGACATAAACTTTTAGTTATTGGTATTAACTTTAACTAATATGAGCCAAATCCGACACACTGACCCAAACCCGATCCGAAATCAAAACAATCCGGATTCGCACCCATCTGACCCGACATAAATCAACGAGAACTTGACCCCAACCGGACTGAATCAGAATCAAATGACCCAGGCCAGACCTGAACCCGATTTACCCGGACCAGAGTCACCCCAACGCGAACAGGACCTTGGCCCATCTGACACAAAACCTGACAAATAATTTCACTCCCTTGGGAAATAAATATGTAGAAAAATAGTACTCCAAGAATTAAATATGCCCAAGCGAAGAATTTCTGCAAACATAGTAATTATTTTTCCATCCTTGATTTTACCGAAATTTATAAAATTCGCTTGCCCTTAGGGCATTACATAAAAAGCCTAAGGTGCAATCAACATATAATGAAGCTAATTAAGTGGCATGAATTATATTTAGGCCTCGTTTGGTTCACGGATTTAAGGAACCAAGAAAGGAAAGTTGTTCCTTTCCTTTGTTTGGTAACCGCAAACTTGGGAATCAATTTCTGACAAGGGAAAAAATTGGTGGGAATATGGTTCCACTCAAGATCCATGAGATTGATTTTCCCTCACCCTTTTCTAACATTTATTACAAAAGTTATGACAAAAGTAACCACGTGTCATTGCTTATTTTACCATTAATATTATTTTTTATAATATTATTTTTATTTTAGAAGGTAAAGATATTATTGGAACTTTGTTATATTTTGCTTTCCTTCCTAGGTAGTTTCCTTGTTTTACCAAACAACGGAAAAGAAATGTGACAGGAATCCTACTTTCTTATTCCCATGGAAAATACAAGGGAATTCATTTCCTTTCCATGAACCAAACGAAGCCTTATAGTAATCCATCCCAATTCCCTTAAAATCACAATGATTTTATGCAAAACATAGTGATATTCATAATCATTGTGATTCTTGATTTTGATTCTAAATCACATGTGGTTTTTTGTACGTAATATTAAATATTTTATACAATCCATATGTGATATTGTCAAATTGCAAATAACTTTTTTAAATTTTCGTTTGGTATACTAGTGTAATTGTAATCGTAATGTAATTAACTCCAACTCCTCTTCCTCCTCTCATGAGTTGGTCTCATCCAACATTTTTTATTCATTGCAATTTGTTCATCAATCGACACATCGTCCACCTAAAGTCAATTTTGCATTCTTTCCCAGCCGCTCTCAAGGGTGAGACCAGAGAGAGGAAAATGCTTAGAACTGTTACTTATGGTTTAACTGTTTAAGAGACCAAGTATTACTAAATAAAATAAAATATATTAATGAAATATAAAAGTTCCAAGTTATGCTTCTATTAGAATGCACAATCTGATTTTCATTCCAACCTAAACATAAATGAAATGAGAAATGACATTTTTATGAATGGTCATAATCAACCTTCATGGAATGAATATTTCATTTCCCCTCTACTGACATATATTTAATATAAAGTGATGTTGGGGAGAAATCAACCTTCAAGCCTTGGATGAAGGATGATCCAGACGAGAGTTAGGATTAGAGTTCCACAAGTGAAGAATTGAGGAGGGAGGAAAACGGAAATGGATGACAAAAAAAATTGTATTTCAGAACCACACATATCTAAGGTGCAGTTATAATTAGCAAAAACAAATGGGATAGAATCACATGTCGTTTAAAACGTCCAGAAACAGGTGATTTTGAATCCCAATTGACTAAGAGATGACTACAAAACCACATCTTCAAAGCCTAATTGACTAACAAAAGCAAGAAGAGATATCCTAAAGCATTACAAATAAGCCTTGTCAATCTCTACAGGACTTCCATTTGAGAAGAACAGAAACACCAATAAGAGACTAAAGTCTAGAAGTTTGTAGTTTAAAGAGTGCTCACATATGTTTGTTCACCTATAACTATAGTTACTCAGAGGCTTAGGAACATTGATCTTATGCTTATACGACAAATCATAATTCAAATCAGCAACATAACTGAGTCAGAAAATAAACGAATTCTACAGAGCTCTTCAAGTATGTGTATCAACTTTTCTTTTGGATCTTCAAGTATGTCTTCTCAGCTCAGATTTGCTTAATATTTAATAATACAACTAATAAAACAATAGTGTAAATTGATCCAGGGAGTAAATGTACGTACCTGGGAACTAAAAAAACGAAGAGCCGCAATCTCTGCAAAAGTTACTCCTCCAATAAAAACAACCAATGCTAGAGCACGCCGTCCATCGGCAACCCTATCAAGCAAGCGTCGAAAAAGTATTGTTCATGACATAGGAATCCAACTTATCAGGTACGTGATGTAATTGTTTCACAATTATGATGACCCTTGAATCAAAGCAAAATTAAGACCAAGGATCAATTACTGGGATAAGCTATTATTAACCTGATTAAATTCCTCGCAAAATGTTAACATCTGAGACTTTTCATAGTCAAACATTAACGAAAGCTGCAATTTTAAGCCTTCCGAGCACAACTACTAATCCAATTTAGTCCAGAAAATAGGTCTTCCAAATAAATTTAATTATAACAATGTAGATGACTACAGACATCTTAGAAATAAAGAGACGATACCTGTCAGGTATAAGCTGAGCACCTTGAAGCATGTCAGATGAACTGCTAGTAGTAGAGCCACCCTTATTCAGAAGAAATGACTGCCTTGCTATCTACGAAGCCAATGGATAGGTGAATTTAACAATCGAATCACATACGACACAACCGATACGTATCGGATTCGGCACGTCCCAATCCCTACCAACCACTACCATTACTATAGTTGAACACCTTACAATAGTTCTTCTCGAAGGTCAATTGTTGCTTGTGGTCAAATTCTTTCTGTACTAGTGGGAAATTCCATGGTCGTTCGTACTTTGGATTGGAAGGATAAGAATGAATGATTTGGTGAGTACTATGATATTGGAATGACTAGGATTAAGGTTAGTAGGATGGAGTAGGAATGGAAATTTAATGCCTACTAGGATATTTTGGTTAATATGCAATCAAGAATGCTGCATAGGAACAACTTGGCATTTATCCAGAACTTGGACGCCAACAGCATGCTATACTACATGACACGATTATCTCGTTTTTGCTTTTATACAACGCTGTCACATTTATACGACCCCAATATTACCAAAAGAAAGCTGTTGACAACACCAGATTTGTACAACCCCCAATATTTCTAAAGATCAATTAAAAATATATGGAGACTACAAAGTTGATGGCAAGGCAAGAATAAACAACAAGGTGAAGCAAATAGAGTCCGAGTTTCCTCCCTCGCACATTCAAGAGAATATCCCAGCATGATAGCCAGATGAAATAGTACTCATAAAACATAGTTTGAGAGAATTACCATTTACCATTGTTAATTTGCTTTAGACAAGCTTTTGAGTGAGTGGGATAGCCTGATTTGTGAATGATTGTAACTTCATTATTATTATTTTTTTGGTTCCCTATCAACTTATTTTGCTTCTTTTTTTTGTGGCAGTATAGGGCTAGACCTTTTGAAAGGTACTGTCCGCAATAATCTGGAGGCTGGAGTTATTGAGCCTGCAATGAGTAAAGTAAAGAGAATTCAGGTTTTTTTTTTTTGGCAATGAGTAAAGTAAAGATAATTCAGGTAAAATATTTTCATTTGTTAGTCCCGGGGCTTGATCAAAGATGGTAGACTCGATGTCGAGATCAGAGGTTCAACAAACGTTCACCTTCTGATATTTCTCGAGATCCAAGAGGAACACTATAATATGAATCTGATTACAAAAGCAACAATAATCAAAAAATAAATCTCACGTTCTTCCTCGCAATCGTAGTTGCTGACGGACAGAACTGAGTTCAGAAAATAAATCTCACATTTTTTCTCGCAATCGCAGTTGCTGACGGACAGAACTGAGTTACAACTCAGATGAAGGAGAAGAAAGAAGAAGAGGAAAGGTTCTTGCTGGGGTGATTAAGATCATCGTTGCTCAAAGCAAGATTTGTCCCACCACGATCTGCTTCTAGGAACTAGCAAGTTCACGAAGAACTTCTGGAACACTCGTAAGCCAATAATTGAGACTTGAACGAGCTTCCTGGACTTTACAGACTTCCTTAACTCTCTTCTTGGTGCATCTTTCGAAGGAGGCCAAGGGGCTCTACTTATAGAGTGGAGTGAGACTTCACCTCTTCTCCTATCCGATGTGGGACTAAAATACCAATACTCAAAAATAGAGTTTGATATTTTAGATCATCCCACAATCAGCATAGAAGCGTGACAGTCCACGCCTACCCCCGAACACTCTCGTGCATGCACGAGACATCCTGGAGTCCGTGTCTGAGTCCGAGTCCGCACAACAAAAATCAACTTACATATTTGTTGGAATTAATCCTTTTTTCTTCTAGAAAAATACTCCCACATGACACACACTTGTGCCCCACCACACCTCATGTGCATACCTCAACACAAGCAATGCATTATATTGAGATACTCACCATTTGGTGTAACCGATGTGGGACTATCTTTCCTAGTCCAAAGGCAAAAACACCAACAATCATCAAATATCTCAATATATGGGTTGAGCGTTCCCCACAGTGACTGCCCATCATGCATTAGGAGAGATGTCGCTACAACTTGAATCTTCCCGCATAGGTTAAATAACAGCATGATACAAGAATGGACTAAGCCTTGAATTCTGCACCATAATTGTAATTTTTCCTACTCACATAATGACATCAACTGTGCTTCTGGCTGCACATTAAAGGCCTTGTGCTAGCCTGATTTCAGTGTATAATTTTTGGGCGTCTACAAGTTTACCCTCAAGAGACGACCTGATATCTCTGTCCATATACTATATGTGAGTTCTTTATAAAGAATCATGGCATGAAGCATTGTGCTTCTTTGCGGTGCTATGTCGCTATGACATGGCTTAAAGCCGAGGCTTTACCCCACCTGGGTAACACATCGTAGTGTCATACTACTGTAGCATGAGGTCACAAGCCTCGTTGTAGTGCCAAACTACCCAGCATGAAGCCTTGCACTTCCGTGTGGTGTTACGCCGCAATGGCATGGCTCGCGAAGCCGAGGCTTTACCCAACCTGGTACCTCTTCGTTGTGTCATGCCACTATAACATGAGGACATCGTCCTCTTTGTAGTGCTGTCTACCTCTATTTATTACGATTATCATACAACATTAGGCTACCTATCTATTTGTGGTGCTACTCCGCTATGACTTGTCTCACAAAGCCGAGGCATTACCCCTAACCGAAAACCTCATGGTGGAGTCACCCCACTATAGCATGGAGTTACACTCCTTGTAGTGCTGCGCTACCGTGCTTTCTGTAAAGCACTCCAGGCATTCACTCTGCCTGAGAACTCATTAAGACATTTAAGCCAACCTTCCCACAGGATCCGTTTTCTGCAGAAAACAATAGTAGACAACAGTGGTTGTAGGTCCATAACCTCTCCATGCCACAGAGGACAAGTACCTACCGTCCTGATATTCTTCTGGTTAATAGTCCTCACTTGAACCAAAAGCTATATGCCTAGTAGATTTTTTTTTGAACTAATAGCATAAAACTTTATGGTAGGAATGTAATAACACAATATCAGAATGTATTCAAGCCCATTTTACAAGCTGTGTCATCGACCAGCTGGCGCTTGAGATCCTTGCTGAACGGATCCGTCAGGTTCTCCTGACTTCGAACATCAATCACTGCAATAACACCCCTCTTGATGAGATCGTGTACTGTCCTGTGCTTCAATCGCACAGTCCTCTTCTTCCCGTTGAAGAGGTCATTTGGTGCCACCGCCGCAGTCGCCTGGTTGTCGCAGTATATCGGTATCCCCGGTATTTACGCCCCAACCACTGGAAGATCATACATGAGCTCCCTAAACCATTCTGCTTCCTCCGCTGCGGTATCAAGTACAAAGAACTCAGATTCCATGGATGACCGCGAGAGCATAGTCTACTTCTTCGATTTCCATGATATAGCAGCTCCACCCATTGTGAAAATGTATCCACCTGTAGACCTCTCGCTCTCCACTTCTGAGCACCAGCTGGCATCACTGAAGCCTTCCACTACCGGCAGATCTCCGCTGTAGTACAGTGCATATGTTTGAGTCTTCTTGAGATATCTCATAACCCGTTTCACAGCTTTTCCAGTGCTCAATGCCTGGGTTGCTCGTGAAACGACTCAGCATTTTCACGACAAAAACTATGTCAGGCCTTGTGGCAGTAGTAGCATACATCAAACTCCCGATTACGCTTGCACACTCCAGCAGCCTGACGCTTTCCCCTGAATTAGGCTTCAGCTTTATATCACACCTGCATGACGTATCGATCCCTGGAAGATCCTGATACCGTAACGAGTGATCATCTTCTCAACATAATGAGACTGTAACAGCGCTAGTCTAGTGTCTATCCGGATGATCTTGAGTCCCAAGATAACATCAGCATCCCCTAAGTCCTTCATACTAATCTTCGTCGAGAGGAACTTCTTTGTCTCCGTGACACAGCTTATATCTGTCCCTAGGATTAGCATGTCATCCACGTATAGACAAACGATGACTCCTCTTCCATCAGCAAACTTCGTATAGACACACTTATCTGTTTCACTAACCCTATAGCCATTTGACCTTATGACTTTGTCAAACTTCTCATGCCACATTTTGGGAGCTTGCTTTAAACCGTACAGAGATTTTACCAACTTGCAGACTTTGTCTTCAAGACCTTTGACGACAAACCCTTATGGTTGTTGCATGTAGATCTCTTCGGTCAGCTTGCCATTCAGGAATACCGTTTTCACATCCATCTGATGTATCACCATCTTATATATCACTGCGAGAGCAATCAACATTCTGATAGTGGTCATATGGGCTACTGGAGCATACGTGTCAAAGTAGTCGATCCCCTGCTTCTGAGAAAACTCCTTTGCCACTAGCCTGGCCTTGAACTTGTCAATGGTTCCATCAGCTTTCATCTTCTTCTTGAAGATCCACTTGCATCCGATAGATTTTGCTCCTTCAGGTAGATCAACCAACACCCAAGTGTTATTGGAGGTGATTGATTCAATTTTATTGTCTATTGTCTCCTTCCAGAAAATAGCATCTCTGGTCTTCATCGTCTCATCATAGGTAAGCGGATCTGCTTCCATATGATAGGTGATGAAGTCATCTCCGAAGTTCTTCGATTCTTTAGCCCCCTCGCCCGCTTCGACGAAGGCTTAGCGAGTTCTGGTTCAATCGTTGTCTCCTCAGCAATAACTTCATCTTGGACAACTAACTCATTGAAAATCTCAGTCTCCTTTGTACCTTCATCATTCTCCAGAATGTCTGTTAGAACAATGTTATTGTGCCTTGCAAACTTGTCTTCAAAATATTCATGTCACGACCCGCACCCACTGTAAGGGTACGAGAGCGTAACAACGCCCAGCCTACGCCGCAGTGTCGGCGGTAGAACGCTGTTCTAGGTCATGGTCTATAACTAACATAATATGAATACTCTCCATAAGGAGGCCAACACAGAGGTACAACTCAATCACAATCTAGAGATAGAATATGGCACGATAAAATAGATAAGAGAATCCTCAACTGAGATACAACAGGAAAGAAATACAAGTCTTATCATCTCTACAATATACAACTCTGAAACAAAGACAACAGCTAAACATGAAAAAAAATTGTCTAAGCTATCTACACTATACAAGGTATCATCCTGAGCAGCTGCCTGAACCTCCCCAGGGGTCCAGGTCGTGAGTGTCATCTAGGCAAGCTCCAAGTAAGGGTGCAGGGCTCCTCATCATCCTCTGTAAAATTTTCAACAGGTCCAGTCAGGACGGGAGCGAGCACAGTACGTCTCAACAATTCATAGCAGGTTAGAAAATATAATCATGCAGTAAAGTAAGATACAGGTGCTGAAGAATACAGTATGTAAACAGAGAGAGAGAGAGAGAGAGCTGTAATAGAAAATATCTACTATAAGTAAGGAACTAACAGTGGCTAGTGAGTCAGAGTACAGGATAGCACATATGAACGGAACAGATTTGTACATGATCTACACTAAAGATTTGTACATGATCTACACTACAAAGTTGTACATGATCTACACTACAAAGTTGTACATGATCTACACTACAAAGTTGTACATGATCTACACTACAAAGTTGTACATGTATGGTGAAAGCACAGGAGTACAAGATCCGTATAGTACTAATCCATGATAATGTCGTGACAGCACAAGTAAAGTAATTTAATGCAGAAAATAATTCTAAGCAGGATATGAAATGATCAGAGAATGTACTCGCCTCGTATCTGAATGTCTGAAGTAAATGTACAGTCCGAGATGAGATACCTGACTCCTAGTTAGAGCAACACAAGTCAAGATGTATACAAGGGATGATAAATATAATCTACGATGCATCTGCATGCTGTCTAGGTCACACTAGACTAAAGTCAACACTCGGTCAACTCTAGTCAACTAGACTAGTCAAACTAGGTCAACTTGGTCAAGTCCTACAAGTCTAATAAGTCTCACTAGGCTAACCAAGCCTAGTCTAGCAATCACACACCAATCACAAGACTATACAAGCCAAACACAAGCCACACATCAAGGCACATTCATACATGTTATTCATCAACATTATATATATGTATATAAAAAGAGAGGAGGGAACTAACATGTAAGCTATGTGTGTGTGTGAACATGGATGTGTACATGAAAAGAGAAAACATCACTAGTTATGAGTTTACACTACACATGGCACAAAACTAACTCATCTTCATTACACATGTATTTATACTTAATATGCATGGCTACAAGTATACATCCCTATACATATACACATAGAGAGTTAGAATTCAGCATCGCGAGATTCGATGATATGATTTGACTCAATATCAAGAAATCTTCGAACATCACTCTTCTCGGCATACCCCAAGAAGATCGTCTTCGTAGTCCTTGTTCCCAGCTTCTGAATCTTCAGATCTGGAAGCTTCACATAAGCCAGACACCCCCACACTCGAATGACATTCAAGTTAGGTCTGACTTTGAACCAGAGTTCATGAGGAGTTACGTCTGAAGTTGCATACGGCACTCTATTTAGAATAAAAGTGGTCGTCAATGCAGCTTCTCCCCAGTAGCATTTAGGAAGACCCGCAGTTAGCAGCATTAAGTTCATCATTTCTATCAATGTTCTGTTCTTCCTCTCCGCTACTCCGTTAGATTGGGGAGAATACGGAGCAGTAGTCTCGTTTATGATTCCATGTTCTTTGCATAACGATGTGAATTCATGAGACTGATACTCTCCGCCTCGATCAATTCTTAGCCTCTTGAGTTGTTGTCTAATATACCGTTCAGCCTCGGCCCTAAACTCCTTGAACTTCTCGAACGCTTCATCTTTAGACTTGAGCAAGTAGACGAACGCGTACTTTAAGAAGTCATCGATGAAGGTTATGAAATACTTCATCCCGCTTTTGTAGAGAATTGCTTGAAGTCACAGATATCGGAGTGCACCAACTCCAGAAGATTTGTGCTTCGATTGACCCGATGAAAGGGTTTCCTTATGATCTTTGTCTGAGCACATACTTCACACTTCTCTATCTTACCCCCATATTTGGAGATAAGTCCTAGACTGGACATTTTATTAATTCTTTTACAGTGAATATGTCCTAGTCTATTATGCCACAACTCAAGAGAATAATCAGAACGAGCGATTGTATTGATTATATTTGACTGGTTTACAAGCAGAATTTTGAAGCGTTAGAGTGTTCCCGGATGTGAGTTTCAGCTCCACAGTTCCGACTCCCATAACTTTAGCTTGGGCTTGGTTCGCCATGATAACTTTCTCAGAAGTTGGCTGGTATGTGACGAACCATTCCTTTCCAGAGCAGACATGGCAGGTCGCACTAGTGTCTATCCACCAGTCAGAGTCTGCACCCACGGCTGTGACCTGAGCAATCATAGCAACAATGTTAGAAACCATGGAAACCTTGCTAGGCTCACCTTGCTCAGCTTGTTTGGGCTTGGATTTTCATTCACTCTTGTAGTGACCCTTTTTGCCACAGTTGAAGAAAGTTACGTGGGACTTGGACTTCTGTTGCTTGAACGAAGGACCCTTCATTTTCAGATTAGTGGAGTCATTTTTCTTGTGATGAGAAGCCACGTGCTTCCCCTTGAACTCCCTTGTCTGCACCAAGTTGGCCTTAGCCAGTTGTTTGGACAGAGAGTCCATCTTCTGTTGAGATCGTATTTCGTCCTCAACGTGGATCTCATGTAGAAGATCTTCCAAGCTACTGTCCAGCTTCTTCCGATGCATTCTAGCATAGAAGTTGCTCCAACTAGCAGAAAGTTTCGAAACTATCCCTCCAACGACAAACTTGTCAACGAGGGGCATCTTTTCGTCATCTAACTTCTAGCGCAACTTCAAGAATTTCTTCACTTGAGGTAGCATTATCATATCGTCTTCGAAGAGCCACTTGTAGTACTTCTCGACGATAAAGATTATGGACCTGTTCTCATCATCTTCATATAGCTTACCCAAAGAATTCTAGATCTTTTTGGCCTTCACCTTCTTGGAATATGACTCTGCCAGATAGTCTTCCATAGAATTGAGAATCAGCAGTTTACAGATGCTGTTTACTCTCTTCCATTTGCTCTGCTTGACGAGAGCAGCATCAATAACATCGGTAGTTCCTCCTTCTGGAATCGTCGATTCATCCTCAATCAACACATGGTCTACGTCCACAAGTTGAAGATTAAGGGTGACCTTCCTCTTCCAGATTTGAAAATGTTCTCCGTCGAATTTTTCCAACTTGTTAAAGCTGGTATTGATGAGAGAAGAACGAGAGTTTTCTATCTACAAGGATCTTGCTTTGAGATTGTTAGTCTCGGGGCTTGATCATGTCACGCCCCGCTCCCGTAGGAGCGATCGTCCTCGCTAAGGCGTGATGCCGCACGAGCCTAGATTGCACTCGTACAAGGCGGGTTTCATAACGGCCGATTACAGCGACGGCGATGGGGTCGTCACACAAAAGTTCCAAGCAGAGACATTGAATACGCAGCGAAAATTAGAACAAAACACAAGTCATTCAAAAGAAGCTCTTTATTAATATCGAAATAACGGTTACCTTGGAGGCACAAGGCCGAGATTACAATCACTCAAATTCACTCATCTCACATTACAAATCACTCTGCTCTCTCTCATCTCTCAATACTTGTCTCGAGCCAGCAGATGCTTCGGATAGACGATGTCCATACATTATGTCCCGTATAAGTCTTCGATTCCATGTGGCCGCACGTTTCGAATCGCCAAGGGACTCCGTGCCTCGACGCATCCAAGCGAGCTTCGCACCACGAGCTACTACCTGTGCCTGCACATGGAAACTGTGTGGTTGTCAGTACTCAACTGTACTGGTGGAGTGAGCTCCTCGCCCACCCATACAAAACCGATACGTTTATTTTTTACTTTATGCGATACAAGTCCCTTTACGATTGTCTTTCTAGTCTTGCCTTAGGATCGATTTTTGGACCGACGTCTTGGTCTATTTTGTGTCTCTAGACCGTCACCGTGCCTTGCACTAATAATGTACTCATACTTTATCGCTAGACCTTCTCGTTACAATAACGTCAACTGATCATCTCGTGCTTGCCTTTCGTGCCATACTCAGGGACGTAACGACTCGGTCGTACAATGAACTCGATTTTGTGCTATCGTATCACCGAGGCAGTGCCTCCTCACTTAGTCTTGCCTATACTCATGTTGTGACAACGCGGTCATGCCTCACATCTCGAGGTCGTGCCCAAAAACTCAACATAACTTAACCAAACTTGCCCTACGGCCCTTCTCGACTTAACTCACAACGACTAACCCGACTTATGGAACCGATGTTGGGAACTCAAGCACGACACCATATCTCGTGTCGAAGTACGTGTCTTTACGTATAGCTGAATCGTAGGCTTTATAATACCTTGGGTGCAACCGAGCACACATTTCACCATTCAACGCATACCGTGCTTACACTTTCTTTGTTACGACCGACACCATGCATGCGGATTCGCCGCTAAGCACGCCAATTATCTATATGAAAGGCCACTAGCATGACAAGCCATCGCGGATATAGCTCGGGTAGGCGGCGGGTCCATCAGCGCAGGTAGCGAGCCCCGTTGAAAGCCCCCGACTACCCACGCAATAAAAGCATGCACTGCTATAACGTCTACCCCCTAGGATGACCGGGCCCGGTGCCCCGGCGTATAACCAGTCTAGGCAGAAATCCTTGTCGACAAGGTGTCCAATGACCACGCACCTACGAGACATTTAGACTCACGTAAATACATGGCCTAATTTGTTGGTACGACTGGAACAATACTTAGCAACTCGTGCTCTGAACCACCCTCTGTATTACGTGCATCAGGACCGCGAGACTCCCAACCGAGGGACCGCCTCGAACATCTTAATGTGGATAGGAACGCGAGACTCCCAACCGAGGGACCGCCTCGAACTTCTTAACGTGGATAGGAACGCGAGACTCCGAACCGAGGGACCGCCTCGAACATCTTAACGTGGATAGGAACGCGAGACTCCCAACCGAGGGACCGTCTCGAACTTCTTTGAACTCGAGGGAACGACTACTACATAGCCTTCCAACTTAACTTGAACAAAACGTGTTCCTTAAGTGCCATTGACCGTGGCTAACTTTACATCGTGCCAACCATGGCTCGTGCCTTTAATTGACTTACGTCCTATGCGACGCTATCACCCAAGTCATATGCTACATGACGGCCCTTGAGATCGTGGGACTATTTGACTTGACAACCGCAGAAGAACGGGACGGCACTTGGAATAACTTAGGTCGATCGGTAGAACTTTGCCTAACTTACTCAAGCCTACAACTTAACCCGAGGGACGATCCAAGGTTATGCTAAACCTTGTACAGTGGAAACATGCATGCTTTATCGAGCATTTACGCGGGCGACACCTTTGACTTAGGCTAACTCCACGTTTGTGTCGAATACCAACTTTTCCTTCTTCCAAGCCGCGGGACGAAGGATCGAGTGTCATTTTCAAATCACACCGTACACCAACTCTAATCCGACCGTGGGACATTTTTTATGTTTTAAACTCGATTCGATCCGTAGGGATAATTCCCTTTAGCTATGTGGATTCGTCTCTTTTATTATTAAGCCTACTTGTGCAAGTTGAAAATACACGAATTATTAAGTGAAGGCTGAGATGAGGCAAGTTCACTAAAACTAGCCCACCTGAGCGATGTCTTCGAGTCGTCGTTGTAAGGCCAAGTCCGAACGCCGTCGGCATTTCGATTCCTCCGATTGACTTCGCGGGACGGGGCGCTACAACATACACCACTCAGAACAAGTCTCATCCTCGAGACTTTCATGAAGGCAAACCATCCTACCATTTCTATGGCCAAAACTTAATCGTACACACTCCGCCTACGCGTTTCTTCGATTCCGAGCCACGCTCGTGCTTATCACTAACTTAGTCGTAAGGCACACCAACCGATCAACTAACATTCGAACTCGCCTCAATTCAATGATCACCTTACCATCAATATTTCTTCGAAACTCACGATCTCAAAATCCTCGATACTTTCCCGTTCTTCAAGTCTTACTTGATTCAACGTATCACTTAGTTGGATCGTGCACATATTCTAGGCGTCCCCAAAATACATGCATTTCAGCCAAGCCTTGTGATAGAGAATCCGCCATCACCACTCGAGTCGGATCGTACACATATTCGGGCATCCCTGATATACGTGCATGTCAACCGAGCCTCATGAGTGGTGCCTCCACTATTTCCTATCGTTTCGCACTCGGACGTCTTTCGAACCGCTATGCTATGTCTCTCGTCAGCACTGGAATCATAGTTCCCAAACAACGATATCAACACTGACCCCATCCTAAGGTCAAACCAAATCGATGGTACGGGGTTTTCTACCCAAGCTTGCATCACTCCGATTTCTAAACATTGAGCATCGATTTCCTACACATATCCAATATTCGACGCACGGGGTACGAGTCGTTCGGTAAAGCCATCCTACGATAACTCACGTTTCAACCAATTTTACGTCATATCAATATCGTTCGTTCATCAAGCCGTTTCGCATAGTTTATCTCTTCGAACACGTTCAACATTAGTTCGCCTATCATTCATTCTCAAATCAAGCACGCTATGACACAATTTATCTCTAAACCATAATTCATATTTTACGTTTCCGAAATCATCTATTCCAATTCACGTAATCGATCACAAGGTCGTCTGACTTAACAATATGTTGCGCCCCAATCTCACGCGAGACAAATTATCTACGGTGGGCACGAATCACCATGCACGCTTCTGCGAGATAATCATTCTCATCGGGACGTAACTCTTGTTTTGTGTCTAGACTAATTCATTCTCGATGCGCGGATTGAACCTACTCAATCCTCAAGTTTTATTCAGTCATCAATCACCAGTCCTATAAATCCCCGAATTCACCTTCACATCAAGCCAACAGTCGAGACAATCAAATTTGCCGCATCCCGATTTTTCGAGTTCGATCATTCCCGCGACATGAATCACCATGTCAGCACTCACGCGGAACGATCACCCCAAATCCGACGCAACGCATGTGCGAGGCTAGAGTTGCGCTCGCACAAGACAAGACCGTCGACGTTGTGGTTATCAACGCAACCATCAAAACATGATCACTTTTATCCAACATTCATCTTAATCAAAATCCTAAGTATTACATCCAACCGAATAATAGCACTTGCACGATCGTCATTCACCGAGTCAGAGTACCTCCGAGTTATTGCATATCATCTTTGATATGCCTCAATACCATCGACGATATACGTAACCTGACGATCTTCGTTTGCAACGAATTATGAGTCGTACGAATGATGCTATCGTCCGACTGGATAATCTCCTCGATATTCAATTTTAAGTTCGATTATTATCCCTCGAATTGTTGACAACATCAATTTCGACAAACCCAAATTCACGTATCGTTCATCCGTCTATCTTAAGTCATCGACCAACGTATTTTCTCAATTCGCATCATTCCTTGCTAACTCAAACCAACGAGCACATCGATTTCAATCCTCAGAGTCGTTTACGTAACTTCAAAGTCAAACCTTTCGTGCACGCTATCTTTCCGTCGTGCTAACTTTTCGTATATGATCCGTATCAATTTCTTCGATTCGATTCCACCTACTCAATCGTTTTCGCGTTTCATACTCGAGCAATCCTCAATCTTTTACTCGAATGATTTCCAAGACGGACCATATACCACTCGGGATTCGAGTCATCCAATCTAGTCCAAATCACGATCGCGTTATTCGCTAAGACATGTTTCGGATTCGTTCGACGAATCCCTAGCGTAATCGTTCACGTCGCATCGACGCACTAAGTCATTCGTACTATTCCTCAAATCAAAAACAATCTTCCATGTACGCCTAAGCGTTAACTCGATAGCGTTCATATCGGTAGATGCTCCAAGTGTATCTCCGTTCTCGACCGAGCGGTACTCAATATCGCTCGTAATTCGCTTGCACCATAAAGTCTAGGTGTACGACACGCGGCACAACTTAGCCAGAAGGCCGTGTGCATAACCATCCCGCTCGAACTATACTTTGGTCTCGTGTGCTCGTTCGCTATTATTAGCATAAGGTAGTTCAAGCACGCAATGCATTTGCTAACTTTTAGCACATGTCTTCTATCAACTCAAGGTCGGCACCGTTCGGCCCAAAGGCCTACCAACATATCCGGCAATGGCCTACCGATGCGTTCGATGGAACGCTTGTACGAGCTTTTAAAAATATTAGACTTATTGTATGGACATTCGGTGGGACAATTGAGAGAGAGCGCACCAACGATATCAACTTTCGAAAGCAACATTCAGAGTTCGCGAAAACATCAGAGTTAAAGAATTCAATCGATAGTCCAAGGACGTAAAGCCGTGCTCTGATACCATTATGTCACGCCCCGCTCCTGTAGGAGCGATCGTCCTCGCTAAGGCGTGATGCCGTACGAGCCTAGATTACGCTCGTGCAAGGCGGGTTCCATAACGGCCGATTACAGCGGCGGCGACGGGGTCGTCGCACATAAGTCCCAAGCAGAGATATTGAACACGCAGCAAAAATTAGAACAAAACATAAGTCATTCAAAAGAAGCTCTTTATTGATATCGAAACAACGGTTACATTAGGGGCGCAAGGCCGAGATTACAATTACTCAAATTCACCCGTCTCACATTACAAATCACTCTGCTCTCTCTCATCTCTCAATACTTGTCTCGAGCCAACGGATACTTCGGATAGACGATGTCCATACATTATGTCCCGTATAAGTCTTCGATTCCATGCGGCTGCACGCTTCGAATCGCCAAGGGACTCCGTGCCTCGACGCATCCAAGCGAGCTCCGCGCCACGAGCTTCTACCTGTGCCTGGATATGGAAACTGTGTGGTTGTCAGTACTCAACTATACTGGTGGAGTGAGCTCCTCGCCCACCCATACAAAACCGACACGTTTATTTTTTACTTTGTGCGATACAAGTCCCTTTACGATTTTCTTTCTAGTCTTGCCTTAGGATCGATTTTTGGACCGATGCCTTGGTCTATTTTGTGTCTCTAGACCGTCACCGTGCCTTGCACTAATAATGTAATCATACTTTATCGCTAGACCTTCTCGTTACAATAACGTCAACTTATCCTCTCGTGCTTGCCTTTCGTGCCATACTCAGGGACGTAACGACTCGGTCGTGCAATGAACTCGATTTTGTGCTATCGTATCACCGAGGCAGTGCCTCCTCGCTTAGTCTTGCCTATACTCGTGTTGTGACAAAGCGATCATGCCTCACATCTCGAGGTCGTGCCCAGAAACTCAACATAACTTAACCAAACTTGCCCTACGGCCCTTCTAGACTTAACTCGCAACGACTAACCCGACTTATGGAACCGATGTTGGAAACTCAAGCACGACACCATATCTCGTGTCGAAGTACATGTCTTTACGTATAGCCGAATCGTAGGCTTTATAATACCTTGGGTGCAACCGAGCACACATTTAACCATTCAACGCATACCGTGCTTACACTTTCTTTGTTACGACCGATACCGTGCATGCGGATTCGCCGCTAAGCACGCCAATTATCTATATGAAAGGCCACTGGCATGACAAGCCATCGCGGACATAGCTCGGGTAGGCGGCGGGTCCTTCAGCGCAGGTAGCGAGCCCCGTTGAAAGCCCCCGACTACCCACGCAATAAAAGCATGCGCTGCTATAACGTCTACCCCCTAGGATGACTGGGCCCGGTGCCCCGGCGTATAACCAGTCTAGGCAGAAATCCTTGTCGACAAGGTATCCAATGACCATGCACCTACGAGACATCTAGACTCACGTAAATGCATGGCCTAATTTTTTGGTACGACTAGAACAATACTTAGCAACTCATGCTCTGAACCACCCTCTGCATTACGTGCATCGGGACCGCGAGACTCCCAACCGAGGGACCGCCTCGAACATCTTAACGTAGATAGGAACGCAAGACTCCCAACCGAGGGACCGCCTTGAACTTCTTAACGTGGATAGGAACGCGAGACTCCCAACCGAGGGACCGCCTCGAACATCTTAACGTGGATAGGAACGGGAGACTCCCAACCGAGGGACCGCCTCGAACTTCTTTGAACTCGAGGGAACGACTATTACATAGCCTTCTAACTTAACTTGAACAAAACGTGTTCCTTAAGTGCCATAGACCGTGGCTAACTTTACATCGTGTCAACCATGGCTCGTGCCTTTAACTGACTTACGTCCTACGCAACGCTATCACCCAAGTCATATGCTACATGACGGCCCTTGAGATCGTGGGACTATTTGACTTGACAACCGCAGAAGAACGGGACGGCACTTGGAATAACTTAGGTCGATCGGTAGAACTTTGCCTAACTTACTCAAGCCTACAACTTAACCCGAGGGACGAGCCAAGGTTATGCTAAGCCTTGTGCAGTGGAAACGTGCATGTTTTATCGAGCATTTACGCGGGCGACGCCTATGACTTAGGCTAACTCCACGTTTGTGTCGAATACCAACTTTTCCTTCTCCCAAGCCGCGGGACGAAGGATCGAGTGTCATTTTCAAAGCACACCGTGCACCAACTCTAATCCGACCGTGGGACGTTTTCTATGTTCTAAACTCGATTCGATCCGTCGGGATAATTCCCTTTAGCTATGTGGATTCGTCTCTTTTATTATTAAGCCTACTTGTGCAAGTTGAAAACACACGAATTATTAAGTGAAGGCTGAGATGAGGCAAGTTCACCGAAACTACCCCGCCTGAGCGATGTCTTCGAGTCGCCGTTGTAAGGCCAAGTCCGAACGCCGTCGGCATTTCGATTCCTCCAATTGACTTCGCAGGACGGGGCGCTACAGATCAAAGATGGTAGACTCGAGGTCGAGATCAGAGGTTCAACAAATATTCACCTTCTAATATTTTTTGAGATCCAAGAGGAACACTATAATATGAATCTGATTAAAAAGCAACAATAATCAGAAAATAAATCTCACGTTCTTCCTCGCAATCGTAGTTGCTGACGGACAGAACTGAGTTCAGAAAATAAATCTCACGTTCTTCCTCGCAATTGTAGTTGCTGACGGACAGAACTGAGTTACACTCAGATGAATGAGAAGAAAGAAGAAGGAAGAAGAGGAAAGGTTCTTGCTGGGGTGATTAAGATCACCGTTGCTCAAAGCAAGATTCGCCCCACCACGATCTGCTTCCAGGAACCAGCAAGTTCATGAAGAACTTCTGGAACACTCGTAAGTCAATAATTGAGAATTGAACGGACTTCCTGGACTTTACGGACTCCCTTAACTCTCTTCTTGATGCATCTTTCGAAGGAGGCCAAGGGGCTCTATTTATAGATTGGAGTGAGATTTCACCTCTTCTCCTATCTGATGTGGGACTAAAATACCAATACTCAAAAATAGAGTTTGATATTTTAGATCATCCCACAATCAGCATGGAAGCGTGACAGTCCACGCCTACCCCCTGAACACTCCCGTGCATGCACGAAACATCCTGGAGTCCGTGTCCGAGTCCGAGTCCGCACAACAAAAATCAACTTACATATTTGTTGGAATGAATCCTTTTTCCTTCTAGGAAAATACTCCCACATGACACACACTTGTGCCCCACCACACCTCATATGCACACCTCAACACAAGCAATGCATTATATTGAGATACTCACCATTTGGTGTAGTCGATGTGGGACTATCTTTTCTAGTCCTAAGGCAAAAACACCATCATCATTTTGGGGCTGATAATGAAATATTGTGCTTGCATATTGAACTCAATATTGTATCTGTTTGTTCTTTGGGTGCCAGTTTGCTACTGAGGCAGCTACAACGATTCTTCGGATTGATTAAGGCATGGTGTTAGTACCTAACTGGCTTTTGCAATTTTGAGCTTCTAGGCATTTGAAGTGCATGGTCCATCTACGAGTATAAAGAGTGACAGGATGAAACGGGTGCAACATCAGAAATTAACGGGTGCAACATCAGAAATTACTTCCTTTATGTTGTCCCTTAGCTTATTTGTAACAAGGACAGTGCTAACTTAGAGGAGACTGCTTATTAGTGTATCTTACCTTTTCCTTTTTTAAGGTTATACATTTTTATTGTCATGTTCATTTGTTTGAAAACTTTGGAATTTATCTTGTCGTTAATTTAAATTGGAGCTATGATTGGAAATTTAGAATGTGTTTGTCCAACAGTTGGTTTTATCTCGTCGTTGTCTTTATTGTGCGGTCATGACCTTGCTTTCTCTACTATGGCATGCTATGCTGATGTTATGCGAGCCCACCAAAGGCTCGAAATCTCAGCTGCTCTTTTGGTCCTTTGCTGTGTTGCTTGTTCTACTGAAACTAACAATTTGATGCTCTGGATCTCTATAAAATTTTGCTTTGTGTGCCATCTCTGCTATTACTTGGATGCTAGTTCATGAACGGACCTACTTTGCAATATTTCTGAACATTGATATTATGTTTGTGTCTCCGTAATTTATAATCTGTATACATGTAATTTATATTTTAAAATTTAGATTGAACATGTATACAAAAAAAGAATTATGGAATCCATTGATAAAAACAAAATCTAAATGTTCAGAAATAACAAATAACATAATTAGAGACGGTGATACAAAGTCCAATACATAATATCTGTTAGTCCCGGGGCACAATTTTCGATAAAAAACTGAGAAAATGAAACGATTATAAAAAAACGTTTCTAGCAACACTCCAAAGAAGGTGCTTGACAGAGATCCTTGGAGAATTCTGGATTACGAAAATCTAAAAACATTTCGTAATCGCAGCAAACGATTATAGTACTTCTAAAAAGAAAGTACAAATCGAGTTGCTAGCAACAATAGCGAAGTGGATGACAGGCGATAAATGGAAGAACAACCGGCTGGGGTGAATTATTACCGTTCCTCAAAGCTTGATTCGCCCCACACGAACGGCTTCCAGGAACCAGCAAGTTCGACGGAGAACTTTGGAACACTCCGCTCTTCTGACTCCTCGATTGGCGCACGGACTCCTGCGCTAAGTGGCGCTGGTGCACTGCTTCTCTCCAACTCTGTGGAATTCGTAAGAAATTGTGTTAAGAAAAACTTCTGTCCTTCTGTATACTGAGAGAGAGAGAGAGCTGAGAAGCTTTTATAGCCCAACTCTATAACCACCCAGTTAGCAACATATTCGGGATGTGGGAAGAAATCGTCCCGAATATGTTGTAACTGCTCAATCGTGTACAGACACGATCTGAGTTGAATGGCGCACAGCGCGTTCAAGCTGCGCCACCTGCGTCATTCGCACACAGAGCTACCAGCGCAACCTGCGCAACGCACGCAAAGCGCGTCCAGCGCAATGTGCGCGCTGCGCGCACCTGCGCCACACGCGTACCGTGCGCACCTCGCGACCAGCGCAATGCGCGCACTTGCGCCACACGTGCAACCTGCGCCACCTGTGCACCGCACGCACCCTGCGCCAACCACTACGCAAACTGCAGTGCCAACTACTGCACCATCTGGCTATGCCAATTGACGCGCCATCTGGCCGCGCAAATGGGTAGCGCGAACTGGCGTGCGAACGGTTGCGCAACGATCGCAACTTAAACGCACTATGCGCCTAGCGACGATGCTGTCGTGCTAAGTGCAAAGTGCATCAATAAAATGCAACATTACGCCTCATGAGCACATGAGCCCGAGTCCGAGTCGCTAAGCCCCTATAGTGATGGAACTGGGGATTCCCAGGACCCTTTCTTTGGTGTGCGTATTGATCGATAGAAAGTTAAACAGATCTAATACATGTTCTAACCCTTCATAGGCGGAAACTTGGGTTCACGAATTATACCTGCGGCGGAAAGGAGACAAGTAATTCCTGACAATCTCGAGCGGACAACCCCAAGATCTTCTGCACGTATTCCTTCCTCGAGTTGGACGTCGTGTGGGCGACGATCTCCCAACCTTTTCTTCTCTTTGGCAGCCCTCTCTTTCTCTCCTTACGTGAATCACAAATTTAGAGAAAGTTTCAGATTTTTGATCAGTAATCATGGCGGCCAGAAAATATAGGATATATATAGGCTACGGCAGGGACCATGAAGACAAATTAGGGTTAGGCCTCCCAACGGATCTGGATATCCCGTGTTCAGCCCGAACACACAATCCAGGCCTATTAACAATAGCTCGATCCACTAATGAGCTATTATTGCACTACCTCCCTAATCCCAAATTATGTTTGTGGGCTCCTTTTATTATATGCTCGTTTGGCTCCCCATGTTAAGATATCGTATGTCCGTCGATCAAATTAAGTTACTGACAACTATATTGATTCGACATCTTTTATCCTTAAGTAGTACCGCTCAACTTTATTTGTCGTATTGGATATAATCCACCTGCAGGATTTATATGACAATCCTTATGAGCTCCTTAAGGGGACATCATCAACCCGATGTATCGGGACATGGATTCCATTTATAATCAACAGCTCATCATACATACAATGTTATTACCCAATTCATAGAGGTTGTTGATCCATAAGGAATCTCACTCTTTTATGAGTCAAAATAATGCACACTGCATATACATGTCCGTTAGTATATCCGGGTTAAGAGCACAAGCATCAATAATAACAGAGGTGTTTGTTCTCTTATGTAGTCAGTACAAAGAGAACAACCTCAAGTGGTCCTGTTCAATACACACAAAGTGTACTAGTATAAACCTATAGTCAAGATAGACTTATACCAGATTACACTACAACCTTTCCAATAGATTGTCCAAGTCCATCTAGGTTGTGAACTATTTATATACTCCATAGGGAACTGATAATATGATCTTCTGTGTGACACCACACACCATATTATCTACAATATAGAATATCAGACATTTGCATTAACAGTTGCAACAAATACAATATGCAAACATTTGCCCATATGATTCTCATTCAAAATTTAAGGAAATAAGGTTACTAAAAAAATGATGCTTTTAGTATATAACCCTAACAATCTTCCACTTCTACTCAAAGCATTGCTTTTCACTATACTGTTACAAATCTCCCACTTATACTTAAAGCCATGCTGCTACACATCTGACTCCCATTCCCTCAACATGACTATCAAAAGCCTTAGCTGGTAAGCTCTTTGTAAAGGGTTCAGCTAGGTTGTCGGCTGATGCTATCTTGATCACAGTAACTTTTTCTTTCTTTACGAAATCTCGTATCAGGTGGTACTTGCGCTCAATGTGTTTGCCAGTCTTATGGGCTCGTGGTTCCTTCGAGTTTGCAACTGCACCACTATTATCACAATAAAGTGTAATAAACTTAGGCAAACTAGGTACCACATCCAAGTCCAACAGAAAGTTTCTGAGCCAAACCGCTTCTTTGGTTGCCTCAGAGGCTGCCACATACTCGGCTTCCATGGTGAAATCAGCAATACATTTTTGCTTGATACTCCTCCACACAATGGCTCCACCTTCCAAAGTAAACACATAACCTGAGGTAGATTTCCTGGAATCCCTATCTGACTGAAAATCTGAGTCTGTATACCCCAAGGGAACTAAATTATCTGCCTGGTAAACTAGCATATACTCCTTAGTCCTTTTCAGGTACTTCAAAATATGCTTTACGGCAGTCCAGTGCTCTTGTCCTGGGTTAGACTGATATCTGCTGACCATGCCTACGACAAAGCAGATGTCTGGTCTCGTACATAGCATTGCATGCATTAAGCTTCCTACTGCTGAAGCATAAGGAACTGCCTTCATGTTTTCTATCTCTTTAGGTGTCCTCGGACACTGCTCCTTTGATAGAGCAATTCCATGTCTAAAAGGTAAGAAACCTTTCTTAGAATTTTGCATACTAAAACGAGTTAGTACAGTATCGATATAGGAAGCTTGGGATAAGCCCAACATCCTTTTCTTATGATCTCGTAGAACTTTGATCCCAATGATATGACCTACTTCTCCTAAGTCATTCATATCAAACTGTTTGGATAACCATACCCTTACATCAGATAACACATTCACATTGTTTCCAATGAGCAAGATGTCATCCACATAAAGTACAAGGAACACCACCACGTTTCTATCACACTTTCTGTATACACATGATTCATCCTGACATTGATCAAATCCATAGGATTTTATCACCTGATCAAAACATATGTTCCAAGATCTGGAAGCTTGCTTAAGTCCATAAATGGACTTCTTGAGCTTACAAACAAGATGCTCCTGGCCCTTTTCAATGAACCCGTCTGGTTGCTTCATATAGATGTCTTCCTCAAGACTTCCATTAAGGAAAGTTGTCTTGACATCCATTTGCCAAATCTCATAATCGAGATGAGCTGCAATAGATAAAAGAATCCGGATAGACTTAAGCATGGCTACAGAAGAAAATGTTTCCTCATAATCGATACACTCTTTTTGAGTAAATTTTTTTGCTACAAGCCGAGCTTTAAAGGTTTCAACCTTACCGTCTGATCCTCTTTTTCTCTTATAGACTCGCTTGCATCCAATGGCTTTTACACCAACGGGTGGTTCTACAAGCTCCCAGACCTGATTAGAATCCATAGATTCTATTTCAGATATCATTGCTTTTTGCCAAGAATCTGCATCTTTATCTTGGAGTGCTTCATTGTAGGTACAGGGATCATAATCTTGTTCCTCAGGGATGAAGTCTGACGACTCTCCCAAGAACATATATCTATCAGGTTGTATCACAACCCTCCCACTACGACGAGGCACTATCGGTTGTGGTGTAACATTTGTGACACGTTGTGCAGTTATTTGTGGTTCATCCTCTTGTACTGTTGGTACTGAAGTACTTGGTGTCTCACGTCTCAGTTCTTCTAGAACAACTCTACTTGTGGGTTTATGGTTCATTACATAGTCTTCCTCTAAGAATCGGGCATTGGTGCTAACAATGACCTTCTGATCCTTAGGACTATAAAGTAAACCTTCTTTCGTTCCTCTTGGATAGCCTACAAACAAGCGTACTTCTATACGAGATTCCAACTTATCTGCTTTTCCATTCAGCACATGTGCTGGACTACCCCAAATGCGAACATGTTTCAGACTAGGCTTACGCCCAATCCACAGCTCTGTGGGAGTAAGAGGTAATGACTTAGAAGGAACCAAGTTCAAAATATAAGCTGCGGTCTCTATGGCATATCCCCAAAACGAATCTGGCAAATCCGAATAACTCATCATTGATCTAACCATCTCCATAAGAGTTCTATTCCTTCTTTCGGCTATACCATTCTGCTGGTGCGTTCCAGGTGCAGTCAATTGGGATGCAATCCCAGCCTCTGATAAATAATCCCTAAACTCTCCAAAAAGAGGTACTTGCCACCATGATCTGATCGTAATGACTTGATACATTTTCTATTACGTTTCTCCGTTTCAGCCTTGTACTCTTTGAATTTCTCAAAGCACTCAGACTTACGGCATATCAAATAAATGTATCCATACCTTAAATAATCATCAATAAATGTGACAAAATATTCAAAGCCACCTCTAGCTTGGATAGTCATGGGTCCACACAAATCAGAATGAACCAATTCCAACACATCTTTGGCCCTATACCCCTTTGCCGTAAAAGGCCTTTTAGTTATTTTACCTTCCAAGCAGGATTCACAGACTGGTAGTGTCTCCACTTCCAATGAACTCAAAGGTCCATCTTCAACCAGTTTTTGAATCATTCTTAGGTTAATATGCCCCAAGCGTAAGTGCCAAAGATATGTTTGGTTCATACAAAAAGGTTCTTTTCTCTTATTTAAGTTAGATGACATATTATTCATTTCCATAAGTTGTATTGTTGGCGAAATAGGATTAATGACATACAAATTATCAACCAATGCACCAGAACAGATAAAATGTTTATTTTTTCTAATAACAATATTGTCATTAAAATAAACTGATTATCCATCCTTAACTAACATAGAAACAGAAACTAAATTCTTTCTAAGTGAAGGTGCATAAAGACAATCTCTCAATGTCAAAGACTTATTTCTACCAAAAGATAAAGTAACATCTCCTAATGCAACGACTGATACTTTTGTAGCATCACCCATGAACAAGCATATCTCTCCATCACTGAGCCGTCTGGTTTTTTGGAATCCCTGCAATGTATTACAGACATGATTTGTGGCTCCTGTATCTACACACCAGGTGCCGGTAGATAACACCGCTAAATATGTATCAACTACTAGTAAATGAGATATACCTTCTTTGTTCCCTTATTTGATAAGTGGACAATCAGTCTTCCAATGTCCTGACCCTTTGTACTTGAAATATTTGCCTTTCGACTTTTTCACCGCACCTTGAGGTCCCATGCCCTTCTTTGCTGAGTTTGCCTGTTTCTGAATGTTATTCTTCTTCTTACCGTCTTTTGGCTTAGAAGTAGAAGCCTTTTCAGAAACAAAAACATGACCACTCTTCCTAAAGAGAGATTCATCATCCTGTAGCTCTTTTGCAAGTTCTGCCAAACTATACAACCTTTTGTTCATGTTGCAATTAAGGCAAAAATTGTCAAAACTTTTAGGCAGAGTCCCGAGAATGATATCGACCTGGGTTTCCCCATCGATTTTAGCTCCAAGGATCTCCATCTCATTCAGATGACCCATCATCTTGAGAACATGATCCCTTACTGGTGTACCCTCAGTCATTTTTGTTTTCATCAAACATTTCATAGCAAACTGCCTAGCTGCTCTACTCTGATGTCCGAAGAGTTCCTTGAGGTTATACATCATGTCATAAGCTGTGGCAATGGCTTGATGCTGATGTTGCAGTATATTTGACATAGATGCCAGAATGTAACACCGTGCCATCTCATCTGCCTTTTTCTACTTCTTATATGTCTCTTTGACCTCTTCATCAGAGTTAGCATCAGGCTTAGGTAGGCATTCCTCAACAAATACATATTTGTACTCCTCAGCAGTCAGAACAATGTCCAAATTATGTTTCCAGTCAATATAATTAGGTCCAGTAAGTTTGTTTTCTTTAAGAATCACCATAAGTGGACTGAAAGAACCCATTTTTGAAATCCTGAGAATCACATAAATAAAATTATGTAGGACAAAAAAAACTTTTTGAATTAACTAAATATTGATTTCCTCAAAACAATAATAAGAAATTCACCAACACCTTGAACACCATGAATTTAGCATGCCACGATAGTGTGGACGTATATAAATTCAACTTTGTTCAAGTAGATTTTTCTTATTAATTTTACTATCATGTCAATATAACTTTATGACAAATAAAATTAATATGCTGGTCATGCTCTGGTCATACAAATAATAGCAGTGATTCCGATGGGAAGGATACCATTATTTGTATCTAAGTGTATACCATTACTTAATACTAAGTCTATTACCTTGTAATGAGTTCCTTCAGATGGAGAAGTGAGCACATACTAGGTAACTTTCTACAATTATCCCTAAGAAAGTTTTTACATCAATCCTATGCCTCCCGAAGGAGTTCACACATAATCTAGATTGAAAAATTAAAATAATAAGCATGATCAACCCTCGTGATTTTAATTACATCCACAGCAACAACAACATCCACGACATGTCCGTGGTTTCAACAACACAATCAAAAAAACATGCATTAGACCATAATAGTTGGATCTAAGATGCCAGCAAAACTGAGTTAGAACATATCTACATCTACCGACTATTACATAGCGCATGTTTTATTGGACAACATGGACGTATCAATCAATACGTAGATCCAAAGTGGCTCTGATACCAATTGATGGAACTGGAAATTCCCAGGACCCTTCCTTTGGTGTGCGTATTAATCGATAGAAAGTTAAACAGATCTAATACGTGTTCTAACCCTTCATAGGCGGAAACTAGGGTTCACGAATTATACCTACGGTGGAGAGCAGACAAGTAATTCCTGGCAATCACGAGCGGACGACCCAAGATCTTCGGTACGTATTCCTTTCTCGAGTTGGACGTCGTGTGGGCGACGATCTTCCAACCTTTTCTTCTCTTTGGCAGCCCTCTCTTTCTCTCCTTACGTGAATCACGAATTTATAGAAAGTTTCAGATTTTTGATCAGTAATCATGGCGGCCAGAGAATAGAGGATATATATAGGCTACGGCAGGAACCAAGAGAAAAAATTAGGGTTAGGCCTCCCAACGGATCTGAATATCCCGTGTTCAGCCCGAACACACAATCCAGGCCCATTAACAATAGCTCGGTCCACTAATGAGCTATTGTTACACTACCTCCCTAATTCCAAATTATGTTTGTGGGCTCCTTTTATTATATGCTCGTTTGGCTCCCCATGTTAAGATATCGTATGTCCTCGATCAAATTAAGTTACTAACAACTATATTGATTCGACATCTTTTATCCTTAAGTAGTACCGCTCAACTTTATTTGTCATGTTGGATATAATCCACCTGCAGGGTTTACATGACAATCCTTATGAGCTCCTTAAGGGGACACCATCAACCCGATGTATCGGGACATGGATTCCATTTATAATCAACAGCTCATCATACATACAATGTTATTACCCAATTCATAGAGGTTGTTGATCCATAATGAATCTCACACTTTTATGAGTCAAAATAATGCGCACTGCATATACATGTCCGTTATTATATCTGGGTTAAGAGCACAAGCATCCATAATAACAGAGGTGTTTGTTCTCTTATGCAGTCAGTACAAAGAGAACAACCTCAAGTGGTCCTGTTCAATATACACAAAGTGTACTAGTGTAAACCTATAGTCAAGATAGACTAATACCAGATTATACTACAACCTTTCCAATAGATTGTCCAAGTCCATCTAGGTTGTGAACTATTTATATACTCCATAGGGAACTGATAATATGATCTTCTATGTGACCACTACCAAAATACAGTAAATTAGCGACAGACAATTAGCGACGGAAACTTTCAGTCGGCGTTAGCGACGGCTTAGTGACAGCTCGCCGATGGCTTACCGACCACACGCGTTTACGTTTTTTATTTTAATTTTAGGGGGAGGAAAGGTCGTATATCCGTCGCCAGGGAGTCAAAGATATAGCGACGAAAAAATTTTCGTCGCTAGGCAGTCGATTATTTGGCGGGAATTGTGTAGAGAATTTGCGGGACATTTCTTCGACTATGTAGCGACGGATATTCAGTCGACAAGTAAAAAACAGGACGACTACTGGACGACGGTTTAAAAACAGTCGCCAGTCCATCGCTAAATATATGTACCAGACTTTAAATGAAACGACGGGGAGAACTTTTTGCATTTCCTCCAAATTCACTCTCTCTCCTCTCTCTCTCTCTTTTTCTCTCTCTCTCGCCGGTGTCGGCTTCGGTGATCGGCGTCGGTGTCGGCGTCGGCGTCGGCGTCCTCTCCTCTCTCTCTCCCGAAGGTAACCCCCTCTCTCTCTCTTTCTCTCTCTCTCTCTTTCTCTCTCACGGTGTCGTATTGGGGCAGCGGTGGCGGCGAGCTTGGGGTGGGGGCGTCGGAGGCTAGGCAGCGGGCTTGGGACGGGGGCGTCGGAGGCTGGGCGGCGCGCTTGGGACTAGGGCGTCCGGGGCTGGGCGGCTGGCTTGGGTCGGGGGCTGGGGAGTCCGGGGCTGGGGCGGCTGGCTTGGGTCTGGGGCTGGGCGACGGGCATGGGGCTGGGGCGTCGGGGGCTGGGCGGCTGGCTTGGATCGGGGTCTGGGCGGTGGGCTTGGGGCGGGGCGTAGGGGGCTGTACGGCCGGCTTGGGGCTGGGGCGTCGGGGGCTGGGCGGCTGGCTTGGGTCGGGGGCTGGGCGATGGGCTTGGGACGGGGGCGTCGGAGACTGGGAGGCGAGCTTGGAGCTGGGGCGTCGGGGACTGGGCGACTGGCTTGGGTCGGGGGCTGGGCGGTGGGCTTGGGGCGGGGGCGTCGGGGGCTGGGCGGCGGGCTTTGGCTGGGGCGTTGGGGGCTGGGCGGCTGGCTTGGGTCGGGGGCTGGACGGTGGGCTTGGGACGGGGGCATCGGGGGCTGGGCGACGGGCTTGGGGCTGGGGCGTCGGGGGCTGGGCTGCATGCTTGGGTCGGAGGCTGGACGGTAGGCTTGGGGCGGGGGCGTCGGGGTCTAGGCGGCGGGCTTGGGGCGGCGGCGTCGGGGGCTGGGCGGCTGGCCTGGGGCGGGGACGTCGGGGGTATTTACAACCGACGTACATCCAGAAGCACTCTTCATATATATATGCAACCGAACTACTGGGCGGCGGGCTTTGGTCGGGGGCGGCAGGGGGCTTTGCTTCTCAAATTCATCTGAGTTTATATATTGGCTAAATAATGTGTTATCCATATTGGGTGTTATCCATTAGTTTGGTGGTGTTTGGATTAGTAAATATTAATATGGAGTTTGGATTCATGGTGTATATGTTCACTGTCTCAAGGACATAGTCCCTGCAGTCATTCGACTGGCGAGGCAGAAACTATGTAGCCATAGATAAAGTTGACTGTCCTCCGACCCTCATCCCTCGGCAATGATGATACGACAACCTATCACTATATCTTATATAGTAGTAGATGATGTCTTAGTATTACATTATGTGAATTCATCTTGATTCTGTTATATCCTTCAGATACTAGATACGATAAGAACATATACTACACGATATGTATACAGAATATAGATGATTCACACTAATGTATGCTAGAATGAATTTTGGGTTGTGTTCTGAGCCATCCGTTCTCACACTTAAAACACATAGAAATTAGTAGTGTGAGAGCGCCGAAGAGAGTGAGAGCGCCGGAGGGGGGAGGAGAGAGAGAGAGAGAGAGTAAAATGGTACGACATGGTGAAGTAGTACTGTATTTTGGCAGCAGTTCCAGCTCCATTTGCATTAATCTACGGTACGACATGGTGATCAGGACATAGTCCCTGCAGCTATTCGACTGGCGAGGCAGAAACTATGTAGCCGTAGATAAAGTTGACTGTCCTCCAACCCTCATCCCTCGGCAATGATGATACGACAACCTATCACTATATCTTATATAGTAGTAGATGATGTCTTTGTATCACATTATGTGAGTTCATCTTGATTCGGTTATATTCTTCAGATACTAGATACGATAAGAACATATACTACACCATATGTACAGAACATAGATGATTCACACTAATATATGCTTGAATGAATCTTGGGTTGTGTTCTGAGCCATCCGTTCTCACACTTGGCAAAAAATCAAATTTTTTATACTTTATCGGCTTTCGAAAATATACTCAAATTACATGATGGTTCCTTTAGTTAGCTTGCTTATGTTACAATTATATTATTTGTGACTATCGATCTTACCAGATGGCACCCATGACCCGAGGAGCGGCACGTCGTTTGAAGAAAATAGTGAATGCTGAGATGGCTCCTCCTTGCAGTTGAGGAGGAAGTGGCACCGGTTGCTAGTGAGACCGGGAGTTCTATTCATCCAGCACCGGTAGCTAGTGAGACCGAGAGTTCTCTTCATGCAATCCTTGCAAGGGACGACATCTCTTCTCGCGCCAAAAATCTCGCTTTTTCGAGGTGGTTGCGTGAACGTATCACTGAGCGTTTGCGTGAGCAGCGTGGTTCTCATTAGCTATTAGTACTTATCTGTATTGGACTATTTGTATTGGGTTGTTTTTGTATTAGACTATTTGTATTGGACTACATATATGAATTAGAACTGTGTCAATCTCTGGATTGTATTGGACTACGACATGGTGATCAGGACATAGTTCCTGCAGCCATTCGACTGGCGAGGCAGAAACTATGTATCCGTAGATAAAGTTGACTATCCTCCGACCCTCATCCCTCGGCAATGATGATACGACAACCAATAAGAGAGAATACTCTGAGAGATCCATCTGAGTATGACGTATACTCTGAGAGATCACCTTTACAAGAATGATATCAGTAGTAGGATTGAGTGTTGGAGGGGATATTATCAGAGTATACGTCATACTCAGATGGGTCTCTCACCGTTACTATTTTTTCTGACATTAAGGTGGATGTGCTACGTCAACAGATTCTTGCTCCGAGCCAAAACTTTGCCCCGGAGCTCAAGTGGACATCCTTCGTGTAGAGCTCGAGTGAGAGGTTCCTGACAGCATGGTGGTCTCCTTTGTCAAAGTATCCGTGCTCACCCACATTGGTTGTGGGACGAGCACGAAAATTTTGACAAAGGAGACAACCATACTGTCAGGAACCTTTCACTCGATCTCTACACCAAGGATGTCCGCTTGAGCTCCGGGACAAAGTTTTTGCTCGGAGCAAGAATCTGTTGACGGACCACATCCACCATGCTGTCAGAAAAAATAGTAACGGTGAGAGACCCATCTGAGTAGAACGTATACTCTGATAATATCCCCTCCAGCACTCAATTCTACTACTGATATCATTTTTGTAAAGGTGATCTCTCATAGTATACGTCCTACTCAGATGGATCTCTCAGAGTATCCTCTCCGGTTGGGTTGTGTTCTGAGCCATCCGTCCCAGGGATTTGATTCTGTATTTTGGCTCCAGCTCCATTTGCATTAATCTACGGTACGACATGGTGATCAGGACATAGTCCCTGCAGCCATTCGAATGGCGAGGCAGAAACTATGTAGCCGTAGATAAAGTTGACTGTCCTCTGACCCTCATCCCTCGGCAATGATGATACGACAACCTATCACTATATCTTATATAGTAGTAGATGATGTCTTAGTATTACATTATGTGAGTTCATCTTGATTCTGTTACATTCTTCAGATACTAGATACGATAAGAACATATACTACACCATATGTACAGAACATAGATGATTCACACTAATGTATGCTAGAATGAATCTTGGGTTGTGTTCTGAGCCATCCGTTCTCACACTTGAAGATAAATCAAATTATAACGACGGATATTATGTTACTCTTCAGGATAATTGATATCTATTTTATATTAATTTGGTTTGGTCTATATGATTCTTGGATAATTGGTGTGCATTAAATTCGTATGTGCATATTTGGTCTATGTGATTGTTGGATAATTGGTGTGCATTATATATTGGTTTGGTTTATGCATATTTTTGTGAACAGGGAAAGTGCTGCAATTGTTTTTCAAAAAAATTCTCAGTTACCGATGGACTAGTGACCGGTTAGCGACGGATATTTCCAGCTCCATTTGCATTAGTCTACGGTACGACATGGTGATCAGGACATAGTCCCTGCAGCCATTCGACTGGCGAGACAGAAACTATGTAGCCGTAGATAAAGTTGACTGTCCTCCGACCCTCATCCCTCGGCAATGATGATACGACAACCTATCACTATATCTTATATAGTAGTAGATGATGTCTTAGTATTATATTAGTGAGTTCATCTTGATTCTGTTACGTTCTTCAGATACTAGATACGATAAGAACATATACTACACCATATGTACAGAACATAGATGATTCACACTAATGTATGCTAGAATGAATCTTGGGTTGTGTTCTGAGCCATCCGTTCTGATCAAGCATCTTCTTTCTCCTCTCCTCCACCATGGCTCTGAACCCATCTGCTCCTTCCTACTTCCCTTCTTTTATTTGACTCTCTCATCCACATATGATATCCAGCTCAAGTATAGAGTCGGGGGAGAAGAAGTGGGAGGAAGAGGAGGGAGAAGCAGCACAGCCGGCGGCATGACCCGGAGGAAGTACAGAGATTTTCTTCAACAGTCGTAGGAGAACTATAAGGATATATCTTTTCACAACATGTCATCTTGTCAAAGACCCTTCATGTGAATATCATGTTACCGCGGCGTCGGAAGACTAACATGTCATAAGCTTTTAAGCCGTTTGTTTTGACATAATCTTTCCAACTCTTTTCTCCTATGTAGTAATCTTGTATTATTACATAGCAGGAAAGAGTTTGGAGGATTATGTCAAAACATACGGCTTAAAAAATTATGACATGTTAGTCTTCTGACACCGCGGTAACATGGTTGTCACATTAAGGGTCTTTGACAAGGTGATATGTTGTAAAAAGATATATTCTTATAGTTCTCCTACGTCTGTTGAAGAAAACCTCTGTACTTCCTCCGGGTCATGCCGCCGGCTGTGCTGCTTCCCCCTCCTCTTTCTGCTCAATTTTTCTCCCCCGACTCTACACTTGAGCTGGATGTCATATGTGGCTGAGAGAGTCAAATAAAAAGAAGGGAAGTAGGGAGGAGCAGATGGGTTCAGAGCCATGGTGGAGGAGAGGAGAAGGAAGATGCTTGATCAGAACGGATGGCTCAGAACACACGCCAAGATTCATTCTAGCATATATTAGTGTGAATTATCTATGTTCTTATCGTATCTAGTATCTGAAGAACGTAACAGAATCAAGATGAACTCACTAATGTATGCTAGAATGAATCTTGGGTTGTGTTCTGAGCCATTCGTTCCGATACTTAGCAATTAAGCCATTCGACTGGCGAGGCAGAAACTATGTAGCCGTAGATAAAGTTGACTGTCCTCCGACCCTCATCCCTCGGCAATGATGATACGACAACCTATCACTATATCTTATATAGTAGTAGATGATGTCTTAGTATTACATTAGTGAGTTCATCTTGATTCTGTTACGTCCTTCAGATACTAGATATGATAAGAACATATACTACACCATATGTACAGAACATAGATGATTCACACTAATGTATGCTAGAATGAATTTTGGGTTGTGTTCTGAGCTATTCGTTCTCATACTTGGCAATTAAGCATGTGAAATAGAACTAATTATGTTTAGTTTGTCTTACGATACAGATTTTTACATCCAAATTGAAATGGATCGTTACTTCGATGATCGTACATGGATGTACTAGCGGATCAACATCCTGGACCGTAGGTACTTATAAGTATTGTCCGTATCGGATTACTATCGATCTATCATTTTCGTATGGGCCGTATCGGTTGGTATTGGTCTTAGCGAATTGGTATCGTCCTATCCGATATGTATCGGCCGTATAGCTAGGATTCATATTGGCCTTATCGATTTGGTATCGGTCATATCCGATAGGTATCGGCCGTGTTGGGTTAGTATAGACCATTTTGGATTAGTATCGTGGAAGGTTTAGTAACAACTGTACTTGGATTTCTCTCTTCTAGAGCTAGATTACCATTGCAAGAGAGTCACAAGAGCGTAACTGGCCAGTTACAGAACGTACATACTTTCTTTTCAATCTCGCTTTTCCTGATGGAAAAGGAAGCATGTATGTTACTGTAACTGGCCAATCACGATCTCGTGATTCTCTTGCAATGGTATTCTAGCTCGAAAAGAGAGAAATTCAAGTACAGTTGTTACTAAACCTTCCACGATACTAATCCGAAATGGTCTATACTAATCCAATACGGCCGATACCTATCGGATATGACCGATACCAAATCGATAAGGCCAATATGAATCCTAGCTATTCGGCCGATACATGTACATATCGGATATAGGACGATACCAATTTGTTAAGGCCAATACCAATATGATACGTCCTATACCAAACCCGATAGACCGATACTAATCTGATACACTAGATACTAAGTACATCCAGCCTATACCATCGGATCTACCAGTTACTGCACGATAGGCTCAACGAATCCAGTTACATCCGGTTATTGGTGAGTACATAATTACATAGTAATTCTGTTAATCTTGTGATACAGATTTTTACTCTCTCATGCTACCAATGTCACAACTTTTCCAGTACTGCTCCCTCTAATGATGATGAACGCAAAAAACCAACGTCACAACTTTTATAACTTGAGTAAATTTTTTACCCTATATGAAAATTTCTATTGTCAGAAAGGTGGCTCCTAGGACTCGTCGAGGTGGTGCTGCTAGTCGAGGAAGGGGTCGAGGCAAGAAACCCTTAGAGGTCGACACGGAGGAAGTCTCCGTCGTCAAACAAGAGCCGGTGACTGTTAAGGAGAATGTGTTACCAAAGGTCGAGGTCAAGGAAGAACCGATGACCATCAGGGAATAGATTGTTCCCAAGCTTGAAGCTAAGGAGGAGCCACCGTCAGAGAGTAGTAGCATCGGGACCGACCCTCCTGTCCCTACAGAAGACCTCAACCAGATTGAGCCTTCGTATGCAATGTGGCTGATAGAATGGTACATGCCTCAACTCAACTATCATCCCTGGCTGCGAGGATTCATCGTCTGACTTGTGGACTTTGTTGAGGCCAAAGTCGATTTTCCTATGTGTTTTGGAATATTTGTGAAAATTTTAGAATATTTGTGCTATGATCGGATTATAACGATGAATATTAGGTTACTGTAACTGGCCAACTCTTTCATATGTGTTTTAGAAAATTTGTGAAAATTTTGGAATATTTGTGCTATGATCGGATTATAACGATGGATATTAGGTTACTCTTCCGGATAATTGATGTCTATTTTATATTAATTTGGTTTGGTCTATATGATTCTTGGATAATTGGTGTGCATTAAATTCGTATGTGCATATTTGGTCTCTGTAATTCTTGGATAATTGGTGTGCATTATATATTTGGTCTATGTGATTGTTGGATAATTGGTGTGCATTATATATTGGTTTGGTTTATGCATATTTTTGCGAACAGGGAAAGCGCTGTAATTTTTTTCAAAATATTCTCAGTTAGCGACGGACTTGTGACCGTTTAGCGACGGTTATTACCAGTTTTCGACTTCCTTTCGACGGCTTTTCCGTCGCTAACTGGAGATTTGAAAATGTTTCCAGTTAGCGACGGATTGACGACGGAAGATCCGTCGGCATGGTATATAGTTCGACGGAATAGCGACAACCTATCCGTCGCCCTTGTTCTGGAAATACCAAGAATTTCCAGAACATGCTCGACGGATAATCTGTCCGTATTCCGTCGATATATATCGACGGAATAGCGACGACTAATCCGTCGCCAAGTTGCTGGAAATGATAAGCATTTCCAGAAGCTGATCGACGGATAGTCCGTCAGTACACCGTCGTTAATCCGTCGTTCGTTACCGACGAATACCGACGGATGAGCGACGGAAAGATACGCTCTGATACGCTATTACGACGGGTTATCGACGAAATTTTACGTCGCTATTGTCTACACAGTTCAGTACTTAATAGTTGAAATGGACGACAGTCCGTCGAAAATGCGTCGCTAATGCTTCGTATTATGACGTCGAAAAGCCGTCGCAATTCTGTCGATTGACGACCACGTAGCAACGGACCGTTATTAGCGACGAGATGATTGTCGACGAATTTTTTTGGCCAAAAACCGTCAGTGATCGGTCGCTAATACTAATTACCGTCGGATTGGCGACGGATAGGGCCGTCGCTAAAACGATAAATTTTGGTAGTGGACACCACACACCATATTATCTACAATATAGAATATCAGACATTTGCATTAACACTTGCAACAAATACAATATGCAAACATTTGCCCATATGATTCTCAATCAAAATTTAAGGAAATAAGGTTACTAAAAAAGTGATGCTTTTAGTATATAACCCTAACATATAGGGCTTAGCTCCATTGGAAATTAATTCCCAAGAGCAAAAAGCATTAATGTTTCATTGTTGATTTGGCCTTTTTTCCATTAGAAAAATACCCCCATATGGCACACCCATGTGCACCTCCACACCACTTATGCATCTCTAAACAAGTATAACTTATATATAGAGATATATTTCTTTTGGCCTAGCCGATGTGGGACTAAAATTTCTAATGCAAAGGCCAAAGTCCCAACAATCTCACACATATCTCTATATATGGGTTTGAGTGTTCTCCACAGAAATCGTCCATCATGTATTAGAAGAGATGTCGCTGACGACTTGAATCTTTTCGCATGGGTCAAACAATAGACTATAATACAAGAATGGACTAAGCCTTGAATTCTGCACCATAGCTGAAATTTTTTCTCACTTACATAATGTAGTTACATGTGCTTTTTTGGCTGCACATTAAAGCCCTATGCCAGCCTGGTTTTATTGTATAATTTTGGGCGTCTACAAGTTTACCCTCAAGAGACTTCCTGTTATCTCTATCCATGCACTACGGGTGAGTTCTTTATTAAAGAGACATAGCATGAAGCGCCTTGTGCTTCCTTTGCGGTGCTACGCCGCTATGACATGGCTAAAGCCAAGGCATTACCCCTACCGGGAACCTCATCGTAGTGTCATACTAATATAGCATGAGGTCACCGCTTCTTTGTAGTGCCATATTATCCAGCATGAAGCCTTAGGCTCCCTTGCGGTATTACGCCGCAACGACATGGCTTACAAGGCCAAGACTTTACCCCTATTCGGGTATCTCATCGTGGTGTCGTGCCACTGTAACATGATGAACACCTCCCCTTTGTAGTGCTGACTACCCCTCTTTAATTTTATCATACAACATTAGGTTACATGTCTATTTGCGGTGCTATGCCACTGTGACTTGGCTCACAAAGCCAAGGCATTACCCCTTTCGGGAACCTCATGGTGCAGTTACACCGCGGTAGCATAGAGTTTCACTCCTTATAGTGCTGTGCTACCGTGCTTCTTGTAAAGCACACCAGGCATTCACTCTGCCTGAGAACTCATTAAGGCGTTTAAGCCAACCTTTCCACATGAACCATTTTTCACAAAAACTATACAGTAGACAACAGTGGTTGTAGGTCCGTAACCTCTCCATGCCACAAAGGACATGTATCTACTGTTTCTGATATTCTTCCGGTTAATGGTCCTCCCTTGAACCAAAAGCTAGATGCATAGTAGATTTTTCTTTAAACTAATAGCATAAAACTTTATGGTAGGAATACAATAGCACAATATCAGAATGCCTTCAAGCCATTTTACTTTTTGTGTCATCGACCAGCTGGCGCTTAAGGTCCTTGGTAAACGGATCCGTCAGGTTTTCTTGACTCCGAATATCAATCATTGTAATAACACATCTTTTGATGAGATCGTGTACTACCATATGCTTCAACCGCACATTCCTCTTCTTCCCATTAAAGAGGTTATTTAATGCCACCGTCGCAGTCGCCTGGCTATCACAGTATATCAGTATTGTCGGTATTTGTGCCCCAACTACTGAAAGATCATACATGAGCTTCCGAAGCCATTCTGCTTCCTCCGCTACGGTATCAAGTGCAAAGAACTCAGATTCCATGGATGACCGCGAGAGCATAGTCTGCTTCTTCGACTTCTACGATATAGCAGCTCCACCCATTATGAAAAATGAATCCACCTGTGGACCTCTTGCTCTCCACCTCTGAGCACCAGCTGGCATCACTGAAGCCTTCTACTACCGCCGGATCTCTACTGTAGTGCAGTGAATATGTCAGAGTCTTCTTGAGATATCTCATAACCTGTTTCACAGCTTTCATGTGCTCAATGCCTGGGTTGCTCGTGAAATGACTCAACATTCCTACGATGAAAGTATGTCAGGCCTTGTGGCAGTAGTAGCATACATCAAACTTCCGATAATGCTTGCGTACTCCAGCTGTCTGACGCTTTTTCCTGAATTAGGCTTCAGCTGCAGATCACACCTGTAAGCGATCCCTGGAGATGCTGATACCCATAGTGTGTGATCATCTTCTCAATATAATGAGACTATGACAGCGCTAGTCCAGTATCTGTTCGGATAATTTTGATCCCTAAGATCATATCAGCTTTTCCCAAGTCCTTCATACTAAATTTGCTCAAGATGAACTTTTTTGTCTCCGTGACACAGCCTATATCCGTACCTAGGATTAGCATGTTGTCCACGTACAGACAAACTATCATATCTCTTCCATCAGCAAACTTTGTGTAAACACACTTGTCCGTCTCGCTGACCCTGTAGCCATTTGACCTTATAACCTTGTCAAAATTTTTATGCCACATCTTGGGAGCCTGTCTAAGACCGTACAAGGATTTCAACAACTTGTAGACTTTATCTTCAAGACCCATGACGACAAATCCCTCTGGCTGTTGCATGTAAATCTCTTCGGTCAGCTCGCCGTTTAGGAAAGTAGTTTTTACATCCATCTGATGTATCACCATCTTACGTATTGCTACGAGAGAATCAACATTATGATGGAGGTCATCCGGACTACTGGAGCATACGTGTCAAAGTATTCGATCCTCTACTTCTAAGAAAACCCCTTAGCTACCAGCCTAGCCTTGAACTTGTCAATAGTTTCGTCTGCTTTCATCTTCTTCTTGAAGATCCATTTGCATCCGATGGATTTTGCTTCTTCAGGAAGATCAACCAATACCCAAGTGTTATTTGAGGTAATCGAATCAATTTTATTGTCAATCGTCTCCTCCCAAAAAATCGCATCTCTGGTCTTTATCGTCTCATCATAGGTAGCGGATCTGCTTCCACATGATAGGTGACAAAGTCATTTTTGAAGTCCTTTGGCCTCCTCACATGCTTCGCTGACGGCTCAGCGAGTTCTGGTTCAACCATTGTTTCAGCAACATCTTCTTGGACTACATCCTCATTGAAAACTTCAGTTTCCTGTGCACCCTCATTGTTCTCCAGAATATCCGCAAGAACATTGTTCTTGTACCTTGTAAATTTATCTTCAAAAATATTCTATGTCGCGAGATTCAATGATATGATTTGACTCAATATCAAAAATCTTCGAGCATAACTCTTCTCGGCATAACCCAAGAAGATCGTCTTTGTTGACCTTGTCCTAAGCTTCTGGATCTTCAGATCTGGAAGCTTCACATATACCAGACACCCCCACACTCGAATGACATTCAAGTTAGTCTAACTTTGAACCAGAGTTCATGAGGAGTAACATCCGAAGTTGCATGAGACACTCTATTTAGAATAAAAGTGGTCGTCAATGCAGCTTCTCCCCAGTAGCACTTTGGAAGACCCACAATCAACAGCATTGAGTTAATTATTTCTGTCAATGTTCTATTTTTCCTCTCTGCTACTCTGTTTGATTGAGGAAAGTACGGAGCCGTAATCTCATTTACAATTCCATGTTCTTTGCAGAACGATACGAATTCATGAGACCGATACTCTCCACCTCGATTACTTATTATTCTCTTAAGTTGTTGTCCAGTCTGCCCCTCAGCCTCGGCCCTGAACTCCTTAAACATTTCGAATGCTTCGTCTTTAGCCTTCAGCAAGTAAACGAACACGTACTTTGAGAAGTCTTCGATGAAGGTTACAAAATACTTCATCCCAGCCTTTGTAGAGAACTGTTTGAAGTCACAGATATCAGAGTGTACCAACTCTAGAAGATCCGTACTTCAATTAACCCGAGGAAAGAATTACCTTGTGATCTTCGTTTGAGCATAAACTTCATATTTCTCTACCTTACCTCCATATTTGGAGATAAGTCCTAGACTAGACATTCTGTTTATTCATTTACAATGAACATGTTCTAGCCTATTATGCCACAACTCAAAAGTTTAAGCAAAAGGAGTGATTGCATTAATTACGTTGGACTGATTTACAAGCTGAATTTTGAACATTCCTTCGATATAAAAAGTTTTCCTAAAATATGTTTCCTTTATGGACATCACCATCTGGCCGGCATTGGTGTCCATCCTGAGGCCTGTATTGCAGAGTAGGTCTCCCAAGATCAGGTTCTTTGCGATAGCAGGTACATGCTTCACACCTAAAAGCACAAGAGACTTATCCGAAGTCAGCTTCAAAACTACTGTCCTGATTCCGAACACTTCAGCTTGTGTCTGGTTTCCCACCATAACCACTTCAGAAGTTGGTGTATAGGTGGTAAACCACTCCTTGCTGGCATGGCAGGTGGTCCAGTGTCTGTCCACCAGTCAGAGTCAGCCCCTACTGCGTCGACCTGTACAATCATTGCAACAACGTCAGTGACCATATAAACCTTGCTAGGCGCTCCAAGCTCTGATTGCTTGGTTTTTGCTTTACATTCACTCTTGAAGTGGCACTTCTTGCCACACTTGAAACAAGGCATCTGAGACTTTGCCTTCTTTTGCTTGAAAGAAGTCCCCTTTCACGTTCAGATTCTTAGGGTCCTTCTTCTTGTTGTGGAAAGTCGCATGGTTTCCCCTAGGTTTCTTGGTATGAACTAAATTGGCGTTAGCCAGTTGTTTGGACAGTGTGTCCACCTTCAGTTGAGCCTGCATCTGGTCCTCAACATAGATTTTCTACAGGAGATCTTCCAGACTAACCTCCAACATTTTCCTATGTATGTTTGCATAGAACTTGCTCTACCTAGCGGAGAGCTTAGAAATGATCCCTCCAACAACAAACTTGTCGGGGAGGGGCATCGCCTCGTCATCCAACTTTTGTCGCAGCTTCAGGAACTCCTTCACATGCGGCAGCATTGGCTTCTCATCTTCAAAGAACCACTTGTGATATTTTTCAACTAAAAATATCTTGTTGCGGTTCTTATCATCTTTGTACAATTTCTCCAGAGACTCCCAAATCTCTCTGGCAATAGTATTCTTTGAATATGATTCTGTAAGGGAATCTTCCATAGCATTTAGGATCATAAGCCTACAAATGCTATTGTTTCTTCTCCACTTAGCCGGGTTCTTAGTAGCCGCAGAAATTGTGGCTACAGATCCAGTTTCTGGAACAGTAGGTTCCTTCTCAAAAAGCACGTGATCAACATCAGAGAACTGAGTATTGAAGAAAACATTTCTTTTTTAGATTTGATAGTGCTCATCATCAAATTGCTCTAACTTTGAGAAGTTAGGATTGACTAGCGAAGCATGAAAGTTTTCCATCTTTGAATCAAGCTTCGCGACTGTTAGTCACAGGGCACAACTTTCGATGGAAAACTGAAAAAATGAAACGATTGTAAAAATAACGTTTCTAGCAACACTCCAAAGAAGGTGCTTGACAGAGATCCTTGGAGGATTCTGGATTACGAAAATCTAAAAATATTTTGTAATCACAACAAATGATTATAGTACATCAAAAAGAAAGTACAAATCGAGTTGCTAGCAGCAGCAGCGAAGTGGATGACAGGCGATAGATGGAAGAACAACCTACTGGGGTAAATTATCATCTTTTCTCAAAGCTTGATTGGCCCCACATGAACAGCTTCCAGGAATCAGCAAGTTCGACGGAGAACTTTGGAACACTCCGCTCTTCTGACTCCTCGGATGGTGCACGGACTCCTGCGCTAAGTGGCGCTGGTGCACTGCTTCTCTCAAACTCTGTAGAATTCGTAAGGAATTGTGTTAAGAAACACTTTTGTCCTTCTGTATACTGAGAGAGAGAGAAAAGAAGCTTTTATAGCCCCCACTCTATAACCACCCAGTTAGCAACATATTCAGGATGTGGGAAGAAACTGTCCCGAACATGCTGTAACTGCTCAATCGGGCACAGACACGATCTGAGTTGAATGGCGCACAATGCGTGCAAGTTGCGCCACCTGCACCACCTGCACCATTCGCGTACAGAGCTACCAGCGCAACCTGTGCAACGCGTGCACCGCACGTCCAGCACAATCTACGCAACACGCGTACCACGCATCCAGTACAACCTGTGCACTACGCACACCTGTGCCATACGCACACCGTGCGCACAGCACAACGAGCACACTTGTGCCACATACGCAACCTGTGCCACCTGCGTACCGCATACACCCTGTGCCAATTGCTGTACAAACTGCAGTGCCAACTACTGCAGCATCTGGCCGCACAAACGGGCAGCACGAACTGCCGCACGAACAGCTGCGCAAGAGGTTCGTGCAACTTAAGAGCACTATGCGTCTAGCGACGATGCTATCGTGCTAAGTGCAAAGTGTGCCAACAAAATACCATATTACGCCTCATGAGCCCGAGTCTGAGTCGCTAAGGCCCTACGGGACTTAGCTCCATTGGAAATTAATTCCCAAGAGCAAAAAGCATTAATTCTTCATTGTTGATTTGGCCTTTTTATTCCATTAGCAAAATACCCCCACATGGGACACCCATGTCCACACCACTTATGCATCTCTAAATAAGCATAGCTTATATATAGAGATAAATTTTTTTTGGCCTAGCCGATGTGGGACTAAAATTTTCAATGCAAAGGCTAAAATCCCAACAATATCCTTCAGATGCATCATATCTTTTCTGAACGAAAAAAATACAATGTCTCATACATAACATAGAGATGATCAAACAATCAAAAGAAAGGCTGGTCGTTCGAGCATAAACATGTTTGTGGTTATATCAACAATTCATAGATGAAAAAGTTTGTAATCACATCACAAACAGTCATGCCAAGATACTATGACAAAAGCTTGAGTCCTTATATGCTAAAAAGACTGACATCAAAACGAATTGTTTATGAACTGATAGTTGATGGGTCTGCGGTATAAAGACATTACATCGATTATGAATAATGAGTTCTAGGGTGTGGTTGATCAGTTTTCAGCAATTGGGGTCAAATTCGACGACGAGATTAAAAGACTTTAGTTGTTGAGTACTTTGTCAGACTCGTGGTAAATCGTATGAGTGTCTATGATCTCTTTTGCTCCTGAATGTATCTATACTCTAGAGATCTCCAAGAGTTAAGTGTTGAATAAAGAGGTTGGAGAAAGTCTTTGGGAACATCGTTTTCATCTCAGTATGAGGTGTTAGTGTCAGAGAGCCGAGGGAGGAGCAAAAGTAGTAATCCAGATGACATGGACAAGAGTAAAGAAAAGTCCAAGAGTTGGTACGAAGACTCCAAGTGCTATCATTTTGGCAAAAAGGACCTCATTAAAAGAAATTGTTTTGTGTAAAAGAGAGAGAAGAATGGTGACAAGGGGAAGCAAAGCGAGAATACTACAACACTAGATTTAGTGCATAGAGATGAATAATGATTGCTATTGGAGATTTGCACTTGAAAACCCATAAAGAAGCTACTTTAATTCTCATGGGAGTTCTCCACGTCCAGACATCTGCTTCGATCTGGTATTGCCTGAAAAGTTGGATGATGAAGGATTCTTTAGTCTCTTCGGGAACGATCAATATATACTTATAAAGGGTTCGATGGTTATTGTCAGGGGAGCAAAAAGTTCAGTACAAAAGTTCAACACAGTCAGTGATGCGTCTGTGACTAGATAACTCAGCCATATCCCCGAGTAATGGATGAGCTATCTAGTGAACAAGAAGGTGTTTCCAGGTCTAAAGCTTGCGAAGTTGGAGAGATACGCACAATGTATGACTAGAAAGCATTATAGGTTGTTGTTTCAAAGTTACCAATCTTCGAGGAAGCCGAGTTACAATTAAAGGTAAAACTATTAGTGGTGCTTCTTATTTTTTAACGTTTATTGATGATTGTTTCATAAAGGTTTGAGTCTTCGACATTGAGACCAAGGATCAAATGCTTGTCACTTTCAAGAAGTTTTAGGCCTCTGTTAAAAAAAACTGGCAGAAAGATTAAGTGTGTTCACACCGATAATAGAAACGAGTACATTGCATTTGATGCTTATTGCATGACCAAAATTTGAGGATCAGATATGTCTCACCAATAACTATAATACAATAGCCCAAATCACCATCTACATATCACTCATCTTGACATCCTCCAGATGTTCTTTTTGTTCAAATTGATGTTTTAGATAATATCTTTTTGGATGCAGGTTGTAAAGTAGTATCTTTCTCCTATGATAGCATCTATTATTAGTTTTTCAATCCAGACCCCCTAGCAAACAGCAGCCACCATATCCAAGCACCTCATGCTTGACTCACTACCAAAATACAGGCAATTAGCGACGGCTATTTGGCGACGGATTTTTTCTGTCGTAATTAGCGACGGACTTTCGACAAATCACCGACGGATTACCGACGAGAAGCTGATAAATATTTATTTTTATTTTAAGGGTGAGAAAAGGTCGCCAGTCCGTCGCTACGGCGTCGGAGAAATAGCGATGGATTTACATCCGTCGCTATGCAGTCGAATATTTGGCGGAAAATGTTGGAAGAAGTGGCGGAACAAATTTACGACTACGTAGCGATGGATATTCCGTCGGCAGTTATGTTAGTATTGCGTCGGCTTAGCGACGGATATTATCCGTCGCTATTCCGTCGCTAAATGTACGACCCTAACTTAAATTGAAACGACGGGAGAAATTTATCATTCCTCCCAAATTTTACTCTCTCTCTCTCTCTCTCTCTCTCTCCCGCGGCTCTCTCTCTCCCAAAGGCGATCGGCGTTCTCTCCGACGGCTCTCTCTCAAGGTAATCCATACTTGTTCGACAACACGGCCCATATTTTTATAGTGTTCGTGCTTCCTAGGTGCTCACCATTGCCAAAACTTAAGTGATGATTTGGATAAAATAGTAAGTGTACTTAGCAAGCCTTCCAGTTAATGTTAGCAAGTCTAGTGTCTACTTTCTTTGAGAAAAGAAGATTCCCTCTTTTGGATTGTTCAACTTCCATCTCATGAAAAATATTGTAATGCTTCAGTCTTAAATTTTAAATTATGAAGCCAATCTTCTACAAAGCTTCACTCTCTTTCAAGTAATTTCTGGTACACCATGTCAGCCACATATACTATCAAAAGAAAAGTGATCTCCATTGCTCTAACAATACCCAAAATGAAGCAAGGCTCGACAAAGTCTATCCAACCAAGCCAGTTGTGGTTATTTCAAACCATACAATGATGTTCAAAGTCCATGTTAGAGTCATGAGTCTTATTATGTGGGTACATTCAAATAAGTTGTGGATATATATATCGTTATATAATAATATAAATACACATGAGGTGCAACTTAGGATTTCAAGCCCTTGCACTCTTATCTTATCTCATTTCCTCTCCTTCCTTCTCTCTTTTCTTCCAAATTTAACTTGGAAATAGATAAATTTGAAAGTATTTTGCATTTCTTCCACAACTTTGCCGATTGGAAAAATGGCCGTTGTTAATAGTTGCATGATTGTTTTGTGGTCTCGTTGTTCATGGTTGATCGCCGTTATTCATCGTCACACTTTGAGATCTTGGATTTCTGAGATCTTGTTTTTTCGTTGCATCTTCAAGTATGATGGGACCATATCTACATCTTCTAGCGTGGTTACTAGTGGTGGTGGTGGCTCGAACAATCATTTTCCTGTTATTCACAATAATGATGAACTAGAAAAGTGATGATTGAGATAAAACTCAATGATGCACTAACTTACTTGGTCTAAGTCTATCAAAGTAGTGTTGAGGGCCAAAAAAAAGTTTTTTTATGGAAGAGCCCCCGCCTCTTCAAGTACCAGAGTCTCACACACCTTAACTGGACTATCCCTTTCAAAGAATATTTATTAAATTACTGCCAATATATAGTTTAACCTAGACGGTCTTAAAACTCATAGAGATGCAGAAATTTCTTCGGACTCTATCACTTTAATCTCACACGCAAGTGTTCTATTTTCTTCGGATCGGCTAAAAAAATAACAGTCTCACAGGTTATGAAAAGATAAAAACAATTGTTGAAAACTCATAGAGATGCAGAAATTACTATCTCATGTGTCCTCCTATCTAGGTTGTATCAACAATAACAGGACACATGTCTGAAATGTATTGGAAATATAGGAGGATTGTGAAACTTTTTAGCTACGGCTATTTAGCGATGGATTTTTTTGTCAAAATTAGCGACGGACTTTCGACAAATCATCGACGGATTACAGTCGAATATTTGGCAGGAAATGTTGGAAAAGTGGCAGGACAAATTTACGACTACGTAGCGACGGATATTCCGTCGGCAGTTATTTTAGTATAGCATCGGCTTAGCGGTCGATACTAAGTACATCCAGCCTATATACCAGCGGATCCACCAGTTACATGATTATATACTAATTTTGTTTAGTTTGTCTTACGATACAGATTTTCACAGCCAATCTGTGATGGATCGTTATTTCGTTGATCATACATGGATGTACAAACGACAACACGAGAGAAGAATAGATATTGTGAGTGACAATTTTCAGGCAGGCGTGGAAGTGTTTCTTAAGTATGCCATGAGCAAACCTCAGTACATGGACGGTAAGAAAATGAAGTGTCCATGTCGTAATTGTCGCAATAGACGTTACGAAGATGTGGTGACTGTGAGAGATCATTTGACCCGTAAGGGTTTCGTACGTGATTACAGCCTGTGGTCATCGTAAGGTGAACTATATGCGGAAAGACAGGTTGCGAATGCTGCTACTTATGCTTTTGATGATAATGTTGCAACGGATTTTGTCATCGAAGACGACGAATGCTCTGTTGATTATGGAGACCTGCAGAACCTTGCACGAGATATGGTGTACGATGCGGCATGGCCTAATTTTGTTCCGGAGGATCCTAATCCCGAGGCGAAGGAGTTCTATGGTATGTTTTAGGTTACAGAAACTCCTCTATATCTTGGTTGTGAGACTTATTCCGTACTATCAGTGACGATGCGGTTGTTGAACATAAAGTTCGATTTTAACTTGCCACAAGCTTTCTATGATCGGATTATACAACTAATCAAGGAGGTGTTACTGAAGGAATCAAAAGAGCTTCCAAAAAACTTTTAGAAGTCAAAGATGATGGTCCGACAACTGGAACTGGGGTACGAGAAGATAGATTGTTGTCGCAACGGATACATGTTGTACTACAAGGAGAACGAGAACATAGAATATTGCAGCTTCTGTAATGTGGATCGTTACAAGCCAGTCAAGGAAAAAGAACGGTCAACTAGAAAACGACGTCCTTACAAGTATATGCATTATTTGTCTATCACGAAGCGCTTGCAGAGGATGTATATGTCTCAGAATACAGCAGAACACATGATATGGCACAACGAGGAGCACACAAAGGACGATAGAGAATTGTCACATCCTTCCGATGGAGAGGCGTAGAAATATTTCGATTTGCGTCATCCAGATTTTGCTGCAGAGCCTAGAAATGTACGTCTGGCGCTATGTTCTGATGGCTTCGTCCCTTTCGGGCAGTCGAGATCTCAATGCTCATGCTGGCCGGTCATTCTTACCCCTTACAATCTGCCACCATGGATGTGTATGAAGACTCCTTATATGTTCTTGACGGCTATCATACCGGGTCCCAAAAATCCGACGAAAAACATCGATATATATTTACAGCCGTTGGTGGATGAGCTGAAACAGCTGTGGGAGATCGGCGTCGGGACCTATGATATTTCCAGGAAACATAACTTTCAGATGAGAGCTTCACTGATGTGTACAATCAATGATTTTCCCGCATACGGTATGCTGTCGGGATGGAGTACTCAAGGCACCATGTCTTGTCCGATATGCATAAAAAATAGTAAAGCGTTCCGCCTTAAGCATGGAGGAAAAACTTCTTTCTTTGACTGTCGCCGTCAATTTCTGCCCGCGAGTCATCCTTGGAGAAAGAATAAGGACGCGTTCAGAGCTGAAAAACAAGAATTTTCTCATCCTCCTGCCAGATTGTCGGGATACGATATTTGGGAAGATGTAAAGGACTTGCCCACTGTAATGGAAGATCCATCGAACAATTGTGTCGATGGGTTCGGACAAAGCCATAACTGGACCAAACGGAGTATCTTCTGGGACTTGCCTTATTGGAAAGATAATCTTATACGGCACAATCTTGATGTTATGCATATTGAAAAGAATGTGTTCGATAATGTCTTCAATACCGTCATGGATATTAAAGGAAAGACGAAGGACAATACGAAAGCAAGACAAGACATAGCCGAGATATGCAAGCGTCCTTATCTGAACTTGATACAAAGGAGAGCTAGTGGACAATTAACTAAGTTGATAGCACAATACACATTAAGCAAGGAAGATAGATTAATAATTTGCAAGTGGGTATCTACTTTAAGATTTTCCGACGACTATGTGTCAAATTTATCTAGATACGTTGATCTCAATGAAAGCAAGCTAACGGGAATGAAGAGTCACGACTGCCACGTGTGTATGAAAAGATTACTGTCCATTGCTTTGAAAGAGTTGTTGCCTTCTGCTGTATGGATTCTGTTGGCCGAACTATCTACATTCTTCAGGGATATTTGTTCAACTAAGTTGACGGTGCAACACATGGTTGAACTTGAGAAGAAGATTGTCTTAACAATTTGCAAGTTGAAAAAAATATTTCCTCCTGGCTTCTTCGACAGCATGGAGCATCTACCGATTCATCTTGCATACGAAGCCCATGTCGGTGTATCTGTTCATTATCGATAGATGTACCCATTTGAAAGGTACATAAAAATTAGGACAAATTAAGTTGAATTTTAGTGGGTTTTAAATTTCATTCTTAATTCTCAAGATAATTTGTCTCTCTAGATACCTACACCATCTAAAGAAGAAAGTTGGCAACAAGACTCATATAGAGGCTTCGATATGCGAAGCATATCTTATCGAGGAGGTGTCAAACTTCTGCTCCATTTATTTTGATACTCATGTTAAGACAAATCGAAATAGACATCAAAGGAATGACGAGGACGTTGAGGATGGAAGTATATTCAATGTAAGGGGCAAGCCTGTTGGGGCTAGTAAGAAACAGTGGTTGACTGACGATGAGTATGATGCCGCTCACCGATATGTCTTGTTAAACTGTGACATACAAGAAGTGAGAGATTTGGAGAAGTAAGTCAGTACACTTGTACTCGTTATAATCTCTAATTTGATGAAGTAAGTGACTACACTTATTCTTATTCTTTCTAACAGTGTATCTAGAGATGAAGTCAATACTCACAAAAGAGAGGTTGATTGTACATTTTTGTCATGGTTTCGCAAATACGTAAGTAACTGAGATAATATGTTATGTGACTACCATTAAAATATAGGCATCTAAAATATTTAAATTATAAATATTTGTTTACAAATTTTATTGCCTGAAACAATACTCACAAAAGAGAGTGTTCGTTATCTGGCATTGAGACCGAAGAAGCAAGCAAAGACTTGTCCAGACTATGTCATTAATGGCTTCAAGTTTAAGGCAACTCAGAATGCTATAAATGTCGAATTTATCAATGACGGCTTCAGTACCAAGGATTTCGGTGTTTGCATAAGAGGCACCATCTATGACGACGAGCCGGACTTTGACTATTACGGAGTTGCTTCGGAATATTATAGATTTACAATATACTGCCCCATATGATATACATATTGTGATGTTCAAATATGAGTGGTTCGATAGGACACCAAATATCGGTTGGAGAATCGATAAACAATTTGGATTTGTCGATATAAATCATCGCAGAAGGTATAGAGGGTCTGATACATTTGCGATAGCAAGTCAGGCTGTTCAAGTCTACTATACAAGCTACCCAAGGCGTCGTAGAGATCAATTTGACTGGTGGGCAGTATGCAAGATTAAATCTAGAAATACATTCAACGTTGGAGACCCAGCATACCAAGAGGACCAGATCGAAAAGTCCCAATACTTGGGACAATAGTCGGATACAATGGATGTTGAAGATATTGTTGAGGAAAATAGAGGGGAGGAACATGTTGATACACAAGACTTAGCTGTCAACCAGGGAAGAAAGAGGTGACTTGTCCCAAATATTGAGGCATAAGAAGAAGAAGAAGAAGAAGAAGAAGAAGAAGAAGAAGAAGAAGAAGAAGAAGAATTTGATGGGAATGAGGATACAGATGAAATCGACGATGAGGATAAGGATGAGGATGAGGATGAGGATGAAGACGAGGCCGGGGACGAGAACGAAGACGATGATTAGGTTAAATATCGTTGTATATTAAAAACACTTCCAATTATGTGAATTCAGTTTGACCTCATAAAAGCAATTATGTGAATTCATGCTTTTTTATTCGATTATTTACTTATTGTATGATGTTTTTTTGCAGATGGCACTCTTAGTCCTTTTCGTCGCGGCAGGACTCATCGCCCTGCTGGTGGTATATATATTTTAGTTTAGAATTTTACATTCATTTATACTTCTATATTGTTAATTATGTTTATGTGTTCTATTTATAGGTCATGATGGCTGGCCGTGGTCGTACTGCTGGTGGTGGTGGTGGTGGTGGTCGTGGTCGTGGTTGTGCTGCTGGTCGTGGTCGCATTCAATCTTTCCGGGATGTGACCCCATCCAGCGAACCTGACCCGGAGAGTACCCCGGGCACAGACTCATCTCGTCGTCGATCGACAGCTTCATCGAGGCATGAGTCTCCATCCGCTAGCGAATCCGTTCCGCCAGCGGACCCACCAGCGGATCCACCAGTTACTGCATAGTGGGCCCCAGAGTACCCGTATACTCGGTTCCATCCGGTTACTGGGGAGTACATGTGCGGACCCGCGGATCCTCCGACGGCACCAGAGAGGCCAATAGGCGAGTTCCGACGAGAGCTATGGCCCGCGGGGTCCTCGTAAGTAAATTTAAGATAATTTATTAAATTTGTTTCATTTATTCAAGTTAATAATCTAGTCGTTGCTTCTTTGTATTTTTTTCGTTTAATGTTGCCAGGTCTCTGGGAAATATTATCCGGGCTAACTTCCATGGCCCCTACCTCAACTTTTCGTCAATGCCCCCAAACGTGAAGTAAGTCTGGCTCGACGAGTTGAAGGTGTATATATATATATCTTGTGGTTAATTATTAGTTACTCTTTAATCAACCTTTTTTTAATTACGTGATAATTGAATTTGTATGTTAGACGACATTTTGGTAGCCACCCCATCGCGAGGACGCGATCCGTAGGACCTACAGAAGCGCTGCCTCGAAGAAGATACGGGATATATTTCATGACATTAAAATGGGGCAGACAAGGCCGAATTAGATCCTACAGGACTATTATGAGGAGCTCTTGGATAAGATGGATACTCTTGCGTACAAGGAGAAATCGGAGAAGGCGAAGACGAACCGACAGGCCACGGGGCTTCATACGGTGGGATCAAGGCCCCACGCAGCGGCGCTTGCAGATCTGGTGAGATACCGCAAATTTATTTCACTATCGAATTCGGTATTATTAATATACAGAGTTAATTAAATTCTTTAAAAATTTTGTATGCAGACCCAACGGGCGATGAAGGAAGGAAAAGCGCCAGAATCGGTCACCATGCACGATGTGTTCCAGCATACGCACAAGAGGCGGAAGGATGGGAGCTTCGTCGACGATAGGGCCAAGGAGACTTATGTAAGTACTTACGTTTATGAGATTTACGTTAGAATTAAAAGTATTCTGACTATAACTTAGGTAACTTAGGATTCAAACTATAACTTAGTGAAACATAGGATTTAGATTACAACTTAGGTAAACTTATAGTATAAACACATTCATTTGATAGGCTGCATATCGTAGGCCCTTAGTCGGGTTCATTCATCTGCTGCCAAGGATGTCGGTAAAACGACGCCCGCCCGGACGTCCTCTTCTATGGCCGCTCGCAACGATTTGTTCGTAGATACCGTCGGTGGCTTTAAGAAAGGGCGCCTGTACGGAGTCGGCTCCCTGGCGCCGTTGCACATGGTGACTCAGAAATTTCCACCGACACAGCCTTCTTTCGCGGCCCTGACAGACAATGATGTGAGGTCACAGCTTGCGCAGCTGTACGAGGCGGTGTCGTCCTTGCGGGAGCAAATTGTCACGTACTTTTCGTCTCTTTCTACTGCTGCCAGTCCGTCTGCTGGTGCCGGTCAGTCTTCCATCGGTCACCTTTCTTTCAACCCTGCTGCCCCTCTGGTACCGCCTCCGACTGTGAAGACACTCCTTGACCTCATGTCGCCAGAGCAACTAATTCGACTTCCGGGCAATGTCTTCGACGGATTGTCGCCATACATAGTGGAGCAGTATTATCGTCGGTCGTAGGAGGGAGTACGATATCGAACTCCTCCTCGTGAGTGATGTATTTTATTTGAATAGTTTTTAAATTTTGAATATTTGTGGGAATTTTTGATATTATAACGACGGATATTAGTTTTTGATTTTTGGATAATTGGTGTGTGTTTTATATTGGTTTGGGTGATGCATATTTGTGATGCATTATATTCGTGTGTGATTTATATTGGATTATATATTGGTCTATGTAATTGTATATTGTGATTATATATCGGTCCGATGTTAGGATGTTGTGTGAACAGAGAAAGCTCTGCAATTTTTTAAAAAAAATCTCAGTTAGCGACGGACTAGTGACGGGTTGGCGACGAATAACCTCAGTTACCGACTAAATTTCGACGAAAAATCCGTCGCTAACTGGAGGATTCCCAATATTTTCCAGTTAGCGACGGATAGTCGACGAAATATCTTACCTAGCGACGACCTTTCGACGGAACATCCGTCGGCAAAGTTCTGATGGTATGAAAGGTGCACAGAACTTTAGCGACGGACAGTCCGTTGGTAATCCGTCGGTCTCTCGTCGACTTTCACTTGGCGACGGATATTCCGTCGCTAAATGTAGCGGCTAATTCGTGACGGTTTAGCAACTAACAGCGACGGATTAGCGACGAAATATCCGTCACCATGGTTCTGGGAAGGTCAAATATATCCAGAACAGGGTCGACGGATTATCCACCGCTATTCCGTCGCTAAGCCGTCACGAGGTAGCGACTAAAGGCGACGGAATAGCGACGGACCGATACCCTCTGATACACAGTAACGACAGTTTTTCGACGGACTTTCCATCGGTAAGAGTCTTTATAATTCACTACCTGATACTTGAATTCGACGAAACAACGTCGGTAAGTCGTCGCTAATGCAACGAATACTGATGACGGAAAGCCGTCGCTATTCCGTCGGGTGGAGACTACGTAGCGACGGACATTTTTAGCGACGAGCTGATTGCCGATGAATTTACTTGATCAAAATTCGTCAGTAATCCGTCGCTAGTCCGTATTAGCGACGAATCGGCGACGGATCGGCGACGGATGTGGCCATCGCTAAAACAACAAATTTTGGTAGTGACTCTTTTGTAACCTCTAGATTTTCCATAAGGATTTTTATATGTTGTGTTCTTTAATTTTTTGTTATTCTTAACTTGTATTCATGATAGATATTTAAGCGAAAGCAACTTGAGCAACGATTTCTGGAGACAGTCATAGACTGGATACCCAGGCTAAAAAACATTCATCTGAGGGATCTTCCGAGTTACATCAGAACTTATACAAAGATGAAGTACAAGCAGCACTGCGATCGCCGCAGTCATTGTGCATACCTTTGATGACTTGGAGCGCACAGTTCTTGATGCATTGTCACCCGTCAGTCGGGGCGTTCTTGACGCACTGCGGATGTAATTCAGCAATGAAGACCGTCAGTACAGGCATGCCTGTGATATATATGCTGGCCTGTATTTGCAAACCAACCATCAAATAGCCGATATATGTTTCAGGAATAGGGGAAAAGGACTCGAGGTCGATGGAATTGTTGAGAGAAATGAGGTAGCAAATCAGATTGGAGAGTTGCTCGGGAGAGACTATCATGACCCGATCCCAAGATGTTTGGGTCAAGTTAGATCATGCCCAGCCTACGCCGTGGTAAGACGGCGGTAGTAAGTTGTCTGATCAATAGTGGAACTCGTAATCACAATATCTAATTAAATTCACAAAAAAATAAAAACTTTTTATTTAATAATTAAAAACACACAAGTTAAGCCATAACTAAAAGTAAAAGTTGAACAACAAAAGTTGTACTAAAGTTACAACTTCAAATACAATTCAGAAAGGAAAAAAGCTAAGCAAATAAAGTAAAGAAACTCTAAGCTAACTAAGTAGCTAGCTCGGGTGCCTTCGGGGCAGTGTTCTCCAAAGTAGGTTCTAGTGGCTCCTCAGGGTATAAATCAGGATCATAATAGCTACTGAAGATCAGCTCTTCACCCTCAAACTTGCCTATGGTGAAAGGGGAGTTTTCCAGTCAGGAATGGACAAGTACACAATCCCAAACTCTAGCATTTTGTAACACCCAGTTTTTCAAATGAGGGTAATTTTGAAATTTTGTATTTTAATTTATTTAATTATGGTACTTAAAATTTTCTATGATTTTTATTGATTTTTAATCATTTTAAAACTATTTTAAATCATGACTTATGATTTGGTGTCTTGCTAGTGTAACCCTAGAGCCTAGCCATGTGATTAGGGTATTTCATTTATCATTTCTAGATTGAGGGATATTTTAATCATTTTTGTAATTTTTTATTTTATTTTGGAATTATTAGTATTAATTATATTTATTAGAATTAATGTGATTTTTTAGTGATTTTTAGTAAAATTGATTTTGGTGTTTTAATGGACTTTGACTTATGTTGACTTTGGAGACTAACCTAGTGGCTAACCTAGGTCATGACTTTGTGATTAGGATATGGAAACCTAGGTTGACTTAAGTTAGTGAGGATTAACCCATTAGAATTAATTTGGAGAAACTAGGATTTGAATTGATTTAGAAATGGCTTGTGATTTCACAAGTCATGACTTGAGACTTAAAGCCCATAGGCCCACACCATGAACCAACCCTAACCCTAATCAGCCCATGGCAGCCAACCTAGGGTTTCACACCCTATTTAATGCCTCTTCCATTTGTTCTTGCCTCTTTTATTGTTTTTCTTCTCAAGCTTGGAGAAAGAGGTATAGCCTTCTTCCCCAATCCATAACTTTTCCATTTTAACTCCTTTTTGGCTCAAACCACTTGCATTAGATTCTAATTGTCTCCCACTTGATGTTCATGGAGGATAATCCCAGCTTTGGGGCAATTTGGAGAGTTTGGCTAACAAGGAGAAACCCCCTTTTGAAGCTTTTTATTAGAATTTTAACATATAGGTAAATCCCTATTCCCTCCACCAAATTTAGTTTTCTTTGTATGGATAGGAAGCCCTAGGTGTCCCCTAGCAGTAGGTATTGGATTTGTGTCGTTTCATGTCCGTTTGGTGTTCGTATCGGACACGTGTCATGATATGTGTATAGGTGTTTGATTAAATGTCACAAAGGATTTTATTTTCGTATTTTTAAATTCTAATTTCATGAATCTCTAGATCTAGGTATGTGTAACAATGTTTGTGAAGACTGATTTGTGTTTGTGTCAGTTGTCGTGTCGTATTTGGTCGTGGACACGCTGCATGCTGCCTCGCACGTATGCCCTGCTACCACGTATCTCGTGTGCACTACACACGACACTTTGACACGCCAAAATTGGCATGGACATGGGGGCAGTGTCTGCGCACACTCCTCCACTACGCCAAAGATACATTTTTCGACAGACCAAAACTGTCGTAAATCACGATAAATGACAGTTTTGATCCGTCAGAGCACCTGTCGTTAATAGCGCGTCCCAAAATATAAACGACGGTTTTGGACTATCGTTTGTCAGTTGGAAAAAATGACAGTTATTGTCTGTCAAATAAAAACAACAGACTAAAACTTTCAAATAACCTATTAATTGGTCGACCATTGTTTTTTTCTTTTCAATAGTTAAGGTCTGTCGTTTTTTCGAAAACATAATTCAAAAAAAAATCTCAATTGATCCATATCAAAATTATATAAGCATGTCCAACCTCTATATAAAACTGAAATACATCTAAAAATATAATTTTATATAAAAATCAACAATCATCAACAATAAAAGCAACTTGATCAAATTGTATTAACTAATAAATGTACAAACTTTACATAGCAATATTCCATCAAAATCAAAATGAAACCCCAATGTTGCTAGCTTACAATGACTTAGTTCTTATGATTTAAAAAAAAGGGAGAATGTTATTGCTAGCTTACAATCTCAATTACAGTAGCAAAAAAAATTTAAAACCTCACAAACTGAACTGGATATTTGGACCAATTAATCATTTTTCGAACCGTAATATCTTCAAACTTTTCATCTCTCTCGAACAACATCTCATTGCTGTCAAAAAATTTATCGACAATAAAATTATAAGCTTAACATTAACATTTATGTTAACGTCAAAAACTACAAAAGAAAGAACTACAACAAAATTACCTTTTTATGATGACTAAAATGCATTATAAATGAATGTCATGAAGAATCAAGTTCCTTTTCTTATTACTAGTTCTATGTCCTGAAGAATCAAGTTAGCCAATTTGAGGTTAAATAACCATTCAAAATAAGTGCTTTCAAAAGAATATCCATGGAATTAGTACAAAGTAAACTTACTAATCACTTGCAAATACTACTACAATAGCAAAAAGGTTGAAGCTAAATAGTACAAAACCACATCAGCTCAAAATCATGGAATTATCTATAGATTTCTCATCCGGGGAAGCAAAAAAATAGATTTTCCTATGACTCATTAAGATTCTATGTGTACTTGTGTGTGTGCACAGGGGATGGAAAGAAGCTCACCTGATCTTAATTTCTTGGATATTTTTTGTCTGAAATTGAATACAAAAATTTGTAGTTTTGTGAAAGATAAATTTGAGAAAAAGGATGAATTGGTATTGAAGAATGACGACCAAGATGTTGGTGGTAATGACTTGTTCATGACGGGCATAAAATCAGGAGGGGGAACCCAGATGAGAGATGAGAAAGAAGGATGGATCTCCCTATTTGTCGCTTCCATGTTGGTGATCCACCTACCTTTCCAAGTAGAACAGAAGGAAGAGGAAAGAGAGGGGGCAGTAAGTGGGCATTTGTAAAGTTTCTTTTACAAATTTCCCTTCATCGTGCATGTAAACTCATAGAACCTAATCATGGTGCAATTACATGAATTCATTGTATTGTGCATCAAGCTTTTACCGTTAAAACTGCAAACCACCACCCCTTCGCCAAACCCTAACCTTTATCTCCTCCCACCTGCCTGCCAATGTTATTTTCTCTCTTATATAAATACCCCTTTATTGTCTCTAATGAGTAGATATATTAGTTGAGTAATTTCTTCCATCAGTAAACCAAAATAATTACATGTAATTAAGGTAATAATCATTAAAAGTATATTCTTTTAGGTAAAGAAAAATATCAACAAGGTGTTATTTATTTCTACCCTAAAAAGAATATATCATAGGAAACAAAATCAGAATCAACAAACATCTTACCTCGTTCAACCATAATGTTGTAGATTCTGCACTTGAGAGTTCAAGCTTGCCATTTATAATATCAGAAGATCCACAACGTAAGCTGTTCCCATAAATTAGTGTGTTCGACAAATCCATTATACCAGCACACATGAGGTACTGAAAAGAAAATTGAGTCATATCTCATTAGTTATTTTAGAACATTGCTCTGGACAAAGAAGAAACTGAAAACATTTCACATAATTACATAAACAAATAAACAAAGGAACCTAGCATTGTAATGTTGAAATTGCTTGAGGGTGGGCTTCAGATAACCTACAAAACAAGCTAATGACCATCCCGTTCTCCGAGCTTCCCCACTCTAGAAAAACCAAAAACAATTTTCTTACACTCAAATAAGTAACATAAGCTAACAAATTTTGAGGCCCTATTTCATAATAAAAGAGAGAAACATGAACAAGTAGAGGGAGTTGGTAATGGCCTCCATCAAGAACAAATGTTGAAACAAGCATTAATGGTCCTAAAGATGCCTGGAAAAGACAAATTGTTATAGTAGATGGTTTTACCGCTGTGTATACGTATATATGCATTTAGTGTCTGTTGTATCGAGTTCTCAGCCTAGCTTTGACTACAACCATTGTTATTTTGTATATTACAATTAACATCATGTATTCTGATATGATAGAACATATAACTGATAAGGTTCATTGAGTGATGCACAGGGAACAAGTTACTTTGTGATAGAGTTTTCCATATCAAACAATACAATAGTTGAAACAGCCCACCCACAAACATTTATGATAATGGCTTTGTTGTTGTTTTAAAAAATATAATATATATGGTCATGTATAGTGTATTAGTCAATACCTAGGTTGTCAAATTGGGTGCACTAGCTTCAATAAGAACTTAACAAGTCACTATTATACATTAACATAAGCCTCCATAAGTCTTAAGGAGTGTCATCTATAAAAATGATTGTTTCTTCAGGAAAGAATGGTCTTATATTCAACATTTAACAGATGGCTTCATGTGGTCATACTCATTACTTAAAGAATATTATGTGCTTACATGACAGCTTTGTCAAATGAGGTAGATAACAAAAATCTTACATGTTTATGGAAGTCATTTCAGAACTGTTCTCATTATACAAAAAATATATTTTTCAAAAGAAAAAATGCCATAGATTCTATGCATAGAAAATGAATATATATTGAGAGAGGTATATAGGAATGCCTCATAGTATAGTACTCTACCAATCGCTACTGCATTGTAAAAGAAATCACAAGAAAACTTGATGAACCATATATTACATTCAGGCACAGGGTACTTCTGCAGGATATCCAATGATCCCGAAATTTTTTTATATGAAGCTGTTAACAATGAAAATAATACCAATTTGCTGAATGACATGGACCTCCAGAGCTAGCAATCATGGCCACAACCATTAGTTCTGTAAATAGCATTGTGTACATACATATAATAAAGAAGAGGTCAAGATAACATGCCACGTAGTTGCCACCATAAAAATTGGATAACCAACTAAAAATTTAAGAAATCTCACCTCCTGAGGACTCTGTGCCTTTGTTTTTGGTTCCCATGGGACAATTTCACTATCTACGCTCTACAATACTCAAATACTAATATATTAGCAACAATAATACATTTCAAGCAATTTTTTACATGAAATTACAATTACAATTCACCTTTGATAAGATGAAATCACCGAGCAATCTATTGCAGTCAACATAGTTGGAGTGAACAGATGTTGTAAACACCTAGATGAGAAAAGAAAATGAATTGCTAAATTTCTTATATTAAACCAAAGCACATAATAGTTTAACAATATTCCACTACTTGGGGTGGGGAAAAGAGAGAGAGAGAGAGAGAGAGTGCACTATTAAAAATATAGTACATAATATTGGAACTCACAGGAAATTGAACATATTTTTATGGAAAATTTTGATGGAAGGTCAATCCATGTAAAAGACTTCTTAACATATATCCACAACTCTACATATACTAGCCAAAGTTACGATATAGGTACTTAAGACATCCTCATCAAATTGATCAGTTCAAAAAAACTTATTTACCTTTTATCGACCAGATCTTCATAATATTATTCACACCACAACTTGCAATGCGTTATATGTTAGAAGGACGGAAGTCCTAAAATATGTGGTTCCCTCAAGTAGTTAACCACTGACAGTCATGTAAACCAAAAATAAAGGAAGTAGTTTTCAACACTTACAATAGTTAACACTTTATCGCGATGGCCACCTGCTCCAACAATATCAAAATATATATCCTAGTTTGTACATTCCATAACCCGACAAAATCATCCTATTTTTTGAGATAACACCAAAAATATGACACATTGCAGTGTCAAAGGATTGCCACAGATGTGTAGTTTTTCCTACCTTGCTGGCAGAGATCACAAGTGAAGGTTTCAATGCTTGGGTATGAATCTCATTTATTGAGTCTCCGTAGCCAACAAAGCTCTGGATATTTTTTTTGTTCATGGAGATGAATTGAACACAAATTTTAGTATTTTTGTTCATTCATAAACTAAAGCAGGATGCTTGAAAAGCAGTTTAAATTTTGTAGTACTTTGTGACTGTATAGCATCCTTGAATTGAAAATAAAATTCTCTAACCCTGATATAAGATCATTATGTTATGCGAGTCAAAAATTCTATAACCCTGGCATAAGACCAGCCATGCTTTCATATCACAATGTTAGGAAATTAAGAAGCAATATGTCAACAGAAGATGATCTTAACTGAATTCATAAGAAATATGTTAGGAAATACCAGCCATTGACACTAGCAGGTGATGAAGAAATATGGGAGTGAGGTGATTTAGCCACTCATTTCATTTCCCAAGTATCTATTTTAGTCTCCCAAGACTCCCAAGCTTCTAAAATGAAAACACACGTCTTCGTGTGTCGACCACAGAAAAATAAGTTGGTAATACGCTTGGACATGTGAATTATGTTTGTTGAATTTTTCGAGTTTGTTGTTTTAAAGTTCTTCATAATACTATACTTTTTTACCTACTGCTTGTATAAACATTATCTAGATCCACACAAGAAAGTAGTTAGGCACTCCACTATTAAGACACAAGCAAATACTTCTACCCTATAAAGTAGCACAAGTATTGCCATGGTCCAACATCACAACCATCATCGTTGGTTCTTCAAGTTCACCCAAGAACCTTATTGAAGACTTTTCGTCATGCCTCACGACTATTTTCTAGAGAGAAAAATCTCTGGAGGTTATTTTTCTCTGCCGCCCTTACAGAGATCTCTTCCCTACAAATAATCTAAGGATTGCATATACATCTCAATGAAGTAACTTCGCATTCAAACTTAGAACCCAATGTGCTACCCAGAGCAGATATCATATTTAAAAAATAAATCAGTAATCGATAACGACTCTCTATACTGTATATGTTAATTCCATGTCTGGCCTCCCAGCAAATACATACAATTTCCTTTTTGGACGACCTCAAAATTGACTCCGGTTAAATTGTTTCTAACCTTAAATTCTGAGATGTTAACTCAAAATGAAGACCAAGTAATAAGTGAAGTCTTGTGTGATAGTTTGGCTTTTAAGATGAGGGGAGCGTTGAACTGTATGCCACTTGCCCCCATCTCACAGAGATGATTTTTCTACGATAACGACATCCAAACATATACAAGGCCAGAGACTTACCACGGCCCCAAGAACTGGCCGCTTTACAGTTACGGAACTATATTGCAAAACATTTGTGCATATTGATAACTCTGATTTGTCATCTCTGTTTCTATTTGGGACCGTATGCGTACTCCATGAAGCAAAACTCTTGGTAAATAGACTTTAAATAGCATGGTAGCCATCCAATTATGCTATTTTAAGTTAGTTATGTTTCAAGTATAAGCAACTGATGCTCAAAATTTTCCAAACAACCAATAAGGAAGGTGAATCCTCTGAAAATTGCTAAGAAAATTCTTTATTGGGCAAGGTTACACCCGAAAAATCACATTCTAATTAGATCTCCTTGGCCAGATGGTGCAACAAATAAGAGGACCAAACTGAAATATAATCAAGGCTGACCCCATCAGCTAGAATAGGTAACCAACTTTAACATACAAGTTGAATGCATACTCGATTAAAATTTGAGATACTCTTATATATTTCCATTAATCTAAGGATTTTGGGTTATGTTTCAAATTCTATTATTATTTAAACCCAAAAGTTTAATCTTGTAGGAGAAGGAACTGATGGACTTCAAAGAATAGGAAAAGATGTAATGTTTGAAATGTTACTAACCGCTGCCAATTCCTTCTCGTGCTTAGGTATCAATGCAGTATCTATCTTCCCATTTTTGAAGTCCTGAAAGTTCCATAAGCAGGATCAGGAAAAGTGTCAGATATTAGCAAATCTATTGGGTGCATGATCTTATCATTTTATATTAGGACCATCAAAACATAATTTCAACAGATCAGTTAAGATTAATACCTCAATATCTAGGATCAACTTATGGTAATCAATTGTTGTAGGGATCCCTGTAAAAAGGATAATTAGAATATACATAAAATTATAAAACAAAGCAGTGACCGCTCTAGGCAATAACGAAGTGTGGGTCTAGTTCAGTCAAGTCTACTTAGTTGTTCTAATTAGCATTTACACTTTTAGTTCATTTCACACACTTCTCCAGTTCTCTTTTGCCTTATTTAGGGTCATTTATGCAAAAAGTTATATAATTTGTTTTTTTATATTTTGAGCATCTTTCTGTAAACTGTATGAAAGGCAGCAAGTTGGGATTAGTAATTGAATGAAAAGCTCAAGGATTCTGCCTCCAAAAAGAGTTTCTTCTCTATGGATCTCGTCTAATAGAAATGGGTGAAACACACAAGTTTTGAATGTCTCTCTCTCTCTTCTGATAGTTTATCCACAGAAGTGCCTTCCTTTTCCTCTAGTTAACAATTTGAACAACACAGTTCACAGTTGACAAACATCTCAGAATTTAAGGTTAGAAACAATTTGAACATTCCACAAACTAAATTTTATTTACATGTCATAGGTTATGAAGCCAGTAGTGGATACTCAATAAATAATACTCTCTAATCAGCTGTAACACTGATAAATTAGAACCACATTCATCATCTCCACCACAATAAGCAAAAAAATAATTAGTATTATATCTCTTGAGTACCGTAAATAGATAATACTGATGCATATTTTAAACATAATTTTTGACGCTCTTATATCAAATAGAAAGAAAATGAATATTGACATTGAACTTTTGGCCAATTCACCTATCAGTCAACAATTAATCATTCTACCACCAAGGCATGGATTTGAAACAGAACATCATCCCACAAAGAAAAACAAAACAAATTTTGCCCAAGGTCATACGCCTTCATAAATAACATAATGTGGTCAAGCTCGCACTTTAAGGAAATTCCTTTTTACTTGGTTTACATACTATACCAATCAATGAGAAATCAGTTGAGTCATTGACAACCATGCCTCATACTAATTTATAGTTATACTAATGTAGTTACTTTTCCAAGTAAGAAATTTACCAAATGAAAGAATCACTAGCTCATTACATGATCAAATCAGCCAGAGTGACTTACCAGGTCAGGTGCGTGTGACCCTATAGAAACAAGCAGAGTAGTAGCTTCCCTTCGCCAGTCAGCATTTAGTTCCTTCAGACAAGAGGTAACTATTACTACTATGCATTATGGCCATAATCAGAAACACATACACACATGGACACAGTATAAGAACACTACTAGGGATATTATCAATTTGGGTCCAGATACTGCTAGTTCAGAACCAATTAGCCCTACGAAAACCGATTTTGAACCCAAGCCAAGTTTCGGACCCAAACCCATATAAGCTTAAGATCCAGGTCCTATACAAAAAGAATGTAGCATGCGTGTTCGAAGCATACAGCTGTAGAGGACCCCCAAGACCCTAAGTTCCCCCCCGCCAGGTTGATATAGGGGCACATTTCCTTGAAAGGGTGACCATGGCAGTCCCTTTTGAGCTGTCTTTAAACTAAGATCAGCAACCATCCCACTTCCAACAGAAGGCAATCTTGTAGAAGAAGGTGGAGGATGAGAATACAGTGACTGCATAGAAGTTGAAAATCGATCAGCACTATATCATGGTGAAGCTCCATCCAAAAGACATCTTATATTTATCACCTGAATAATAGCATGCTCATCGTGTACAGGGGTAGCCTGAGCAGGCGGTACAGATTTGACCTCTAAATCCTGAAACAACATGATAGGACAAATCAGAATGGAATCCTTCATAACAAGTATGTTTGATCTTTATCAGTATCTGAAAGGTAAAAAAAGATAAGTATCAAATTAATGATTATTGTGAAAACCATAAAAATTATATACAAAAATAAGAATGGTGGATCAGATAAAACCTTTGTAAATGCTCTCGAACATGTGAAATACTTCTATTATAATTAAAAAAATGGCATCCAGGAAAACAGAGAGAATTCCTAAGGTATACTTCCATCTTCACAAGACTGTTCACCACAAAATTCAGGTTGGGTCCAACTATTTTACTAAAATAATTCCTTAAAATCAGATACTTACTATAGGTTAGGTCCAACTATTTCACAAAATTCAGGCGTGTTCGAAGCATGCTGGTGGTAGGTGACCATCTCGACATCCAAACCCTAAAATCAGAGAGAGAGAGAGGCTGAATCAACAAACCCTAAAATTCGATAATTAAGAAAAATATGAGTGAAGTACCCGATGTAGGTCAATGTCCTTCCTACTTCAACCTTGTAGATGAACCCTAATTAAACCAAAATATTAAGATTATGAAAGAGAAGAAGTATCTAAAACCCTAATCAAAATGAAATCAATGACGCACCCAATGGAGGTCTTCTAACCACTTTTCCTCGTCGCCAGTGATGGACCAGTACCAGTAGTCGGGGCGACCGATGCTGTGGATGTACTAGAGGGAGAACTCCATACGCTGGTTGTTCAGGATCTCCACCTGGTCCACACGGACGCAACGGATGCTCAGCAAGTCTACGTTAGGGTTACGGCTGGATAAGGAGACATAGTTGGCAGTGAGGGCAAGGAGGGAGGAAGTGGTAATAGTTAATAGAGCGGAGTCGAGGTCAAGGATCGAGTGCGTAGGCTAGGGGTTGCCGACGCCTGGATCCTGTGGAAGGGGAGGATGCAAAAATTTTGAGAATTGGTTCCAGCGGGTTGGTGGTAGGGGCGTGGGTTTTGTTAGAAAATTTGAGAGCCAAAAGTTTTGTTGGAGGAGGGAACCTAAATTTTCAATTGTACTTTGATGTTAAACAACTGTTTTAGTCTGTAAAATCTAAATTCACTATTTTGGTAAAGTATATTTTGATGTTACACAACAATTTAAATCCGTAGAAAATGAAACGACGGTTTTAATACGTCGTTATTCGACAACTCTAACTGTCGCAAATCGTCCATTTTGGTGTAGTGCCCCAAAGTTTCAGTGCACCTCGATTTGTGTCGGACACGGAATCGAGGCTGCACTGGTCAGACACTGCACTGTTCCACGCGAAAATTCGCATCTGATACGGCCTCCAAACTATGACACGACACCACGTAGACACGTTTTAGGTACGTGGACACGTACCTATACCCTAGGCGTACATGTATGCACGGCCACGTGTCACCACATGGCCTGTGTCATGCATTGGACACACGTGCATGCGTGCACGGTACTGTCAGTGCACAGTCCGTGTCTGTGTGTGTGTTTTGTTGTTTGGACACATTTGTGTCCACTTGGTTGGACATAGACCCTCGTGAGACACGTGCACGTGTGGGGGATTAGTTACCAACCTTTACTTTGGATTATTATCGTGTTTTTAGGTTTCAAAATTCAAATTCCCATTCCCACTGACACACTGTGCACTGTTTTCGAATTTCTGATTTAAATGAGTTTTCAAACCATTTCTTCCTGATTTAAATTGACATATTACTTCATCTACACATGTATAATAGTTACTGAAATGTTGGTTTGTGAATTGTGTGGGGAATTGGATGATTTGGGATTTCGAATTAGGATGGAACTGTTGAATCACTATTTCCATTCACACACAAGATCTGAGACTAAGGCCAAACCTGAGAATTCCTTCTCTTAACTAAGGATAGGATTTTTCCTGAGATTAGACACTCTTTACACACACATTTAAATATTTCCTGTACTTCATGTCTTGACACTGAAATGAATTTGCCTAGGTTTCCTTTTGGGTTCGATTTGGTAATAAGTTCACTGTCCCTTTTTCATTTCCTGAGAACTGAATGCATGAATGAAATAAATACATGGAGCTAATTGTTGAGTGGATTAACCTTAGGTTCATCTATACAGCTGAAATTTACCTTGATTGGGTTGAGTTGTACTACTAGGATTGTTCACTAAACTGTCAGTGGTTAGCAAATCTGAACACTCACACACATATGTACACTGTCACCTTAATCCTGAAATTCACCCGCTGCTTGATGGTTGTATGTTACAAAATCTGATAAACACAGACACCACTTCACTGAAATGGGTTTTCTGATTTTTTTTATTTGCATTTTACCTGTTTTAGTTAATTTTAAATGGATAAATACTTTACCTACATATGTATGAGGGATGTTCATATCAAATTGTGACCTATGATTGAGCCATGGATTTTAAATTTCGAATATAGGTTGATAGTTGCTAAGGGGCTGTTAACTGGTTTCCAGAAAAACCTGAGATTCCTAAATAAAATCCTGAACACTAAGTCACAAAGGCTGTACATTACTGCCTATACAACCCCAGCACATGAGCCAAAATATGTGTGTAACACTCTCTTGTATTGACACACTTGAACACATGAATTTGTACCGCACATCTGTGATCGCACTCTTGCTTACAGATTTACACACACACATGACTCTCTTGTACACAGTTTTATTTTACACACACAGTCACAAAACTGAGTTTCACCCACACACACATTTACACTCTCACCCATGTAAACTGAAATCGAATTTCTGAGTTGCAATTATCTATTTAATGTACTGTTTTATGATTCCTGGGATTTCCATAGAACTGAATTGTAGGTTTGGCTACTTGATAAAACCTGAGAATTGCTAAAATGTTTTATGTCACATTTCCCCTACACTGTTAGCTATAAAATCTGAGAATTCCTGTCATTCTTATAATCTGAACTTGGTAATGTTCAATGCTAACCCACACATACACAAGTATACTGTATTCCTCACACATTCACTCCCACACACATCCCACCATGCCACTCACACACACCCTAGCCTATACCGTGTACACACATGTTAGTATTTCCCCACACACATGCCACTATCTTCACACACACACACATATGCAATATTTCCCCATCCCTCTCTATGTATATATATATATATATATATATATATATATATATATATATATATATATATATATATATATATATATATATATATTACCTAGTGTGAAATGCAATGTAATATAATGTAGCCTATATATATATGTGTGTATGATAACTATATTAACTTAGTATAATATACAATATGTGTGAAATATGTGATATGGCCTATAGGGCACATAGCCTATGGGATGTACCCTATGTGAGCCGATGTATATGGCTTGAATGCCAGTATAGGTGTGCAGTTGACTTGTATAGCCTAGATGTGGTGTGGGCTTGCTAGACTAGGCTTAGTTAGGCCTAGTGAGACTTATTAGACCTGTTTGGCTTAGACTTGACCTAGTTTGACTAGTGTGGTTGACTAGAGTTGACCAAGTGTCGACTTTAGCCTAGTTTGACCTAGACAGCATGCAGATGCAGTGTAGATTACATTTATCATTCCATGTATACATCTTGACTTGTATTGCTCCAACTAGGAGTCAGGTACCTCATCTCGGACAATACATTTACTTCAGACATTCAAATACCAGGCAAGTACATTCTCTGACCGTTTTATACTTGTTTGGATTTACATTCTTACTCTAGATTACTGTACTGGATGCTGACACGATTATTATCACGGATTGGTACTATATGGATTTTCTTTTGAGATGTTATCTCCTTGTATTCACTAAATACATATTATGATGTGCGTTTTACTTACATATTGTATTTATTGAATACCCTTATCATTGTACACTCATTGTGCATATTGTACTCTCATTATCACATTGAGCCATTGTACAAGCTATTATAAAAGCTATTGTACAAGCCATTGTATAAGATAACGTAACTGAATTGGATTCTTGTGTATTGATTGGGGAGGGAGAGTAGAAATGGTTATGTGATCAATCCTATTGTATAAGAAATTGTATATGTCCATTGTACAACTACGTACAAAGGAGTCCCATTTTATTGTATAACCTAACCCGTTTACATAACCATATTGTGCTCTAAATCACATGTTGCTTACAGTTCTTACTTATCATATATAGATATTTCTAGTTATCAAATCTCTACTATTTTTCATATACATTCTTCTTTCAGCGTTTCCTGTACCTTACTCTATTGCATGCTTTATATTTCCTAACTTGATATGAAATGCGTGAGATATTTTGTGCTCGCTCCCGTCCTGACTGGACCTGTTGAAAATTTTACAGAGGATGATGAGGAACCCTGCACCCCTTACTTGGAGCTTGCCTAGATGACACTCGCGACCTGGACCCCTGGGGAGGTTCAGGCAGCTGCTGAAGATGATACTCTTATATAGTATAGATAGCTTAGGCTCTTACTTGTCTTTCTCATTGATACATTATTGTATATATTGGGAGTTGTTTCTCTTGGATGTTTGTGAAGATGTATCATAGACACTTAGTTTTTATCTGGATTGTACCTCTGTGGATTCCTTCTGTTCATATCTATCTATCTTTACCGTATTCCACCTTAGATGTGATTGAGATTGTATTCTGTTATGTCACCCCCATTCGGGGAGTATAACTGTGCATCACCTTATATTGTTAGATGTTGTGACCTAGGACAGCGTTCTACCGCCGACACTGCGGCATAGGCTGGGCGTTGTTACGTTCTCGTACCTTTACAGTGGGTGCGGATCGTGACACGTTTTTAGTGGTGGCCCATGCAGGTCGAGTTTATGTAGTGGTAATCGAACTAGAGTATCACTACAGCCTGCAGTAGGATTAGGATTATTTTTGGAGGTACTCAATCATATTAGGAAAAACTCTTAATCATATTCCTTTTGTCCAAAATTGTTGCTTATTGACTTCCCTTTGAATATAAACTGTCCTCCTTTGAATTTTTGCTTCATTCTCAGAAATTGCTTCTTATTTTGATCCATTTTTATGATGGTTATGAAGACACGATCTCATCACTTCGGTTCGGGGAATACTATTGAGAGGCTGGCCACCTCTCGTCCTGTTCATCAGGGCCTCGAGACCGCAGCTCTTGTTGTGCCGACTCAGGTTGGCGTTTCTGTTACATTGGAGGTGCACCTCTGTCTGTACAGAGACTTTTTCTCGTCACTTCCGATTCTCTCAGCAACAGCGGTTCATGCAGCATCAGCAGCAGACCAGGGGAAACCAGCAGGGCGAGCTATCGTCAGGACTGTCGAGGATGCACGGACCATTGGAGATCTTGCTGCAAGTTTCGTTCTTCTTGATTCCATTTCCGAAATTGTCTTTTATAACTACCTTGAAATCCGGTTCCATCTGTTCCTTGTTGATTGATTAATTTTGTTATGTTGCTCTTTTGTTATGTTTGTTTTTTTTTCCTTTCTGAGGAAATCATATGGGCTAGGTCACCTAAATCATGGGATCTAGAATCTTCGATAGTCGTGTTAGTTGGCATAGTGAGGACACGTAGTCATATTTTGGATGTATTTCTCGGGTATGGAAATTTAAGGTTTTTGCCGTCGCATGCGGCAATGTAAAAATTTTAAATACCATGAACCTAGAGGTACATACCTTAGTCAAGGACTCTGTGATTATCGTAGCCTTGCTCACTAGCATGATGAAGACTCTGGACAAGATGATTTTTGGATAGACACATATGATTAACAAATTGTATTTTGAGTGGGTGGTTCCTTCATAGTATAATGATATGGTGACTTGTAGAGTGTCTGTACCCTAGAGGTGATAGTTAGCATTGGTACTAGAATAGTAACCCATTGCAGATAATTCTCCTGTTATCTATAATACCAACCAGTTTATACATATAGGATGTTAGTATGCCATACAACCTTGATGATTATTTATTGTTTCCTCTATCCTTCCAGTGAGGCACCCACCGTCCTTGAGTATAGTTGTAATTCACCTAAGACTGAGAGGCCTATATACATATAGATTGCAGGTGAGATACTTAGGATATATGTGATGGGTTATGGTTCTTGAGCTTATGTATATGTGGTATTTGTGATTGGTGTGCTTAGCTTGTAGGTATTTAGTTATGGGTAACCATATAGGATTGGGAAGTTAGAGCTAGCCTATTATCGAGTTTTCTTTTGCTAATCTCTAGTTGCCAACACTAGGTAGCTAGCATAGGTAAAATCTTAAGAAGTTGACCTGCTAATGACCAAGTACTAGGATGTTGAAAAAAATTGTCTAGTGATTGACCCTTGTCTATGTTTGACCTAGAAGGACTGCTATCATCTTAATTTCGAGGACGAAATTTTTATAAGGTGGGTAGGATTGTAACACCCAGTTTTCCAAATGAGGATAATTTTGAAATTTTGTATTTTAATTTATTTAATTATGGTACTTAAAATTTTCTATGATTTTTATTGATTTTTAATCATTTTAAAACTATTTTAAATTATGACTTATGATTTGGTGTCTTGCTAGTGTAACCCTAGAGCCTAGCCATGTGATTAGGGTATTTTATTTATTATTTCTAGATTGAGGGGTATTTTAGTCATTTTTGTAATTTTGGAATTTATTTGGAATTATTAGTATTAATTATATTTATTAGAATTAATGTGATTTTTTAGTGATTTTTAGTAAAATTGATTTTGGTGTTTTAATGGACTTTGACTTATGTTGACTTTGGAGACTAACCTAGTGGCTAACCTAGGTCATTACTATGTGATTAGGATATGGAAACCTAGGTTGACTTAAGTTAGTGAGGATTAACCCATTAGAATTAATTTGGAGAAACTAGGATTTGAATTGATTTAGAAATGGCTTGTGATTTCACAAGTCATGACTTGAGACTTAAAGCCCATAGGTCCACACCATGAACCAACCCTAACCCTAATCAGCCCATGGCAGCCAACCTAGGGTTTCACACCCTATTTAATGCCTCTTCCATTTGTTCTTGCCTCTTTTATTGTTTTTCTTCTCAAGCTTGGAGAAAGAGGTATAACCTTCTTCCCCAATCCATAACTTTTCCATTTTAACTCCTTTTTGGCTCAAACCACTTGCATTAGATTCTAATTGTCTCCCTCTTGCTGTTCATGGAGGATAATCCCAGCCTTGGGACAATTTGGAGAGTTTGGCTAACAAGGAGAAACCCCCCTTTTGAAGCTTTTTGCTGGAATTTCAACATATAGGTAAATCCCTATTACCTCCACCAAATTTAGTTTTCTTTGCATGGATAGGAAGCCCTAGGTGTCCCCTAGCAGTAGGTATTGGATTTGTGTCGCTTCGTGTCCGTTTGGTGTCCGTATCGAACACGTGTTATAATATGTTTATAGGAGTTTGATTAAATGTCACAAAGGATTTTATTTTCGTATTTTTGAATTCTAATTTCATGAATCTCTAGATCTAGGTATATGTAACAATGTTTGTGAAGACTGATTTGTGTTTGTGTCAGTTGTCGTGTCGTATTTGGTCGTGGACACGCTGCACGCTGCCTCGCACGTATGCCCTGCTACCACGCATCTCGTGTGCACTACACACGACACTTGGACACGCCAAAATTGGCATAGACACGGGGGCAGTGTCTGCGCACACTCCCCCAAAGTTTCAGTGCACCTCGATTTGTGTCGGACACGGAATCGAGGCTACACTGGTCACACATTACATTGTTCCACGCAAAAATTTACGTCTGATACGGCCTCCAAACTATGACACGACACCACGTAGACACGTTTCAGGTACGTGGACACGTACCTATACCCTAGGCGTACACGTGTGCACAGCCACGTGTCACCATGTGGCCTGTGTCGTGCACTGGACACACGTGCATGCGTGCACGACACTGTTAGTGCACAGTCCGTGTCTGTGTGTGTGTTTTGTTGTTTGGACACATTTGTGTCCACTTGGTTGGACACAGACCCTCGTGAGACACGTGCACGTGTGGGGGATTAGTTACCAACCTTTACTTTGGGTTATTATCGTGTTTTTAGGTTTCAAAATTCAAATTCCCATTCCCACTGACACACTGTGCACTGTTTTCGAATTTCTGATTTAAATGAGTTTTCAAACCATTTCTTCCTGATTTAAATTGACATGTTACTTCATCTACATATGTATAATAGTCACTGTAATGTTGGTTTATGAATTGTGTGGGGAATTGGATGATTTAGGATTTCAAATTACGATGGAACCGTTGAATCACTATTTCCATTCACACACAAGATCTGAGACTAAGGCCAAACCTGAGAATTCCTTCTCTTAACTGAGGATGGGATTTTTCCTGAGATTAGACACTCTTTACACACACATTTAAACATTTCATGTACTTCATGTCTTGACACTGAAATAAATTTGCCTAGGTTTCCTTTTGGGTTCGATTTGGTAATAAGTTCACTGTCCCTTGTTCATTTCCTGAGAACTGAATGCATGAATAAAATAAATACATGGCGCTAATTGTTGAGTGGATTAACCTTAGGTTCATCTATACAGCTAAAATTTACCTTGATTGGGTTGAGTTGGACTAGTAGGATTGTTCACTAAACTGTCAATGGTTAGCAAATCTGAACACTCACACACATATGTACACTGTCACCTTAATCCTGAAATTCACCCACTGCTTGATGGTTGTATGTTACAAAATCTGATACACACAGACACCACTTCACTGAAATGGGTTTTCTGATTTTTATTTGCATTTTACCTATTTTAGTTAATTTTAAATGGATAAATACTTTACCTACATGTGTATGAGGGATGTTCATATCAAATTGTGACCTATGATTGAGCCATGGATTTCAAATTTCGAATATAGGTTGATAGTTGCTAAGGGGCTGTTAGCTGGTTTCCAGAAAAACCTGAGATTCCTAAATAAAATCATGAACACTAAGTCACAAAGGCTGTACATTACTGCCTATACAACCCCTGCACATGAGCTTAAATATGTGTGTAACACTCTCTTGTATTGACACACTTGAACACATGAATTTGTACCGCACATCTGTGATCACACTCTTGCTTATAGATTTACACACACACATGACCCTCCTGTACACAGTTTTATTTTACACACACAGTCACAAAACTGAGTTTCACCCACACACACATTTATACTCTCACCCATGTAAACTGAAATCGAATTTCTGAGTTGCAATTATCTACTTAATGCACTGTTTTGTGATTCCTGGGATTTCCATAGAACTGAATTGTAGGTTTGGCTACTTGATAAAACCTGAGAATTGCTGAAATGTTTTATGTCACATTTCCCCTACACTGTTAGCTATAAAATCTGAGAATTCCTGTCATTGTTATAATCTGAACTTGGTAATGTTCAATGCTAACCCACACATACACAGGTACACTGTATTCCTCACACATTCACTCCCACACACATCCCACCATGCCACTCACACACACCCTAGCCTATACCATGTACACACATGTTAGTATTTCCCTACACACATGCCACTATCTTCACACACACACACATATGCAATGTTTCCCCATCCCTCTCTATGTCTATATATATATATATATTTTTTTTTTCTCTATGTCTATATATATATATATATATATATATATATATATATATATATATATATATATATATATATATATATATATATATATATATATCAAAAAATATATATATATTTATATATATATATATATATATATATATATATATATATATATATATATATATATATATATATATATATATATATATATATATATATATATTTATATATATATATATATATATATATATATATATATATATATATATATATATATATATATATATATATTTATATATAAAATATATATATATATATATATATATATATATATATATATATATATATATATATATATATATATATATATATATATATATATATATATGTGTGTGTGTATGATAACTATATTAACTTAGTATAATATACAATATGTGTGAAATATGTGATATGGCCTATAGGGCACATAGCCTATGGGATGTACCCTATGTGAGCCTATGTATATGGCTTGAATGCTAGTATAGGTGTGCAGTTGACTTGTATAGCCTAGATGTGGTGTGTGCTTGCTAGACTTGGCTTAGTTAGGCCTAGTGAGACTTATTAGACCTGTTTGGCTTAGACTTGACCTAGTTTGACTAGTGTGGTTGACTAGAGTTGACCAAGTGTCGATTTTAGCCTAGTTTAACCTAGACAGCATGCAGATGCATTGTAGATTACATTTATCATTCCCTGTATACATCTTGACTTGTGTTGCTCCAATTAGGAGTCAGGTACCTCATCTCGGATAGTACATTTACTTTAGATATTCAGATACCAGGCAAGTACATTCTCTGACCATTTCATACTTGTCTGGATTTATATTCTTGCTCTAGATTACTGTACTGGATGCTGACACGATCATTATCATGGATTGGTACTATATGGATCTTTTTTTGAGATGTTATATCTTTGTATTCACTAAATACATATTGTGATGTGCGTTTCACGTACATATTATATTTATTGAATACCCTTATCATTGTACACTCATTGTGCATATTGTACTCTCATTATCACATTGAGCCATTGTACAAGCTATTGTACAAGCTATTATATAAGCCATTGTATAAGATAACGTAACTGAATTGGATCCTTGTGTATTGATTGGGGAGGGAGAGTAGAAATGGTTATGTGATCAATCCTATTGTATAAGAAATTGTATATGTCCATTGTACACCCACGTACAAAGGAGTCCCATTTTATTGTATAACCTAACCCGTTTACATAACCATATTGTGCTCTAAATCACATGTTGCTTACAGTTCTTACTTATCATATATAGATATTCCCAGTTATCAAATCTCTACTGTTTTTTATATACATTCTTCTTTCAGCGTTTCCTGTACCTTACTCTATTGCATGTTTTATATTTCCTAACTTGATATGAACTGCGTAAGATGTTTTGTGCTCGCTCCCGTCCTGACTGGACCTGTTGAAAATTTTACAGAGGATGATGAGGAACCCTGCACCCCTTACTTGGAGCTTGCCTAGATGACACTCGCGACCTGGACCACTGGGGAGGTTCAGGCAGCTGCTGAGGATGATACCCTTGTGTCGTATAGATAGTGTCACGACCCGCACCCTAGAGTTAGGGCACGAGAACGTAACAACGCCCAGCCTACGCCGCAGTGTCGGCGGTAGAACGCTGTCCTAGGTCTCAATGTATCTAACAGTATAAGACTAAACAGTTTATACTCCCCGAATGGGGGTGACATAGCAGAATGTAAACTCAATCACATCTAAGGTAGAGCATAAAGGAAGATAGATAAAACATGAAATCGAAAAGAGATACAACAGATAGAAGTCTAAGTGTCTAAGATACAAACTCAGAATGCATCTCAAAACTCAAATACAGTAATCCATAAATACAACTCAAGAAGACTGAAAATAAACTATAAGCAAAAACCCTAGCTATCTATGCAACCTCTACTGTCTCCTCTAGGCTAGCAGGCAACCTCCAGGCTATCTGTAAAATTTATCAACAGGTCCAGTCAGGACAGGAGCGAGCATAATATATCTCAACAAGTCATAACAGGAAAGGAAATGTAATCATGCTAGAGAATAAAATACAGGATCTGAAGAAATAGCATAATGTAAAAGAGTCTGTAAGTAAATATCTATGATATATATAAAGAGAGACAGTGCTAGTGATTCATAGTACTGCATAAACATGTGAATGGCTAAGGACTGATTCATGATTACACTACTGAAAATTGACTCATGATTACACTACTTAGATTTATTCACATGTTCACTTATACTCTCCCATCCCCAATCAATACACAAGGATCCATTCAAGTTACGTTAAGATTCATGATTATACTACGTTGCCCATAAAGGGTGATTCAAGAATTGATTCGTGAAGGCTCGGTGATCATGAGGGTACATGAGTCACTAGCTGATTCCCGAAGATTCATGATAATAGAAGCATGAGATACGTGATGTAAGTAAAACACACAAGACAAAAGTATCCGATGCTCCCGAGAGGGATAACATCTCATGAAGGGATCCATATAGTACCAATCCGTGTTCCAACGTGTCAGCATCAAGTAAGATAGTCTAAAGCAGAAAATATAATCCTAAACATGATATGAAATGATCAAAGAATGTACTCGCCTGATATCTGAATGTCCAAGGTAAAGATACTGTCCGAAGAGAGGTGTTTGGCTCCTAATTAGAACAGCACAAGTCACAACATATCCAGAAGGGTAATATAAAGCACTACAATGCATTCTACATGAATATAGGTCAAACTAGGCCAAAGTCAACCCTTGGTCAACTCTGGTCATCTGCACTAGTCAAACTAGGTCAAACTAGGTCATGTCCTAACCCAGCAAGTCTTACTAGGCCTAACCAAGACTATCCTAGCAAGCACACATCAATACAAGGCTATACAAGCCAACATACACCCAACTCTGTATAGCATGCAATTATTCAATACTTAAATAGGCAAGAATTCACATTGGATATACACTAGGTAATCTATTACTTTAAGCTATATATGTCTACACATATATACACATGCATATATTGGTATTCAACATTAGGTCTATAATCATGGCATTTCAAATGGTTATATAAACTTATATATTACAACACAATATGCTAACATATATATAATATACATACATAGCTAAGTTAACTATATTTATAAATACTTATTTAAGAGGCTATGTGTGTGTACGTGAACATGGCAAAGGGGCAAGTGAGGGTTAAATGGGCATACATAGTGTATACATATCAAAGAGTGTCAAAGTGTAAGTGAACAATGTGTCAAGTGTGATAGTGTCAACATAGTGTAAGGGGGTACATGAGGTAATATAGGATTTGTGTTAACATAGAATATTACATCTCATTAACTTGTATATTGCATACATTACATCTATTATTACATTACATTCATGCTTGCATTCATTCATCATTCATTTATTCTCTTACACCACTATATGCATCATATATTACATACTATGGAACCTACATATTCATTACAAGTCATACTTATACATGCTTACATTAGATAGGATACTTACACATCATATATCATTTATTTAAATATTTACTCATGCTTGCATTATCTATTTAATTACATAATGTATATACATTAACATGGGTTAAAATCAAATAAAACATTATATTACACACAAGGGTGCACAAAATGCATATGCCGAATAGTAACTCCTACTAATAATCAATATTGTACCATCTCAGCATGAATTAAAATCTAGGATTAAATTATGTTATAGATCTATGTGTTACCTTTCCGAAACTTCAAACGGATCGCGTTTTCGTTTCCGAAAACTCCCGGAATCGCGAAAACACCGAGAACGCGTTTGTCTTTCGTACAGCTGACACTCAAATAATTCTCCAGAAAGTTACAAAAAGAATTAGGCCTATTAATACATGTTTTTGGAAAGCTAACTTCAGTACGCTTCTTTTAAAAAAACGGAAGATTAAACCGAGCTTTGAGCTAGAAGTTATGACATTTCTAAGTTATGGCTGAAATTAAAAACGTGGATAAAAATTATGACGGATTTGGGTTGTTTGAGACAAAAGAACACAAGTATATAACATAATATATCAAGAACTCACTCTCTACACTAATATATATATATATGAGACACTATAGAACACATCTCCAATACAAAAATATGAGATTAATATGTAATAATTCATTCATACATAACAACAACACATAGTGTGTCCAAATTTGGAATTTTTCCACATGAACACAACCACAACACAAATGACACTCCTATGACCTCCAAATGGACACAAAATGGACACAAATGGAGATACAACCATGGGGGTCATTCCTATGGGTTCAAAATAGACCTATATGCATGAGGAAATGAAAAGAAGAAGAGATTTATACCTCCCGGTAGATCGAATCGAAGAAAAGCCTTCCCGGAGCGACACCGACACGTAGAGATTCTAAAAGGACACGAACGAGCTCCGAATCCTCCCAAACTTGGGTAGCTTCCTCCTTGGCTAGAATGGAGAAGGAAATTAGAAGATTTGGTGGCGAAATGGAAGGATTTGGTAGAGAAATTGCTAGGGTTTGCTATCTAGGAATTTGGGGAAGAACAAGAGAGAGAGTGTGGATGAGAATAATGAAATAAACTTGAGCCTATCCTCTCCCAAAGTGGCTGGCCATATGGGCTATTTGTCCTATTATGGTAAGGTCCAAAATGCCCCCACTAACCTATTCTATGAGTATTAGGAAAGGGCTAATTGGTTGGGGCTAAATTAGTCATTCTAAAGTCTCTAATCACACTAACATTATCCATAATAATTAGTCTAACCTCTAACTAAAATATTTCTATCATGTGGACTAAAATTAATATCATGTGGGTCATGCCTAACTAGTGTGTGGGTCCCACTAGAGTCAAACTACCCCCGGGTCCCCGTTTCAAGTCGGATTGAGTTGAAATTCGAACCCGACTCAAATAACCCCAAAATAATATCATAAATAATAAAATAATTCAAAGAGGTCAAATGCAAAAATATTCTTAGGCCAAAAATGACATTAAAATATCATAATCACATGGTTAGGCTCTAGGTCAAACAGTCTCTAGGGTTTCACTAGCAAAACGTCAAAACCACAAGTCATTGATTTAAATAATTTTAAAATGATTTAAAATTACCAAAAATTATATCATGAATTAAATATCATTATTAAAATAATTATAAACACAAAATTTCAAAATTACCCTCATTTGGGAAACTGGGTGCTACAACTCTACCCACCTTAGAAAAATTTTGTCCTCGAAATTTAAGATCGATAGTACTCCTTCTAGAGCCTCTAACCTACCCAATATCTAAGGTTACACTTCCTAACACTGGAATAATAAACGGACATCTAAAAAGTGTCAATCTAGGAATACCTCCAATACTGCTCTGCTGTACGGCGGTAATGAAACTTCAATAAAATATGGACTGGAACCTATATCCAAGGGACTGGACCTATTTTAAAGTGGTCTTAACTAAGGATGAAAAGGAACTGATCATAGGCTATAGGTATGCTCAAACTATTATCTTCCTATTAACCATCTATTAATACATTCTATTACCATAGGAACGATGCATTACTAAGACATATAGGCCCCTATCTCTCATAACACATTTATACTCACCAAAAGACTAGTACATCCTATCAAGGCTGATACTATAATCTCTCATAAATCTCCTAAGCTACATGTTTATAGACACACATCCCCACATCAAGGACTAACCTATATATATCTACAACTGATACTAATGGGGTGACGTCCCTATTTCCCAACAATCAAGGTCTAAAAAAATTTATCTAAATCATGCAATTTGAAGGAATAGTATACAAGGTCAGGGCATACCGTAGCAGTTGGAAGTCTCACCTAGGTACACTAATTATTCTAGGTCAAAACAGTACTATGGTATCAACACACAAACAATCTAGGGTGTCCTAATTGGGAAGGTAAGGGAACAACAATCATCAAGGTTGTAGGGCTGTCTACCATCCTATATGAAAATTGGTCTTTAACAAGCAACTAAGAAATTATTAAAAGGTTACTATTCCATAAAATGGCAAAAATTGAAAATTTAGGCACAACAAATCACAAATAGATTTTTGTCTTGACACGATCTAAGTTGATCAATTTTGGGATAAAACGAGATTTGGGCAAGAAGGAAAATCAATGAAATCAAAGTATGAGCACGAGCATCCAATGATGGAGGTTCAGGTCATGATTAAATTTAATTCGACTGAGTACGAATACGAGGTTCATAGGCGATGAAAAGATTTCAAGGAGAATTGTCAAGGCTTTCGCTAATGAGACTCTAGGGTCAAGTTTAACTATGTCTCCATTCTCGTAGATTGATAGATGAAAAAGCGAACCAAAGTACAATAGGTTGATCAGACCATCATGTACCGGTTCTGATTAGACAATATGTTAGTGGGTGGCCACCCAATAAAATATGTCATGACCAAGCTCAAAAATAGATAAGCTTGCAAAACTACGGCTAATTTAGAAGCACAAGATATAAGGGTGGTAATGATGAAAGGAATTACTAGTCCAAGTTTCTTAACCAACGGGTCAAGTAATCAGATAAGGTACAAGGTTAAGCATCTAAGGAAACAAGCAGAACACCATCACATGTCGGGTCGAAAGAATTGAGTCAAGGCTGGATTTCTAATTGAAATAAGCAGAAATTTAGTATACTGGTAGAGGTTATAGTTTAGCCAGTTGACCAGAAAATCATATCAAGAAAATAGAGTACAAGAAGACGGATTTTAGTGGGACATGATATACCTACACGAAGGTGAGCTCGTCTAGGTCTTGCATATAAGATTTGTTGGAGGGTAACAGCTAGTATTACATTCCGAATATCAAAGTCACGATAAGGAACGTCAAGGATCTCAATTGGAAAGTGGGAGTTCAAGAGGTGGTAATTAATGCACAAAAATAATAAAGATCGAGTTAGTCATCTGCTTCTGATACTCTTAAGTTCATCTGGTCATAACTTGTCAATCATATCTTTACCTCACCAGTCTCCATATGAAAATTTAACCTTTACTTAAGCCCTTACCATGACTACCGTAGGCAATTCCTAATTTCCAAACCTCACTCTTGAAGCACAGCCCTCACATTTAGGAATCAACATTAACCATTTATTTAAATTTTCAAGTTCTTTCACCTTGTCTTAAATTTGACCCAAAACCTCTAAATCCCGTTTACGAATTCCTTGAACTTGTTCAAATTGTTCTCCTCGTATTATTTAATTTAAATCTCTAGGCCTTACAAAACTTATCTTCCATCATAAAATCAACTTCTGTATTTTTTTTCGACATACACCCTTGAATATTATTCTCCTAAAAATATTTCACAACAATCTCTAAACTTCCATAACTTTGTGTTCTCTCTATCCCTAGTCATTTCCTCGCAACATCTTGTTTAATATCCTTATTAAACACAATTAACTTCTCTTTTCCATTACTAACCTTCTACATAGCCTCAGAGTAAAAGTTTTCCCCAGAATCAATAACCAAGATTTTCTAAGTTTTCAAAACTAGGTTGACCTCTAATATCCTCATTAGTTTTGAATACACCTATAAACTATCTCATAACCCCAAAATTTCTCTAAATGTAATTGTTTCTAGATTGGCAGTATACATCTCTTTATTCTATTCGAGACCTTTACCACATTTCTATCTCAAGTTTCCATATGGAACACTCCACATTTGATTTATGTCTGTATATATATATATATATATATATATATATATATATATATATATATATATATATATATATAAAATAAAATATATATATATATATATATTTATTTATTTATTAGTACGTCGGTTATCATTGTATACAGATATCATCCCTCTTCGGTACAGAGAGCGTTGGGCTCCTTTCTAAGGTCCAATTATCGGGGTTCGTGGATCAACTACTCGGATGCCTCGGAAGAGAGGAAGGCATTCTGGTTTGCCCACTACAAGGTAACTAAAGATAGTTAATTTAGTATGATTAATATAAATTTAAGCATTTTTAGAACTTATTATTTTAATTTGTAATTCTTGTAGAGGACTTATTTTTATCCACCATACCGGGCCGAGCAGATTGAGAGGCAGTTTTCTGTCGTCGCCGCTAAGTTGATCCGTGATGCAATTGATGATCAGAAAGCTCGTCAGCGCTCCAGAAAACCGATTGCTGGTTGGATCACGCCTAACCAGTGGACACGATGAGGGCTCGATTTGAGGAGCCCCGGTACAGAGAGCGGTCGAAGAAGGCGAAGGCGGCTAGGACGAGGGCCGAAAAGTGGTGTGGTGGATCGATTCCTATGACGGAGCATTTTCGTCGTCTGGTATGTAATTTATTGTAATATATAAGATTTTATTGATAGTAGGAGTATATAATTTTCTATTTTACTAAAGAATAAAATATAACAAACACGCAGGTACAGAGGGGTGAGGACGCAAACATGGTGACCGTCTTCCTGGCCACACATCGGAAGGACGGGAAGCTCATCGACGACAGGGCTACTCAGAGCTATGTAAGTACTAATTTAGATTTCGTTAATTTTTAACACAACTTGAAGAATATACAGATAACCATATAGTTAATAATAATTAAATACTTTAGACGTTTATTAGGCTAATTTAGGTAAGTACTGATTTATAGAGATGCACAATGATTTCTAGGACGAGTTTGTTAGGCTACGTGAGCGTGCGAGTGCTAGTACACCGGCAGAGGGAGGGGTTGGTACATCGCAGCCCTCTCCGCCTCAGTCGGAGGACGAGCTCTGGAAGACCGCCGTTGGTGGTCTTCATAGAGGTACGTACTATGGTACGGGGTCCTACGACGCATTTGTTGCGATGCAAGCATCCAGGGCTCCCTCTGCCAGTGCGCATTCACAGCCGTCACAGGCCGAGTCGTCCCGAGTCAAGAGTACCATTGCCCGCCAGATTGCTGAGCTGCGCGATGATATGCTGAGGAGAATTTCTGAGCAGCCAGGGTCTCAGGCGCAAGGGGATGCTGCATCGGTCACCGCACGTTTTGACGAGCTCGAGCGCACCGTAAGGGACGTACAGGGAACGCAGGAGTCCATTCACGACACCGTTACTAGGATAGCGGCTTGCATGGAGCAATGCAGCGCCAGACTGCTAGCCCTAGAAGAGACGCGGACGCATCCATCTCCAGCGGTTACACTGCCTCCTTCTCCAGCGGTTATACTGCCTCATTCTACAGCGGTTGCATTGCCTCCTCCTTCATCATCGTTGGTGGTTCTTACACCGGAGCAATTTGCTTACCTTCTTTCTAGGAGCGGTGATGCTCCTCCTGATCAGCCGTAGTCGATATATATATATTATTGTGTGATGGCCCATTGTTGGGTCTTTTATGTGTTTATACATACAGTATTCTTATGTGGAGCATTATGTTTGACATTGTTGTTACAATTTTTTATATATCTGTGTTGATTGATGAGATTGTGTTTCAAATGTGTTCGTGATTGTGTATCTGTGTTGTTTGATACTTTGTGTTCGTGATACACACCGTCGCTGTTTGATACTTTGTGTTCGTGGTACACACCGTCGCTGTTTGATATGCATTTGTGTTCGTGATTCTGTATCTGCGTTGTTTGATACTTAGTGTATCAGCTGCAAATATTGTAGGTGCTGCTGCAAATGCTGTATTTTTTTATTTTTTTCCAAATTAGCGACGTTCAGCGACGTCCAGCGATGAAAGTAACGTCGCTAAGTATCGGAACGTCGCTAACTGTGATGAGTACCGTCGCTGATCGTCACTAAACTTTGCTACGTATGACGTCGCTAAACGTCGCTAGGTGTCGGTACTATAGCGACATAATAACGTCGCAGAACGTCGCCATTTGGCTCTCAAGCCAGGTCAGCATCGATGCATGTAAAGTCGCTAAACGTCGCTATGTGACGTCGGTATCTGCAGTCATTTTACGTCACTGGTAGTCCCTGAATTAGCAACGTGGATGCGTCGCTATGTGTTATCGCAATAGCGATGTATTGCGACGTCGTGTTGTTTAGCGACTAGGTTAATCGCGACAACGTCCAAACATCGCTAAATACGTCGCTAATTGAAATTAGCGATGTATTTTTCCTATTTAGCGACGTCCTACGGCATTGCTGATTTGACAGATTTTAGTAGTGATTGTGATCAGGACATAGTCCCTGCAGCCATTCGACTGGCGAGACAGAAACTATGTAGCCGTAGATAAAGTTGACTGTCCTTCGACCCTCATCTCTCGGCAATGATGATACGACAACCTATCACTATATCTTTTAGTAGTAGATGATGTCTTAGTATTACATTATGTGGATTCATCTTGATTCTGTTATATCCTTCAGATACTAGATTCGATAAGAACATATACTACACCATATGTACAGAACATAGATGATTCACACTAATGTATACTAGAATAAATTTTGGGTTGTGTTCAGAGCCATCCGTTCTCACACTTGGCAAAAAATCGAATATTCTGTATTTTATCTACTTTCGAAAATGTACTCAAACGAGATGATGGTTCCTTTAGTTAGCTTTCTTATGTTATAATTATATTCTTTGTGAATATCGATCTTACCAGATGGTACCCATGACCCGAGCAGCGGCACGTCGTTTGAGGAAAACATTGTGCAAAATTAAATCGTCAAACGAAGCTGAGTTGAATTTTGTATATACGTGCTCTCATTGATGTTTAATGGTCGTACCAGATGGCACCTAAGACCCGAGGATCTCGCTTGAGGGAGGCACAGATGGCTGCTCCAAAGAGCAGTTCCACCGAGAGAGCTACTACAGAAGTGATTCATAAAGCCAAGAGAGCTGTGAAAGAGGAGGTGGCACCATAGGGCAGTTCCACCGGAAGTTCCAGTCATCCATCTCCTCTGGATATTGATCTGGCTGTCGTAGATCCTACTTATGCGCTGGCTGAGTGAGTTCTATCTACCCCAGCATAGACGACAGTAGAAACATATATTGACTGGATTTGTTTCCAAAAGACTTATTTCTGACAACCGATATTTAATGGATATTTGTTTTGATGGATATATCTCCTCTGGATATTGTGATGGATATTTGTTTTGATGGACATATCTCTTTTGGATATTGTAATGGATATTTGTTTTTTGGTGTGTGATGTATACTGGTTTGTGTGATATGTGATGCATATTGTGATGTATATTGGTTTGTGTGATGTGTGATGTGTGATGCATATTGTGATATTCCGAGAGGCTTGAGGAGACGACCAATTATTTTTGGTCTATTCTGGATTGTATTGTGCGTGCTGGTGTTGAGTGTTCCACTGAAGGGGTCGGCGAACCCAGGGATTAGATTTTTTATTTTGGATTGGATTGGATTCTGTATTTTGGATTGTACATTTGCATTCTGGATTCTTTTTTTTAATTTTTTTATATTAGCGGCGTTTTTAGCGACGTTTATATTCGTCGCTAACTGTTAGCGACGAATATAAACGTCGCTAAATTGTTGACGTGGCAAACAATCTGTTGCCACCATATCGTCGCAAAAATGTTGCTAATGTGTCGCTAATCGACGACCACAAGGAAATGTCGCTATTTAGCGACGTTATGACCGTCGCTAACTAACGTCGCCATAGCGACGTTTTGCGACGTTTTTTCGATTAGCGATACGCTTTTTTCGTCGTTTTCAAAATGTACCTAATTTAAGTTAGCGATGTTTTGGCCGAGATTAGCGACGTTTATAAACGTCGCTAATCTGACAAATTTTTGTAGTGGTTATACATGGAGCAGCCAGAGAGATTCTGTGAGAAGGGCAAGTCACATTTGGTCTGCCGGTTGAGGAAAAGCTTGTATGGTCTGAAGCAGGCTACGAGGCAGTGGTACAGAAAGTTTGAGTCGTTTATGGGGGAGCATGGTTATGCACGGACGACGTCGGACCATTGCATATTTGTGAGGTACTTTGCCGAGGATGATTTTATCATTTTATTGCTCTATGGTGATGACATGCTATTAGGAATACTACTAGGATAGCGGAGTTGAAGCGCCAACTGGGCGTGGCCTTCTCTATGAAGGATTTGGGTGCAGCAAAGACTATTCTTGGGATGGAGGTCAGCCGAGAGAGAGAGTCCAAGCCGCTACACTTGTCCCAAAAGACGTACATTTATCGGGTACTTCAACGTTTCGGAATGGACGGGTCGAAGAAAGTGAGTTGCCCCCTTCCGGCTCACTTTAAGTTCACCGAGGAGCAGTGTCCATCTACCGAGGACGAAAAAGAAGATATGGAGCGGGTTCCATATGCCTCAGCTGTGGAACGCCTTATGTATGCTATGGTGTGTACGAGGTTGGACATCGCTCATGCAGTTGGCACAGTTAGCAGGTACCTTTCAAATCCTGAAAGGGTACATTGGGGTACGATCAAGTAGATTCTACGATACCTTCAGGGCACTGCTGATTGGAGACTTTCTTTTGGTGGTAACGATCCGAAGCTGGTTGGGTATACCGACGCTGATATGACTGGAGATGTAGACACGAGACGATCGACTTCGGGCTATGTGATGATGCTTGCTGGAGGAGCGGTATCGTGGAAGTCGAGGTTGCAGAAGTGTGTTGCCTTGTCGACGACAGTGGCATAGTACATTGCGGCGACGGAGGCTTGCTAGGAGTTGCTGTGGATGAAAAAGCTGTTGTAGGAAATGGGGCTGAAGCAAGAGCAGTATACTTTGCTTTGTGATAGCCAGAGTGCCGTTCACCTTGTGAAAAATCAGACATTTCATAGTCGGTCCAAGCACATTGAGACTCGGTATCATTGGATACGGGATGTGGTTGAGAAGAAGCTACGCGATGCTTGAGAAGGTCTATACTGATGACAATGGAGCGGACATGCTCACGAAGGTTCTACCAAGGGGAAAGTTTGAGTACTACAGGCGGATCGTCGGGATGACGAGTTCCTCCACCTAGTTGTGAAGGGAGAGATTTGTTGGAGTGGGTAGGGTTCCCAACCTATGTGGAGAATACCCCGGAGAGCGACGAGCGCCAATCCGTGTGTCGGAGAAGCTCGGGGAGTACATGAATCCTATTTTGGAACATATATGGTAAGGAAATGTATGATTGGATTTTCATATTTACTTTGATCATATATTTATGATTGGACCCTTCATATAGTAGCTTTCCATATAATTGGGCTTCCAATTATGGCAAGCCAATTATGATTGGATTTCCATTAAATATATAATTGATGCATATTGGAAGTTTCCATATTTATTGGCCTTTCATGTATATATTACCAAGGGCTTGTAAAAGGGTGATGCATGCTAGTTGAAAAATCTTTGTGTCTGCGATTGTGTTTGACGTTTTTGGTTTGTGTGCTTTTGCTCGGTTCTCTCGTAGGACTTTCTGGTTTGAGGGAACGGTTTTCGCGCTTCGTTCCCAACAATTTTAATTGCAGAAAATACTTTCTACAGTTACGGTTGCAGCGAGTAATAATTATTTAAAAAAAAATTGAATAGTGTATTATTTTTCATATGAAAAATACCCAATTTTCAAATATTAGGATTTTGGAGTGTCTCAATGTCTCTTGACTTAAAATTTCACTAAACAACTAGTTGCATAAAATTTTAGTATTACTAAATGGAAGAGCAAATACTTGAGAGAAGAATCCGACAACAATTTATTTCAGCAATTCCTTACACCTAAGAGAGTTAACCAACAAATAGATTAGTAAGGGTGAAGATTAATTGTTTGTAGCAAATGGATGACTCTAAAAATTGTAACTGCCCTGAAAACCTAAAACACCTTACCTCAATAAAATTGCTTGCACAATAATACCACTGCAGACGTAAAGGAAGAAATGATATGGGTTGAAGCTTGAAGGAGTGGTAGTCGGTAGGAGGAAGAATGAAATGGGGTTGAAGTTTGGAGTGGTAATGTGGTAGCCGTTATGAGGAAATGAAATGGTTGTAGCCTGGAGTGTTGTTGTTTGCTTCTTCTTGATGATGTGGATGGAGTGTAACTTTGGATACCTGTAGCTACCGTAGGCTATGATGAATGACCTCTGCAGCACCCTAGTAGAATGGATATTCTGCAACCTCTGCGGCACCCAGTAAATTGGATGGAGAGTACTGTAACTTTGGTATACCCTAGTGTCTTTAAAGCCAATCTATATCCAAACCGGGTAACGGTTATTGCAGCTGTAAAAAAAAATGGAAATCTAGGGGGCGCAGCCACAACCCCTCGGCACCTACTGCCTACGCCACTGCTTATAGGCTTAGGAACATTGATCTTACGCTTATACCACAAATCATAATTCAAATCGTCAACATAACTGAGACAGAAAATAAACAAATTCTACATAACAAGTGTTGAAAAATTAAGTATATATTGTTCATGACATAGGAATTACTGCCTATCAGGTAAGTAATGTAATTGTTTCACAATTATGACCCTCGTCGGTATATATTGTCAGAATAATAGAAATATCTAGCTCTCTTTGTCTCCTTATTTGATAATTAGCATGTTTTTCATATTTCTGATTCTCCTTGATTAAAGGAGATACGTTAGGAACTAATTTGATTGTATTGTTCCCTATTTATATCTCAATTTTCATTGGAGATTCATAACAGAATAATAACAAAATATTTTCTATCCTACTATTTCACATGGTATCAGAGCCATCAGTCTAGATGGACTACCTGCGGGTGATGACCGGCCAGACGACAACACCCTCGACGTCCGCGGTCAATACAGACGTTGATTCCAGTTCGACAAGCGGCAAAGCCACTGATGACACAACCCAGTCCAATATTATAGCACCCACGACAGGTGGTATTGTTCAGCATAGCAGCAACGGTGTTTCTTTTGGGTTTGGCTTTGTTCACATTCATGATAATAATCGTGGGAAACTGGATCCTAGAGCTAGGAAATGTCTCTGTTGGTTACCCTCAACATCAAAAAGGTACAAGTGTTTTGATCCAATGTCCAAATTTGTTTTTATCCCCATTGATGTCACATTCTTGGAAGATAAACCATTTTTTTACATCTACTCATCTTCGGGGGAGACATTAAGTGAAGACTCAAATTTTGATTGGTTGATTAATGATTTTTTCCTGATTACCATGTTTCAAAACATTCCCAAAAGCATAAGGAAATGCGTAACCGAAACAGTTTTTTATCAAAAAAAACCCACAAATTTTGAGGCTATAAACAATCCTAAAAAAGAGGTGATATTATTCCCAACTCAATTGATAATGTCTCAAACAATGAAAATAGGAATCAATTGTCTGTGCCATTACAAGATGAAGCTCAAGAAGGAAAATAAACTTGTGCGAGACAAGATGGTCCTCGATATAAATAGAAAGTCTATGTGAGAAAATATTCAAAACAAGAAAAAGAAACCAAACAACTTGGAGCATGGCCTAGAATCTGCCCCAAGGAAAAAAATCTAGAAGATGAAGACCAATTAGGTAACACGGTGTAATTCTAATCCTATTCCTAAATTCGAATCCCACTTTCGAGTCAGATAAAACTTCAGAAATTATGCCCATTGCTCTTAGGAAAAGTACTAGAACTTGCACTAAACATCTCATGTACAATTTTTTATCCTATCAGAGTCAGTCTCCATCTTTTCAGGCGTTTACCTCAAATCTTGTGTGGTTATTCCTAAGAACATACATGAAGCTCTAGAAGTTCTTGAATAGAGTTGAAGTAATGAGAGCTCTATAAAAGAACGGAGGATGGAAAATGGTGAATTCTGTAAGGGTATAACTATCTCTTGAAATATATAAAGTTCTCTTGAAAGATATAAAGTTCGGTTGGTTGCCAAAGGATTTATACAAACCTATGGTATTGATTATTCTGAGACATTCTCTCCACTTGCCAAGCTGAATACTGTAAGGGTATAACTATCTCTTACAGTTAATCTGGATTGGTCTCTCCATCAATTGGATGTTAAGAATAACTTCTTGAATGGTGATTTAGAAGAAGTATACTTGCAAGCTCCCCCAGGGTTTGGTGACAGGTTTAGGAAGAAAATCTGTAGGTTAAAGAAGTCTTTATATAGGCTCAAGCAATCTTCCAGAGCCTGGTTCGAAAGGTTCACAAGATTTATAAAACCCATAGTTTTTTACAGGGACAATCGGGCCATTCATTGTTCATAAAAACTTTAACTAAAAGAAAAATTGTCGTGCTGATTGTTTATGTAGAATGCATTATTCTCACTGGTGATGATGTTGAGGAAATGGACAAATTGAAGAAGAATCTGTCATCTGAGTTCGAGATTAAGGATCTTGAACAACTTAGCAATTTCTTGGGATGGAGATTGCCAGATCAAAGAAAGGTATAGTAGTTTCTCAATAGAAATATATTCTAGATCTCTTGAAAGAAACACAGGGATGACTGATGCAAGCTTCCAGATACTCATATGGAATTTAACTCTAAGTTAGGAAAGATCAAGGAAGGAGTTCCTGTAGACAAGGGTCAATATCAGCGGTTGGTAGGAAAGTTGATTTATTCATCTCCCACTAGACCAGATATTTCATTTGCTGTGAGTATGGTAAGTTAGTTCATGCATGCTCCTTATAAAGAGCACATGGAAGTTGTCTACAAGATTCTAAAATACCTAAAGGAAACCCCAGGAAAAGGCTTATTTTTTAGAAAGAATGATGAGCGTGGAAGCAAAGCTTTTACTGACGCGGATTGGACTGAATCCGATACTGACAGAAGATCAACTTCTGGATATTGTACGTTCCTATGGGAAAATCTAGTGACCTGGAGAAGTAAAAAAGAAAAGTATGGTAGCTAGGATTAGTGCAAAAGCAGAATACAAGACGATGGCTAATGGAGTGTGCGAAGTAATCTGGCTAAAACGAGTTCTTGAGGAACTTGGCAAGTGAGTTGAATTTTCGATGGAGATGTTTTGTGATAATATGGCTGCAATTAACATTGCAAACAATCATGTTCAACATGACAGAACAAAGCATGTGGAGGTTGATAGACACTTTATAAAAGAGAAGCTTGAAGGTCGAGTTATTTGCATCCCATTTTTGCCACGAACTCAACTAATTGCAAATGTCTTCAACAAGGGTTACTTAGATATATTTTTGATTCCTTTATAAACAAGTTGGGCATGATCAATATTATGCACCAACTTGAGGGAAAGTGTCATAATAATAGGAATGTCTAGCTCTCTTTGTTTCCTTATTTGATAATTAGCATGTTTTTCATATTTCAACAATTTTTGATTTAATTATGATTCTCCTTGATTAAAGGAGAAATTAAGGTTAGGAACTAATTTGATTGTATTGTTCCCTATGTATATCTCAGTTTTCTTTGGAGATTCATATCAGAATAATAAAAATGTTTTCTATTCTACTATTTCACATATATCTTTACAGGAAATGCGAATAACACAAAAGAAGATATGGTTTTCATATTACAATTAAGCGACTTGGACTTATCATCAGAAAAGAGTACAAAAGGGAAATTGAAAATGCCAAAAAAATTTATATACTTAGCAAACAAGATGTACTACAATTTTATCTTCGACATTCAGTCAAATATTACTAATATGCACATGAACAACCAAAAATGTGATTTAACCAATTCTCAGTCAGAAATACAGAATTTGAGATGTCATTACAAATAAGAGAAAGAGTTACTTTAACACTTGCGCAATAACGTTTCTATCAAACAAAGCTGATAATTGATTGTATTCATATATCATATGGATAACTTTACGAAGTCAACTCCGGATTTCACTTATAAACAAGAAAATAGCTACATCCTTGTAGGCTGGCTCCTTTTCTTCCATCAATGAAAGAGCTTTCTCCTTTAAAACATAGCAACTGCTATAGCCTTTAAAATTGTATCATTCCATGTTCATTAGAGTCTACCCTTAGCTCTAGCAGTTCTTGTAACTCCTAGCTAGGGCAAGTAGCAGACTTCGTTGCATGAACAAACCAACTCAAATGATTTTTTTTTCTCATCTTAAGACCATTGTAAGTTTTCCATGCAGCCAGGCGGACATTTTCAACCTTATCTTCTACTGTATTTCCAGTCACTATCTCGATATTTTCATTTCACCTAGTCTCATTTTCTAAAAAAGTGTCATGATTGTGCAACATTTCGACCTCTAAAACATAGATAATCCTATAACGGTCTTGTAGAACTTTCCTTTCCGTTTCAAGGGTGTATACAGTTCATTGGTCCCTAATCACTTCGTAAACAACTCTCCACTTCAATCATCATGCTTTAATTCAATAAACAACACCATCCTCAATATCACCATCTTGACGATATCAATCCTAAATAAGAAAAATTATCACTCTTAGTCTTTTTGCCATAAATGTGAAGTATTGCCTCAATTTTCTTTTCATGTTGTTGCTAAAGTTACATCTCATATATAGTACTCCATTTGTCCCAGTAATTCTAGATATGTAATTCCTAAACCTTCTCTCCATATTTCCATGTTAGAAATAAACCTTTCTCTATTCTCGTCAACTAACACAATGTCATATGCGAACAAGATACGCCATGGAAGCTCATCGTAGATGTGCCTAGCAAGTTCATCAGAAGCTAAGGCAAAGACCATGTAATTAAGCCTGCGATAAAGGGAAATGCATATGCATTTTCTTATATTAGTTAAGATTTTTATAATATGTATGCATCTTTAATAGATTTAATTTAACTTTAGATACTTGTTTATTTCCAAAATGCATCACATAATTCCCCTGGGAAGTAGGAACGCTATCATAAGCCTTTTATAGCCGAAGTAAAACCAAATATAGATCTTTCTGCTCTGAATTTCTCGAGTACTCAACTCATTAAACGAATAGCTTCCACGACAAGCCTTTTCTGATACAAAAGCATAAAACCAAATTGATTTCCAAAACAACCATTTCTTTTCTTAATTTGCACTTTCCCTAATTTCATGTGTAGCCTATAAGCTTGAATTCTCATTCACTAGTACAACTTTGTCAATCTTCCTTATTCTTATAGATGATCGTCAAGCACTTTTTATAGTCCTAGCCAGACTAATCATATCCCCCGAGCATTGCAAACCTCAATTCTGAAATTTTGTACATGGAAAATAATATCTGATATTTCTACAGGATGACAAATACCAATAATAACATACGAAGTTTCTAATTGCTCCTTCGCATATTCCATTCAATAGGTGATCACAATTTTGATTTCCTAAGCAATACATTTACAAACCTAGTTTTTAGTATCCCTCGCCAGTGGTGTACATGACTATACTACCGATTAACTATCGTCACATAGTGGATATGATAACTAAGAACAACTGTAAACAAGGGGAGAGAATGTAAAACAGCTACAGGTAAAAAAAAACTGGAAATTGCTGTGAAACCCAATTTCGGGGTTGGTCTTTATGAAAACCCCACCCGCAGGATGGGTTTTATGAAATGCCCAGAATTATATATTTCCACATTAAATATTATAAGATTCAATTTAGATGCTCTATTGTCATTTGTATAGTTCCAAAAATACCCATTCGCGCAAATTTGGTCATATATATATATGATTTTGATTTCACAAACTCAGATTTGGATTACGATTTTATTCTTATTCTTCTTCACGAGAGATCTGAATTCTATTGTTCTCATCTTCAGCAGAGATCGCAAATATCGTTCGTTGTTCACTGTGATTTTCTTCAGTCGAACTTCGATCATCGCTCCTCCTCATCATCATCATCATCTTCTTCGGGGAGTCATTTGAAGTTTTTCGACAATTAGGTCAATTGTGGAGAGAAGATCATCTTCTTGTCTTTTTATAGATCTTAAAACAAGGCGAGAGTTTAGATATGTAGAAATTCATTCATCATTTCGTCCAGTCACAAATTTTTTGCTGAATTTGAATTTTTTATGAAGATTGTTAACTGAGTAACAATTATAGAGATCTTTAATCTCGTTATTTTTGTGCGAATATGACGTCTAATTCGACGGAGAATGACCATTTCCATTCAGAATGATCATTCTCCATTAGTTTTAGACGGAGAATGATCATTCTTCGTCAGTTTTAGACGAAGAATGATCATTCTCCGTTAGTTTTAGACAGAGAATGTCAGAAATATGTTGTCATATTTTATGATCTCTTCTGTTTTTATGTTATCAGGGGGGAATAGATTCAAGCTATTTAGTTAATCTTTGTTTCAAGAGAGACATAGTTTCTTGCCGTGTCACACATGAAAGTACCGTGGAATTTTTAAAGCATCAAGTGTGCGATCAATGGACTTCTTTGGATCCACTTTCCTCTCGTTTCAAGTTTTTACATTCTAATAGGACCGAACTGTACGTTGACAGTGTTTTTTGGCTTCGGTCCTTGGTTGGGGGTTTCAATGGTACCCATGACGTGAGCTTTGATCTATTTGTGGAGCAAGTATACCCTCCATGTTCTTCATCGACATCTTTTCCTTGTCAAAGCATTCCTATGGAACCTTCGTCTTCCTCTTCTAGTTCCTTGAGTAGTATATGTTCTCCTACTGTAAAGGATAAACGAGTAGTAGAATTTTATGAGGGCTCAATTGAGACAGTAAAGAAGAGAAAATCGGATATGTTGCACTACAAAAAAGTTGGCTTTTGGGACAACACTTTTAAGAACTATAGTTTTAAACGTCCTAAAAATTATTATTTGGGACTGCTATATTTTTTGTAACAAAAAACGAATTTATTGGTGACAGATTGAAAAATGGATCTCTTATTTGGGACTATTAACAATTTTCGTTCCAAATAAGTTTTGAGACCCTCAAATAATCTCAGCGGGAATGGCAATTATTTGGCGGCCCAAACGCTCCCTTATTTCCAACCATTTCAATTCCAAACCCTCCCCTCTCTCCTGACCTATACCTCACGAAAACGGAAAAAAGGGAGGGAAACCAAAATCCACACGAAAAAGTGAGGGAAATCGAAAAAAATCAGACGAAAAAGGGAGGGAGAAGGGAGAGAGCTTCAGATGATGATGATGATGTCCTCCTTTTTTTTCTCTCCATCTGCTCGTTTGAAGAAAAACCACGCGGAGTTCTTCCGACTGCCGCCAAAGCTTCAGATATGCTCTGTCCCTCGTTCCAATCTGCTCCGCTCCTCGTTCCAATCTACGGCCTAGAAGGAAAAGGGAGGAAAATCTTCCTCCACAACCTCCGCCACTAGAGACTTATCCGGCGACTACAGAGCCTCCACCGCTGGAACTTCTCATCTTTCTAGGTTTTGCCCTAATTTTTGTAAATTATTCGTAATGTATGTTTTCACCCTAATTTCTGCGATGATTTATATTCGGCACGTTATGATTTTGATTTTATTGAAAGCCCTAATTTCTGCGATGAGTATCAGGTTCCATGTATTAATCACAATTGATCCAACTCTTTCAATACTGCTTTTAATCATTATACACTTGGTGTGATTCTAGGCTATAGCTTATGGAGACTGACAATGTCAAATATTTTGAGAGAAGGGTATACATTTTTTCCCTATCAATATCGATATCTAGCATATATGTTATATATAACAATGACAGTTTTCGACAAGCTCCGTTATCAGAGTTCAAGGTTTCTGATTAGTAAGGTCGTACAAACTCTATGTGATATATGCTTTAGTTTTGAAGTCAAGTGGAATACTGCTAATAATAATTTTAGTACCATGCCGGTACCATTTTTGTGTCAGTAATATCCGGTACGACATGAACACTGCATAAGTATAACATTACATGCCTAAATCAGTACTTCATGCCTACACCGTGTCGTGTCATATTAGACTCTTTTTTCCCGTTTGTTCTTCCTCTTTCCCCTTTTTGGTTCAGTTCTTTCTCTTTCCTGGCAGCCAACGTTAATTAGTATCTGCTCTATGTTAACAACCTCACTAGTCTTCTTTGGAGCCTATAAATAATCAGACACTTGTTTAATCTGGGTTATTAACAAAATCAATAAATTGAGGGCAAAATTTCATTAAAAAGAGACGATAAAAGAAATGGCAAATTTAGGTTAACAAGTCTGATGACAACATAAATGGTTTTACTTGGTTCCAAGAACTCTGAATCTTTAAAATGCCATATTACTGAACTTGTGACTATATGAGTATCAGTAATTTGATAGTATTTTGATTGTCTGATTGGTAATCTTTAAAATGCAATATTACTGAAACTTTCAAGTCTGGTGACAATAAATTAAGGAAGATTTGAAATTGAGGTGATTTCGTTTACTTGTTTTTGTTACCATCTTATCTGAGTTTGCAGGCTAACAATCTTACACTACCACGTCATAGATACCATTTGCAAAACTTGAATCATAGATGTTTAATTTGTGGCTACAATTCCACGCTTACTCTTGGCTATTTAGAGAAAAATTCCATTTAATCTTGTTCTTTTCCAAAGGGACGTGCTTCTCCTTTCTAGGCGACTAATGATTTAAGAATTCTTTGCTACCTTATCTCTCTACTGCCGAAAACTTTGTATCGCAATTAAAATATTGTTTCGTCCTGGTTAATAACAATTAATTTTTTTTCATTTTCTTAATGAATAATTGAAACTTATACTCTTGCTTTGTAGACACTAAGTTTACTTGACGACGAATTTAGATCTGAGGCCTTATAGATTCAATAGATTAGTTACTCTGTTTGATGGAGATAATTAATTTTCATATTGATTTTATTTTTATTATCCATGTCTGGTGGACTCAATGGACATGGCATCATAAGATATATAGATGTATACGTGCATTAGCAAAGAACTCGTGCTATGCAAGAACTGCCTATGTAAGTTAGGTTGTGTGTGTTTGTGTGCACACACACATTAGTGCACATGTTGGGTAGGGTCAGGGTTAGGGGCGAGGGTTGAGATGCATGTTTGTGTTTATGTGCATGCATTAAGTGTACTGGAGCTTGTCTTGTGAGTATACCTCCCAAAGCTCTTAGCAGTTGATTTCATGATTCTTTCATAAAATAGTGCTTTGGATCTTGCTCTTCACATGTTTGCATTTTCTCCCAATTGATTTCATGATGAACCTTCTTATGCTACTTATTTAATATGCTTCAGGATTTCCTTATTTTTTTATGTGTGTATTGCCTCTTTTTTTTTATAAAATTTAAGTTTATATTGCTTGATGAGCTGCTTTGGTTGCCTATGTTGACATTTATTTTGTTTTTTCCAGTGTGAAAGACTATTGAACTTGATGATGACACTTTTCATTAGTGTGTCAACCTGACGAGGTTCAATTAAAAAAAGACAGTCAATTTTGTGCCTTCTGATTGTGAGTTTGAGTTGATGAAGTATCTTGTAAACCCTTTCTACAGTTTAGTTTTGATGTTCATATATTACGTACTAAAATTTTATGATGTGACACCTATTAGATTTTAGTATGTCGATTTCTACGCTATTAGGTTGGGGATGCTATTAGTCTCCAGATCGTTAATATTACTCCATGTGCAAAAAAAATTAAAATTTCTAGTTTGAACTTGTTAATATTGCTAACTTTTGTGATTTCTATTGTCTATATGCTAGAAAATAGGGAGATGAGCTTTTTTACATGTTTCCATTTTCATATGCAATTTCCTTCAAAGAATGATAATGCAGATTTACCCAACCCTGCCCCCCGTTTTATGGATGTAATTACTACTTCTCCAAATTTTAAAATGCCTTCATGTTACAACTACTTTCATGACAGTCTGTAATAACTTTGATTGGTTATTAGTACTTGCTAATGTTGAGACCTTCTGTAACTATTGTTGCGTAATTCAATTCATTCAGTTTCTTGTTGTTGAAGTTACTAAGATTACTGACATGCACCGAGGAGTATCACCTGAGCTCCCTCGTCTATGAGCATGAATGTTTTAAGCACACACACTCACACAGGTGAACATACACACTCACACAGGTGAACATACACACAGGTGAACATACACACAGTTGTTCTTACATCTTCTTAGAACATTCAAATATAGCTTGCTTGATGCTTAAAAATCATTCCTACACATGACCTCCTGACACAATTTTTTTCCTGTAGTTCAAAACTACCAATTGTTCAAAACTACCATATGACGATCATCGAGAAGTTACATACACACAGGTGAACATACACACAGTTGTTTTTACATCTTTTCGTTTTCGTTGGTTCCATTAATAGTTATTAGCATGTCCTGTGGCACTTCATGGGAGTGTATGTGCCAAAACTTTTGAGAAAAATTTGTCACTACTGGAGCAAAGTTGGAAAGTAGGAACAGTTCATAGGAGACTCCCATCACATGTCAATTACCAGATATTGGAAGGAACTGAAATTGAAGAAAACAACTTGTACAGAGGAAGAAACAGTAGGATTCCACTAAGAGTTTGGTGTATTTATTTGCCAATGAATTGTAGGGATTTCCTCATGAAAAAGTGTGGGCCGTATTATGTCTGCACTTTAAATTTTACTAGGACACACCAAAAAATTAATCATAACCTAACCCTGTGTGTCTGTATCTATGTCCATGTAACATAGAGTAACACAAAGCAAAGAACGGTAGGAACATCATATGAAAGAAGATTGGAAATTTTATTTACTACATCAACGAAGCATTTTTAGAAATAAGTAATTGCAAAGCAAATGTCAAAGCCCAATGATTTTAGTAGTTAACAAGTGGAGACGTAGCACATTCTGATATAGGTTTGATTCCACAAAAAAATTCCGTCCAATAATAGTAGGACTTAAAAAAATAAATAAATAAACAAATAAATAAGTAAAGAGCAAACATAACTTCTTTGATGCGGCATGAAATGACTACCTCCAAATTATGGTGGTTATTCGAATGTTGGGGCAATCAAAGAAAGAGTGTGCAGATGCTCCAAATTTTTTTGGGTAAATGATACAAAGTGGAAACGTAACTTCATGTGACCATAAGGACTCAAATCTGAATGATGGGTCTAACGAAACAAAATTGTTGCATCGACCGAATGCATTCTCTGAACTAGAAGTGGGAGAATTTTGGCTACAATAATGCTAAGTTTACTAGACGTGTCTATACTCTGGTTAGAAAAAGAAGAAAAAGAGAAAGAAAAAACAAAAACAAAAACAAAAAGAAATAAAAGTAATAACTTTATAGGAAACAATCGTTAACCTTCTCAGCTTGTAACCTCAGCACCAGCAAACACACTTGCATACAAACCTTTTTTTTTTACATATACACTGCTTAACATCACAACAATGAAAATATCAATCTGGATATGTCAAATGGTAACTAGCTTGTTAGTCTCTCCCCCCAACACATACTCTACCTATTTCTACAGTTCTGTATCAGATACAGAGGTTCTGGTACGGGGGGGCATCTGCTACTATTCTACCTAAACTGCTCTTGATTTGCATACTGCCACGAGTACTTTTCCTATAGACTGACACTACAAACATGTATCAGAATATCTGTGTCTTTGTATGTGTATCAAAAGAGCTGCAGTTAGGATACATAGTCCTAACAAGACTATGTGAACAAGTGAGCTGCAGTTAGGATACATATGATATTCCTAACAAGATTATTTGCATATACCAAGTTATAAGCCAAGGGTAGTGTTGTGTTTGCATCTGAACAGCAGCAGTAGTATTCAAAATGATAGCCAGGCAACTAAAGCTTGGTTGTATTCCTCACAAAGTTAATAGCCAGACAACTAAACTAAAATGTAACCACCTGAGCACTACTATTGAAAATGATTCAACTCCCAAATTTATTCCCTTTTTGTGGCAGTTTGATAGAGCCATTTCAGGTAGTATTCACGTGTGTTGGCTAATAATAGATGTATAATAGCTTAAATCAGTAGTTGCTTTCAAAGTATCGGTCAAGTTGGTACTGTATCAATCCAAGACTAATGCAGACAACCAAGACATATGTAGAAAATTTAACTAAGTATCAATACAATATAACTTTGGAAATAGAATATCTGGATAAGGAGAATAAGCGGAAACACTTCAATTATATTCCCCTTTGGTAGGATTAGGTATATATACTCCTATGCTTTAAAATCCCAGTTTGGGTTTGTTTTCTAGCTTTCTGTTCTGATGTCGTTTAGTTTTCTGTGGTGTAGTGCAACTGTGCTTATAGTTGTTTTATTGCTACATGTTTTGTTAGATTGTTAAATTGTGTGATTGATTTCGATTGAGATAGTCACAAAATGAAATTAGATGTATCAAAATAAGGAGAATAAGCGAAAGTCTACTCTGATACTATTCCCCTTTGTTTGGAATCAGTACAAATTGATGTCCCTTTCGAATTTGTTTCTGGGTTTGCTTAAATTCTAATCTTGGATCTCTCTATTGCTTAAACATCCCATTTTGGGTTTGTCTAGAGGATTATTAATTGAAAGAATTTTTTAGTTTGTGATATACTGCTGCTGTTGATTTTTATTTGTTTTTATTGCTACATTATATGTTAGGTATTCAACAAATTGTATATGGTGTGTTTAGTTTTGATTGGGGTAGTGGAAAAATGAAAATACTCGACATAGAGTATAAAAATAAGGGGGACATCCTTTTTTCTTCTATTCCCCTTTGGCCGTAACTGATATAACTCTCAATAACCCTTTTCGTATTCTTTTCTAGGTTCAGTTAAAAATTCAGTCTTGGTTTTCTCTATTACTTCAAAGTCCCATTTTGAGTTTTTATATTTTATAGCATTAGAGGTTATTACTAGATAATTAATTCTTATTAGATTGTGATAATATGATTGTACTTTTTCCTTTGTTATGTGTCGTGCAACTATGATTATAGTCCTTTTGTTACTGCAAGTTGTGGCAGATATTGTGCAGATTGTTATATGGTGTCACTGTAATTATAATCCTTTTGTTACTGCAAGCTGTGGTAGATATTGTACAGATTGTTATATGGTGTGATTGCCATCAATTGAGAGAGGGAAAAAAACTTCTATCGGATATTGTACAGATTGTTATATTATACATATTGTTATATGGTGTGATTGCCATCAATTATAATCCTTTTGTTAAGGTATATTCGACTGACTTCAGAACCATTTCATTTGGATAGCCACATTGTTCTATCTCTAAACATGTTTTTTTTTCTTCTGATATATTGATGAGAACATCCTTGTATGTTACACTTTCAGATACAACTTCTATCGGATGTAAACCTGAAGAAGACACCACAATTGGTGGAGTTGGTTGAAGATAGCAAGGTGGGCTGAACTTATGGTTTTGTAAGGTGATCCACATGTTCATATGCTACATACATTACTCAAATTTCTTATTTATAGGAACTGATGAGCGTAGGACCAGAAAAGATTCTACTTCGATGAATGAATTTTTAGTTGAAGAAAGCTAGCTTTAAGAGAGCTGTTACAAATTTCTCATCAGATGTGAAGGTAAATGTATATACTTCAGTTTTAATAAAATTTTCTGAACTTACTACGATATGTATTGTGGACCTGCTTTTGCATGTTCAGCTAGGTTGGTTAGCAAATGAGAGGGAGGATGCCAGGGGAGAGCGGAAGGAGATGGTTAGCAAATGAGAGGGAAAGGTAAATTGGTTTGTTAGAAAAAGTACAAATGTGACAAACTGCCTTCATCCATTTATTTCATCTATAAGTTAAATAGTGTGAGAGTATCCGATAGGGATATATAAAAAATCAAAGTGTTTGAATAAATTTGGCACTTGCTATTTGTCAAAAGGACACTGAATAAAAACTCAGAGGAGGAAAAGAGATTGCACTCAACTCCTTTAACCATGAAAAATACATGTCAAGCGAATGCAAATCCTCAGGATACCCATATTCTACTAATACATGATTCAACTATGAGAAAAATAACACGAGAGAGATTCCCCACTACAAGATTTAAAAGGTTTTACAAGATCTGCATATAACTTTACGAACCACAAGTAGAACAGAACAAAAAAAACCCACAACCAGAGTACACATGAACACCCGAGAAGTCCCAAGACCCAAGAAAAGGTGAGAATCATCACTTAGTCTGTGCATTCTTTTCATCTGTTTATGTAGTACATTTGATCATGTGTCTTTAACCTCATTATCTTTACTGCTTGAAAAGTTCCATACAATCAATTACACACCAATGTTATTGTGAAAGTATGCAAGGAGTTTACTATAAAACTCAGTTACTAACGATGCAACTTGTATCAAATTGATGTAGAGCTACTGGCAATATTATTCTTGAGAGAAAATGATGGGATGAAGAAGATCCCAACCAAATTTTACTAAAACTGAAGCAGATATATATATAAGGAGTACATGGGAACAATATGTCATATGTATAAACATGTTCTAGAAATATGTAATCCACATGGAATGAAGATACCTGAGCGATCATGGGATTTAGAGCTGGTTTTAGGATGATACATATTTAAAAATCATCAAAAGGCAATCCTAGATTCCAAGCATCATTTATTTCTCCCTTGTGACATAAGATCGAGTCATATTAGACAATTGTCATACTTCTTGACCAAATCCTGTATCAGGAGAATTTTTATATATTCTGCGCCACAACATTTTGTACATTATATGAGTATTCCATTTTTGATTGCCAACTTCTACTGTCACAAGGTTTGTATATGGTTCCACTTTTGCTTCTTGCTTGCTTCTAAAAAAATTGGTATTCTGGAATGGGCGTATGTACCAAATTGATTTGTGGAGTACAAGAATATTGTTGCTCTTTGATTGTACACTTAAAACTGTCATTGTTGTTTTATCAACTTCATGCCCATGCAGTTATTTTTTTTAAATGTGTGACAGCCTTTTATTTTTTATCAGTGTATCTATTAAATGTTTAGGTGTTCAAAATTCCATTGTGTTCACATTACCCATGGTCATGTATGTTGGTTCGCTTTTCTCAATTTGGCATGCCCTTTTGCATCTGTAGTTTCTCTCAAAACTATCAAGTCATACTTCAGCTGAATCTTTTACTCCCATGAAGAACTTTGCCCTTATTTCTTTGTTTCCACAGGACTTGGCATTTGTTGTGGATGGTGTTGCTTTAGAAAATGTTCTGAAGAGATATAAGGAGGCTTTCACTGAATTGGCGATTCTCTCGAGGACAGCCATCTGTTGTCGTGTAACTCCTTCACAGAAGGCTGCTCCAAAGAAGGCTGCAGATGGTGCGTTTGACATGCACATGCGGCTATCGACGTGATGTAAACTTTCATTTTGTAAACAATGGGATATGAATTTTATATTATGGGGGAAAGATTCGACGTGATGTAAACTTTTGTTTTATTTTGTAAACAGTTGGATGACTTTTAAATGTTTTATAAAAATTTCTTGTCTTAATGTTGCAGCTACCATAATGCATTTGCGATTAAATAGTTTTGTGTGATTTTTGTTCTATATAAAATTTAATTGTATATTTCATATACAAATAGGAAGAGGATTAAGTTTTGGGGCATATTTTTTGGGACAGATTTATAAACTGTCCTGCAAAATTTGTAATTTTGAAACCTTTTGGGACGGGAGTTTAACAGTCCTTTATAAGTATTTGGGACGGCAAATATCCGTCATTTAACTTTTTGCCACGCCACCCTAATGGGACCGTCCATTCCCGTCCCAAAGGCCGTCCCAAATATTTGTTGGGACGGTAATTGCAGTTTTTAAGACGGTTTTTTGTTGTCCCTAAAGGTCACTTTTTTTGTAGTGTGGCCTGGATCAATTACAAGCGTTGGTCAGATTTTCCAAAATGGTGTTGAAGAAGTTAGGCACGCTATTAGGAAGGTATGTTTTGAATCTCGTCATCCATTCCATATTCTAAAATCTGAGCCGGGGAGGTACACCATTTGTTGCAAGAATTACAAGACCCATGCTTGTTTGTGGAGCTTCCATGCTATATCCATTTCGAAAGATAATCAAATTTTTGAGGTGAAGAGGTATGTGGGAGAACACAATTGTGGAGCTGGCTATATGGATAAAGGTAATATAGTTGTTCCAGCAAAGTTTATGAAAAGTTTGGTTAGTGACATTGTTCAGATGGATCCTAAAAAGTCGGCAAAATCAGTTGTTGATGAATTCAAGGTTAACTACGGTTTATCTCTTACCTACGGGCAGGCATACCATGGCATTAGGTTGGTGCACCAAGAAATATATGGAGATGATGTTAGAGCTTACAGTGACTTGTGTTGGTATGTCAACAAGGTAAAGGAAACCAATATTGGTCTGTTATCGACTTTCAGAAAGATGATACGTCAATGAGGTTTCAGTGGCTTTTTCTTTCATTTGGGGCTTGCGTCGAAGGCTTTCAATATTGTCGCCCGATGCTATATTTGGATGTGACTTTCCTTACAGGGAGGTTTAGAGGGTGTTTGATGTCTGCTACAGCGAAGAATGGTAACCAACAGTTCTACCATATTGCCTACGGTATAGTCTCGGGCGAAGATGGTGACAATTGGGAATGGTTCCTTAAAAATCTCAAGAATGTTGTTGGATGTAGTAGGTGTATCATTTTTCTTTCAAATCAAGGCACCGGTTTAGTTTCTGAAGTTTCCAAAGTGTTCCCTACTGCTTACCGTACACTACAACAAAAAAACCCTTTCAATGACGGCTAAAAAACGTCATTAATGACAAACCATGATGCTTCTTTTTCTACAGCAACCGTTATGAAAATGGGTGTTATAAATGTTTTTTAAAAGTGTCATAAAATAACCGTCATGAATAGTTTCTATAAAAGCGTTATGAATAGTTAATATATAGTGCACAATTCAGAACAATTTTAAAAAGTCATGAATAGATAATATGTATAGGCTCAATGCAGCACATTTATAACACTCATATTACTGAACTCATCACATTTATAACACTCAATACTGCACATTATATATTACTTTCCAAAAACTTCTCAATTCAATTTTAAAACAACTACTTTGAACTATATTCACAAGAAAACATCGAAATGTTATATCACCATCTTCATTACATTATCTTAAAATAGGGTATCCAAATACATATATTACAACTACTACTTAAACGAATCCTCAAAACAAGTAACTACTTTGGCTTCAACATGAGCACATCAAAACTGTCAACATCACGTGTAGCAAATCCCACCACTGCAATAATAGTTGCATCTTCATGTGCACCTGAGAAAGAAAATTAATACTAGTTAGCTACAATTCCACCATGCATCTATAACAAGTATTATCAACACAACACCAACTTACAAATTTGAAAATAGAGAGAGCTCAATGAGCTAATCTTCAAAACTTCAATGACTAAGGCATTAAAAACGATATATCAATGGTTCATGCTTTAAACCTCATCTTCTTAAATTTTAGTTTAACTAAAGGTAGAATTAGAACTACTAATTTTTTTTCTTAAGTTTGAACAATCAAATTTATTGGATACTTGACCACAAAAGAATTAATAATCACTACAGCTAAATTCTTTCCAGAAAAGATGTTAGCTTAGGAGAAAACTTACTAACTGTTCCAGAAGTCAAGCTACACATAATTAGAGAGAAGTAAAATACTTACCGGTAGAGCCATCTTCTTCAATGTGATCATTGCCAAAGAGTGAAATGATTCATATTCAAGAAACTATTTGATACTATGACAGAAACTATTTACCAATCTGGAAGAAGCCAAAATGCTTGCTAACACTTGTATCATATCAGAAAAAGCTTTATCTATTTATACCACATAAAAGTCCCAGTCTTCACCCAATTATAATATAATATGTAATTTCTTCTTTTACTCCGTAATGCAAATATATCTATGTCCAAAATGAGAGAATTAGAAGAAAAAACTCTTAATTTTAATGCTTACCTCATGAACCCTTGGTCTATGGTGTCTGAGCTCCAGTAATGATTCCTTCCTTTCTATCAGGACTCCAAGCTCCCCATGCACAAATACTTGAGCTGCACTCAAAAAGATAAAAAATTCAGCTCAAAAGAAGTCATAGTCAACGAAGAGTTTTTGCTTTGATTCTATAATCATGCACAAATACTTGTATGTTATCCCACTTGAGGACAGTCCAATATACCTAGATGCAGTAGCATTTACATGGTTAGCTTATCCATTCTACTATAGATAATGTAACATGAAAAAAATAAGTTATGACGAACTCACTTGTCACGGTTAGCAGCTGCTTTATTCCTGACTGCCTGTATTTTTTCCTTGTCATTTAGAAGTGCTACAATCGATTCAACCTTCTTTCTTACATTTATTCCAGAATCCTTCCCATTAGGCTCAACATATGCGAAGCCTGAAAGGGACTTGATAAACATAAAGCAAGTAAATACAAAGTACTTAACAAAAAAATAACGTTCATCAGATTTTTCTATTATAGATGGAGAAGCTATACTGAAATTTTGAAAGTGTGTTCGATAATATCATCAACTGCACGTTCGGATCCATTTGCTATCAAGTACTCAATAACAGTCAATGCCTATGATTGAAGAAGAACTTGAGATTATAGAACAAGAATGAAGTTTGTAAACATGAGTTTGGCTGTCATCAGTTGAAAATATCACCTTGTATACATGACGCCAGTTGGCACCTGTTTCACTCAATCTGGTCCGGAGTACATTCATAATCATCGAGCACTCCGTGCTACAAGACATCATTGTGTTAGCATTTGTAAGAGCTGAAGAGAGATCCAGGAAATGGAAAGCAAATAATGGAGATGGAAGATGTACAATTTTTTGGTAGCCTGCGCAATCTCTGACAAAGCAGAACCATGAGGACCCCATGGTTCGGTGCTGGTTGCATTAAGAACCTAGAAACAAGAACGTTTATTTGTTTGTTTGTTTGTTATATAGAATGGCCATTCAGCTAAACAAGTAGGTACTGGTGTTGCCCTCGGCACATTACTTTTAGCATGCGCTCAAATTTCAAGTTTACATTCTGAATCCAAATTCCAAAACTTACTAACCCCTGATCAACTCATTTGTCTTCAAAATCGCTCCCAAAAAAGCAAAAATAAATTATGCATTATCCATCAAATAATATAAGGAATGGACACTTTTTTCTTCTTCTTTCTAGGCTGATACTATCATTTACTTTCTCCAAAAATTGGTTATATATTCATAGAACTCCAAGTAAAGAAAACAAACAAATTAATCAGTATCTCAAATGCCAAAATCCGCGCTTCGATCAAAAAATAAAAAACCTAACCTTTTGTTCGATCTCCGGGACATTGAGCACTTTCAGATTCACCTCCCTCTTTCTGCAAAATTAAGAAGAAGAAAAAATATATGCTCAGCGTACCAGAATAGGAAGAAGAAAAAAATAATAGATTTTGGAATTGATGAGAACTCCGAATCAAACATTTCTCTAACCGCCTGATCCAGAACCTTCATGAAATCCATCGCGAAATCAACGAGAAAATAACAAGAAGAATAGATCTTGAGTCCGGATATGGAATTCCAAGGGAAGAAACTTTAAATTTTAGCGATTTAACGAAAAATAGGGTTCGAAAACTCTTAGTTGACTATGACCAAATTACACCAAAGGAAGAAACTTTTTCTGTTCCCAACCCAAAAAAATGACCCCAAATAGAAAATAGATTCTTATTCCAACATGAGTATAGAATCAAACCAAGTTTAAATTACATCCCCTGGAAGAAACATTTTTTGTTCCAAACCAAACAATATTAGATCTATTCTTTTTTCTTCTTCTGAAGGAGACCCATTTTATTCCAACGTGAACAAACCAATCCCAAATTAACCTAAAGGAAGAAACTTTTTTCGTTTCCAACCCAAAAATAATGACCAAAAAGAGAATCAGATTCCTTTCAGTCGCGACAGAGGTGGCCTTCGGGGTCGCATGGGGAATAAGAGGGTTTTTAATTTCTTCAAAATTAGGGTTAGGGTTTTGGAGTTGGGGGAAAGGAAGGAGAAGAAGAGGAGAGGAGGGTGTAAGGAAGAGGAACTGACCCATGAGGACTTTGGATCCGAGGCCGACGCCGGAACCGATGAAGCGACGGAGGTTGCGGACCCACGACATCGACGACGCCGGAGGAAGGAGAGGGAGAGCACGGAGAAGAGGACGAGCAGAACCCTAACGCTCCTCTTTCGCGTTCTTGTCGATCGTGTGCGCGACGGCCTCGAGCTGGTCCTGGAGGGCGACAAGGAGCGTGAGGCCCTCCTCGAAGATTTTGGATCTAGGGTTAGGGTTTTGGAGTTGGGGGAGAGGAGGGAGAAAAAAGGAGGAGAAGGAGAAGACCAGAATATTTTGGGGGAGAGGCGGGCTATAGCAAAGATTTTGCCAATAATTAAACTTAAAAAATATTACAAGTTTGCCAAACCGCTCTAAATTATCAATAACGCTTTGTTTTATAAACGTTATAGAAAGCCCAGAATTAGCCTAAACCATCATAGAAAAAGGTATTTCGAACTTTGATGACGATTCTTTATCAGCCGTCATGAAATCTACTTATCAAGCGTCATTAATAGGTCTTTTTGTTATAGTGGTAGCTATTGCTATTATCACATGAAGAATAACATACCGCTGAAGGAGAAACGAAATGAAAGAGTGTATCCGCATGTACTTGAAGTTTGGAGACAAGCAGTATATGCTCTAACTCCAGGTGTGTAAATAAGACAGATATATACAGCTTTTCTGTGCATTCTCCTTTATTTTAACAAGTAGAATGAACATTCTCCGTGTAAATAACACGAAGAATAGTATTCTCCGTTTAATTTTAAACGGAGAATGTTCGTTCTCCGTTTTAAAATACACGGATAATGACATTCACCGTGTCATTTAACACGGATAATTCCATTCTCCGTTAGTTTAGAACGGAGAATACAATCCTCATGCATTCTAACAATGGGAATGACCATTCTCCGTGTTAAATTAAACGGAGAATGGTCCCTGTTTTTTATATGCTTGTTCCTTGATTTCCATCTTTATTAATTAATTTTTTTCCCTATATAAAGGTGGGTACAAACAAGCAATTAAGAAGATTTATGATCTGAATTTTGGTCATGTAGTGAAATAGATGGATAAACAAAAGCCTGAAAATTGGTCAAATGTATTCTTCCCGGGATGTAGATACGACGAGGTTGCTTCTAGTTGTGTAGAGTCATTTAATTCATGGATAAAGGCTGAGAAAAAAATGCCTATTTCAGCACTTGTAAATGTCATCCGAGTGAAGATGATGAAGATGATCTCGGATCGCCATAAGGATGCAAGTGATTTTAATAACATATTAACTCCATACATCGAGAATATGCTGAAATAGCTTACAGATGATGGCATGTCTTATAGGGTATATCGGTCTGGTGATTTCGAGTTTGAGGTGATGGCTGATACTTCCTCCCACTTGGTGAATCTTCTTGATTGGCATTGTAGTTATCGTAGATGGAAGGTATATGGATTCCCATGCAGCCATGCAATCCAATGCATCATATTTGGTTCAAGCAAATCCGTCACGATTTTGTGGAGCAGTATTGGACATCAGATTTCTACCAGAAGCTACATTCATGTGCTATTCATCTAGTTCCAGATTCTGGAAAACAGTTTAAAAATAATTCAACTAATTTGGTCCTACCCCCTGTTCCGAAATGGGGTCCCGGCCGACCAAAGGTGGACCGTTATAAGAGCAATTATGAAAACAAAAGAAAAGAGAAGAGGAAGGTTAGGTGCCATAATTGTCTTGAATTAGGTAATTACAATCGCAGCACTTGCCCTCTTCCCCCACGTGCTTCTACGGTGGTCGAGGAGGCAGCGCCCCCTCGTTAATACATATAAATATATTCTTCTTTTTATATAACAGTTTTTTTAAATACATTTCTTACAATTTTGATATCAATGGTGCTATTTTGAAGTCTGTTATATTTAATGTTTCACAGTTTTTGAATGCATAATGACCATTCTCCGTCATCCTTAGACGGAGAATGCCATTCTCCATTTCAAATTACACGAAGAATAGCATTCTCATTCGTTCTAACAATGAGAATATCATTCTCCGTGTAGTTCGACACGGAGAATAATATTCTCCATTTTAAATTACACGGAGAATGAATATTTTCATTCGTTTTAACACTTAGAATGCCATTCTCTGTGCTAGATTAACACGTAGAATAAGATTATCCGTTTCAAATTACACGGAGAATAGACTTCTCATTCGTTTTAACACTGGAAAATCCATCCTCCGTGTAATTCAGGACGGAGAATAAGATTCTTCGTTTCGAATTACACGGAGAATAGCATTCTCATTTGTTTTAACACTAAAAAATCCATTATCCGTTTTAACTTACATGGAGAATGAACATTCTCATGCGTTATAACACTGTAAATGCCATTCTCCGTTTAATTCAACACGGAGAATGACATTCTTCGTGGTAAGTAAACAGATAATGGCATTATCAGTTTAATTAAAATATAAAATGTCATATTCTCATGTGTACTTTAATTTAACATGGAGAATAAACATTCTCATTTGTACTATGAATGTCATATTCTCTGTGATTTTATTATAGAAGGAACCGCAGAAGTTACAAAATATACAGACAGAGAAAAATATAATTCAAACAGAAATTATAGAAAGAAGTTCTTTTATTAATATGTGTTCAAAGGATCTATTACAGATTCAGAAAGACTCATACTGTTCTTCTACAAAGGATCTATTACAAAGACTCATATTGTTCTTAAAGAAAGCATCTATTACAAATTCAGAAAGGCCTAAAGAAGCATACAAGAGGGTTTATCTTCACAGAAGTGTAACCCTTATTCTTCTTGGTGCACATACAAAAGGGTTTATCTTCACAGAAGAAAGCATCGAAGCGTATTCCTCATTTCTTGTATCCGCAACCCCGAATGCCAGAATGAGCAGGACAAAGCACAACCTGTTGCTCTTCCGACATAATGGAATGCTAGACCGTTACTGAGAAAGGCATAGCATGAACCCCAACTTTTCGATAAGGAACGTGGACTGCCAAGATGTTGTTCAGTTTCGAACAAGGTGTTCCAATGTATCTCGAGATTCACTACTACGTGTTCTTCTACAAGAACATAACTACTTTGAACGAAGAGCTCCACAGCCAACAGCCAACTTATGTCAGGCCATTCTCCTCTTAAAGCTAAGTCAGGGTCGTGCATAATGGGAATGCTATGAAGATGATGGAGTTTGCTCCTCAAAAAGCCCTTTATATAGGACATATTGTCTAATAAATGTAGATGAACCTAATAGTCAGTATAATGAATCTCATTTAATAGGTTCATTCTGCAAACTACTCAACTCTCCCCCCTCCCACAATAAAAAAGGTAGCATTTAAGAGTTGTTACAAGTGGATGCCATGTCGCAAACTCGTAATTTAATAGGTCTGTTGCGTGTAATTTAAAATGGACAATGGTCTATCATGTATGGAATGACCATTCTCCATATTATATGATACGGAGAATGACATTCTCCGTGTTAAATAATACGGAGAATGACCAACCTCAGGTGTTTTAAAATTAAAATGACCATTCTCCGTTTAAATAACACGGAGAATGGCATTCTCCGTCATACTTAACATGGAGAATCCATTCTCCGTGTTAAGTGAGACAGAGAATGACATTCTTCGTGTTATTTAACACGAAGAATGGTCATCCTTATGCGTTTTAACATAGAGAATGTTCATTCTCCGTATTACTTAACACGGAGAATGCCATTCTCCGTGTTAAGTATGACGGAGAATGGTCATTCTCATGCGTTTTAAAACTGGAATGACCATTCTCCGTATTATTTAGCACGAAGAATATTCATTGTCCTATAAGTACAACAGAGAAAGAACATTCTCCGTATTCAATAACACGGAGAATGGTCATTCTCCTTGTAATTTAACACGGAGAATGGCATTCTCCGTTTTAAATTACACGAAGAATGGCACAAAATGATCATTCCTCATTATGAACCTGACACAGAATGGTCATTCAAAAATGATATATATATATAACAATGTAATACAAGACAGCAGATGTAACAAAAAAACGTAGACACAGAAGAATATAACTGCATTTTCATATATACAGAACAATGTAATATAAGAAAGAGTAGATGTAACAAAAAGAAACAGACACAGACACAGAAGAATATAACTGCATTTTCATATATACAGAACAATGTAATATAAAGTTTTTTCTTAGCACATTGTCATTTTCATAATGTGTTCATAATCTTCATTTGGACTTCTAAGCAACCTCTTAAGTCATGCCAACCTAACTTTTGTAATCTTATTGTGAATGTCATTGTCATTTCCTCTTGCTGGTATTGTGAAGGAATGAATCATCAAGTACTTCATAAAATATGCCGTGTACAAGAGACAGTTGAGTGCTTTTTGTTGTGAAAAGTTTGAACGACACTTCGTATCTGTGCTTTCATACTCCATCTTCGCCTTGTATTTTTTCCTCATCAGCTCAATTTTTCTCCTTATGATAGGCTCCAAGACCTCCCTCAAATATTATGCATCTATCTTGTCCGATTCGTACGTGTTTTGCACCAAGGAGTTGTAGTGTGCCCACTCGTACGAGCTGAAGTTAATGTCAGGAGCGTATAGTGTCTTTTTTCTTCATTAAAGACAGACATGAATAGCCACTCTTTGTCGTCCTGTAAACCCATGATTAGGTCTTCGACATCTGTTTTGAGAGTTTGAATGGCACCGTCGTTTACATCTTTTTTATGAGCTTGGCAAACGATGGATTGTTTCCCAAAAACAAAGATAGAATATCATTAGTTAGTTTCATCGGTGTACACATGAATAGGAGGGATGTTTCAGTTTTGATTCTTACTAATGTGTGGGGCAACATAAATACATACCACTTATGTTGCACTTCTTGTGAACTTGATTGTGGTTCACTTCTTGCTTTTTCTTGTTCTTGTTTCATCTTGCTTATTATTATGTTCAGTATACCAGCCTCCATGTCTTGATAGTTGAATATGTCTTGCACATCTATTGATGTCAGGATAACTCCAACTTCATTTTTACTTTCAGCAGAATAATATACAAGATTACTGCACATAAAATTAGTTCAGTTAGATTAAATCAATAGAAATTGACAAAAATAATTGTGAAAAAGACGAAAAGAATATAGAAGAATACATACAGTGGAGTCATCTTGTTTTTGAATACGAGGTCCTTGTAAAGCTTCTGCAGCTCTTTATCTGCCTCATTCCAAAGTCTGAGGTCCTCGCATTCCCTGAGTATTTCGCCTTTATTTACAAGTTCTGCAATTTTGGCATCTTCTTTGGATGCTGAATCATCCTTCTTATTGTCTGGGTTTGGGTTGAGGTTTTGCTTCGGATTGTCATTAATCTTCTGCCTTTTTGTTGTACTTTTCCCCAAGGGAGTAAAATCATCATCAGTTATTACAACTGATGGTTTTATCCTCCTCTTTCCTCCCTTCCTAATCCTTTTTGTCTACTTTTGGATCATCAGGTTTGTCAGATTGTTGTTGAGGAACTTGTTGAGGCTCTGTAAGCTGCAATGCATCAATTATGGCTCTAAAATTTGTGATTTTTTCATCCTTTCCAATTGCTTCTATACTCAACAATTCAACTTCCCCTTGAAGCTTGTTTTTCTCATCAGTGAGCCTTTTATTTGCTTGTCTCGGCTGCTTTGTTATTTACACAAATATAAAAACAAATATCAATGAAAGTACGATGTCAATAAAAAAATAGAAAAAGTAAAGATCATTCTCAGTTTTAACAATGGAAAAGACATTCTCCGTGTCACTTAACACGGAGAATACATGTTAAGTGACACGGAGAATGTCTTTTCCATTGTTAAAACTGAGAATGATCTTTACTTTTTCTTTTCTTTTATTGACATCGTACCTTTCATTGATGTTTGTTTTATATCTGTGCAAATAACAGAGCAGCCGAGACAAGCAAATAAAAGGCTTACTGATGAGAAAAACAAGCTTCAAGGGGAAGTTGAATTGTTGAGTATAGAAGCAATTGGAAAGGATGAAAAAATCACAAATTTTGAAGCCATAACTGATGCATTGCAGCTTAGTGACACGGAGAATGGAATTCTCCGTGTTAAGTGACACGAAGAATGTAGAATCTCATGTGTAATTAATACAGAGAATGATCTTGCCCATGTGACAATGGGATTTACCATTCTCCGTTTAATCTAACATGGAGAATGAACATTCTCCATGTAACTAAATACGGAGAATTGTCATTATCCTACATGTAACAAGGAGAATGACATTCTCCGTGTAAGTTAAAATGGAGAATGATCATTTTACTGCAACAAAACTTGGAGAATTACAAATCACAAGTTTAAAAAAGAGAAGATTTTACCTTGTGCTGCATCCTTTTCAATCGCTTCTTTATTCAACAATTCAATCTTTTCTTGAAGCTCTTTTTCTCATTAGCGAGCCTTTTATTTGCTTTTCACAGCTGCTCTGTTATTTGTACTGTTATAAAACAAACATCAATGATAGGTACGATGTTAATAAAAAAATAGAAAAAGTAAAGATCATTCTCAGTTTAACAATGGAAAAGACATTCTTCGTGTCACTTAACAAGGAGAATGTCATTCTCCGTGTCATTAATACACGGAGAATGACATGTCTATGTGACAATGGGATTGACCATCCCCCGTTTAATCTAACACAGAGAATATAAATTCTCCGTTTAATTAAACACGGAGAATTGTCATTCTCCTACATGTAACAAGGAGAATGACATTCTCCGTGTAAGTTAAAACGGAGAATGTCATTCTCTGTGTAAGTTAAAACGGAGAATGACATTCTCCGGGCTAGATTAACACGGAGAATGGTCATTTTACTGCAATAAAACATGGAGAATTACAAATCACAAGTTTTAAAAAAGAGATGATTTTACCTTGTGCCTTTAGCTCTCTAACTTTGTCGTTGAGCTGTGAATTATCATCTAGAAGTTCATGGTTCTGTGATCTCAAATGTTCCAATTGCTTCACTGAACCCTCCATCGTGTTTTTGATTGCACGTTGATGGGCTTCTTGTGCGTTTAGCTCTTGAAGCTTTTCCTTAAGTCCACACTTCTGTGCAAGCAGATCAGAATTCTGTCTTTTTATTTCCTCCAATTCATGCGCCGAGCTCTCCATATCAGCATTGACTGCACGGAGTTGTACCGCTAGCTCTTTAATCTTTTCAAGGAGCTTCTCATTCTGCGCTAGAATATCAGAATTATGCGTTCTCAATTCCTCTAATTCCAGTGCCAAGCCACTAATCATGTCGCTGATTTTGACTTGCTCGGCAGCAACCTCAGCACCAGGTATCCCTTCTTCCCCTGTCTCTCCCCTTCCCTCTTGTGGTATTTCTTCTTGTAGAGGTTGCTCACCTTCCAGGTGTCCTCCTTTTTTCCCAACAGATATGATCAAGTTTTTGAATATGTACGGAGAATTTATTTCCCGGGGGTATTCGATCCTGAGGAAGATTGAGATTCTGTACCCATCCTATGTGAAAAATCTTGGGTAATCTGGAATTTGTTCAAACTTCCTTTCCATAAGGGTAGTATTTTCTGCAAACCAATATAGGAAGTATATTGTACAACCTTCCATTTTGGAGTAAATATCGAAGTAATCCCCTCCCTTACATTTACTTGTACTCTTTTTTATGCTATCTATGACATATTCCAATATTAACCTTGGCCACCATATACTGTTGATAACTTCTATGCTGTCCACCAAGGCAAAGAATTTGTACGGCAAACTTGAACCGCTAGATTTAGTGAAGAATACAGTTTGGCACAAGTGAAAGATCAACAGCTTGGCCAAATCATCTGGATTAGCAGTCTTATCTCCACTACGAAGCCGCTCTAATAATTGGAAGAACTTATCTTTCACTTCCTGGTTACTGACTTTTGCTTTTGCGCCCTTGGAATTAGCCAGCAACCTTGTAAAATACGTTGCACACAGGCTATAAGATCCTGGTGCTGGTGGCTGTTTCTGTATCTCCATTATCAATTTTCTACAATTAAAATCAGTCTCGCTTTCTTCCCAAAGTGGTAGACCGAAGATGGTTGCCACATCATCGACGCTTGGCACTATTTGGACAGTGTTGCTCAACTGAAAGTAACCCACATCTTTTTCGTCTTTCCTGTAGGTTCCTATCAAGTTCTCAAGGCCTTCTGTTGCCTTCGCCAATTCTTTTGTCTCAACTCTGCTTTTGTAGAATACCTCAATTAAATTCCAGAATCCGGTATTCTTTAAAGATTCAATGACTGGCACGGGTAAACAACCACCATTTATAGTGACAACCTCCATAAGATCTAGCGTTGTTTTGAAAGTAGCACGGAAAACTCTAGAATCCTTATTCCTGACAGTGGTTTTTTCTACAAAACAAGAAAAAATAAATAAAAAGAAAACATAAACAATAAATTAGGTTTCTGTTAACTGTTATCCATTGATATAAGAAGAAAATTGGTCATTCTCGTTTACTTTTAAACGGAGAATGACATTCTCCATTTAAAATTAAACAGAGAATCACATTCTACGTGTTAATTCAAACGGAGAATGATATTCTACGTGTTAATTCAAACGGAGAATTCCATTCTCCGTTTGAATTACACGGAGAATGACATTCTCCGTGTCGACTTAAAAGGGAGAATGACATTCTACGTGTTAATTCAAACGGAGAATTCCATTCTCCGTTTGAATTATACGGAGAATGACATTCTAAGTGTTAATTTAAACGGAGAATGACATTCTTCGATTTAATTAAAACGGAGAATGATATTTTAAAATGAAGAATGTCATTCTCCGTGTAGGTTTAAAACAGAGAAGTCATTCTTCGTTTAATTTTAAACGAAAAATGACGTTCACCGTGTTAATTCAAACGGAGAATGTCATTCTCCGTATTAATTTACACGGAGAATGACATTCTCCTTGTAAATTTACAGAGAGAATGACATTCTCCGTGTCGTTTTAAAACGGAGAATGACATTCTCCGTTTTAAATTACACGGAGAATATCATTCTTCGCGTCGATTTAAAACGGAGAATGACATTCTCCGTGTAAGTTAAGACGGAGAATGGCATTCCAGTTTAAAACGCAAGAGAATGGTCATTTATCCGTGTAATTTAAAACGGAGAATGACATTCTCCGTGTTAAATTATACTGGAAATGTTATTCTCCGTTTTAAATCGACACGAAGAATGTCATTCTCCGTGTTAAAATACACGGAGAATGACATTCTGTTTGTTAAATTTAATACACTGTGAATTCCATTCTCCGTTTTAGTAACACGGAGAATGTCTAATTTACACGGAAAAGTTCATTCTCCTTGTTTTAAACTGTGAATGATCAAGACCATTCTTAGTGAAATTTAACACGGAGAATGATCAACGAATCATGAAAATAAGTTAAAGTTATACCTTCTTTTTGGGTAGCAGGCTTCTTCTCCTTATATACAAGTTTTTTAGTTATCCGTTTCTTTGATCCTCCGTCATTCTCTTTTGGATTTGATGATGATTCTCCGTCACTCCTTTTTTGATAATCTGCTTCTTGATTTGGTAATGTTTTCGATTGTGAGAACATTGTGCGAATATCTCGAATGAGAGGAACGTTTGAAGATTTTTTGAGAAGAAACCCTAGATTTTGGATGAACGTTTGAAGATTTTTGGAGAAATCCTAGATTTTGGAGGAGAAACTGATCTGCTTATTGAAGAAGAGAGAGTACAAAACGTTTTTTTTTTTGCTTTTTGTTTTTGAATAGCAGGGTTCGGGTTCTTTTGGAAAAAAATTAGAAGGAAAGACAAAAAGGTCATTCGGAACCCGCTTCTATATATTAATAGATAATTCTGGGCACGCGATGAAATGTTATTTTGCTGTGGATTTTACATAAAACTTTTGCAATTTTTGGGCATTTCATAAATCCCTCCCCCCCCCCCCCCCCCCCCCCCCCCCCCCCCCCCCCCCCCCCCCCCCCGCGCCAAAAAAATAAAAAAAAGTTCTCTCAATAATACATAATCATACAGGTGAAATTAATATTTACTTCAATCAATTTTTAGAACTAAACTACGAGCTGATAATCTGTTCTATGAATCAAAACAAGACACAGCTCAGCACTAGGTTGAAATTTCTTTCATAAAGAGACGGCAATGATAACCTTTCCTCCCACAACAGAAACAATTACATAACTCATACCAGACAAAAGTTTGTAAGGTGAGAATTGATTAAGCCCTTACAGTGGATTTTACTTCTGCATAATCTTGTTGGATTGAGGTTGCCTTCTGCCGTAGAACCTACAGTAATACCAAATGCTTAAGAATTGAAATGCAAATATAATGTGCTCATAAAGAATCACATAAAATTTGCAACTCATGTATATAAAAAGAAAACCTAATAAATTTCGGGCAGGAGAAACCTGAACAACAACTTCAAAATTGAGGTCTCTAATTCCTTGTACAACTTGTCACTGGAAGAATGAAAACATAATGCCGATGAATATAGATGAATTTCCTGTTGTTTATCCTAAAATGCTTAAGTAACTACTTTTAAGGCTTGCATCCTAAACCTGTCTACCATTATAAACTTATCTTGAAGATATTATATATCATTGCAACAACAAATAATAATAATAATAATAATAATAATAATAATAATAATAATAATAATAATCATTGCAACAAACTTGGGAACCATATTTTATATTTAAATAAATGAAATTCACAACAGCAGTCAAAGTACAAGATAATTTATACTCGTCTGATCCTGAGGAAAATATTGATGTACAAACTGCTGATGAGGTGGTCAGGAAGATCATTCATTTAGTAAGATACACTTGAAAACTCAATAGATGTCTATGCAGTAAGCACTTAAACGCAATTCCTTTGAAGGGTCCGCATCAGGACAGAATATACTCTTAAAGAAAGTCCTTCGGCTAATTTCTTTGTTCTTATGGTGGTTCACAATGCAATTAAGAAAACCTTTCAACTCTATGCATGCATTTTAATTTTCCAATATTTTCTGAGTCAATAGATGCAACAAAGCCTTCACGTTAATACAAAAAACAAAAAAAGCAGGCAAAAATGCATGTAATGTTCTTAGTAACGATGAGTATGAGGCATGCGTCAAATGCTTATATAAATATCAACCATAATCATAGACAGGAAACCTTCAAAAACTTCAGATATGTATTATCTGTTGATCCACTACACACCCTGTTGCATTGTATCTCGTTTTCGGTTGAGCGCTCAAATGGGGGGTGACAATGGAGTTGGTAATTTAGTCCAACGTTGGTTAGAAGGTGGGATCATGTGGTGTAGATATAATTAGGATTGGTTCAGACCTTGCATGAGAATTCTCTTTCAAAGCATATGGGTCCAATTCAATATCGCACCCCATGGGCGAACTCCGGTTCAGGTCACACCGCGTTCCCAACAAGTGGTATCAGAGCCCTGGAGCTAGTTTGGGTGGCTCTAATTGGTTCGAGACAGATGGTGCTGAACGTTCATGTGTGTAGCCGGAGTGTGCTAAGGTTGTTCGGTTAGCGGGAACGAGCAAAGGTAGTAATTTAGTCCTATATCGGTTAGGAGGTGGGATCATGTAGTGTTAGTATCAACTCACCTCATCTTTGAGGCACCATAAAACAGAAAATAAACAGCCCAAATTTGGGATATTAGTTAAAGAAGCTGCTAAAACAAGGGATAGGCCTAAACAAATTTGGTTCAAGGATGTTAAAAAGGGATATTGTATTTGCTTATTTTAGAGAGAGATGGCCTTTAAAAGAACAGAATAGAAGAAATTGATTCTAACAGCCAAACCCAAAAAAAACTTGGAATAAAAGTTTTATTGTTATTACTTGACCACCATCAGCAATTAAAAAGTATGTCAGTTCTAACATTTTTTCTCATTTTCAACTCTAGGAGAAAGAGGCAATGATGACACTGCAAATGATGGATTAGCAATCTGCTTTTGTTATTTCCTCCAATTTCACCAAAGAATGGAGCATTAACAGTTACAGATATCTCAACTATGATTAAAAAAAAAATGTTTTCAAGAGTTCAGTTACACCTCTAAGGCATAACATGATCACCAAAGCATACTTTAAGCAATCAAAAGCCTTATGAAACATTTCAAACAAGTTTCGTTATACGAATTAGGACTACATAAAACGAAGACATGATGAGCATAAGAGGACGTATACGTAGAAGAGTGAGGATGCTGAGTAGGTGTAAGTGACAGCAATGAAGGTGCACTGAATGATTGGTAAGTACATGTTCAAAATATACGATACAGCAATGAAAGTGTAAGATCTTGTTTTCTCATGCTACATTTATAATTTGGTAACATGTTCTGAATAGCAACAAACAGAGTCATACTCGGTAGACTTCCAAACTGTTGGTGTTTTTGCCTTTGGACTAGAAAAGATAGTCCCACATCGGCTACACCAAATGGTGAGTATCTCAATATAATGCATTGCATGTGTTGAGGTGTGCACATGAGGTGTAGTGGGGCACAAATTTGTGCCATGTGGGAGTATTTTCCTAGAAGGAAAAAGGATTAAATCCAACAAGGATGCAAGTTAATTTTTGTTGTGCGGACTCGGACTCGGACACGGACTCCAGGATGTCTCGTGCATGCACGAGAGTGTTCGGGGGGTAGGCGTGGACTGCACACTTCTATGCTGATTGTGGGATGATCTAAAATATCAAACTCTATTTTTGAGTATTGGTATTTTAGTCCCACATCGGATAGGAGAAGAGGTGAAGTCTCAACTCCACTCTATAAATAGAGCCCATTGGCCTCCTTTGAAAGATGCACCAAGAAGAGAGTTAAGGGAGTCCGTAAAGTCCAGGAAGCCCGTTCAAGTCTCAAATTTTAACTTACGAGCGTTCCAGAAGTTCTTCGTGAACTTGCTGGTTCCTGGAAGCGGATCGTGGTGGGCGAATCTTGCTTTGAACAACAGTGATCTTAATCACCCCAGCAACCTTTCCTCTTCTTCTTTCTTCTTTCTTCTCCTTCATCTGAGTTGTAACTCAGTTCTGTCCGTCCAACTGCGATTGCAAGGAAGAACGTGAGATTTATTTTCTGAACTCAGTTCTGTCCGTCAGCAACTGCGATTGCGAGGAAGAACGTGAGATTTACTTTCTGATTATTGTTGCTTTTGTAATCAGATTCATATTATAGTGTTCCTCTTAGATATCGAGAATAATCAGAAGGTGAACGTTTGTTGAACCTCTGATCTCGACATCGAGTCTACCATCTTTGATCAAGCCCCGGGATTAACAATCTCAAAGCAAGATCCTTGTAGATGGAGAACTCTCGTGTTTCTCTCATCGATACCAGCTTTAACAAGTTGGAGAAATTCGACGGAGAACATTTCCAAATCTAGAAGAGGAAGGTCACCCTTAATCTTCAACTCGTGGACGTAGACCATGTGTTGATTGAGGATGAACCGACAATTCCAGAAGGAGGAACTGCCGAAGCTATTGCTGTTGCACTCGTCAAGAAGAGCAAATGGAAGAGAGAAAACAGCATATATAAACTGCTGATTCTTAATTCTATGGATGACTCTCTAGCAGAGTCATATTCCAAGAAGGAGAAGGCCAAAGAGATCTGGGATTCTTTGGGTAAGCTATATGAAGATGATGAGAACAAGTCCAAAATCTTCATCGTCGAGAAGTACCACAAGTGGCTCTTCGAAGACGAGATGGCGATGCTACCTCAAGTGAAGGAATTTCTGAAGTTGCGCCAGAAGTTAGATGACGAGAAGATGTCCCTCGTCGACAAGTTTGTCGTTGGAGGGATAGTCTCGAAACTTCCTGCTGGTTGGAGCAACTTCTATGCTAGAATGCATCGAAAGAAGCTGGACATTAGCTTGGAATATCTTCTACAAGAGATCCAAGTTGAGGACAAAATGCGATCTCAACAGAAGATAGACTCTCTGTCCAACCAACTAGCTAAGGCCAACTTGGTGCAGACAAGAGAGTTCAAGGGGAAGCATGTGGCTTCTCATCACAAGAAGAAGGACTCCACTAATCTAAAAGTGAAGGGTCATTCGTTCAAGCAACAGAAGTCCAAGTCCCACGTGACTTGCTTCAACTGTGACAAGAATGGCCACTACATGAGTGAATGCAAATCCAAGTCCAAACCAAAATAGCAGGTATAGCTAAACTTGGTTATTTTGATTACTTAACTTGGTTGCTATTGTTGCACAGGTTATCTAGCGTGGTAGCTGACTAGTGGTCTGACACTAGTGCATCTGACCACGTGTGCTCTCAAAGGAGCTGTTCACCAAGGACGAGCCATGTTATGACGAAGGTCTCGATGGCGAACATATATCTAGCAGAAGTTCTGAAGATCGAGACATTGGTTAATAACCACCGACAAGGACACTGGAATGCGTGTTGCACGTACCAGAGATTTTTTGGCGATCTGATCTCAGAAAGTCTGTTATCTGATACAGACTTGAAAGATGGACATTCGTACTAGCCAGATGGTAATTTTTTGGCGAGGAACATGCTTCGAAAAGATGTTCGGTGCTGAAGGAATGTTCGAACTTCTGCTGATGGCGATGAAGTTACTTTATTGAGTGGACTGAGAGTTGTTCTATGACAGAAGCAGACTCAAGCTGTCCTACCGGGACCTTATCTTCGTAATATGGGAGTAAAGAGGTGGAGGAGTTTAAGGTCTGTGCAGATACAAGACTGTTAGAAAGTTGCTCAGACGATTGAACTAAAGTACTGATCATCTGGAGTTAGTACACTCAGATATCTGTGACTTTTGTCAATTCTCCACAGAGGCCGGTTCGAAGTGTTTCTCGAAGTGCACGTTCGCTTGACTTCTCTAGTAGAAGGATGCAACATTCGAGTAGTTCAGAGACTTCAGGGCTGAAGCTGAACGTTAAACCGATCTACAACTACTCAGAAGTAATCGAGATGTAGAGTATAGGTCTCATGAATTCGCATCGTTCTGCAAAGAACATGGAATCATCAATGAGAGTACTGCTCCGTATTCTCCTCAATCTAATGGGATAGCGGAGAGGAAGAACAGAACGTTGACAGAAATGATGAACTCAATGCTGCTAACTACGGGTCTTCCTAAATGCTAATGGAAAGAAGCTGCATTGACGACCACTTTTATTCTAAATAGAGTACCGTATGCAACTTCGGACGTAACTTCTCATGAACAATGGTTCAAAGTCAGACCTAACTTGAATGTCATTCGAGTGTGGGGGTCTCTGGCTTATGTGAAGCTCCCAGATCTGAAGATTCAGAAGCTGGGGACTAGGACTACGAAGATGATCTTCTTGGGGTATGCCGAGAAGAGTGATGCTCGGAGATTTCTTGATATTGAGTCAAATCATATCATCGAATCTCGTAAAGACAATTTGCAAGGCACAAGAATATTGTTCTTACGGATAAACCGGAGAACAATAAGGGTGCGCAAGAAACTGAAGTTTTCAATAAAGAAGTAGTCCAAGAAGATGTTGTTGTTGAAACAACGGTTGAACCAGAACTCGCTGAGCCGTCGTCGAAGCGAGTGAGGAGGCCGAAGAACTTCGGAGATGACTTCATCACCTATCATGTGGAAGCAGATCCGCTTACCTATGATGAGGCGATGAAGACCAGAGATGATATTTTCTGGAAGGAGGCGATTGACAATAAAATTGATTCCATCACCTCAAATAACACTTGGGTGTTGGTTGATCTTCCTGAAGGAGCGAAACCCATCGGATGCAAATGGATCTTCAAGAAGAAGATGAAAGCAGATGGAACTATTGACAAGTTCAAGGCCAGGTTGGTGGCCAAGGGGTTTTTTCAGAAGCAGGGGATCGACTACTTTGACACGTATGCTCCAGTAGTGCGGATGACCACCATCAGAATATTGATTGCTCTCGCAGCAATACATAAGATGGTGATAAATCAGATGGACTTGAAAACGACATTCCTGAATGGAGAGCTGACCGAAGAGATCTACATGCAACAACCAGAAGGGTTTGTCATCAAAGGTCTTGAAGACAAAGTATGCAAGTTGGTGAAATCTCTGTACGGTTTAAAGCAAGCTCCCAAAATGTGGCATGAGAAGTTTGACAAAGTCATAAGGTCAAATGGCTACAGGGTCAGTGAAACAGACAAGTGCGTCTATATGAAGTTTGCTGACGGAAGAGGAGTCATCGTTTGTCTATACGTGGACGACATGCTAATCCTAAGTACGGATATAAGCTGTGTCCCGGAGACAAAGAAGTTCCTCTCGACGAAGTTCAGTACGAAGGACTAGGGGGATGCTGATGTTATCTTGGGACTCAAGATCATCCAGACAGACACCGGATTAGCGCTGTCATAATCTCATTACATTGAGAATATGCTCACTCGATACGGGTATCATGATCTTCCTTTAATTGATACGCCGTACCGGGGTGATCAGAAGCTGGATCCAAACTCGAAGGAAAGCGTCAGGCAATTGGAGTATGCTAGCGTCATCGGGAGTTTGATGTACGCTACTACTGCCACTAGGCCTGACATAGCTTTTGCTGTGGGAATGCTTAGTCGATTCACTAGCAATCCAGGCGTTGAGCACTGGAAAGCTGTGAAGCGGGTTATGAGATATCTCAAGAAAACTCAGACATATGTACTGCAATTCAGCGGAGTGCTGCCGGTGATAGAAGGCTTCAGTGATGCTAGCTGGTGCTCAGAGTTAGAGAGCGAGAGGTCCACAGGTGGATTCATTTTCATAAATGGATGGAGCTGCTATATCGTGAAAGTCGAAGAAGCAGACTATGCTCTCGCGATCATCTATAGAATCTGAGTTCTTTGCACTTGATACCGCAACAGATGAAGCAGAGTGTCTTGGGGAGCTCATGTATGATCTTTCAGTGGTTGGGGCACAGATACCGACAATTCCGATATACTGCGACAACCAGGCGACTGCAGCGGTGACATCGAATGATCTCTTCAACGGAAAGAAGAGAACTGTGCGGTTGAAGCACAGGGCAGTGAACGATCTCATCAAGAGAGATGTCATTGCAGTGATTGATGTTCGGAGTAAAAAGAACCTGGCGGATCCGTTCACCAAGGACCTCAAGCGCCAGCTGGTCGATGACACAGCTTGTAAAATGGGCTTGAAGGCATTTTGATATTGAGTTATTACAATCCTACCATAAAATTTTATGCTATTAGTTCAAAAAAAAATCTACTAGGCATCTAGCTTTTGGTTCAAGGAAGGACTATTAACCAGAAGAATATCAGGAACGGTGGGTACTTTTCCTCTGTGACATGGAGAGGTTACGGACCTAGTGTCACACCCCAGAACCAGAATACTGGAGAGCGGGGGAATGACTCAGCCAGCTACGTATTACGGGTAGATGAATACCGTATAATACGATCAATGCTGTCTAACCAGACGAGGGGGTGCATACTACATGAAAGTCTTACTATGGTCACTTCACATCTATTGTCTCAATCATTCAAACAAGAAGCAAAAATAGAGAACATGTAAGATAAAGCAGTAAGGCGTCCCAAACGCTTAGTCAAAATGTTATTGAGATCGGACTTTACAAAACATAGCCAAATGGTATAGTAACGTATACACAATTGTTATCAGCTGCAGTCTGACTTAATTACAATCATGTAAAAGTAAGTGCAAGACGATCCGACTAACATGTCGGTGCCAAACGGCTAAGTATGAAGTAAATGACAAAACGAGCGGTGAAGTAAGGAACCCACTCGAGTCCTCCTGTGATCATTCCCCTAGTATTGACCATCTTGGAGGTAGAAGTAAGCTGGATCCTCGGAAACCGGCTCTAAATCTGGCCATGCAAAACCAGAGAGGTTAGACCTCTAATAGCAAGTACCACAAGGGAGCACGATATGAAGGATTAAACCAGTAAGTAAGAGAATATAATAATAGATCTCTGCTCTCCACTAGGATTCACATAACATCACGACACTTCGAACCAACCTCCCAACCAAACAAGGACAGAAGTTGGCCCGTCATGTCCTGACATTCTGATCATCTCAGTTAGGCAACAGAGTAGGTACAGTACACAAACAAATCATCTTGAACGGCCAATCAACTACTACGGCTTGCTATTGTGAGTCCCAAGTTATCCTGGAATTATACAAATAGGGATTCCTCAGTTCTTACTATGTGCGAGCAAGGCTAGTCTATCCAGTCAATCAATTGCGCCAATCATGTAATTAGACGAGTCCCAGCGGGACGCCCGCTGTTAATATAGCATGTACAATAATATAAGCAGATACCGTTCCCTGCCCGTGTGACAGATTTACAGTATCTGTGGGAACCAGCCGGCCTGTCGGGCACTACTAGTCCCAAGAGGGCTGCCATGTAAGAACTCGGGAATCCATTCTCTCCATGCCATCATTATTTTATTTAACTTAAAGCCTCTATGTTAAGCGAAGTCCCATGCCGTGGATCATGGTCATTCAAATGAGTACTTTTGTACGGGGTACGATATGCGCAACTCTACAACGATACCCGTGCGGCTATGTTGTAGGTCTTACATAGCGTAATGCAACAATCAAATCTAACCACGGAGTAATCATGCCTTGACCATAAAGTACACATGCTGTTTTTGTAAGATAAATAAATAACTAAATAAATAAATAAATGATTTGAAACCTGCATGTGCCTGTATGCCAATATTCGGGATCGGCTAATCGATTGTAATAGTTCATTACATGAACGTGTCTCATTCAATCAATTCAATAAGACGACTAGCCAGTCTCTTAGTTCCAACTAGGAACGCATGATCAATTATTAGTCAATGTCACAATCATTATCAATGGTGACAAGGCATGAAAATCAATTAGTATTACATGGGGTCGAGTCTATAACTCTCAGGGTTTAACTCCAGTTATACTGGGTATCCATAAACCAATCAAGACACAAGACGCATTCCACATAACAATCTGTATTAATGATATTAACATATCATGATTTTATCAAGTTCAGGCCAAAAAGTGTAAGGATATAATAGAAGAATTATCATGCCACCATTAAAGGAATAAGTTATAGAACAAATAAAAACACCCAGGTCAGGAAGTCACGCCAACAAGTCTATGCTAAGGCCAAAAGTCATGCCAAGTCTAGGCTAAGGCCAACAAGTCACGCCAAGTCAAGTAGGAGTGAGCGTGCGTATAAACATCGTGAGCGTGAAAAGTGGTTCACGTTGGCACGCACAGCGTGAGCGTGAAAGAGAAATTCACGCACGCACAGCGTGAGCGTGAAAAGTGAGCGTGGAAAATGAGCGTGGAAAAGTGAGCGTAAAAAGTTAGCGTAAAAAGTGATAAGAAATTCACGCACGCACGCAGAAATGTGCGTGACTAAAAATCCACGCACGCAAAGATGTGCGTGACTAAAAATTCACGTACGCACGTAAAGACGTGAGCGTAACTCAAAGTCACGCACGCATACAAAGATGTGAGCGTAACTCAAAAGTCACGCACGCATGTAAAGACATGAGCGTGACTAAAATTTACGCAAACACGTAAGGACGTGTGCGTGACTAAAAATACACGCAAACACATAAGAACGTGTGCGTGACTAAAAATACACGCAGACATGTAAGAACGTGTGCGTGACTAAAAATACACGCAGACACGTAAGAACGTGTGCGTGACTAAAAATACACGCAGACACGTAAGAACGTGTGCGTGACTCAGGAACCTTCATCCCAAGCCAGAAATGAAGTTCCCATGGTTCAGAACCCATGGACAACCGAGAATACACGCCAAGTTGGGAGATCAAACCCATAGTCAACCGAGAACACAAAAACTCAGATCTGGAAGAAACAAGCCAAAGAAATCAAAAATGCTAAGTAGTAAACTCTCTCAGGATCGTGAGAGGAAGAATAATAAACCATAAAAATGGTTCTCCAAGCAAGAAGCAAGATTGCACTTGCCTGCTGCTACTGCTGGTAGGTGGAGAAGTGATGAGAGGAAGAAGAAGAAGTAATGGTGAAGAATGAGAGTTATGAGGAGAGAGAAGGAGATGGGAGCTTAAATAGGAAAGGGTGGTAGGTGGGGTTATTGGGTCGGATTCATAAGGATCCAACCAAGGCCAACCCGAAAGCAAAGCAGAGAAGTTTAAAAGCAGAAAATAAATGCAGGAATAAAATACAGATAATTAATTAACATAAAATTAAAGGAATTTAAATACAGGATAATACATGATAAATACTAAATAAATATACATGAGTTGTACATGTATACTAATACGCATTCTTGTATAAAAATACGCATTCTGGGAACGGGGAGTGACATCTCTACCCATCTTAGAAAAATTTTGTCCTCGGAATTTTAAATCCAAGCAGGTAGAAATATCGGAGCTAAACTAATACAAGCAATTCTAGTGAGCAAGCAATCCTTTTACCATATCAAAAGCAAGTACTATATATATAAATTCATCAATCCATGATATCAAGTAGCTCTACCCATAAGGTGACAAGCATGAAGAATCAGGACAATCAAGGTATACAGAAAGAGATATACCTTGTGAGTCAAACAGGTGTGGATACCGTGATCGGATATCATCCTCACGTTTCCACGTTGACTCTCCCAAGGAGTGATGACCCCAAGCAACACGGACAAGACTAATTGTTCGGTTTTTGAGTATCTTCTCTCTTCGGTCCAAAATGGACACAGGCTGTTCCTCGTAAGACAGGTTGGTACCAACAACCAGCTCAGAATGATCGAGAATATGACTTGGGTTCGATACATACCTACGTAATTGAGATACATGAAACACGTCATGCACCTCTCGTAACGAAGGCGGGAGGGATAAACGATAAACAACATCGCCTATCCGATCAAGGATAACAAATGGGCCCACGTACCGCGGACTCAATTTCCTGCGAACGCCAAATCTAATGACCCCACGAGTAGGTGAGATCCGCAAGAATACGTGGTCCCCAACAGAGAACTCCAACGGCCTACGATGCTGGTCCGTCCAATGACGATGCCGGTCCTGCGCAACTCGAAGTCGCTCTCTAATTCCCTTAATCACTTCGACCGTCTGAACAATCATTTCTGGGCCTAACATCTTTCTCTCTCCGATATCATCCCATGCAAGCGGTGACATGCACTTCTTACCATATAGTGCTTCAAATGGCACCATCTGGATACTGGCTTGATAACTATTATTGTATGAGAACTCGACTAAGTGCAGGTGACTCTTCCAAGACCCTCCAAAATCTAGAGTGCAAGCTCGCAACATATCTTCCAAAGTCTGAATTGTTCTTTCTGATTGCCCATCCGTCTGCGGATGGTAGGCCGTGCTAAACCTTAACTTGGTACCCAGACTATGATGTAAGCTCTTCTAGAAATGTGAGGTAAAGCGGGTATCTCGATCCGACACAATACTGACAGGGACTCCATGCTGCCTGACTATCTGTTGCATATACAACTCTGTCAACTTTTCTGTAGATTGTCCTACTCTGAAAGGAAGAAAATGTGCAACCTTCGTAAGTCGGTCCACTATCACCCAAATAGCGTCTTTGCCACTTGGTGATCTCGATAAACCGGTCACAAAGTCCTTTGTAATATGCTCCCATTTCCATTCCGGAATAGGAAGCGGTTGCAATAACCCAGCTGGCCTCTGCTGTTCTGCCTTCACTTGCTGACATACCAAGCAACGGAAAACAAATCTAGCTATCTCCCTCTTCATTCCGTTCCACCAGAAATGCTGCTTGATATTTCGGTACATCTTGGTCCCTCCAGGGTGAATAGAATACTGAGAACTGTGAGCTTCTGCCATAACCTCCTGTCTGATATCTCTACTAGGCATACATAGACGTGATCCAAACCTAAGTGTACCATCTTCATGAATTCTTATTTCCTTCCTGAGTCCTGACTCACATTCTGCCCTAAGCTTCTGAATCCTTGGGTCTTGTGCCTGAGCTGCCTTGATTCTGCCTACCAAGTCGGATTGAACTTGCAGACTTGTTAGAACTCCTACATCACTAGGAAGTATAACTTCGATACCCATCTCCTGAAGGTCTTCTAAGATATGCCTCTGTGTTGTCAACATAAATGTGCCGCCTCTCCTGCTAAGAGCGTCTGCTACTACATTCGCCTTGCCTGGATGATACTGAAGCTCCACGTCATAATCCTTGATCAACTCCAACCATCTTCTCTGCCTCATGTTCAGCTCCTTCTGAGTAAAGATGTACTTCAGACTTTTATGGTCCGTGTACATATCCACTCGATCACCATATAAGTAATGCCTCCATAGCTTCAAAGCAAATACTACTGCCGCCAACTCCAAGTCATAAGTTGGGTAATTCTTCTCGTGGTCCCGGAGCTGCCTAGATGCATATGCTATCACCTTCCCATGCTGCATAAGGACACATCCAAGTCCTTTACCTGACGCATCACAATATACTGTAAAACCTCTGGGTCCAACTGGCAATGTAAGAATAGGTGCTGATATCAACTTCTGCTTCAATGTCTCGAATGATGTCTGACATTCTGCCGACCAAACGAATGGTACATCCTTCCGGGTCAAGCGGGTCATGGGTGCTGAAAGCCTTGCAAAGTCTGACACAAATCTTCTATAATATCCTGTCAATCCCAAGAAACTCCGCACATCTGCTACGGTCTTGGGTACTGGCCAACTTTCTACTGCTTCTATCTTCTTGGGATCTACTGCTACTCCAGCTCCTGATATGATGTGACCCAAAAATGAAATGTGATCCGACCAAAATTCACACTTGCTGAGCTTGGCATACAACTGGTTCTCTCTCAGTACCTATAACACTTTCCTGAGGTGGTCTTCATGCTCCTTTTTACTAGCAGAGTATACGAGAATGTCGTCGAGAAATACCACGACAAACTGATCTAAGTATGGCATAAAGATGCGATTCATCAAATCCATGAATATTGCTGGAGCATTGGTCAAACCAAACGACGTTACTAAGAATTCATAATGCCCATACTTCGACCTGAATGCTGTCTTGGGAATGTCCTCCTTCCGAACCCTCACCTGATGGTACCCTGAACGAAGATCTATCTTGGAGAAAACTCTAGCTTTGCTCAACTGATCAAATAAGTCGTCGATCCTGGGTAATGGGTACTTGTTCTTCACTGTTGCCGCATTAAGCTTACTGTAGTCAATGCACAATCTGGATGACCCATCCTTCTTCCCCACAAGTACCACTGGTGCTGCCCATGGTGACACGCTGGCTTGGATGAACTTCTTCTCCTTCAGTTCCTCTATGTGCTGATATACCTTGGCCTGCTCTGAATTTGCCATTCTATAAACTCGATCTGATATCGGTTTAGTTCCTGGTGCCAATTCTATACTGAACTCAATATCCCTAACCGGTGGTAGACCTGGGAGTTCTTCGGGAAATACGTCTAGAAACTCTTCAACTACCTTCGGAATCTGAACTTCTTCCATTGCCGTTATTACTCCCTGCTCTTGCTGAGTTACCTCTGATCTGACTAAGGTGAACCGCTCCATGCCTGGAATATCAAAAGATACACTCCCTCTACGACAATCTATTGTCGCATGACTGTCTTTCAGCCAGTCCATGCCTAAGATGACGTCGAAATTTCCAACAGAAAATTCTATCAACCGGGCGGGTAAGGAATGCCCGCAAACTACAACGCTACATGCTAAAATAACTCTACTAACTCCTACGAGCCCATTACCAGTGAGTATATTCAACCTCCCTGGCAATGCCTCGAACTCCATTCCTAGTCGTGTCGCAAATTGTGCAGATATAAATGAATGGGATGCTCCCGAATCAAACAATGCTACTGCGGGATATGAGGCGACGAGAATGTTACCTGCCACAACATCTCCCGATGTCAATGCCTCCTCCAAGGACAGAGTAAATGCTTGCCCTCGACCTCCTTGCTGATTTCCATGCTGCGGCCTAGCCTGATGCTGTTGCTGGCCCCTTCCTTGATGATGCTGGGGTGGTCTATGCTGGTGTTGCTGCATCGGCGGCCCCTGCTGCCGAAACATCTGAGCCTGCGGTATAAACGGACGCTGTGCCAACGGCCTTACTGCCACTGCTGGTCCTCGATACTGCCCTGCCCCTGGTGCTGGCAGAGCAGGAAACTGCTGTACTGGTCCTCCTGACCTCGAATTCATGGGACATGTGGTAACTCGATGGTCTGGATTTCCACATATCAGACACAGTCCATTCAATGTCCGACACACATCTCTAGTGTGCCCCATCTTCCCACAATAAGTGCAGCCCGCCGGGGGTTGCTGGTTCTTCCTCTGTTGCTGTTGTTGCTGCCTGGGTGGTGGTGCTGGTCCTCGTATCGCCACATCGTGGATACGAATACCAGTGGATGGTGCTGTTGTTCGGGGCGCTGCTCCCCCTCCTCCTTCAATCTGACTGTGGGATCTCTTCTGACCCCCAGTCCTCACCGCAAGCCTCTGAATGGTGATCTCATGCCTTCGAGTTGCCATCAATACTTCGTCAAAAGTTTGGTAATTGTGCCCCTCTATTAATTGCAAGAGCTCAAGATGAAACCCTTGCTGAAACCTCATAGCCCTCTGGCGCTCTGTTGCTACCATCTCTGGGGCAAATCTACTCAATCTGCAGAACTCCGCTGCATAAGCATCTACAGTCTTGTCGGCCTGCCTGAGGTTGATAAACTTCTGTTGTAGCTCAAACTGCGCCACAACTCCATAGTACTTCGTCTTGAACCTGGCAGTGAAATCGTCCCAAGCCACAGGACGTCTGATGCCCACTTCCTCTGATTCCCACCAATCGCGTACGAGATCCTGAAGTAACAACTTCACTAGATCCACACATTCTTCTATCGGTACCTTAGCTGCTGTCAGAATAGCCTCAATATCCTTAAGCCATGCATCTGCTGAGATGGCATCCTCCGTGCCCTCAAAACGGCGGGGGTTGTACTTGCAAAACCTAGCTAATGCTCCTGAATCAGTCCTCACTCATCTTTCCAAAGCCGTCTGCAATCCTTGGTTTAGCAACATATTCTGCTCTTGTAGCTGAGTGTGCATGCGTTGCTGGGCCAACATCTGATATTGCTGAGTAGCCATCATTCCTCTCATGATCTCCAGAAGGGCTGGTGTATCCACTTGGGTAGGTGGAACTGTTGGTGGTGGTGGAACATCCGGATACTGCGATCCAGCTGCTGCTTCTACTATCACTTCTTTCTGGGTAGCCTCCTGAGGTGAGACTGGCCCTTGTTGCTGACCAACAGGGTCAGGTTGTCCATGTTGCCCCTGTTGTTGTCTAGCTCTAACCGATGCGGACGAAGTGCCCCTAAGAAAAGGGACAAGAGAACAATCAAACAACCGGACATGAAGGATCAATAAAGTCAAAGGATACTGGAATGTCAAGCAAGGGTTGAGAATAACGAATCATGAGATCAAGGGGGAACACGTGTGATTGAGACATCCTATAAATCAAAACACCCCACAAGTCTGAAATCAGACCTGCATGGGCCACCACTAAAACCTTGTCACGCCCCAGAACCAGAATACTGGAGAGCGAAGGAATGACTCAGCCAGCTACGTATTACGGGTAGATGAATACCGTATAATACGATCAATGCTGTCTAACCAGACGAGGGGGTGCATACTACATGAAAGTCTTACTATGGTCACTTCATATCTATTGTCTCAATCATTCAAACAAGAAGCAAAAATAGAGAACATATAAGATAAAGCAGTAAGGCGTCCCAAACGCTTAGTCAAAATGTTCTTGAGATATGGCTTTACAAAACATAGCCAGATGGTATAGTAACGTATACACAATTTTTATCAGCTGCAGTCTGACTTAATTATAATCATATAAAAGTAAGTGCAAGACGATCCGACTAACATATCGGTGCCAAACGGCTAAGTATGAAGTAAATGACAAAATGAACGGTGAAGTAAGGAACCCACTCGAGTCCTTCTGCGATCATTTCCCTAGTATTGACCATCTTGGAGGTAGAAGTAAGCTGGATCCTCGGAAACCGGCTCTAAATCTGGCCATGCAAAACCAGAGAGGTTAGACCTCTAATAGCAAGTACCATAAGGGAGCACGATATGAAGGATTAAACCAGTAAGTAAGAGAATATAATAATAGATCTCTGCTCTCCACTAGGATTCACATAACATCACGACACTTCGAACCAACCTCCCAACCAAACAAGGACAGAAGTTGGCCCGTCATGTCCTGACATTCTGATCATCTCAGTCAGGCAACAGAGTAGGTACAGTACACAAACAAATCATCTTGAACGGCCAATCAACTACTACGGCTTGCTATTGTGAGTCCCAAGTTATCCTGGAATTATACAAATAGGGATTCCTCAGTTCTTACTATGTGCGAGCAAGGCTAGTCTATCCAGTCAATCAATTGCGCCAATCATGTAATTAGACGAGTCCCAGCGGGACGCCCGTCGTTAATATAGCATGTACAATAATATAAGCAGATATCGTTCCCTGCCCGTGTGACAGATTTACAGTATCTGTGGGAACCAGCCGGCCTGTCGGGCACTACTAGTCCCAAGTGGGCTGCCATGTAAGAACTCGGAAATTCATTCTCTCCATGCCATCATTATTTTATTTAACTTAAAGCTCTATGTTAAGCGAAGTCCCATGCCGTGGATCATGGTCATTCAAATGAGTACTTTTGTACGGGGTACGATATGCGCAACTCTACAACGATACCCGTGCAGCTATGTTGTAGGTCTTACATAGCGTAATGCAACAATCAAATCTAACCACGGAGTAATCATGCCTTGACCATAAAGTACACATGCTGTTTTTGTAAGATAAATAAATAACTAAATAAATAAATGATTTGAAACCTGCATGTGCTTGTATGCCAATATTCGGGATCGGCTAATCGATTGCAATAGTTCATTACATGAACGTGTCTCATTCAATCAATTCAATAAGACGACTAGCCAGTCTCTTAGTTCCAACTAGGAACGCATGATCAATTATTAGTCAATGTCACAATCATTATCAATGGTGACAAGGCATGAAAATCAATTAGTATTACATGGGGTCGAGTCTATAACTCTCAGGGTTTAACTCCAGTTATACTGGGTATCCATAAACCAATCAAGACACAAGACGCATTCCACATAACAATCTGTATTAATGATATTAACATATCATGATTTTATCAAGTTCAGGCCAAAAAGTGTAAGGATATAATAGAAGAATTATCATGCCACCATTAAAGGAATAAGTTATAGAACAAATAAAAATACCCAGGTCAGGAAGTCACGCCAACAAGTCTATGCTAAGGCCAAAAGTCACGCCAAGTCTAGGCTAAGGCCAACAAGTCACGCCAAGTCTAGTAGGAGTGAGCGTGCGTATAAACATCGTGAGCGTGAAAAGTGGTTCACGTTGGCACGCACAGCGTGAGCGTGAAAGAGAAATTCACGCACGCACAGCGTGAGCGTGAAAAGTGAGCGTGGAAAATGAGCGTGGAAAAGTGAGCGTGAAAAGTGAGCGTGAAAAGTGATAAGAAATTCACGCACGCACGCAGAAATGTGCGTGACTAAAAATCCACGCACGCAAAGATGTGCGTGACTAAAAATTCACGCACGCACGTAAAGACGTGAGCGTAACTCAAAGTCACGCACGCATACAAAGATGTGAGCGTAACTCAAAAGTCACGCACGCATGTAAAGGCATGAGCGTGACTAAAATTCACGCAAACACGTAAGGACGTGTGCGTGACTAAAAATACACGCAGACACATAAGAACGTGTGCGTGACTAAAAATACACGCAGACACGTAAGAACGTGTGCGTAACTAAAAATACACGCAGACACGTAAGAACGTGTGCGTGACTCAGGAACCTTCGTCCCAAGCCAGAAATGAAGTTCCCATAGTTCAGAACCATGGACAACCGAGAATACACGCCAAGTTGGGAGATCAAACCCATGGTCAACCGAGAACACAAAAACTCAGATCTGGAAGAAACAAGCCAAAGAAATCAAAAATGCTAAGTAGTAAACTCTCTCAGGATCGTGAGAGGAAGAATAATAAACCATAAAAATGGTTCTCCAAGCAAGAAGCAAGATTGCACTTGCCTGCTGCTACTGCTGGTAGGTGGAGAAGTGATGAGAGGAAGAAGAAGAAGTAATGGTGAAGAATGAGAGTTATGAGGAGATAGAAGGAGATGGGGAGCTTAAATAGGGAAGGGTGGTAGGTGGGGTTATTGGATCGGGTTCATAAGGATCCAACCAAGGCCAACCCGAAAGCAAAGCAGAGAAGTTTAAAAGCAGAAAATAAATACAGGAATAAAATGCAGATAATTAATTAACATGAAATTAAAGGGATTTAAATACAGGATAATACATGATAAATACTAAATAAATATACATGAGTTGTACATGTATAAATATACGCATTCTTGTATAAAAATACGCATTCTGGGAACGGGGAGTGACACCTACAACCACTGTTGTCTACTGTTGTTTTCTACGGAAAACGGATCCTGTGGGAAGGTTGACTTAAATGCCTTAATGAGTTCTCAGGCAGAGTGAATGCCTGGAGTACTTTACAGGAAGCACGGTAGCGCATCACTACAAGGAGTGTAACTCCATGCTACAGTGGGGTGACTCCACCATGAGGTTCCCAGGTAGGGGTAATGCCTCGGCTTTACAAGCCAAGTCACAGCGGAGTAGCACCGCAAATAGGCAGGTAGCCTATTGCTGTATGATAATCATAATTAAGAGATGTAGACAGCACTACAAAGAGGACGATGTCCTCATGTTATAGTGGCATGACACCACGAAGAGGTACCAGGTAGGGTAAAGTCTCGGCTTTGCGAGCCATGTCATAGCGGCGTAACACCGTACGGAAGCGCAAGGCGATCATGCTGGATAGTTTGGCACTACAAAGAGGCCTGTGACCTCATGCTACAGTAGTATGACTCTACGATGAGGTACCCAGGTGGGGTAAAGCCCCGGCTTTAAGCCATGTCATAGCGGTGTAGCACCGCAAAGAAGCGCAATGCTTCATGCCATGACTCTTTATAAAGAACTCACCTATAGTGTATGGACAGAGATATCAGGCCGTCTCTTGAGGGTAAACTTGTAGACGCCCAAAAATTATACACTGAAACCAGGCTGGCACAAGGCCTTCAATGTGCAGCCAGAAGCACAGTTGATGCCATTATGTGAGTAGAAAGAATTGCAGTTATGGTGCAGAATTCAAGGCTTAGTCCATTCTTGTATCATGCTGTTATTTAACCTATGCGGAAAGATTCAAGTCGTAGCGACATCTCTCCTAATGCATGATGGGCAGTCACTGTGGGGAACGCTCAACCCATATATTGAGATATGTGGGGGATTGTTGGTGTTTTTGCCTTTGGACTAGAAAAGATAGTCCCACATCGGCTACACCAAATGGTGAGTATCTCAATATAATGCATTGCTTGTGTTGAGGTGTGCACATGAGGTGTAGTGGGGCACAAGTTTGTGCCATGTGGGAGTATTTTCCTAGAAGGAAAAATGATTAAATCCAACAAGGATGCAAGTTAATTTTTGTTGTGCGGACTCGGACTCGGACACGGTCTCCAGGATGTCTAGTGCATGCACGGGAGTGTTCGGAGGGTAGGCGTGGACTGGTACACTTCTATGCTGATTGTGGGATGATCTAAAATATCAAACTCTATTTTTGAGTATTGATATTTTAGTCCCACATCGGATAGGAGAAGAGGTGAAGTCTCAACTCCACTATATAAATAGAGCCCCTTGGCCTCCTTTGAAAGATGCACCAAGAAGAGAGTTAAGGGAGTCCGTAAAGTCCAGAAAGTCCGTTCAAGTCTCAAATTTTAACTTACGAGTGTTCCAGAAGTTCTTCGTGAACTTGCTGGTACCTGGAAGCGGATCGTGGTGGGGCGAATCTTGCTTTTGAGCAACGGTGATCTTAATCACCCCAGCAAGAACCTTTCCTCTTCTTCTTTCTTCTTTCTTCTCCTTCATCTGAGTTGTAACTCAGTTCTGTCCGTCTGCAACTGCGATTGCAAGGAAGAACGTGAGATTTATTTTCTGAACTCAGTTCTGTCCGTCAGCAACTGCGATTGCGAGGAAGAACGTGAGATTTACTTTCTGATTATTGTTGCTTTTGTAATCAGATTCATATTATAGTGTTCCTCTTAGATATCGAGAATAATCAGAAGGTGAACGTTTGTTGAACCTCTGATCTCGACATCGAGTCTACCATCTTTGATCAAGCCCCGGGATTAACACAAACTATTAGAAGGGGTAAGATAGGGCCTCACAATGAAGGAAGATGGATATAATTAATGATGGCATACATAACATTAGTGGTGATTCACAATCAATGTCAGTTGCACCACTGTAACACCAACTATATGACCTTACTTAGTCATCAGAGCAGTAATTTGAAGCTAATAATTACTACAAGAAAAATTTTCAACCATGGCTCATTCAGTCTTCAAGGATCCTCGAGAGCTATATACCAATAACTTATATAACAAGTTATATTCTGAATTCTTTTACGACATTCATTAAAATGCATGTCGTGAATCAATTATTTACAGCATACAATTTATGTATACCTTAATTTTAATGTCGTAAAATGTTACTTTTTTTGTAATGGTATTCCATACATAATTGAAGAGTGCACCTACATTTAGCTATGTGGGGAAAGCATGTAATTAAAGACTAGTTCATTATTATGACAACAATGACTAGAAATTTAATCTACAATGGATGACAGCTTTGTAATTTAGTCTATAGGTGAAAACAAGAATTCAAGTTAAAAGTAATGAGTTAACGGCCAAATACGCGATATCAGAGGTTTCATTCTCATGGATGAATTATAGGTATAAGGATCATAAAGATAGTTGAAGAAATACTACCAACAACACTTGACAGTGGACGGAGAGAGGTGCAGTCATATATAGAAGGAGTGAATTGGAAGTAAATTTAATGGGCAAACCTGTATAGTTAGAAGAGGCTTGACAGTGATCATTATGATCATGGTCATGAGAAACAGCAAACAGAAACATGGAAATCAAGGAGTGAATTGGAAGGAAAAAGAAGAAGATAAGAAGCATCTAGCTTGCAACCAAAATAACTACAACTTTTTACGAAAATCGTACGTTACATCTGAAAATACAAGATACAAATATGTATAATACCTTGAATTAAGTGGAATCTTGAATTTTTTTTTTTTTTTCCATCTTGTTCGGAACCCATAACAGATGTGTCCACTTCCACAGAAGTGTCACCTCCCATAACAAGTATTTGTATTTTCACTTAATTTATGAAGAAAATCCTTTAGAGTTAGGTCCCGAATTGGTCTACTTCGGATTCTGACGTGAACGAATGACGCAAAGTGGTATTTTGATGACGCATTATGTACTTTACATTGGACGCAGCTATATATGGTGATTCCATGGCACTGCGATTCATAGGCTCCAGGTGGCTTCTAAAGTCCGTCTCGTGAACGCCGTGTCGAAGATTTCGTGGGCTCCACTAGTTCCACGACATTGTTCTGAGGGCTTTGCAAGTTTCACGGATCTTCAGTGATGCAGTTTTGCAAAGCAATGGCATCTTAGGTAGCACCGCGGAACTACTGTTCTGTCCCAGCGTCACAGTTTCGATGCAGCAGGGATTGTTCAGTCCAGTAACTGTTATATTTATAGGGTGTTACTAACCGCACTGCTTAATAGTTAACGGTGTAGATGCCATGACCAGAAATAAAAACTAAGTAACAAAAAGTAATCAATTATTGTGTAAAGTTGATCATAATCAAACACTCAAGGGCCTACCCACTCTGTGGGCTGGGGTGGGCTCCAGCCCACCCCGAAAAAAATATTTACTTTTTTTTTTCATATATATATTATTTTGGGTTTTTTTTCTATGAGTCAATCTATACTTAGCCCACCATAATCCACTCCAGCCGTCCTAGTTTGAATTTCTGGTTCCGCCCTAGCATATACTGGTAACAGAAAATTTGTTGTAGCGAAATAATCTTTATATTAATTTGCCAAAACGAAAGAGGTTGTAGGAATTTAAATAGAACGAAAGCTTCCGCCATCTAGGATGGCGAAAAAATATATATTGTGATTTCAGCCAACTCTGTTGGCGGAAAGTTTAGTTTTTGGTTTTTTTTTCTCCGTAATTGTTTGTTTGGTTTAGTTGGCTTGGCTTGATTTTGTTTACTGGTTTTGGTTTTAGTTGGTTGATTTGTTTTGGTTTGTTTAAAATATGTTGTTTGGTTTGGTTTAATTTGTTATTTTTTTCAACCGATCCATATTGGTTGGGAACTCATTATTTTTTACAATGGCTATTGACTTTTTCAACCGCTAATTTTATCAAATATTCTATAAAATAATGTTCTTAGGACCAAACCTAGAAATTATGAACATATGATATAAGTATACATATGTTGAATGTAAATAAATTTAACAATTTTATACATGTATTAATGTCATACACTGATTTATTTATTTATTTATTTATTTATTTATTTATTTATTTTATTTTATCCAAGGATATAAATTGTACGGAATCTGACATAGAATTATATAGATATGCCAGCACTGATGTCTAGAAGCATGGGTCACGCGTCTCAGAGGAAAGAATGTGACCCGCATCCCACTCGAGTATTGAACCACTCACGCCTCTAAGGCTGACTGCGCCTCACCTAGACGTCAAGCTACCCATGTCCCATCAAAACAGTGTGGTGGCCACGTCTCATCTAGCATCATGAAGAGACGTCTCGATCTTTGTGCAAAAGACAGCTGGGGGCATCAGTACTGGCATATTTATATCAGAAAATTTACTGTAGGAAAATAAACTTTATATTAATTTGCCAAAAAGAAAAAGGTTGTAGAAATTTAAATACAACGAAAGGTTCCGCCATCTAAGATGGCGAAAATTTGAGGTTTTGGTTTTTTTTTTCCGGAATGGTTTGTTTGGTTTAATAGGCTTTGTTTGGTTTAGTGGTTTTGATTTCAGTTGATTAGTTTGTTTTGGTTTGTTTAAAATATATTTTTTTTGGTTTGGTTTGATTTGTTTTATAACAGTTTTTTTTTCAAGCGGTCGATATTGGTTGGGAACTCATTATATTTTTACAACGACTATATTTTTACAACGGCTATTTACTTTTACGACAGACGAATTTTATACCTGTATTAATGTCATACATCTATTTATTTATTTATTTATTTTCTTTTATCTACGAAGAAAAATTGTACAAAATTTTACATAGAACTATATAAATATGCCAGTACTAATGCCCCCAGCTATCTTTTGCACAGAGATTGAGACGTCTCTTCATGATGCTAGATGAGGCGTGGCCACCACGCTGTTTTGATGGGACGTGGGTAGCTTGACGCCTAGGTGAGGCGCAGTCAGCCTGAGAGGCGTGAGTGGTTCAATACTCGAGTGGGACGCGGGTCACATTCTTTCCTCTGAGACGCGTGACCCATGCTTCTAGACATCAGTGCTGGCATATCTATATAGTTATATGTCAGATTCCGTACAATTTATATCCGTGGATAAAAAGGAAAAAAAATCAGTATATGACATTATAATACAGGCATAAAATTGTTAATTAAATTTATTTACATTCAACATATGTATACTTATATCATATGTTCATAATTTCTAGGTTTGGTCCTAAGAGCATTATTTTATAGAATATTTGATAAAATTAGCGGTTGAAAAAGTCAATAGCCATTGTAAAAAATAATGAGTTCCCAACCAATATGGATCGGTTGAAAAAATATAACAAATCAAACCAAACCAAACAACATATTTTAAACAAACCAAAACCAAACCAAGCCAACTAAACCAAACAAACAATTATGGAAAAAAACAAAAACAAAAACTCAACTTTCCTCCAACAGAGTTGGCTGAAACACAATATATATTTTTCCGCCATCCTAGATGGCGGAAGCTTTCGTTCTATTTAAATTCTTACAACCGCTTTCGTTTTGGCAAATTAATATAAAGTTTATTTCACTACAACAAATTTTTTGTACTGGTAGTGGTTCATTATTAGTGTACATGCTTTGGCTAATCTATCACTATGGATCATCATGATTGCAAATTTTCTAAACGCAGGACCGACCCTGGGATAATCCGGACAAAACTTGGGACTTGGACAACCCAGTGTTATAATTTTATTGTACTCTGCCGATTCATGAGATGAAGAACATAAATATAAATTAAATTGCGGAAGCGTACCTGAATCCATTGTCTTTGCTTGACGGATCTTGAAGCACATGTCTCTTTATGGGGTTTGATCTTCCAACCTGCTACGGCCCTTAATAACAAAGATGAAATCTTTGTTCCTCTCTTTGTTGATGGGGATACAGAAGAGAATAGAGAAAACCCTCTCTTGGTGGTCGTATGAGTTGGGGGCCATAACCCTAATGAATACACATATATATAGATATGTGTGTTGTGATATTTCTAATTTGTCCCATCATCAAATTAGAATTATCTCCGGTATCTACACAATAATTCCATGACAATTATACCCTTAAGCTAATTTTTCAAATAGACCATTTTAATTTGGCTTAATTATTTAGATAGTTCAAACACAATTAATTTTACATGTGTGGTCCCATAATTATTGAATAATTCCAACAATCTCCCACTGGGCCACATATGTAACCTTATAATTGTGTTAACCTTAGTGAGCTCATAAATTGCTATCTTAATCCTTAGGGTATATCCAGACAATCTCGTCTATTAACCATATCAACATAGGATCAAAGCGGCCTTCGTCACATATAGCGTAACTAAACCATCAATGGTCACATATACCAATATAGCTAAATGACATAGATCAATCACGGATGCGTAGCATGGAAATTACACGCAATGTGATCAATACATGTCTATTTCCAACTGGCCCTCTTTAACTTTAATGAGATCAATACTTTAACATAATGAAAACAGAATGAACTGAATTTCCATATATCTGATCAGATAAATATCCAAAATACTTTAATACATAAATGTGTCCAAAACTAAATAGCTCCCAAATACATAAAATACAAACTCCCACTATATTGCCATATTCTTAATTAACACCCATATGAGCAGTATGCTCATGAAAGATTCTGGGTGATAATGTTTTTGTGAGCGGATCCGCTAACATGGAGTTTGTCCTAATGTGCTATATGAACACTATAACCATTCTGAATTCTTTCCTTCACAACTAGAAACTTTATGTCAATATCCTTTGACTTATACAAGTTTCTGTTGTTATTGGAATACAGTACTGCTGATTTATTGTCATACCATAATTTTATGTGGTCTTTCAACACCGTACTGTAGGCGCAGCCTTGTGACAATTTCGCAACCATATTCCACTACAAGAAAAATGATCATTTACAGCGCGCGAAGCACGCCGTAAATGATCTTTTACGGCGTACATTTTGGTGTCGTAAAAGGTCATGCCGTAAATGACCCTCTTTTTTACAACGCGCATTCGAACGCTGTAAATGACCCATCTCTAGTTTTTTACAATGCGCACTCAAACGCCGTAAATTATCCATCTTCATTTTTTGACAACGTGCATTCGAACGCTGTAAATGACCCCTCTCCAGTTTTTTAAAACACGCACTCGAACGCTGTAAATGACACATCTTCATTCTTTTACAACGCACATTCGAATGCTGTAAATGACCATTTTTCTTGTACCATTGAGAAGTTGGCATTATATATGCTTAGATCTTTTACGATGTGTTTCGTTTGCAACTAAATCATTTGATATTATGTATATTCTTAGACAAAATGGTTAAACCACAGAAATTATTGGACACAAATAAAAATGCGTATACAATATACACTAAAAGGAGTACATTTTTTTGAAAAAAGGAGTACTACATTTTTGTGAATAAATGAGTGAGAAACCCATCACTATCGACAGAAATCGTCATGCATGGCCGACGTCAGAGACCCTCAGCTTCTTTGCTATGTATCCATCCTTTAGAAGCTAGGAAAGAAGAAAAACTCAAACAAACTTCACTACTACAGCTTCTACTCGCTAGTACTCAAATTTGGAGGAGATCATCATGAAGAAGAATATTGTTGAGCAACACGCTGCCGTCTTCGCCATCCTCCATCGCTACTTCCACGACGCTTCCGACCTCATCTCCGCCCACGCCGACGACCCCTCGTTCGCTCTCGAGCTACCGGGGCTCCCGCTGCTCCTCGCCGCTGACCTGCCGTCCTTCCTAGTCCAGAATGCAATCAACGGCACCAACTCCTCCCTCCCTCCCTCGAAGACACCTTCCGGGAGATGTTCCTAACAATAGACCGGGAGGCGACGACGTCGAGAGCAAGGAACCTCTGCAACACGATGGTTCTCATGAACGTCCATCGACGGCATGGAACTGATGCCGGTCGGGCCAATGGTGAGCGACAGCATGCTGGTGCTCCGTTGGGACCTCTTCGAAGATGACTCAGGAGGAGAGTACATGGAGCAGATGGACACGAGGGATGAGGAGAGCTCCGTCGTCTATGTCTTCTTCGGCAGCGTGGTCCACCTCGAAGAGATCTGCAAGAGGCTGGAGGAGAGCGGTAGGTCGTACTTACGGGTGGTGAAGAAGGACGCGAAGGAGAAGCTAGAAGGCGGCGCGGCCGAGTTCGTCCGGGGCGCCGACGGTGCGGGCGGTCTGGGCCTGGTGGTGGAGTGGTACGACTAGGTGAGGGTGATGTCGCACCAGTCTGTGGGGTGCTTCGTGACGCACGGCGGATGGAACTCGGTGGCGGAGAGCATGGCGTACGGGGTGCCGACCGTGGTGCTGCCGCAGTGGGCGCGCACCAGCCAACGAACGCGAGACTAGTCGAGGCGGCGTGGGGCGTTGGCGTGCGGGCGCTGCTGAACGGGAAGTCTGTAGAAGAAGAGGAAGAAAATGGGATGGAGAACGGGAAGTCTGTAGAAGTCTGCCATGCATTACTTGGAGGGAGGAAATAGTTAGATAGGTATGGCAGAAAGGGAAGAATAAGTCTACGAAGAAGAAGACGAACAGCTGCAGCCGCGGAATATATAGCAGATGCGATATAACCGCAATTAATGTAGGAAGAATTTGAAAATTTTGAGTGGAGGCAAAAAATGTGAAAATTCGAAGTGCGGGAGTCTAAAAGTTATGTGCTGAAATTTGAATTTTTTAAGTGGTGAAAATTTTGCTAGGAGGGAGACTTTTTTTTAACATTTTTTTAAAATCAGTGAGAGGGAAACTAAATTCCTTTTAGGGCTTGTTTGGTAACCGGATTTTACTATTTGGATTTGGATTTGAAAATCCTCCAAATCCAAATCATGGATTTCACTATTCAAATCCAACTCCAAATCCAACTCCAACCAAACATAGGATTTGGTTTTATGATTAATAATTAAATTATAGTCATGATCAATAATTAAGCTATTAATTAATTATGATTAATTATAGTTATTATTATTTATAAAATTAATAATTAACGATTAGTAATTAATAATTGACGATTAGTTATTATTAATTATAAAATTAATAATTAATGATTCGTTAATTTTCAAATAAATAACGATTAATAATTAAAGATTAATAATTAATAATTAACGATTAATAATTAATAACTATAAATTATAATTAACGATTAATAATTAATAATTAATAATTAACAATCGATAATTTTTTATTAACGATTAATAATTATAAATTATAATTATTGATTAATAATTAATATTTAACGATTAATTAACTATAAATTAAATATTTTAAAAATAGTAATTATAAATTAATATTATTATGATTAGTAAATTATTAATTAAATTATTATAAAATATGATTCTAATTGTGATTAAAATATTATTAATTAAGATTATAATAAAATAGTTATTAACTAATTATTAATTAATATTATAATAATACTAATTAATTATTAATATGATTATAACAAAATTAACTAATTAACTAATTTTTTAATTAATAATACTAAACATAGGATATGATTATTAATTAATATTATAATAATACTAATAAATTATTAATTAATATTATAATAATACTAGTAAATTATGATTATTAACTAAATAATAAAATATTATTAATTAATATTATAATAATACTAATAAATTATTAATTATGATTATAACGAAATTAACTAATTAACTAATTTTTTTAATTAATAATACTATTTTTTATTAATTAATAATACTAATAAAATAGTTATTTTTTTATTAATTAACTAATTTTAACGAAATTATTAAAGAATAAATATTTTTAACGAAATTATTAAAGATTAACTAATTTTTAATTTACTAATTTTTAACAAAATTATTAAATAATAAATATTTTAACGAAATTATTAAAGAATAATTATTTTTTCCTCCAAAATCCAACCAAATTCAAGTTTTGGATTTTGTCATACTTTCCATATCCAAATCCATCTCCAACCAAACATAGGATTCCATGGATTTGTCTTCAAATCCATAAAAATCCAAATCTCACCTCCAAATACGGTTTACCAAACGGGCAAAAAAAATTTGTTCGGAGGGAAACAAAATATTTTTAATAAACAATTACAACCATTGGGTATATTCCAATAAATAATTTATCCACAAAATATTATCATTATATCCATTAAGAATATAAGTTTTTATACTATTTTTTCAAAAATTCTTATTTATTTATTGTTTATTGTTTTGGTTTTTTTTGTTTTTTTTTTCTTGTTTTCACTTTTTTAGGAAAAAATTCAATAGTTTTTCTTTTTACAACGCGCAAAAATGCATGCCGTAAATGAGTCCTCAATTACAACGCACAAAAATGCATACCGTAAATGAGTCCTCAATTACAACGCGCACAAATGCATGCCGTAAATGAGCCTTCAATTACAACACGCAAAAATGCATGTCGTAAATTAGTATTCAATTACAACGCGCACAAATGCATGCCGTAAATGAGTCTTCATTTACGGCGTGCATGTCAAACACACCGTAAAAAAGACAAAAAATAACTCTTTTACGGCATGCATATTTGCACGCCGTAAATGAGTATCATTTACAACGCGCAGCAACTGGATCATAAAAATTTGATCGAACAATCAAAACCCTAAATTAAAATTAGATCTTACGATCTAGGGTTCCTAAACAACAACAAAAATTAAATCTAAACCTACAATCTCATAAATCAAACAACCTGGCTCTGATACCACTTGTTATAATTTTATTGTACTCTGCCGATTCATGAGATGAAGAACATAAATATGAATTAAATTGCGGAAGCGTACCTGAATCCATTGTCTTTGCTTGACGGATCTTGAAGCACACGTCTCTTTATGGGGTTTGATCTTCCAACCCGCTACGGCCCTTAATAACAAAGATGAAATCTTTGTTCCTCTCGTTGTTGATGGGGATACAGAAGAGAATAGAGAAAACTCACTCTTGGTGGCCGTATGAGTTGGGGACCATAACCCTAATGAATGCACATATATATAGATATGTGTGTTGTGATATTTCTAATTTGGCCCCTCATCAAATTAGAATTATCTCCGGTATCTACACATTAATTCCATGACAATTATACCCTTAAGCCAATTTTTCAAATAGACTACTTTAATTTGGCTTAATTATTTAGATAGTCCAAACACAATTAATTTTATATGTGTGGCCTGATAATTATTGAATAATTCCAACACCCAGCTGACAATAAAGGTCAAGTGGCAACCAAAATTAGATAGGACAACCCAACCCTCCAGACCAGTCCTATCTAGACGTCGACATGCGGCCAATCGAATGATCGAGATTCTCCGATAGAGTCGACAACTGAAGTCAAGATTCTCTGGTAGTGTCGAGATCGATCAAACGATAGAGATTTTCCGGTAGGGTCTAAGATACACCTGGGATATGATGTAAGGGCCCTTGGACGTGCTGCCACCAACACGGATGGTGGCGATGAGAGACAAGTTCCATCACAAAAGGTAAGTCAAGCATGCAACATTAGTTTAATAAGATCTTAATTAACCTACAATATCACATGATAATGACAAATTAGCAAACAAGAATTTCAAGTTAAAGTTTTTCTAGTTATAGTTTAAAAAAGAAAAAGAAAAGTTATATATTAAAAATCATCTAAGTAGCTATGGTTCTGTTTTACTTTTAAACAGTTATAATAAGAAGTATGTATACAGAAAACCAACAAAATCTTGTATTGAAATTTTTTGGGATTTGCTATATATATAAATGAATCCTACTATTTCATTTTGTTTTATAAAGGGATTAGAATCTACTATTAAACAATTCTAATTGTGGTTGGTTGTCACATGTCTCACTAATAATTCTGTAACTATTCTGGTAGAGTATATAAAATACAATTTTAGTTGTGGTTGGTAAGACGACGGTAGAAACGACAAACATCCATTATCAAACTAATCCAAATTAGCCCTTATAATCATCTAACTACAAAAAAACATCCAATTAGATGTATGCATAAGTTTATAATTATGGAAATAACATAAATATATAACTCCCCTTCCTACTCATAACTTTAACTATCCTCTAGTTGTGACCTTAATATGGATCAAGCAATTAAATTTCAAAGTCTCATCTAACACTTATTTTAACCAGACTTTTTGTAAAAAAAATATATATATATATTCATCCCATGAATTCAGGTCTCACCCCATAAAATGAACATCTAACCTATGAAACACATTGTATAATGTCTCTAACCATTTTTCGTCACAACTCTAAAGTTGTAGTACAGTGACATCGAGTAATATATAACTAGTACACTAATCATATACAGGGACGGATCCATAAATTGAAACTGGGATGGACTACAATATGCTTTAGGGTAAACTAGAGATGGGCTAACCCATATTATATATATATATATATATATATATATATATATATATATATATATATATATATATATATATATATATATATATAAAAGAAGAAAAAAAAATTGGATGGACTCCAGACCTCTCAGTCATAGGCTGGATCCGCCCCTGATCATATATGTTGTATATTATTTTCTGCCTTGTAAATTAAAACAAGAAAAAAAAATGGAGTTCCATTGTTTGGATTATATATAACAAAAAGAATGTCGTTACTCGAAAATAAAATAAAAACTAAAATTTGTTGGATCTTTGACCTAATGGATCTTATAAGATCAACCGACAACCTAAGAACCCTAATAATTCTAACAAAAAGATAAAAGGATTGCTACTACCATATCATGACAAAGGGAGAAAGCCATGAGCCTGTGATCAACAAGGTCCCGCACCACACCAAAGGTTATGGTGATTCTAAGCCCACTTTCAAGATCTGGGGCAGCTGGGAAGTCAAGGAAAAAGTTGGAGGAGTAAGAAGGAAGTCACTAATCATGCGTGCTTAAAAGTTGTATAGTTCAACCTTTTTGTTGTTGTTGTTAATATTGTTATTTGGATGGGGAAAGGTTGATTATTAATTCTCAGCTTCTGTAAAGTTCATGTGTTAGTTGGCTTTGTCCCACAATATATATATATATATATATATATATATATATATATATATATATATATATATATATATATATATATATATATATATATATATTTACTAGACTATTTTCTTTCTAGGTCAAAATCATCCTACAGAGTCACTCGTAAGTAATAGATAAATATCAGACTATGCTGCTTTATCATGCAACAATTGAAATTGAGTAAATCTAAAACTTCAGTAAATCTAAAACTTCATCATATTGCATTTCATAAACAAACTTAATTTACATGCCGAGGAAAAACTAAAAATACATAGCTAGAAAACTTTCCTTTTGGGAATCCCTTTATTTATACAAAAACGAAAGATAAAACTTACAAGGACTTTCTACTAGTAGGCGAATTTCTATACACAGCAAGAGGATCAAGATTCTCTTCACCGGAGAGGAAGGATGTAAGAAGAAGAAGTGCCCGGGAGGTAGTAGAATCGTTCTGCCTTTTAGAATAAGAGAATTCTTCTATTTATAGGGCAGAAGACAGAGTAGGGGTCTTAGATGAGTCTTAGACATATGTTAACCCTTGGAGTAGGGTTCAGACATGTGGAGGTTCATAAAAGGACACGTATTCTCATAAGTTGACAGGTGTAATAGAGATCTGGAATGGAGAGACACGTGTTATAGTAGGGGTATAGTTTTATGAGCCACGTGGAGAGTAGTTAACAAATAGTATCTAGGTTATGTTCTGCTATACTATCAAAAGACATAGGTGATATGTCTGAGTCAGCAGTCAAATCTGTAGTGGGGCTTGTAGAGTCTTGTCTTCGTGCAAGAACATCTTGTACCGGAGAATCGTGAATTGCTATTTTTCTTCATTCTTCCTTGAAGAATTCTTTCATTTCTGTTTCTATGGCTCTGGATACTTCTTCCATCATATTCTTTGTCTTGACCTTTTTTCTTGCAATCTTAATCTTAACGGTTCTAGTCCGTCCTTCTGGCCTTTGTCTTCCTTGTATTTCGTCTAAAATTTGCTCAAGATTGTCTATGCCTCTCTGTTGAGTCTTTTTGTCTTCTTGCAGTTTTATGTCTTGGTAGCTACATGTTTATCTCGGCTTTTGGACAAAGCTGCAGCCATCAACAGATTTGATTTGTCTTTACCCGCCACCGTGTGAGACAGACTAGCTATTAGGCTTGTAGATCCAACAGACTCTCTAAGTTGGCTTTTAGGCAAAACTACAGCCATCAACTGACTTGATATGTCTTTACTGGTTGCCGTTTGAACCGGGCTAGCTGTTGGATTTGTTGACCCAACAGAATCTTTTACTGTATTCAGAGGAGAATGCACATCCGTCTCATCCTTTTTATTAAATACCAAAGGATAGGTCTGCTTTGGTGGAAATTTATTTTGGAAATCTTTACTTTCTAAATCTGCTATCCTTTGAATAAGCTGTTGCGTTTCTCTAACAAGGACCTGTATGTTTTCATTTAATCTTTTTTGCAGTTTTTGAGAGTACCTCGCAATGATCACAAAATAAAATCTTCTTATTAGTATCATGAATAATAGAAAATTCAAGAGGTCTATCTTGTGTACTTCTAAGAGATGGAGAAACAAAATAATGTGGTCCAAGATGATGTCTAGCTATGTCTAATGCTTCAGATAAATAGTAAAAATCTTTGTAAAGTGGACTAGCAAAATCTTTTATATTGTCTTGTACTTTTATCCAGGTATGGTATACACCTGGAACCTTTCCTCTGAATACTACATAAAATTTAAAGTTAGTTTTAATCTGAGTAAATAGTTCTGATAATGCATTCATGCTTGCTAGAAAATATCTTTGATCTTTTTTGTTAAAGGAAATCCATAAATTATCTACTAAGCATTTTTGTGATTTTGTAAGTGATATATGAGACTGAGTTCTAAAAGAGATATTGATATTCGAAAATATACTAGTAGTTCTACATTACCGAATCTTAATCTTTCTTGACTACAGGGAGTCTGTGCTACCTGATTATGACTAAAGATGTTCTGACTACCTTACCATAGTGTTAAAGAGTTCTTTGGTCAGGAGTGTTTGCCATTAAAACTCTTTGGGATTGTTATTTTTAATTACAAACAAAACAGAGTACAATGTAGGACTTAGACGTAGTCCTAGCAGTACACTTTTATTTTTATCTGGGCACTGGGTCGATGGAACGAGTGGTAATACGTTGACTCCGTTGACGATCTGACGACGATCTTGAACTCTCTGAAGGTCTGGGTTGCTCTGGATGGCGGAGTGCTGCGAGGAGAAGTAGACGTTAAGTGTCTCTTCTGGCCTCTATATGTGGATATAACAGTCTGTCTGTATATATATCTTTCTCTATCTGTGTGTGTCCCTCTTTCATGAAGGACTGATCCTTCTATTTATAGATAGCAGGCTGGCTGCTCATGATAGCATATGTCGGATGCACCTGGACGTGGGAACGCCACATGGCTGATGCTGGCGGGGGCACATGCACGATGCACCCCGAGTTGTAGTAGAATCTGCTCGAACTACTTCGTTGGGCTGTGGAGGATCTGATACATGGCAGTTGCTAAGATTTGGTTGTTGCTGAGATCTTGGGTGGTTAGCACTCATTCTTTGAATAGAACTGAGTCAAAGGACATGTGGTGTATGCCTATTGCCCAAAGATCTTGGTTTTGAATGAGAGTGATCTGTCGGAGTGCGCCTAGGATTGGACGCATGGAGGTGACTTAGTCCTATGATTTTTAGGCATCAAAGACAAGTCTGGACGTATGGCTTTTGAGGCGCATGTAGAGCTTCACATTAGAGTGCCCCTAGGATCAGGCACAAGGGAGGCAACTTGGTCTCATGACTTTTAGGAGTCATGAGCAAGTCCAGGCGCATGGCTTTTAAGGCACATGCAGAGCTTAGTCTTTTGTTGCTTGAGATCAGAAGTTAGCTGAGGGGGCGTATGACCACTGGGGCGCATGTCGTCTTCTGGACGCATGGCCACGAGGAGCATACGAATGATCGATCGGCCACGTGGCAGTTGTTGCCGACCCAAGGTGTAATGATAGTGCTGACATCAACTGCTCTTCATTTTCTGCAAAGGGCTGCTGATTGGACGGCTCTTGGAATGCGTTGTCGCCTTTGTCATTCAGCATTAAATGCTTAATGGTCAACAGTTTGAAGAGGGTTTATCGGTTAGTGCCTGTCACGACCCGCACCCGCTGTAGGGGCACGTGTGCGTAACAACGCCCAGCCTACACCGTAAAAACGGCGTGGAATGCTGTAGATTTTCTACTCTATCAACAGTTTATATATAATATCAAAACCTGTCGAGAATATGGTCAACTCCGAACGGAGGACAAGCAATGATAACATATGAGTGCTCAATCACAACTCTAAGATGATAAAGTAAAGACTGAAAGATAAAGACAACATGACAATAAAATATAACATGTCAAGTCCAAACACAAATAATATACAAGTCCAAGTCTAAGTCTCTAATACAAGCCAAAATATAGTCTCAAAAGTAACAGGAGACAAGGTCCAGTACAAATAACTCTAACTAAGCAATAGGTAAGGTCTCATCAGGCGGAGCTAAGCCCTGCTGGACTAAGGTCTCCAAGTCTAGGCCGACTACGTCATGAGGACTGTAGTAGGTAGGATAATCCTCCTCGCCATAATCTATAAAATTTTGTCAACATATCCAGTCAGGATGGAACGAGCACAAATCTCAAATAACAGTTCTAGTTAGACGATATTAAAAATGTAGCAGTAAATAGAGAGAATATACGAGGTAAAATAATGTGTACATGAATCATGGTAAGGCATGTCAAGACTGTAACTGAATGTAAGAACAAGAAAATAGTATATATCATGTACAAAAATCTGAAACTATATCTATGTGAGTTTAGTATTAGTTTCAACATGTGATCGGCTTAGAACTTGATACAATGTTTGGCCTGGCTAATCATACGTGAGTGTATGATTAACACTATACAATGATGATACAATATAATACTGTGGGATATTGATCACATATCTACGCTAACACTCCCATCCCTGGCTAATATAGTGGATCCAGTCATGACACGTCATGATACGTATTCTCTGAGGAGGTCACGAGCCTACGCAGGAATCGTATCTATACAATGAACAACAAACAATAAAGACTTGCCCAGTGTATACCATATATAAGAGGAATAACATCTTATGACGGGATCCAGACAATACCAATCCGTATGCACCATGTGTCAAGAGAACAAGGATATCTACACTAAATACTAGAAACAAAGACGATATCTAAAACAAAAATATTATCAGAGAATGTACTCGCCTGTGATGTGATGGATAAGTCGACTGAGTCCAAGAACAGTACCTCGAGGACCTATAGATGGAATACTGTATCAATATAATAGTTTGGAAGTGAAATTAAGTCATATTGAGTCAAACTAGGTCAAGACACGTCAAACTAAGTCAATCTAGGTCAAACAAGGTCAACTAGATTGTACATGGTCGACCTAAGTCATTTTAGGCCTAAGTGATACTAGGCCAATGCAAGTCAAACGGAATTAATCTAGGTCGATTTAAGTCAACGGTTGACTTACAATTGACTTTTGGTCAACTGGTCAACTCTAGGTCAACCCTAGGTCAATCCTAGGTCAATGGTGACTAACAGTTGACTTTTAGTCAACCGTTCAAGTCTAATGGAATTTGGGACTAAATTGGGTAAAGTGTTGACCCATAGTTGACTTTTAGTCTAAAAAGTCAACCGTGGTCAACCAAGGTCAAGACTAGGTCTAGACGACTATTTCTAATCATTACCAACCCTTACAACCCATATCCGAGTCTATCTTGGATTTCGAAACCCGTATCTTGGTCGTAAGCCAATATCTTAAATTTACCCTTTATAAGGTAAATTTCTAGCCTAGGTGAATACCAAGTTAGCCTACCTAAGCTTGGTATTTCGACCCGTGCTCCCTAGGGTAGTAGGGTACTAGCCTATACATTCATTACCTACCAAGATTCCTAGGTAGAGTGGACGTCTAGTCCATCTTACGGCCCATTGCCGATATCTTGAATATCTCCAGATACGCAATGGTACGGCGCGATACCGTCGTCCTAAAACCCCGATTTCAACTCGGGAGCCTACCCGCAAAGTCTAATTTATATAATCTAGGTCTCTCCCAAGTTTCAACTCATTCCGACACTCTGTGCTCAATTTCACCCTCTAACTCGATCTCCCCTATATTGATTTCCTACACTTCTACTTCTCATTCTCCTTCTAAATCCTATTCTTCTAATTCTCCTTCCTTCTCCTAATTCCAATTCTTCTTCTAAATCTTCTTCTTCTAATTTCCTTCTCTTTCTTCTAATTCTAATTCTTTCTTCTAATTTCCCTTCCTCTCATTCTTCTTATTCTAATTCTTTCTTCTAACCATCTAGCTATCTATCTATATATCTATCTATATAACTATCTATCTAACTATCTATCTAACTATATAACTATCTATATATATATATATATATATATATATATATATATATATATATATATATATATATATATATATATATACATGGGAAAACTATACTTTTGGTCACTGAATGTTTGTCTGACCAAAGTTTTAGTCACCCAAAGATATTTTCCAAAAGTTAGTCACTGACTGTTTGGTCTTCCAAAGAAATGGTCACTATGTTAAATTGTTGTTTATTTTATTAACAATTTTTATTGACATGGCATGTTATGTGCCATGTCAGTCGTTAAGTATGACGTGGCACATCCACCTGGGCTATTTTTGGGTTTTATTTTGCAAAAAATTTCGTTTGGGTATTAAGTTATGTGCCATGTTTCAATATTTATGACATGGTATTTCATTTTTTTATTTTTTTAAAAAAACTTAATACACAACGAATTTTTTGAAAAATAAAACACAAAAATAGCCCACGTGAATGTGCCACGTCATACTTAACGACTGACATGGCACATAACATGCCATGTCAAAAAAAAATGTTAATAAAACAAACAACAATTTAACAGAGTGACCATTTTTTTGGACGACCAAACATTCAGTGACTAAATTTTTGGAAAATATCTTTGAGTGACTAAAACTTGGATCAGACAAACATTCAGTGACCAAAAGTATAGTTTTTCCATATATACATATATATATATGAGGGGGGTCAACTAGGGGGTAAAAAGGGGGCTAAAGGGGCCTTAAAAAGGGGGGGCTGAATGCTATTGCTGCTGCTGCTGCGTTTTGCTGCTGCTGCTGCTGGGTATTGCTGCTGCTGCAGCTTGCTCTTCTTCTTCCACTTCTACTCCTACTTCCTATCTCTCTCTCTCTCTCTATATATATATATATATATTATATATATATATATATATATATATATATGGGAATAAAACCTTTATTGAGAGATAGGCGCAAAATGCCTTAGCCTATATAAGTAAGCGTGCCAAGCGCGTAAAACGACCAAAAATAAAGAGCGGAATAACAGGGGTAGCTCACAAAACGGTACGAGACCGAGCATCGGACAGTTAGACGGGCAAAGCAAGATCCCAAAGGACCCGCGGCCCAGCACCTGTCAGAAGTCCAGGGCGGCCCAAAACTGGTTCGAGGTGTGGGTGCAACACCTCCTCCTCTTGAATATTTGCCGAACCACCTCTCTGTACAATTGCTGTAGTGGAAATTGGCGGCCTTCGAATCTGAATTTGTTCATGTTTTACCATAATACCCAAAAAGCGACGGCAGCGACGATCTGGTGCCCGTGAGAAGTGTTCCAGCTGGCCAGCAGATCGTTGATGCCCCCGATCGTGTAGGCCATTTTGTACCTGTGATGAAGGTGTGTCCAAATGTTAGATGCAGAATCCCCATTGAGTAGGACGTGATCGGCGGATTCCTGTTGAGGATCAACGCAGCAGTGGCATTTGGACGCCAGACAGTAGCCGAAGGATTTGACGGCATCGTCCGTGGGGAGTTTCTGACGCACGGCACGCCAGATGAGGATGGACCATTTCACTGGAATGCACGTGTGCCAAAACTTGGCGGAAGGGGCGGTCGTGACCTCGAGGCCTCTGATGATGGCTCTGGCCGAAGCAAGGGTGAAGACTCCACCCGGATTGGGTGCCCAACAGAGCACGTCCTCCGCTTCATTGATCGACAAATGAGAGGCAACCAGGCTTGCCAAGGCCGCCGGGCCAAGCCAATCATGAACCTTGTCCCAATCCCATCCAGATGAGACCTCATCCCATAAGTCGCGGATCTCGCACTGCGGTAGAGTAATAGCGTTTGGCCTGAGAATATCGTCTTCCAACCAGCGTTCCTTACAGGCCTGCGAACGCCCATTGCCCAGGGTCAAACGAAAGTACGATTCTGCAAGGTTTCGGCCCCGGATGATGCGCCGCCACGATACGGAGGATCTGGTGTTGGCAGACGCCTCAGTTAAGTGACAGAATCTGGAGTACCTCGCTCGCATGAACCTGGTCCAGATCAAGTTATCAGAGCGGATTTTCTACCACAACTTAGCCGAAAGAGCGTCGACCATATGGGCCAGCCTGCAGAATCCCAACCCTCCCTCTACGGTAGGTTTAGCCATAGTAGCCCAACTGGCCCAATGATACTTGTTCTTCCCCTCGATATGTCCCCAAAAGAACTTAGCAAGAATGGATTCAATAGAATGGAGCACTTTGATGGGGGGAGCACACCGCTAGGGTGTAAATGGGGATGGAGGAAAGGACGTGCTTAATGAGCATAAGCTTCCCCCCGGGGAAAGGGTGGCGTTGTGCCAGCCCGTAATTTTCTGGCGAATCTTGCCCACCATGTGATCGAAAATCCCAGAGTTGGCTCTGCCGTACACCAACGGGCAGCCTAAGTAAAGGAAAGGGGGATATGCTGTGGATAATGAAGTCATGGAGGACAACACCGCCGAGTGAGTTCTATCAGCTTTGTGATGAGTATAGATCACGCTCTTGCTATTGTTGATTTTCTGTCCGAAGCAGCGAGTATAATTGGCAAGAGTTCTAATCACCACCTCAATGGCTCCAATAGCGCCGGCAGAGAAAATAAGGATGTCGTCCGCGTACGCGAGATGAGTAATGAGAGGGCACCCGGTCGTTGTGTGAAAGTGCTGGAACCCAGGAGATCGCGGCATAATTTTGAGATTTCTGCTCAGAGCTTCCGCCGTGATGATGAAAATGGTGGCGGAGAGAGGGTCACCCTGTCTGACCCCGCGAGTAGCTCTGAAGAAACCGTGAGGTTGATTATTGATGACGGTGGAGAACCAGGAGTTGTTGATGGATCTGAAGATGATGTCGATAACTGGTTCCGAAAAACCAAAGGCTCTGAACACCCAGATCATGAACTGCCAGTCAAGGCGGTCGTAAGCTTTTTCCATGTCCAGCTTGATGGCAACATTCCCCCCTAGCCGGAAATTTTATACATGTGATCATCTCTTGGGCCAGTAGGATATTATCGGTGATGTTGCGACCTTTGACGAAGCCGCTTTGCTCTTCGGATATGATTCTGGGGAGGATGTTCGACATTCTGGAAGCGATAATTTTAGAGATAATTTTGTTGGTGAAGGTGCAGAGGCTGATCGGTCTAAAGTCTTTGAAGGTGTCCGGGTTGTCTTTCTTGGGAATGAGGATAATGTGAGCGGAGGATATAGATTTCGGATAAGTGGCTCCTTGGAAAAATGCGGTGGTGGCATCTCCAAGGTCGAACTTAATGACATCCCAGCAAGTGCGAAAGAACACCCCGCTGAAGCCATCAGGACCCGGAGCGCTGTTAGCATTAATGGAACACACAACGTTCTTAATCTCTTCGACAGAGGGGAGAGCGCATAGGCAAACATGGTCTCTGTCGCAAATCAGGGAGGAGATCTCGGCCAGGAAACTGTCATCTTTTATCACATCCTCTTTAGCAAATATGTTAGAGAAATAGTTCGTGGCTGCCGTCCGAATGTTCTCCTGATCATCCAGCAGTTGACCAGTATCATCACGGATGCGATGAATCTTCAGTTTGCTTCTGCGTCCTTTGACACATTTGTGGAAGAAACCAGAATTCTTGTCTCCTTCCTAGTCCCAGGTTAATCTGGCCTTTTGTTTCCAGAATTCAGTTTCGACCCTGATTCTAGACTTAAGAATGGCCTTGGCTAGGTTAAGAGAAGCACGATTCTCCTGTGTCCCGAATAGGGCGAAGTTGATCTCCGCGCGGGTGACATCGTCTTCAGCATCTTTAATAGCCTGAAAAATATCACCAAATGCAATTTTGCTCCAGTCCGTGAGGGCTCTTCTAGTAGCTTTCAGTTTGGAAGCAAATCTGACCAGAGGTTCTGGGTGATTGACCGAAGCCCAAGCCTCTTCCACGATGTGCATGAACTGGGGGAGGTGGCGCCAGAAGTCCAGGAAGCGGAAGGATTTTTGGATGCGGTTATAAGAGATGTTAATCTCGAGAAGGAGGGGGACATGATCGGATTCAGTGGAGTTCAGATGCAACAGATTACTAGTCAAGCCCAAATCCGACCAACTGTCGTTAACCATGGCGCGATCGAGGCGAGAGTATTGCCTACGCAAACCATCTTGCATGTTGCACCAAGTGAACTGATTGCCGTGGAAGGGGATGTCGGTAAGGTGGGTGGTTAAGGCAAAATTATTGAAGTCTTCCATGGCCAAATGGGGGGGGGGTCGCGCCCCCCAGATTTTACCTCTCTACAAGAGACCGTGTTAAAATCACCGATGCACAGCCATGGCAAATCGTCGTGAGGAAGGGAGGGGCCCGACAAAAGCTCCCAAAGCACTCTACGCTCCGGGATGCTGCAGCTCCTATGGATGGCCGAAAGCAGGATGCGAGACTTGAAGGTGGGGTGTTCGACCCAACAGGAGAGGGCTTGGGGGGAGTCGTTTATAATGCCGAAGCGAAAGTCGGCTGCGAAGAAGATCCAAATGTCGTGACTCCCGGAGATTGCGGTAGGGAAACCCAGCTTGAGTTGAATTTCTTTCATTCTTTTGTGTTTAATTTTGGGTTCGATAATGACAAGCAGATCAATCCGATGGGCTTTGGTGAGGCTGCTTATCCGATTCATAGTTTGTTTGTTCCCAATGCCTCGAACATTCCAAGAAAGAATGTTAGGTATTAAGGGAGGGGGTAGAGGTGGTTTGCAGCTTTGCGGCGGATCTCGTGGTCATCGCCGTATGCTGTCTTTGTTTCTTGGATTTCTTCTTTTTGTTTTTTTGAGGGTTGTTTCCTGGACTGGTGCGGACGGGTTCAAGATACCTGTCGGAACTCGGGTGAACGCTAGCGCCTGCCGGGGGAAGATGTCAGAGTCTTCGTATTCCGCCAGGGCGCAAAGAGGATTGTCTCGATCGAGGAACCCCGCTTGCTGAGCCTGCCAAAATCTGCCAGAGAGCGGAGAGTGCGGGCGAGGAGGAACGGTGGCCGATCGAAGGGGGGAAGTTGGGTTGGCTGCGGACGGAGCCCCGACTACCGCACCGCTGGAGTGCGCTATGAGGTCAGCCGAAGACTGGACACCAGTAGTCTCTGAGGAGGAGGCTTGGAGGGGAGCAGCGATGGAGAGAGGGGTGATGATGGGGGTGTTTTGGAGGGGGACGATGTCAGGAGGGGTGTTAGGAAGGCCACCGGGGATGGTCGACTCCAGAGAGCAGTCTTCCGGATCGGAGTCGAGAGCTTCAAAGGAGTTATGAAGAGTGATGGCAAGTGAGGGTGATTGGGGGTTGGAGGTGCGATCAGAGTCCTGCTGCTCTGGGGCGACAACACCAGATTCTGAGACCAATGTTCTGCAGGAATTGAGTATAGTGATGGCGAGAGAGGGTGTGGGTACGGAGAGATCAGCGGGATGAGTTTGTGAACTCTGAGCGGGAGGAGCGGTGTTGGGATGAATCTGCGTTGTTTGGCGGGATGATGGAGCCACAACAGTGCCGCCCGCTTTCCTGGGGACAGGTTTCTTGAGTTTAGGGTGAGCGCGGAAACAGTGTTGTAGAGAGTGTCCGCTCATCTGGCAGTGTTGACAGAAAATAATGCTGTTGTCGTAAACCAGCGCTTGCCTGAATGATTTATCTCCGAGTTCTAACTCTATCTCCGAGGGTGGCTCGATAGCAAGGTCCAGCTCTACGCAAATCTTTGCATAGTTACATTTAGAGAGGTTTTTCGTTTCTTCTGCGATGGCGACAAGGACCCCCGAAAGAGCTGGCGATCCTCTTGAGGGCCACAGCAGGGAAGCACACTAGGGAGAGATTGGGAAGGGTGATCCAGGAGGTGATGATGGTCGAGTCGATCTTTGGGTTAAAATTCGGAGACCATTTGACAATTTTGGCAAACTGCTGGTCAATTTTGATCGTGCCTTTCGACCATACTTTGTTGTAGTCCTGATCTGAGTAAAGATGAAGGAACAGGTGTTTGGGGTCTAGAGGAGCTATCCGGTAAGTCGCCGAGAGACCCCAACTGGAGATGGCTTCCCGGACGATTGTTAGTTTGGGACATCCGGAACCGAACTTGAGAATCAAAGTTCTGCTGAAGGGGGAAGAGAGGGAGTGGATCTCCTCGCTCGAGAAAGGGACCCGAATAGGGTATCCGTTAGTCGGGGGCGTCAGATAGACGTCAGGCAGGACCACTTTAGCGGCCGGAAGAGGGTCAGACCGAACCCTATCAGGCCTAAGAGCATCCGCAAAGGAGAGGGTAATGGGGGAGGTTCTGAATGCCGAAGGATTCAGGCCAGAGGGGGTTCCACTACTCAAGGAGGGGGCTGCAACGGCAGGGGCCCTGCGAGAGAGGGGATCTGAGGGAGGGATCACCAGAACATCAGCGAGGGGCGGTGGAAGGGCACAAGCAGTGATTTGAGAGCCCACTCCAGCAGCAGCCGGGGTAAAGGAGGCTTGCGCCAATGAAGAATCCGAGCAAGCAAAGGTCTGAGGGGGGAAGGGAACTACGCCGGCGACTTCCCGGGGAACCGAGGCCGGACCCAGCAGGGGGCGGACCGAGAGGGCACCGGGAGACTTACTCTGGGCGACCTTAGGGGATGAGGAGAAAGCTCCACCACTGGAGGTGGCCGGGGGAGCGGCCTGGAGTGGGAGGTCCAACCGGGAGTATGCGGAGTTGGGCCACGCTAGAGCAACCGGGGGCGTATCCGCTGCTCCGGGGACAAGGGGGGATGAGGGGGGTTGGCCGCTGCCGGCTGGCGCGTCTAAGGTGGCCGGGAGAAGCGCCAAGGGGCTCCCGAGAGGGGGGACGACCTGCGCTGGGGCAATTGCGTACGGGGGAGAGCGGAGGCGGCCACGTGCGCGAGGGGAAGCCCCACCATCTGCGCAAGGGGAACAGCGGGAAGACCACACGAATGTGGGGGGGGGGCCGTACTGGCCAGAGCGCGGAGGGAGTCCGAACTGCGCTGAACCACCAGCGCCAGGGGGGGAGGAGTCAGCCACGTGGGAGGGACCCACGTGCTGCGCAAAGGGGCTTGCGCGCTGGAGCGGGTCGGCGGACCGCACAAAATATAAGAGCCCATGCTGCTCCAATTGCTGCGCAAAGGGACAGGCGGGCGGTAGCGGGTCAACGGACCGTGCAGGAGAGATGAGCCCAGGCTGTTCCATATGGCTGGGGCCCACAGCAAGGGGGATACCAGCCTCTGCGCAAACTGAGGAGTGACCCAGAGGCGCAACGAAAGGGCAAGGTGCATCGTCCGAGGAGTCAACGCATTGTCCCGAGACTCACGCCCCCCGAGGGTGCAGGCCCACGTGGGTGGACGAGACAGAAAGGACTCCCGCGAGCCATCACACGCCACCGGTGGGGGAGCCGAGGAATGGGTGGCGTCGGTCGGATGCTAAACGCCGGAGAATGGGAATCGGGGCCACCGCAGGGGAGCTGCTGCCGGCGGCGAGAGTGGGGGCGAAGCACTGTCGGCGACGGGGGCGGAGGGTGGCGGCCAGCTGAGGGGGGGCGCCACCGCAGAGATGGACCGCCGGAGCAGCTCCGCGAAATGATCGACCAGGTCCACGAGGTCCTTCGGCCAACTGTATCGAGTAGGTCGGAGGGAGAGGGAAACGTCCAGGAAGGGGAAGACGACGGGTCAGCGGGGCCAAGCGCCACCGCAGGGGTGGGTAACGGCGCGGCCTGGGCTTCCCGGAGAGAAGAAGGAGAGCGCAGAGTGATCCCTCCGGCGACGTCTGTCCCTACGACAAGAGACGAGGATGACCTCAAAGAAGACGGGGGTCCCAAAATAGAGGGAAGAGAGGATCGGGGGGGGTCGGCGCCTCCGTCCGAAGCGGGCACGGCCGGGCCGTAACCGCTCGACAGGACAAGGGAGACCACCCGTCCTGGGAGGCGCATCGCCAAAGTACGGTGCCACACGGCTATGACGACCGCGGCGGAGTCGGAGGGCGAAGGGGGAGGGCGTCCGAGCCGGCTGCCGGACTGGCGGGAGGGCGGGAGCGCCAGTCGACGGTGGGAGCCAAGCCGAGAAGAGGGGGGGAGAGGGATCGGGGGGGGGGGGGGGGGGAGGGGGATCAACAGCCATTATTATTATTATTATATATATATATATATATATTATATATATATATATATATATATGTATATATATATACACACACATATCCAAATCTATATATATATAAACTCACAACACACACACACCTATATATATATAAATACATACCCGCCTATCTATATATATATATATATATATATAAATATATACACACACACATATAGATATATATAGACACACACACACACACTCTCACACCCTCACACAACACACACTCTCACTCACACACTACCGCCACCACTCTCATGACACCACCACCACTATTCCTCTACACACACACAAATACATATATATAAATACATATATATATATATATATATATATATATATATATATATATATATATATATATATATATATACATATATACTCCTCTAATTAAGAAAACCCCCATTTATCCTTAACCTAGATTTTTAGGAAACCTATTAAAAGCTATGGACAAATGGTAGAGAATGAGCTCCTCCTCATTTATTGTGAAGGAGACAATTGAAAAAGAGAATTAATGAGGGATTAATGGCATACCTAGAAATGGGATTGCTTGAAGAAGAAGGAGAAGCTTTTGGAAAGAAAATGAAAATGAAGAGAGAGAGATTTCTTAGAGATGAAGAAAAGAGAAGGGGAGTGGTTATACATGGCCGACCAAGTGGGAGGGGGGCTTGGTGGGTTTGGGTGTGGATCCACCTAAGTCTCCAACCCATTAGACTTAGGTTGGGTTCGGTTCGGGTTTGTTTTGGTTCGATTTGTTTCGGTTTAATTTTAATTAACTAATTAAGCCTCTAAAATGACTAATTAAGCCATAAAAGTAGGGTTTATGGTTTCTAGCCTAGTTAGGATGGCATGTGGGCCAAGCCCAGCTAGTATGTGGGTCCCACTAGTGTCCAGGCTACCCGGGTCTCCAACTTAAGTCCAAATTGGATAAAATTCAAACTAAATCAAACAAATCCCTAAAAAAATCATATAAAATCAAATAAAATTCCTAAAAATTATAAAACTTGAAAAATGATGAAAATACCTCTAATTCAAAACTGGGGGTGACAGTGCCCCTTTGGTCACATGGGTCTCTGGCCCAGTTGGGCGCATCCCTGAGGAGCGCATGATGTTGATGGCGCATCAGCCAGGTGTCACATCCTCTTTGGTCCGTCTGTTGAGTTTTTCGAGGATTTAATTTAGCTAAATACGAGGAGACAGATTCATTTGCTTATTAATGCAGATTCATTGCATAGAATTTAGAAATTTGGCCATTTGGCACTCGGGTGTAGGCTACCAGTGCTTATAAGTAGCCGCATGAAGGAAAGCTTTGCTTCCATTCTTTATTTCGACATGAAGATGAATTTGGCCAGAGCTCCGCCTTGGCGAACTGTCGAAATCAGTTTTTTGTAGAATTCTTGATGACGAGCTCTTCCCGAGGGTGAAGATGCGCTGCCCCCAGTCTTCTCGTCGTTCTGAGCTTCCGTGATAGTGTTTGTTGCATCCAAATATCGGGATAGTCGAGTCCCGACACAGGCCGATGGTGCCTGTTGCATCTAAAGATCGGGGCGGCCGTGCTCCCTCTTTCGTTATGCTTGAAGCTTCACAAGCTGCCGAGTTTGCTTGTTGCTTCCGAAGATCGGGGCGTCGTGCCGCAATCTTTATCGGACTAGGAGAGCTCCTCCTCCTGCTAGACAAGTGCTATTTGGCTCTGATATGCCTGTGCCATAATGACAAGATGATGCGCCTGGATGAGACATCAGAGTGATACGCCTGACGGATAATGCACCTGGCATGGAGCGCATGGCAGTTGCTATGTCTGGCTGTAGCTTTTTTTATATGAAATAAAAGTTCTCCTTTGTAAAGCCTTTTTTAGATATATAATAGACTTTCATATGAAATAAAAGCCTTCTTTTGATGTCTATACTTTTATTGTCCTTTGTTATGCTATGTACTTTGTTTGAACTCCCTGGCACATGTTTGAGTCTAGCCGCATAGTGTTAAGCGCGTAGGAATTCTGGCCTATAGATGCGCATGAAATTTTATGCTTCTACAAGACCCCCTTCAAAGTTTTCAAAACTTTCTGTCAAGTTTTGGAAGACTTTGAACAAGAAGCATAGAAAGTAACGACTCGGGACGCATGCCCTTCACCTAGGCACATGGCTCTTCTTGGCGTATAGTCATTCTGCACGTCACTATGGGAATGCTTGTTGCTTAGGCGCATACTGCTAGGGTGCATACTTCTTTTCGAATAGATAACGCTTCAATCTTAGGAAAGATTAATGATGAACTTTTAAAGATAAGCAGCCGTCGATTTCACGTGACCCGAAACGACTAATTGCTGATGTCATGCCTCATCGGTTTACACGCGAGGCCAAGCTTATAAATAGGCGATAGTGAGGAGAGAGAGTATTCTGCTTTCTGCCAAAGCTTTCATCTTCTTCCTCGGAGCTCTTCTTCTTTTTCTTCTCCGAGAACCCTTAACTCTTTCGAGAAATGGCTCCCAAAACTCCCTACGGTGGTGCCGGCCGAGGAAGGGGCAGGGAAAAGGAACCCTTGGAGGTCGACACGGAGGAAGCCCCTGTCGTCAAGGCGATTCGGTCGGAAGTGTTCGGTGGGTGTTCTCTTGTCTTGGTCTTTGTTTTAGTGATATTGGGGTGACCCGACTGCAGATGAGTTGCCTCATGTCGATGTATTTTGGCTGACGCGCATGGACTTTTTGTCACGACCCGCACCCTGATTAGGGGCACGAGTACGTGGTTACGTCCAGCCTACGTCGCAGAATCGGTGGTAGAACGCTGTATATAGGGTCTGTAAATACTACGACTAAAACAGATAAAGGTACCTGTACAGTATATACTCTCCGAATGGAGGTGACATAGCAATACAGTCTCAATCACAAATACAAAACTAAGGTAGATAGCATGGAAAGGAAATATGATAGATAAAAGCAGGAAATGAGTCCAAGATCCACACAAGTCCTGAGCTATACAAGAACGACCCAGAGTCACAGAAAATATATATAACTACTACAAACTGAAAGTGCTAGCTGGCTCGCAGGCCAGGCAAACCTAACTAGCTATACTACTCAGGGTGAGCAAAGTCTACTGGCTCTACTAATTAGCCACAGTCCGGGTCTACTCCATCAGACTCGACCCTATAATAGGTTAGGCAATCTGCCTCAGAATCATCTGTAATATGTCAACGGTATCCTGTCAGAAAAATAAGCAAGTACAAACACCAACAGCAGTTCCATATGAATTGACAAATTCTATAAGCGACAGTGTAATAAAATACAAGACAAAGATATATGAAATACAGGGTAAAATCAGCAAGAAATGTATAATAGATGTGAGTACTGAATAGGACGACAATATATTTGTAGGATTGCTTAGGAACTATTCGGAAGCCGAGTTACAACCCTTAAACCCAACAAGGACCGAGGTTGTAACCCTTCTCCCGAACAGAACATATCCTCCTAGGATAAATAAATATAAAAATATGACTTGAATTATTAAAGCGCTATGTGATCGGCTAGGGAATCATGGTAGGGTTATCCACTTGGCTCGACAATCACATAAAAATCTGAAAGGGTCATGCCGGCCAACCTGGATAACATAGACATGGGGTATCTGCTACACCCTACGTGAAGTGAGGGTGGCGCTAGCAAAATAGTGACAGGAAGGCTTTGATCACATAACCCATAATAATTCCCCTATCCCCGAATAGAATTATGGATCCGGACATGGCACGTTATGACACAGATTCAAAAGCAGGTGATTAGCCCACTCCCAAATCAATGTCTATATATGTACATGAAACATGGATATCACACACCAATATACCAAGGAAATCCGGGAATAACATCTCATGACAGGATCCGGCGTATACTAGTCCGTGAACTATCGTGTCGAGAATCAAGTAAGACACTACAACTGAATCGGATATAGTAGATATCAAAAAAATAAAAATAATAAGTGAATGTACTCGCCTGTGGTCCTGAGCTGATAAGGTGAACAGACACTCAGAGTAAATCACAGACCTAAAATGAGATACTATGAGTTAAACAGGGTTTTATACTGAAAAAGAAAACTAATTTAAGTCATAAATGCAAGTCTAAGTCAAAACTAGGTCAATCTAGGTCAAACTGAGTCGTACTAGGTCAAACTAGGTCATACTGGTTTATACTAGGTCATACCAGGTCACGGGAAGTCAATCCAAGTCAAACTATGTCAAACGGGGTCAAATGTTGACTTACAGTTGACTTTTGGTCAACTGGTCAACCCTGGTCAACTCTGGTCAACTCTAGTCAACCCTGGGTCAACCCTAGGTCAAACTAGTCAAATATTGACTAACAGTTAACTTTCAGTCAACTGGTCAACTCTGGTTTGGTTTCGGTCAATTCTAGTCACTTATAGGCTAAGTTTGACTTTCGGTTGACTTTTGTTGACTTTTGGTCAAAATGGTCAACCGAGGTCAAACTAGTCCGGGGACACTAATCCCAACCATTACCAACCAAGAGAACCTAATTCTAACTATATCTTAGAAGTTAAACTCAATATCTTAACTATACCATATTACCTACATTTATCCTTACCAAGGTAATCCCGATACCTTGCCCATTACAAAGGAAACCCCGCTAATACTCAAGATACTAGCCTAAGCTCCTTAGGGTAGCTAGATACTATCCTATCTAGGGTTTACCAACCAATAAATCTAGGGTTCTTGGGCATCAAAACTATTTTTTCTAATATGTTACAATTACCTTAAGGTAATATTGAGATATCAAGATACCACATCTAACATAACTCATTCTTTTAAACCACACTCGCTCACCCTCACAAACATCATCTATCTAACCCCCATCTAACTTAGAATCCTACTTCTAAAATAACTTCTCAAAAACTAACTCAAACATCTACCACTACCCTCAAGATAACATAACATGGCATACTTTCTGACATTGACAAACCTTATTTTCTACCACTATAAACACTACCCTACTAACCGCCTAACACACAAAAAACAGTCTCTAACTTAGGAATTTCGTAGTACTAAATGTGGTTGATAAGTGTGGCTAGGTATTTGGGGCTAAGGTGGGTCAAAAGGGGATGTTTCGAGACCACAAAACCCCAAAAAACCATCCTGCACTGCTTCTGCTTACTGCTTTTTCCTGCTTACTGCTTATTGCTTACTGCTTACTGCTTTTTCCTGCTGTTTTCCTGCTCATTCTCTCACTCTCTAACCATCTAACCACACACACAAACACATATACCAAATCCACCACCCTTCTCTTCTAACACACCTACACACATCTATATACAAACACATTACCACTCAACCAAAACACAAATCACTCAACAAACTACATTAGCCTCAAGTCAAATAGGATGGCATGATCCTTCCAACTCTCTCACCTTCAAAACCCACACACACTACACTACCATCTATACAACATCAAACACACACTAACACATATCCTCTATCAATCTCACTTCTCTCCACTAACCACACACATCCTTATCTCATTCAAACACACACACTATACTAACATATATTACATAACAATAATATATATATATATATATATATATATATATATATATATATATATATATATATATAAATATATATATATATATATATATATATATATATATATACATATATGTACTATATCATACATATTCTTGACAATCTATGATACCTACATTCACATGATATCCATACTAGGCTCATAGGTTACACAAAATGCCTACATCGCATAGTCACTCTTCTACTTAAAATCAATACTGCACCAATTGGGCCTTCACTAAATTCTAGGATTAAAGTGTGTTATAGCTCTTCGTGTAAACTTTCTGAAACTTCAAACGGATCACATTTTCGTGTCCGGAAGCTCCCGAAATCGCGAAAACACTGAAACACGTTCATCTTTCGTACAGCTGACACTCAAACAATTCTACAGAAAGTTATAGAACGAATTTGGCTTATTAAAATATATATTTGGAAAGCTAACTTCGATACGCTTCTTTTAAAAAAACGGAAGGTTAATTGGAGTTATGAGCTAAAAGTTATGACATTTCTCAGTTGCTCTAGCTACTAAAAACGTGGATAAAAATTATGACAAATTTGGGTTGTTTGGACAAAAAACACATGTAGGCCAAAATACTTGGATACCAACATAGCTATCTAAATAAAACTTATTCTAACCATCCTAAATAAGATCAATTCACTCTCTAAAAATATAAATCTGAGATTAAAACACTAATTAATTATTCCTACAATATATATATATATATGCATACAAGTGTCCAAAATAGGAGTTTTCCCACTAGGACACAACCACAACACAAAGGACACTCCTATGACCTCCAAATGGACACAAAATGGACACAAATGGAGATACAACCATGGGGGTCATTCCTATGGGTTCAAAATATTCCTATATGCATGTAGGGATGGATTAGAGAAGAGATTATACCTTCCGGGAGAGGATTCAAAGGAAAATCCTTCCGACACGACACCGACACGTAGAGATTCCAAAAGGACACGAACGAGCTCCGAATCCTCCCAAACTTGGCTAGCACCCTCTAACCATGGAGTAGAAGAGAAATGAAGAAGATATGGTGGAAGAAATGGTGGATTTGGAGATGGAATCAATGGAGTTGTTCTCTAGAAATTTGGAGAAGAACAAGAGAGAGAAAATGGATGGATAAAATGAAATGGAAGAGATGGTGACTCACTCCTTATTCCCCCCATAGGTGGCTGCCCAAAAAGGGTGAGGTGTCCCCATTTTGAATGTCCAAAATGCACTCCACTAATCTATTTGATTTAAATTAAGAATGGGTTAAAGGTTGAGGTCAAATTAGTCTAGTTTTAAGTCTCTAATTAAACTAAACCTATCCATAAATAATTAGTCTAACTACTAACTAAAATTAATATCATGTGGACTAAAATTAATATCATGTGGGCCATGTATAACTAGTGTGTGGGTCCCACTAGAGTCAAACTATCCCCCGGGTCCCTGTTTCAAGTCGGATTGAGTTGAAATTCGAACCCGACTCAAATAACCACAAAACAATATCATAAATAATAAAATAAATTTCAACCCCAAAATAATATCATAAACAATAAAATAAATTTTTAAAATATTCAAAAATGCAAAATGACACAAATACCCCTGTTTCTGAAAACTGGGGGTGACAAATCTATCCACCTTAAAAAAAAATTTGTCCTCAAAATTAAAACCAAACATTAGTAAAATATCTAGATCACAAGTCATGGCTAAAAATTTAAAATGATAAAAATTTTAAAAATCAAAGCATGAATTAAATGACTAAAATTATAAAATTTAAAATTATTCTCAAATATAAGCCTATCCACCTTAAAAGAATCATCCAAAAACTTAAAACAAAGTAAACACAAAAAATTCATGCAATTCGATAATCGTATGCGTCTGTCCAATAATCATAATACTCAGAATCTCCGTCATGCCAGTGAGCAAGGCTACGATAATCACAGAGTCCTCAACTACGGTACATACCTCTAGAATTATGGTATTTAAAATTTTCGCATTGTCGCTAGCTTGGCAGCGAAAACCTTAAATTTCCATACCCGAGAAATACGTCCATAGTCCGACTATATGTCCTCACTCTGCCTGCCAGCATGACCCTAGAGGATTCTAAAATCTCATAATCGAGGCGACCTAGCCCATACGACTTATCTCAAAAAATATCACATCATAAGAACAAAATTTTATCCAACGATCAAGAACAGATAGAATCGAAGTTCAAGACAGTTTATAAGGAAGCAAATGCGGAAATGAGATCGAAGGATTGGAACCTGCTATCTGCTCTGCTACTGCCTGAGTTGGCTCAACTGTCATGGCGAATGCACGCCCCTGCCGGCCTCCTCTAGCCTGTTGCACGCCGTCCTGGCCTCTTCGGATTCCACTAGCGGGGCAATCCCTCAGCTGGTGGTCAGGCGCCCCACAGTATAGGCAGACGCCCAACCTCTTCCTACAAGCCTCTCTGGTGTGCCCCGGCTTTCCGCAGAAGGTGTACTGTGTAGCCGGCCTCTGACCCTGACCCTGGTGCTGGTGGGCACGCGCCGGTGCCTGCTAAAACTGCAACTGAGGCTTCTGCTGCTGAAACTGCCTCTGCTGGAAATATGGGCGCTTCGCTGGCCCTGCACTCGAACTAGCTCCAAGAGCGTCACTGCCCCTCTTCGGCTTGAGGCCGAAGTCCTCCTCTGCAATCTGCGCCTCCATAAGGATATGCTCGAAGGTCGCGTCACGTCTCCTAGAGGTACGAGTACGCACTGCATGTATAAGGCCCCTCCGAAACTTTCGGGCCTTGCACCCCTCATCCTGGACCAAACTAGGTGCAAACCTGCTCAGGCTGAAGAACTCCGCTGCATACTCGTCTACCGACGAGTTCCCCTGCACCAGACTGGAAAACTGCCCCTCCAAAGCTGTCAAGGCTACATCTGGGTAGAACTTATCCTTAAAGAGTTTCCTGAAGTCCTCCCAAGACAATCCCCTCACTAACGTACGCGGATCCGTACGGTTCCAAGTCAGCGCTATGTCGAAAAACTGGCTCGCTGCAGAAGTCACCCACAGACCTCTCGGGACCTCTGCCAACTCCAGACTCCACTGGACATCCTCTAGCCAGTCGTCCGCGTATAGGATACCCTCAGTACCCTTGAACTCCCGCGGTTTCATCTTCCTGAAGTCGAGGTGTGTACCGGGCCTCCCCTGACCCTGCTGCTGTACTGGTGCTCCCTGAACTGTAGCCGGTGCACCTCTCTCCACTCCTGCCATAGCTAGCTGATGCGAGTTCTCCATGGTATGTCGCAGCACCTCTGCCTGACGGTGCTTTGCCTCTGCCTGTGCTCTCTGTGTCGGCAGCATCTGCTGCAGAAGGGCCATCATCTCTTGAGTATCTGTCGGTAGCTGAGGCGACGGTGGAAGAATGTCAGGGATGACCATGGACGGTCTCGCTGCTGGAGGTGGAAGACCTTCTGAAACCATCCCTGCTGCTCCCGCCTGAAGGGCAGGGACTGAGGTGGAAGCTCCCTGAACTGCAGCTTCCTCTGCTGAAGGTGGAAGACCTCCGGGAACTGTCGCTGCTACTCCTGCCTGAAGGGCAGGAACTAAGGCTACTGCTCTCTCGACTGCTACTCCCGTAGTCGGAGGTGGAAGACCTCCCAGATCTGACCTCCCTGGAACTGTACTAGGCCCTGTTGCCTGAGAACGAGTCACCGTCATCCTGAAGATGAATTGAACCCAAGAGATCAATATGGCACATGATAGGATATTATCAAAGGAGGACAATTGAATTCAAATGCAAGAAGAGTTGTCATGGTAATCAAAGATCAGAAATTTCCTAAAATGTGATTGAGTAACTCCTATCATACCCTAGATCCTACATCCTAGTCGCAGGCTCGTAATTAGCACTCTAAGTCAAGCACCATTACGAGATCTCACTAATTGCGACTCAGACCTGCATGGGCCACCATAAAAACGTGTCACGACCCGCACCCTGATTAGGGACACGAGTATGTGGTTACGTCCAGCCTACGTCGCAGAATCGGCGGTAGAACGCTATATATAGGGTCTGTAAATACTACGACTAAAATAGATAAAGGTACCTGTACAGTATATACTCTCCGAATGGAGGTGACAGCAATACAGTCTCAATCACAAATACAAAACTAAGGTAGATAGCATGGAAAAGAAATATGATAGATAAAAGCAGGAAATGAGTCCAAGATCCACACAAGTCCTGAGCTATACATGAACGACCCAGAGTCACAAAAAATATATATATAACTACTACAAAATATATATATAACTACTACAAACTGAAAGTGCAAGCTGGCTCGCAGGCCAGGCAAACCTAACTAGCTATACTATTCAGGGTGAGCAAAGTCTAGTGGCTCTACTAATAAGCCACAGTCCGGGTCTACTCCATCAGACTTGACCCCATAATAGGTCAGGCAATCTGTCTCAGAATTATCTGTAATATGTCAACGGTATCCTGTCAGAAAAATGAGCAAGTTCAAACACCAACAACAGTTCCATATGAATTAACAAATTCTATAAGAGACAGTGTAATGAAATACAAGACAAAGATATGTGAAATACAGGGTAAAATTAGCAGGAAATGTATAATAGATGTGAGTACTGAATAGGACGACAATATATTTATAGGATTGCTTAGGAACTATTCGGAAGCCGAGTTACAACCCTTAAACCAAACAAGGACCAAGGTTGTAACCCTTCTTCCGAACAGAACTTATCCTCCTAGGATAAATAAATATAAAAATATGACTTGAATTATTAGAGCGCTATGTGATCGGCTAGGGAATCATGGTAGGGTTATCCACTTGGCCCGACAATCACATGAAAATCTGAAAGGGTCATGCCGGCCAACCTGGATAACATAGACATGGGGTATCTGCTACACCCTACGTGAAGTGAGGGTGGCGCTAGCAAAATAGTGACCGGGAGGCTTTGATCACATAACCCCTAATAATTTCCTCATCCCCGAATAGTATCATGGATCCGGACATGGCACGTCATGACACAGATTCAAAAGCAGATGATCAGCCCACTCCCAAATCAATATCTATATAAGTACATGAAACATGGATATCACACACCAATATACCAAGGAAAATTCGGGAATAACATCTCATGACAGGATCCGGCGTATACTAGTCCGTGAACTATCGTGTCGAGAATCAAGTAAGACACTACAACTGAATCGGATATAGTAGATATCAAGACAATAAAAACTATCAGTGAATGTACTCGCCTGTAGTCCTGAGCTGATAAGGTGAACAGACGCTCAGAGTAAATCACAGACCTAAAATGAGAAACTATGAGTTAAACAGGGTTTTATACTGAAAAAGAAAACTAATTTAAGTCATGAATGCAAGTCTAAGTCAAAACTAGGTCAATCTAGGTCAAACTGAGTCATACTAGATCAAACTAGGTTATACTGGTTCATAGTAGGTCATACCAGGTCACGAGGAGTCAATCCAAGTCAAACTAGGTCATACGGGGTCAAAGGTTGACTTATAGTTGACTTTTGATCAACTGGTCAACCCTGGTCAACTCTGGTCAACTCTGGTCAACCTTGGGTCAACCCTAGGTCAAGCTAGTCAAATGTTGACTAACTGTTGACTTTCAGTCAACTGGTCAACTCTGGTTTGGTTTCGGTCAATTCTAGTCACTTATAGGCTAAGTTTGACTTTCGGTTGACTTTTGTTGACTTTTGGTCAAAATGGTCAACCGAGGTCAAAACTAGTCTGAGGACACTAATCCCAACCATTACCAACCAAGAGAACCTAATTATAACTATATCTTAGAAGTTAAACTCAATATCTTAACTATACCCTATTACCTACGTTTACCCTTACCAAGGTAATCCCGATACCTTATCCATTACAAAAGAAACTCCGCTAATATTCAAGATACTAGCCTAGGCTCCTTAGGGTAGCTAGATACTATCCTATCTAGGGTTTACCAACCAAGAAATCTAGGGTTCCTGGGCATCAAAACTATTTTTTCTAATATGTTACACATTACCTTAAGGTAATATTGAGATATCAAAATACCACATCTAACATAACTCATTCTTCTAAACCACACTCACTCTCCCTCACAAACATCATCTATCTAACCCCCATCTATCTTAGAATGCTACTTCTAAAATAACTTCTCAAAAACTAACTCAAACATCTACCACTATCCTCAAGATAACATAACATGGTATACTTTCTAACATTGACAAACCTTATTTTCTACCACTATAAACACTACCCTACTAACCGCCTAACACACTAAAAACACTTTCTAACTTAGGGGTTTCGTAGTACTAAATGTGGTTGATAAGTGTGGGTAGGTATTTGGGACTAAGGTGGGTCAAAAGGGGATGTTTCGAGACCACAAAAACCCCAAAAAACTATCATGCACTGCTTCTGCTTACTGCTTTTTCCTGCTTACTGCTTTTTTCTGCTTACTGCTTATTGCTTACTGCTTACTGCTTTTTCTGCTGCTTTCCTGCTCATTCTCTCACTCTCTAACCATCTAACCACACACACAAACACATATACCAAATCCACCACCCTTCTCTTCTAACACACCTACACACATCTATATACAAACACACTACCACTCAACCAAAACACAAATCACTCAACAAACTACACTAGCCTCAAGTCAAATAGGATGGCATGATCCTTCCAACTCTCTCACCTTCACAACCCACACACACTACACTACCATCTATACAACATCAAACACACACTAACACATATCCTCTATCAATCTCACTTCTCTTCACTAACCACACACATCCTTATCTCATTCAAACACACACACTATACTAACATATATTACATAACAATAATATATATATATATATATATATATATATATATATATATATATATATATATACTATATTATACATATTCTTGACAATCTATGATACCTACATTCACATGATATCCATACTAGGCTCATAGGTTACACAAAATGCCTACGTCGCATAGTCACTCTTCTACTTAAAACCAATATTGTACCAATTGGGCCTTCACTAAATTCTAGGATTAAAGTATGTTATAGCTCTTCGTGTTAGCTTTCTGAAACTTCAAACGGATCGCATTTTCGTGTCCGAAAGCTCCCGGAATCGCGAAAATACCGAAACGCGTTCATCTTTCGTACAGCTGACACTCAAACAATTCTACAGAAAGTTATAGAATGAATTTGGCTAATTAAAATATATATTTGGAAAGCTAACTTCGATACGCTTCTTTTAAAAAAAAGGAAGGTTAATTGGAGTTATGAGCTAAAAGTTATGACATTTTTAAGTTGCTCTAGCTACTAAAAACGTGGATAAAAATTATGACGAATTTGGGTTGTTTGGACGAAAAATACATGTAGGCCAAAATACTTGGATACCAACATAGCTATCTAAATAAAACTTATTCTAACCATCCTAAATAAGATCAATCCACTCTCTAAAAATATAAATCTGAGATTAAAATACTAATTAGTCATTCCTACAATATATATATATATATATATATATATATATATATATATATATATATATATGCATACAAGTGTCCAAAAAAAAAATATATATATATATGCATACAAGTGTCCAAAATAGGAGTTTTTCCCACTAGGACACAAGCACAACACAAAGGACACTCCTATGACCTCCAAATGGACACGAAATGGACATAAATGGAGATACAACCATGGGGGTCATTCCTATGGGTTCAAAATATTCCTATATGCATGTAAGGATGGATTAGAGGAGAGATTATACCTTCCGGGAGAGAGATTCAAAGGAAAATCCTTCCGACACGACACCGACACGTAGAGATTCCAAAAGGACACGAACGAGCTCCGAATCCTCCCAAACTTGGCTAGCACCCTCTGACCATGGAGTAGAAGAGAAATAAAGAAGATTTGGTAGAAGAAATAGTGGATTTGGAGATGGAATCAATGGAGTTGTTCTCTAAAAATTTGGGGAAGAACAAGAGAGAGAAAATGGATGGATAAAATGAAATGGAAGAGATGGTGACTCACTCCGTATTCCCCCCATAGGTGGCTGCCCAAAAAGGGTGAGGTGTCCCCATTTTGAATGTCCAAAATGCACTCCACTAATCTATTTGATTTAAATTAAGAATGGGTTAAAGGTTGAGGTCAAATTAGTCTAGTTTTAAGTCTCTAATTAAACTAAACCTATCCATAAATAATTAGTCTAACTACTAACTAAAATTAATATCATGTGAACTAAAATTAATATCATGTGGGCCATGTATAACTAGTGTGTGGGTCCCACTAGAGTCAAGGAGGAGACACCGCTTCCTTTTATCAAGCAAGAGACGGTATACATTAAGGAGGAGGTGACTCCCAAAGTTAAAATCAAGGACGAACCGACGGCCATTCATGAGGAAGTAATTCCGAAAGCCGAGGCCATTGTTAAGGAGGAACTAGCGCCGGATGATAGCAATACCGGAAGTTCTGACACTCCTGTCCCTGAAAAGGACCTCAACCAGTTCGAGCCTTCATATGCAAAATGGCTGAGGAGTGGTACATGCCTCAGCGTAACTATGATCCCTGGCTGTAGGGGTTCATCGTCTGACTTGTGGTCTTTGCTGAGGCCAAAGTCAATTTTCCTTTTCTGATCTTTGTTCCCTTTCTGAGATGTAGCTTTTGCTTTTGTTCCATTCCAATGCTGATGTAATCTTTGTTGGATGAAAAAATAAAAGAACTCTTGTTTTATTCGTTTCTTATGATGAATTAAAATTTTGTGGACTTATCACCCTTGGCGTACCTTAATTTTAGGTACGAATGATAAGTTGAGAGAGAGAGAGCCAACATATTTACTCAGAGGTAATGTGGACATGGTAAATATGGGCTTAAATAGTGGACTTTTCCTGCTCAGAGGTAATATGGACGTGGTAGGAGTGGACACTGTGGTGTTTATAAAATAACTCAGAGCTAATATGGACATGGATGTTCTATAGTACAATAATATGGACACTGTAATATGGACTCAGAGGTAATATGGACACTGTGGTGTTTATAAAACAACTCAGAGCCAACATATTTACTCAGAGGTAATATATATATATATATATATATATATATATATATATATATATATATATATATATATATATATACCACAAATTCAATATAGACAATATAATATTTTAAATATAATCAATACTTGAAATTCAATTCTTAATTTTATATATCAAAATTCACATAAATAAATTTACAATGATATTAAACATTTATATATATATATATATATATATATATATATATATATATATATATATATATATATATATATATCACCAACAAAATTATATCCAAGATCATTGCCAACAGAATGACAGACATTCTTCCCAAAATCATCTCGGAGGAGCAAAGCGGTTTCGTTCGAGGAAGGAACATCCAAGACAACATCATGCTGGCCCAAGAGCTTATCACCTGCATGAAGTTCCCTGCTCGAGGGGGCAACATCGCCATCAAAATTGACATGGAGAAAGCATACGACAGACTCGATTGGCAATTCATGATATGGGTCTTCAGAGCTTTCGGATTTTCGGAGAATTGGACCAACATCGTGTGGAGATCCGTCAGCAACTCATGGTTTTCCACTGTCATCAACGGCCAATCCGAGGGCTTCTTCAAATCTAGTCGCGGTGTCAGACAAGGCGATCCTCTATCATCCACGATCTTCATCATCGCAGCCGACGCCCTGAGCAGAAACCTCAACAACATGCCCAACACCCCGAATTTCCAGCAATATCACACGGCCAGTGGATGCCCCACTATCATCCACCTGGCATTCGCCGACGACTTACTTATCTTCTCCACTGGGGATGTCGGATCGATGGAGGTAGTTCACAACACTCTGACGCAGTACTCCACATGCTCTGGCCAGAAAATCAACCATTCCAAGAGCATCATCTACGCCCACCACAGCATCAAAATCGAGAATGCTACCAGTCTAACCAACCTCACTTCCTTCTCGGTGGCCCACCCCCCGTTCAACTACCTCGGCTGCCCTCTGGTGTACGGAAGATCCAACGCCAGCATTTTTGAAAACCTCATCACCAAAATCAGGAACAAAATCGAAGGTTGGCACAACGCCACCCTATCTCCTGGCGGCAAAATAATCCTCATCAATCATGTCCTCAACTCCGTCCCCATCCACACCTTTGCAGCTTGCTCCCCGACCAAGAAGGTCCTTGAGTCGATCGAGCGGATCTTCTGCACGTTCTTCTGGGGTCATAATGATGGTCAAGACAAACACCACTGGGCCAGCTGGGACGCCATGGCCACCTCGATTGCGAACGGCGGGCTGGGCTTCACCAAACTCAATGACATTGTCAAAGCCTTCTCCATGAAACTGTGGTGGAAATTACGCACGAGCGATAACCTATGGACCAGGTTCATGAAGGCCAGATACTTCAAGTACATCCACCCAGCGATGGCCAGAGCTAATAGCAGATCCTCCGCGGCTTGGCGCCGCATTTTACGGGGCCGCAAATTGGCCGAGCCGACGATTAGACTCCATCTGGGGGACGGCCAGGCCAACTTCTTTCTGGAAAGATGGATCGGCGATAGCCTCATCCCGAACACCTCTGGTTCCCCCAGCAACAGCAGAATCAAAGACCTGTGGAATCCCACTGATAACGAATGGTATTGGGACCGGATTCGTGATTGGACCAGCAACGTAACGGTCGACAGCATTCGTCAGCAGGGTCTTACCATTGGGCCCAACGCGGACGAGCTGAGATGGTCACTGGAAGCTTCCGGAGTTTTCTCCGTGCGATCGGCGAGGGCCGCGATCCACGAGAACAGCCAAGAGCACTTCATTGCACGATTCTGGCATTCGTGCATCCCCAAGAAATGGTCTTTCCTCCTGTGGAGAGTCATGAGAAAGAAATTGCCAACCGATGAGCTCCTTTGCTCCATCGGCTTTAGCCTGGCGTCAGCTTGCAATTGTTGTGACGATCGACAGACGGAGACTATTGACCACATCTTCCGGGAGGGAAGCCTCCCTGACCAAACCTGGAGTATCCTCAACCGTATTTACAACATCACAACAGGAGACGAGCGCTTTAACGACCCCCTGGCCCTCTGGGGAGTCGCGTCCCACGGCCACCAGATCGCAAGCAGCGGCCGCCACCTGGATAATTTGGAAGAATCGCAACAAAGCGAGATACGAGGGTCACCAATATTCCGCCGAGCAGCTTATTCGGGAAATTAAACGGCAATGTCGCAAAAGGAGTTCACTGTGCTCCCACTGCCCACCAGCATTCTGGCAACCTCTCTTCAGTTAGAATCGGCAGGCGCGGCCGCCCCCCTGTCTTTTTGTTGGTTTCAGGCTTTCTGCCTTGTAACTTCTTCAGGCTTCGACATTTTGAGCCTTGATTAATAAAAGAAGGGGTTTTTAGAAATATATATTTTTTAGAAATATATATATATATATATATTTTTGTATATATATATATATATATATATATATATATATATATATATATAACCTAGATAATTCCCATAAAGTCCAAAATATTTGTTAAGGAAAATTATTTACTATATTATCAAATAAAATATTATTTTTAATAACAAGTACATATAATATGTTTATATATATAACAACTGTTCCTAGAATTGTCTCCAAAATTACTAAGGTAAAATACCAACACATGTCTACTCTGACGTCTTTGGTCATAATACCCGACTACATGGACTGGCCTTGATTTGGGTCAAGTCCGGACAAGTTTGGCAGTATCGGGTTTCCTGAAAGTCATAACATTAATAAATAACTAATTAAATTATTTATAGAGATTAACTCGCAATTTGGCATGGTTTTCTTAGTTAGAACACACTTATGGCTAAACATTCTCCTACCATGGCTGAACACTAGTCAAAGCACGCCACTGCACTATCCGTGCCATGATTCCTGGTCGTCTTGTACTCAAATTCCTAACCATGACTAAAGTCATCTATCGTAATAATTAACTAATTAATTATTTATAAAAATCTTAAAAAAATTGTAATTCAATAAAATAAAAATATATTAAAATTTTGGGAAGGAGGATTACAAATATACCCACCTTAGAAATAAATTCGTTCTCGCATTTAAGGACTACTAGGATAGGCAGACTTGGTAGATTGGTGAAAGATACTAGGAATTTATGATAAGAAATTGATAAAATAAATAAAATAGGACAATGTTTGAAACACTAAAGGCCCTAAAATGCTCTCAACTTTAATTTTGAAACAAGTTTGGTAAGGAAAATAATCATGAACAAAGTATCGACGAAATCTGCCTTCAACCCCGACAAATAAAATATGTGAATAAATAAATGAATAGAAATTTCTGAAACTCGGGAAAAGAAAATTTAGGGTTAGGGATGTGGAATTGATTGGGGGTTTTGGGAACTAGGGATTTGACCCAATCATACTCCAAACCAATCACAAAATATTATCTAAAATATTACCTATTACTTTAAATAATCCTTGTAATAAAATCAATTGTCAAAATATTGTTAAGAATAATTCAGATATTTATAGTTGTATATATATATATATATATATATATATATATATATATATATATATATTTTAATATATATATATATATATATATATATATATATATATATATATATAGATATATATATATATATATATATATTTCACAAATACAATATCTTCTAAAATAATATAGTAATAATTTAAATTTAATATAACTCTTGATAAAATAGTAATTCCAAAAATCCTAGAATAAAATTTCTTCTAAAGTTTTGCAAATCTCTTCCCACTTTTTTTCCAAAATATCAAAAATAGGAATATAATAAAATTATTTTTTGATTTGGAAAAATAATTAACTAAAATAAACTAAATAGAGAATATAAGAAAACGGAAAGTGGGCTTACGACCTACCACCTTAGAATGATTCGTCCTCGAATTTAAGGACTAGGATGATCAAATCTTTCTAAGATTTAAATAAATATTGGATTTAACAAATCAAAATCAATCCATAATAATTTTAAAAATAATTTAAGATTTTATTAAAATATTAAAAAAATTGCATTTGTTCGAATCTAAATATAATACAATAATAATTTAAATGAATAATATGTTTATCAAATGACTTGGAAAATATTGTATATATTATCTAGACAGTACATATCTTTGTTAGTCCAAGACTGAATCAAACTAGTTATAATATAACAAAATGAATTTAATTGATAATTAATATTAGCAAATAATTTAAACGATATTTTATAAATTCTAAATCCAAAATAGTTTGACAAAAATTATGTTGTCATCCAAATATATTCTATAGTGGTTACAAATAGAATCTATTTTCTAACTAAAATTTATTAAAATAAAACAAAATAAAATTTTGAAATCAGGGATGCGGGTTTACAAATCTACCCACCTTAGAATATTTCGTCTTCAAAATTTCAAAGAGCACGATTAGGCATGACTATGAAGAATAATTAAGAAACCAAATTTTTAATTGATATGAATAAAACGATGAATGGTATAATCAAGGGAGTGATATGATTCATGATCTAATTAGTCACGCGTAATCATGGATATGATCAAAATAATAAAGATAATAGACAAAAGGAGAGTGTGATTTGGCACGATTAATATTCGGTCAAATGGTCTAGTTGACAACCAAATATTTAAGAATGATTTAAATTGAAACGACTTGGTATGATCCAATTACAGTCAACATGGTTTAGTTACGACCGAATTTCTAAAGAATGATCAAGGTTCTAGATGTAATCTAAACAAGGCTATAGTCCCGTTGATATAAGTTAAGACACAGTCACGATCAAGGTTAATCATACGAATCATCCATGCATGATAAAATTAGAAAGTTGGCACGAGCATGAACAAGGTCAAAACAGTCATGATCAAAGTGGAATGCAAAATATAATATTAGCAATAATTGATTTAAAATATATGCACGATTATGATTATGGTTAAGAGAGTTTCATCGTGATCAAATTTGTTTAGGAACAATCAATTAGTTAAGCAAAACTATTTAGGCATGATTATAGAATTAAACCTAGGAAATGATACGGATTGACTCGATCAAAATATAATAAAAGGAGTCTAGTCATGATCGAAATTGTTCATGGATGATCAGATCCAAAATCGTTTCGATGTGCTAAAAATATTTATCTACAGTTATTTAGGCACGAGTTTAGAATAAAAATCTAGATAAGTTTAGGAATCCAGTCGAAATTACATTAAATGATGAAAATCTGGAAAATAGAAGGATAAGGAAGGTAGGAAGAGTTACCGGTTTATCGAGAAGATTGTGACTAGGAATAAGCACAATCAATTTGAAAACTTAATAGTTATATACCAATAAGACGTAGTCGCTATGGTATTCGAAACTCGTAAACATAATCAATGTCATTTTACCGAAAATTTATGCCTCGCCAGTGTACAGCTAGCTGCATCCACAACTCAAGCTACGTTGCGGTAACGAATACCCTATCAACTCTATCTAATCTTGACATAACCACTCAAGGATGAAATAAGACTACCAAGATATAATTTTAATAATGTTCGATCACCCACGCTTACTTGAAATTATTTTAATTTAGGGGTCATACCACGTCAGTGCGCTGCTGGCTGCAGTGAACCCGCAGTCTCGATAATTCAAATAAGTGACGACAGTGCACTGCTATCTTATCATCGCAAGTCATCAAGATTATTCCAACTACATCCTCAAGAACATCAAATGAGTTTAGAATATCATACAAGTTGATAAAGATAGAAAAGTGCAAGTATCTGTTTTTCAAGTATAAGATCAGCTTCTTAGAAGGAAAACTAATTGGTTAGAAAGGATAATGATCGAAGTCAAAATAAGTAGAAAATTCTTATAATCCTTATTTCACGGATATTCAATATTCGACGATTGAGAGAAAACTTTTGAATCCAAAAATTTAACTCGAGATTAATAGACAATTGAGTGAGAAGTAAAAAATAATTCCTCAGGTCCAAGGAAAAGAATATAAGTGATACGAACTTATGATATGGCGATGTTTAGAAAAGATATAAGATAAGGTTATACAAATTATCATGATTAGGAAGAAAATAACCGAAGGCAAAAGAACTATAATCTTAAATTTATATTTCTCTAATATTCAAGATCGAGGGAAAATATGTATAAGCACTATGTCTACCTATTATGAATATATTTATACACAATTATATATGTATAGCCTAAGTGAATCCAAAAATTCCAAAATATCATTCTAAGAGAAGGTTGTCCTATTTTCAAGTAAATTATAAATTTAAATAGCAATAATACATATATTATATTCAATATATAATTTATATAAATTATTCACAATACTAGAGATGGACTACCAATATATATACACATCTATATATCTACATGGATGACGTTGGTCTCACTACATGACCACCAGGACTTGGGTTGGGTTCGGGCTAGTTTAGGATAACAGGGTCTTCTAAAAGCCCATAATCTTAAAATACATAATTAAATTATTCCTAGGGTCATGTCACAACTTGGCCTAGTTTTCCTAGTTGACTACATCTATGACTCGACATTCTCTACTATAGCTAATACGCTAGTCAAAGCATGCCATTGCACTATCCGTGCTATCATTTATAGTCATTTGGTGCTACAAAATTTAACCAAGACTAAGGCATTCTATAATAATAATTAATTAAATTAAATATTTATAAAATTCAAAAATCACATCTTAATTCAAGTAAAAGGAATAAATGCTATTTTTAAAATTTTGGAAAGATGTTATGAATCTACCATCCTTAGAAATATCGTCGAATCAAAATACGATAGTGCATCCTTCTATGAAAGTCATCTAGTGAGACCTATGTAGCAACCTTAACTACCCAAATGTCAAATTAAATTAGGGACTCCTATTCCTAACCATTCTCTTAAAATTGATTTACTCCTAGTTGTGAATGAGCATTTCCTAGTCGCAGGCTCGCAGTAGTACAACTAATATGGTACTACCACGAGTTCGTACAGTTTGCAAAGACTGACCTGAATGGGCCACCACAAGAACTTGTCACGACCCGTACCCTACTTTTCGGATACGAGACATGTCCAAGCCAGCCTACGTCGCAGAGTCGACGGTAGAACGCTGTCACGGCCAATATGCTCAAATCATAAAATATACATTTATTGCTCATTCACATATTTAAATCAAGTTTACAAATTACAAGGTTTTACAACTTCACATTTGCTAGAATATACAGTGTCTTACAAATAGAAAAAAATAACTAATTCAACTATCTAGGTTGTCCTCAGCATACCCATGCCTTCCCAATGCTAAGAGTGATCGCATCTAAATCTAAAAAATGTTAGTTTTCAGTCAGGAAATGGAACAAGCACATAAACCGACGTCAATGCAAAAACAAAATAGAATTCACAAGTCATGAAAATAACACATGTGAAAAGAAACTAGAAACTAACTGATATCATGACATGTCCAGAAAGGAAGTAGATAACACTAGCACATGATGTATCCACTAAACGAGCATGTAAATGGGGGTGACATGGCAATCAAGGAATAAAACAAATAAAAGACCACTATCTATGTGTTTTCAAATATCAGTTTCGACATATGAACTGCTATGGGGTAAATTCGGCACCCCGTACGTGAATTGTGCGACTGCTATCAGGCAAGAATAGACGTTTTGGAGATATTTTTGGGTAGTCCACATGTCTACTAAGATATTTTCTCGCCCAGCTAATACTCATGGAATCAAGTCGCAAGCATGGTAATCATGTAAAAGACAGTCAAGAGGTACAACAAATCCATGATACTAATCTCCGTGTGACGAGCGTGTCAACAAGTAGCAAGACATATGTATAAACATGAAACGTAAAAACTACTATGAATCGAAAAGCAATCAGAAAGTGCACTTGCCTGAGGTCATGTGCTGGTGAAACCGATAATACTATACCACTCGGTGAGCCACAACAGTCAACACATGCAAAAAGTCTCTGGATGCTTAAATAAACATTACCAAAGTTTTTAGAATAGTCAAATTAGCTGTAATTGTCTGTCCTTAAGTCCAATTCTGGACACAGGAGTAAAATGGTAATTTTGGGTCAAAATGGTGTCCGCCATTGGACCCGCTTTGTACCGAAAAGCATGCCAAAATCTATGGTCTATAATGTCGTCAAACTATATGTCTATAGGTCCAATTTTCTGATACGAACCAAACTGTATGTCCAAAGTTGGATTCCGACGGGTCGTGCACGAAATCGCCCGTTGAGTCGGATCGTAGGGCCCGCAAAACGGTGATCCGGTCAACTGTCTCAGAATCGGACAAAACTTGGCAAATAGGACCAAAAAATGATACGGTCCTGTTGGCGCAAGTTTTGCCTCGATCTGACGAACGTGCACAAAGTAATTAGAAAATTTGGCATACGGGACGATACGATAAATTTTGACGAATACGCATCAAATTCGTCGCACACACGCAACCAATTTAAATTCCGTCAAAGCTCACATGTCCGCAAAGTCGATATGCACCTTTTGATGCTTTCAGTTCACGACCATGTCGTTCGGATTGGCGGGATGCACGTCATACCGGAGGGATTGTCTAGATTTTCAATTATTTTGAAATCAGTTTTTTACTATTTTAGGAGACGTATAATTTAGCAGATATGCGATGAAATCATAAACTACAAAAAGGGTCCTGGACTCCTATATGTTGTTAATCAATGCCTTCAAGTGGATTTTGTAAATCACCAATATTTTGCTCGTAAAATGTCTTCCAAAACAGGTTCGATGAGTTGAAACTCTTTTCGTTTCAGAACAATTTTTTGGGATTTTTGAGGAATTATTCTAGACAATCTATCGCGTTAAAATCGATTCTACTTAAAGAGAAATAGTGGTGTATATGTGGTGCTCGTACCTGAAGTGGTAGATCGTTTAAACGATCGAGCGTGTACTGAGAACACGCGCTACGAAGTTGGCTTTGGGGGCATTGCTACTGCAGTTTGTAGGTGCGGCTGTCATGTCGCTCACGCGCGTGCGGCCGAGTCCGACGCTCGTGTGGCGGTGCACGGCTGCTGGGTTGGTCGCCTGATCGGGATAGGAGATTTAGGGTTAGGATTTTGATGTTCCCATCCCCCCTCCCTCTCTCTCTCTCTCTCTCGACGCATATATGTATGCGGCTGGGAGTCGGCCTGGGCTCGGTTATATCCCCTTTACTGTTACTCTCAACAACTCATATATATATATATGTTAATATTAATGTTAATGTTAATATTAATTTTAATGTTAATATTAATACTAATATTATTGTTAATATTAATTTGACTGTTAATATTAATGTTAATCTTAATATTAATATTAATTTTAATGTTAATATTAATATTATCGATTTTGTTTGCTTTTTTGTTATCTTCTCCTATCCGGTTCTGATTTGGAAAGTGTAGAGTTAATTGTTATTACCAAGTGTCCATTGTTCATTAGACCGGGCTCACCACTCAGCACATCCAGTGGTGAGCCGAGAACACCTAATAATCTCTCATTTTGTAGCCCCCTTACATAGTAGAACTAACGGGATCCGGATATAAGGAGAAGGTGGTGTTATAATTTGCTGAAGAACCATTCTTCTGTTACCATCTCAGCCGTCCGTTGGTCCCGAAATAGTTGTTTGAGCCCTTTGAAGAGCCAAGACCTAGCTGGGATGATCTTGGATGATCTGAATTATTCCTTTTTTTAGTTTGGGATTTCAGGACTGTCTCTTTCTGATAATATAGAAAGTATTATTCTCGTGTTCTATTATTTTCATAAAATAGTAAATAATTTAACTTACCCCCATCCCCAATAAATTAGTAAAAACTTATTAAGGTTTCTAGTGATGGGTATTAACTTATGGCAAACTTGCCTATGTTCATGTACAAACTTATGCTATAATACAAATAGAACCAACATTAAGTAGTATATATATATATATATATATATATATATATATATATATATATATATATATATATATATATATATATATATATATATATATAATATACTTTTTGGCAGCATGCTCTCCCTCCCTGCTCCCCCCGTTCACGCGCTCCCCTCCCCTTGGCCGGCTTAGGCCGGCCAACCCCCCTCCTTCCCCCTCCTCCCCCTTGCCCTCTTCGCCCATCTCCGTCGTTCAGCCCCGCTCCTCTCCTCCGATGGCGCTCCATTGGACCCCCGACGCTCTGGCCCTTATCCAGCTCCTCCCCGCAGCCCTCCAAGCTCGACCTCCTCCTCCACCCCCTCCGTTCACCGCCTCGCCTCCAGCTTCCTCCCCCTTCGAGGAGCCAAGTGCGCCCTCCGCATCTCCTGCTCCTCCGCCATAGGATAGTCTCGCCATCCTCTCCTCGCCAGGGTTTTCCTCCTCTCAGGGAACGCTCTCCGCTCCGACTCCCGTCACGGCCAGCGGAGCCTCCGTCGTCGGGTTGTCATCGGAGCAACCCTCCGTTCCCTCCCCCTCATTTTTTTTCGAACTCCCTCGTCCCACCCTCGGGAGCAGTGTCCTCCAGCAGCTCTGGCCTAGGGCCCCCCGCCTCATGGCAGCTCGGGCACGCCACCATTGGCGTCCATTCCGAGGCGGTCTCCTCAGGACTCGCTGCTATCCCTACACGTTTCCCCAGCTACCCGCCCCAGTCTCCTCGTGGGTCCTACCTGGCGTGGCCTGATGTCTCCCATGCTGCGCAGGTCTATGCGCAATTGCCAGCTTCTACCCCCTTTGGGGACCAGCGCCCCACGTGGGTCCTTGCGCATTTGCCAGCTTCTTCCCCCTTTGGGGACCAGCGCTCCCAAGCACTTTCCAGCCCCCCACGTGGGCCCCAGCCAGATTGGACATCCGGCCCCTTTCCCGCGCTTTTCCAGGAGCCCCCCTACCTTGCGCAATCTAGCGCCCCACGCGGGTCCCAGCTAGATTGGACTTATGTTCCCCCTATTGCGCCATTCCAGCAGGTAGGGGTGTCCGCCCACCCCTCTGCGCAATTGATTGGTCTCTCCTCTTCCGCAAGGGGCCCCCTCCCCTTTGCGTATTCCACCAGTGCTCCTAGTAGGCCCCATCAGGAGCAGCCTCCTAGTGCCCCATCTGCGCATCTCCAGTCAACCCCCCCTGCGGGAGCCCCCATCCCCTTGCGCAATCTATCAGTTCTTCCTTGCCCCTTCCATCCCTTCTCCCCTCCCTCCCACTCTCCCAATGCGCTCCAGCACCTGTCTCCCCGACCTCACAGGCTTCGCCCCCCTCCCCAGGCATGCCTGCCTTCCATAGCTCATCCCCGGCGCCATCCACTCCCCCAACACCCCTGCCCGCAGTGGCCCGCTCTCCTCCCTTGGGGGGGCGCCCATCGTTCCCGAGCCCTCGGAGCCCTCTCCCGCTCCCCACCCTCTTGGCCTCCGTCCACCTCCGGCGGAAGACAAGCATTTCCTCTCCCCTGTGTCGGCCATCCCGCCCCACCTTACCCTCTCCCCCCCAGTGGCGGCATGGCCTCCGCATACCCTCCCCACCGTCGCCCCGTCCGGGAGGCCCACCCTGGCCCTATCCTTCCCCTCCACCTTCGGCCCCGAGCACCCCAATCCCCTGAGCGACCCCCCGCTCTCCCGTTCCGCCCCTTCGGATCTTGCTTCCTCTGGACCGTCCCAACCCTCCTACGCCGCCATGCTTCGTCCGGACCTCCTTCCCTCGAAGGGCGTTATCCTCCCAGACGTCCAACTGCCAGACATTGAATATTCGCAAGAGTCTTCAATCCCAGTCATCCTCTTTTCCGACATGGAACTATCGTCGCTGTCAACGGCCTTCCCACACACATTCATCCTTAAATTCTCCACCGGATGCCCCAAACTTCCCAGGGTGCAGGAAGCGATCGCCAAATGGAATCTCTCGACCGACTACCGAGTGGCCCCCCTCGACCCCAGACACATTCTCCTTCACCTCTCCTCGGATCGCGATCACAGGACCGTGTGGTCCAAGGGAACCTGCAAGATCGACACCCACCAGATGAAGATCATCAATGGTCACCAGAATTCAACCCCAAAGAAGACTCAGCCACGGTTGCAGCTTGGGTTACCCTTCCCAATCTCCCCCTCATCTGCTTTGTTCCGCGGCGCTAAAGCGCATCGCCAACTCCTTCGGGACGTACGTGGCTTCGGCTCCTGAGACCAGTAACCTCACCAAAGCCCACTACGCCAAAATCTGTGTCGAACTAGACCTCACCTCCGAACCACCCAATTTATCAACATCGAGCTTGGCAATCATACCCACACCCAACAAATCCTCTACGACAATCACGTACTGTTCTGCAACCACTGCCACCTAAGGGGCCACCTTCCTAAGAACTGCCACCGTCTGCATGGAGCTTAAAAAGAAGCCATCCAGGAAAGACTCGACCTACCGGTCGGGAAGCCCCCCAAGTCGCCCATTCTCCCCCTTCCAAACACCCACATTCGTTTCGATCCCAGTAACGGAGAACCAGCCTCCAGCGAAGCACCGAGCAGGGCCCTGATCCCCTTCACTCCCCAACACATAGAGACCTCCAATCAATTCGCCATTCTCGATTCAGAGGACCCGGAGCTAGGCTTCTCTCAAGACGACTCCAGCATCCCCGACCTGCCACCCTCCTCCCCCATCTTCTCGCGCGTGGAGGACGCCACCGAAGCTGGATACGCAGATCAACGTCAACTCCTCTCTGGTCAGGAGGTCGCCCCCCTGGCCCCTCCCCTTCCAATGGCACTCATCAATCCCAGTGCGATCCCGTCGAAGAAGTCCTAGCCATCCTTGGACCTGACCAAGTGAGGAGAGGCCTCCAAGTGCTAGCAGCAGGAGCCCCCCTCCAGCAACTGCTGGCCGAGAGCGCGCACGACTCCCTTGCCATCCCCCCGGAGGAGACAGCAGTCGACACAGCTGGCAATCTAAGGACTTCCCCCCGGTTCGCACGAGTGCCACAACTACAACCCGCCCACAACATCGAACGTCAACCCGGCTGACTCTACGGAGCAAATCAGGATCCGACAAGACCGCCACCATCCAAACTAGATGCCAAGGCGGAACAAAAAACACCCCCACAATCTCTAAATGCTGAACGTCCTATCCTGGAACGTTCGAGGTCTGGCCAATAAACCAACTTTACGGAGAATTACCAGTCTTCGAAAATTCACAAGATCGACATCTTCATCATCATCGAACCCAAAATCCCTTCCAAACGTCTCAAATCTACCAGTTGGCTCTGGGCCTCCCTACGGCTATTGCCGGCAGGCACGACATCTGGATTCTCGGGACGAAGGAGGTTAATCTCGATATCATCCAGGACACCCAACAAGCCCTCTCCTGCTGGGTCTCTCACCCCTCCCTTCCAGAGCGGGCCATCCTTTCAGCGGTCCACGGTAGCTGTGTCATCGCAGAACGGAAACACCTATGGAACGACCTTCTCGACACCTATCCTCAACACCAACACCCCTGGCTTTGCATAGGGGACTTCAACGCCATCACCTGTAGAGACGAGAAGATTGGAGGTCGCCCTACGCCCCTGTCAGCCATGCAAGACTTCAACAACTTCATCTTCAATGCTCACCTTACCCCTCTTCAGTTCAAAGGCAGCGAATTCACATGGTGTAACATGCAGGACGGCGACCGCCGTCAATACTCCGTTTGGACAGAGCCCTCACCAACGCGCGTTGGCACGGTATGAGAATCAGCTCCACCCTGACCCACCTCAACTCCACCGAATCCGACCACGCCCCATCCTGGTGGAAATCAAAAACAGATCCAACCCATCAAAAAGAACTTCCAATTCCTCGACTTTTGGACCGACCACCCGCAATTCCTGAGCATCGTGGCAGGCGTGGAATAGTCAGGACTCCCCTCATCCTCTCAGGGTCAGCAACAAGCTCAAAGCCACCAGGAAAGCTCTTTCCAATTGGAGCAAACAAGCATTCGGGGACATCTTCCAAGCGATTCGCGTCGCAGAGGACGATGTCACCCGAGCTGAAGCTTTATTCCTCTCCGACCGATCCCCTGCGGCGAGAAGAGCCTTGAACCTAACCAAGGCTATACTCAAATTCAGGCTCAAGGTTGAGACCGACTTCTGGAAGCAGAAAGCCAGACTGAAATGGGACAGCGACGGGGATAAAAACTCTAAATATTTCCACGCTGCGTCAACGGCAAAAGAAACAAACTTCGATTCATCATCACCGACGAACAAGGCATCATCAGATCAGACCACAAGGGGATCCAAGAGGCGGCCGCAGATTTCTACACCAAATTATTCTCCAAGGAGATGATCTCAAAGACAACTCATTCCTTGACCAAATCCCCACCATCATTAACGACTCCGACAATGCTCTGCTGGAGCGCCCTCTGTCCGAACAGGAAGTGAAAGACGCGGTTTGGGCTTTGAACGCGCATAGCGCCCCCGGCCCAAATGGCTTTTTGGGCACTTTTTTCCGTACCTGCTGGGACATTATCAAGCAGGACATCACCGCAGCGGCGATCGCCTTCCTCGAAGGAGCTCCTTACCCTAAAGCTATCTCCAGCGCCAATCTCATCCTCATTCCGAAGAAAGATAACCCCAACTCCTTTCGCGACTTCCGACCCATCAGTCTTTGTACGTTCACCAACAAAATTATCTCCAAGATCATCGCATCCAGAATGACCGAAACCCTCCCCAAAATCATCTCGGTAGAGCAAAGCCGATTCGTTCGCGGTAGAAACATCCAAGACAACATTATGCTGGCCCAGGAACTTATCACCTGCATGAAATTTCCAGCAAGAGGGGGCAATATTGCCATCAAAATTGACATGGAAAAAGCATACGACAGACTAGATTGGCAATTCATGATTTGGGTCTTCAGAGCATTCGGTTTCTCCGAGAATTGGACCAACATCGTGTGGAGATCTATCAGCAACTCATGGTTCTCCACGGTCATCAACGGCCAATCTGAGGGATTTTTCAAATCTAGCCGAGGAGTCAGACAGGGCGATCCCCTTTCGTCCACGATCTTCATCATCGCAGCCGACGCCCTGAGCAGAAACCTCAACAACATGGTTAACATGCCCAACTTCCAGCAATACCACACTGCCAGCGGCTGCCCCACCATCACCCACCTGGCTTTTGTCGACGATCTTCTCATCTTCTCATCCGGGGACGTCGGATCAATGGAGGTGGTCCACAACACCCTGGCGCGGTACTCCAGATGCTCCGGCCAGAAGATCAACCTATCCAAGAGTACCATCTACTCCCACCACAGCATCAAAATCGAGAACGCGATCAGACTCACCAACCTCACCTCCATTGCGGTGGCTCATCCTCCCTTCAACTATCTCGGCGCCCCTGGCGTACGGGAAATCAAACGCCAGCACCTACGAGAACTTGATCACCAAAATCAGGAACAAGATCGAAGGATGGCAACGCAACCCTATCCCCAGGCGGGAAAATCATCCTCATCAAACATGTGCTCAACTCCGTCCCCATCCATACCCTAGCGGCCTGCTCTCCGACCAGGAAGGTTATTATGTCTATTGAACAGATCTTTTGCAACTTCTTCTGGGGGCACAACAAGGGGCAAGACAAACACCACTGGGCCAGCTGGGACACTATGGCAACCCCAACTGCTAACGGCGGGCTTGGATTCACCAAACTCGATCACATCGTCAAAGCCTTTTCAATGAAACTGTGGTGGAAACTCCGCACTAGCAATAACCTGTGGACCAAGTTTATGAAGGCCAGGTACTTCAGACACATCCATCCAGCGACAGCCACAGCTAACAGCAGATCCTCCGCGGCTTGGCGTCGTATTTTACGTGGCCGGGAACTGGCCGAGCCGCGATCAGACTACATCTGGGTACTGGCGAGTCCAACCCATTCTGGAAAGGTGGATAGGTGACTGCCTTATCCCGAACATTCGAATCCCCTAGAAATAGTAAGATCAAAGACCTGTGGAATCCCACTAATAATGATTGGAATTGGGACAGAATCGAGACTGGTCAGGCAACGAAACTGTGGACTGCATTCGCCAGCACGGTCTTACCATCGGAACCGCGCTGACCAGCTGAGGTGGTCGCTAGCAGCTTCTGGAGCTTTCTCCGTGCGATCGGCTAGACTCTCGATCCAAGATAACGGCCCTGACCTTTTCATTGCGTTATTGGCACTCTTGTATCCCTAAGAAATGGTCATTCCTCCTGTGGAAAGTCATGAGAAAGAAACTTCCCACTGACGACACCCTTAACTCCATCGGTATTAGCCTGGCGTCTGCTTGTAACTGTTGCATCGAGCGTCAGACGGAGACTATCGATCACATCTTCAGGAGGGAAGCCTCCCCGACAAAATCTGGAGCACCCTCAATCACAACCACAACACCTCTCCAGACGACGGGCGCTTTATCGATCTTCTGGCCCACTGGGGCGCTTCCCACGGCCACCAGATCGTTGCAGCGGCCGCCACCTGGGCCATCTGGAAAAATGCAACAAAGCGAGATACGAGGGACACCAATACTCCCGATCAGCTGATCCGGGAAATTCACCGACAATGTCGCAAACGGAGCTCCCTTTGCTCCCACAGATCTCCGGCTTTCGGGCAACCGTTCTCCTTAGTTTTGGCGGTCGCGCCCGGCCTTCTCCCCTGTATTTCCTTTTGGTATACTTTTGTCTTGTATACGTGTCACTTCAGCTCTTTGAGCCTTGGTTTCTAATAAAAGGGGGTCTTTAAAAAAAAAATATAATTAATATATAATAATAGATATATATATATATATAATAATAATATATATATATATATATTTTTTTTATTATTATATAATATATTATAGATATATATATTAAATAAATATAATATATATATATATATATAATATATATATATATATATATAAATATATAATATATATATATAATTTTATAAAATTATATATATATATATATATATATAAAATATATATATATATATATATATATATTATATAATAATATATATAAAATATATATATTATATATAATATATATATATATATATTATATATATTAATAGATATATATATTAGTTGCTTATATTAATTTACTATATTATGAATGGGTGAAAATATATGTATTGCCAATATAGACTGTATATTGGCATATAGCCTATGGGATATAGCCTATGGTCCCTATGTGTATTCCTATGTGTATTGGTATGAATACACCTGAGAGTGTGTGTTGTTAGGCTAAATATATAATATATATATATATATATATATATATATATATATAATATATTATATATATATATCTATATAATATATAAATATAATATTATAATCTATAATATAATTATATTAATATTTAAAATAATATAATAAATAATTATATATATATATATATATAATATATAATATATATATCTATTATATATTATAATATATATATCTATATAATATATATATATATTTAATATAATATATATATATATATAGGAAGGATCAAGATCCTCATAATTTTTGCATCCCCATGCATCCCCCTATTTGCACCGTGGATGGTGCTTTAAGTCATATAATCTTAACCGTTGATTTACCAATGGTTAAGATTAGATGACTTAAAGCCATCACAGATGTAAACATGGGGATGCATGGGATGCAAAAATTATGGGGATGCCTATCCTTCCTCATATATATATAATATAATATAAATATATTTTTTGCAACGGATGGGCAGCACAGCCGCGCGGACTTCGCCCGTCGGAGGAACCCCTCCTGCTCGTCGTTGCCCCCTACTCCCCTTGGCCGGGTGGTGCTTCTGTCCTGCCCCTCCTTGGCCAAGCCGCGCTCCCGGGGATCTTCTACCCCCTTGGAGCCCCCATCCTCCCTCGTCCTCCCCGTCCCCCCCGGTCGGCCGGGGTCCGCTTTGTCACGCCCCGAGTCGGCAACGTACGTCCCCGATGTTAATTTTGTCGATTCGATCGTCCTCGCTAAGACGTGATGCTGTACGAGTCTGGAGTTGCACTCGTACAAGACAAGAATGTTACGTTAAATTGCATATTAATATGCCAAGTTGAAACTTCACAATTCACATCAGAATATAATACGCAGTATAGGAAGATAGAAATACTTTTCATTCATAGCTTGCAACGAAGTGCAAGTCGTAGTTACAATGGATGTCGTTGCGGCTACATTGCTTGAAAATAGAAAGAAATACACTCGACAAGTTTCCTGAACTACGCTTGCCGTCCCATACATTCGCCCCTTTATACATAAGCCGTCGACTTGAATTGGCTTCAAAATACTTCAGCATAGGAAGAGCTTCAAAACGCCTCTCCGTACTTCAGCTTCAGTTTAGGTTGGAGCGTCAGCCGCACCTGGGGAAATTGGGGGAGGGGATTAGCACAATTGCTAAGTGGACGAGACGAACCAACTCGTTTAAACCGACTCTGATTGTTAGGGTAGGCATGCTTTAGAGTTGTCTTTCTATCAGAACTAAATGAATTCAGTTCATATTCGATAGCCATCTTTGAGTAATAAAGCATACAGTATAACATCGTCGTTTATCATATTTCTTACCACGGCCGTGCTCGTCCCTGCATGAAAACAGAGATAATATTTACACCTGCATAAGACAATAGGTGAGCATGCAACTATCTTATATGCGGTCATTGGTGCTACGCACCACTAGGGACTTAATCGAAATTAGCATGCGACGTTACCCTTTCACCCTAGGTTGCAAGCCTTACTGAAGGTCCCGCATGCCTCACGCCGAAGCACGATAAATTATTCCCCCTAGGACGAATCGCTTCCGATGCCCCGGATACCGTTTCAAGGAAAACGAACTTGTGCACAAGCTGTCCATGACCATGCCTATGCGTGAACAGTTTAATATATGCAAGCAGTTTTGTATAGCGCTGACATTATCGAACGACATTATCATTTCCCGCAACTCATGCAACGATTCATTTTCTCCAAAGCCGTACTCCCGATTTAGCATCCCGTGGGCACCAAATTGTCCGAGACATCATAACCCATAATCGATATTTCATATTATTTTGCAGCACGTGAAATAGTCTATCTTTTTACGAGAACCTTAACTTTTTCGACTATATGAGAAACGTGTATTTTCATAGTAAATTACTCTAAATCGATACATTTTTTCCGAGTTCTTGACCTTAGTGGATTGGCATGCAATTAACTTGGCATCATTCGATTTGAATGAATTCGAGACAAGGAATAAGTTTACGGGACAGAGTAGAAAAGAAGGGTCGAATCACCCACCGATTACTTTGCTTCGTGCCGGTCGTCGAAGCGCTACACAACGTCAATCCTTAGTTACGCGAGCTCATGCAATGGCCCCAATGCTTTGTTAGAATTCCTTCTTTTCCCTTGTATCAAAATTTGTAATTGCATCCATGAAAATGACGCGAAAGTACTTCATCAAAACCCAGCGGCAAAAGCTCCAAGAAAACCATATAGCGGTCTGGTCCCGTCGAAGGAACTCTTATATAGAGCTCACTCGTCGAGACGCAGTCCGCTGCATCTAGGACTTATTCCAACAGAAGTCGTTCCATTAGTTGGATCGATCCTTTTACCATTCGTCCAAATCGATTTGATCGATGCCGCAAGGTGTTATCGTTTACCAAGCTTAGCGATCGAGTCGGATGGCCATCTAGGTTCCCGGCCGATCCGACTCGGCGCAAGCATATTATGAAGTCCGTCGCCTATCGAAAGCGGGATGCTACATAATATACCACTAAGAAAAAGATTTGTCCCGAAACTTAAGAACAAGGGTCTGACCTTAATTTAGACAAACAACGCAGGGTACTTCTCTTTCATCTCTGTCTCTGTCTCCCACGTCGACTCTTCCACTGAATGGTTCCGCCAAAGCACGCGGACCAAAGACATCGACCAATTTCGTAGCACCTTCTCCTTGCGGTCCAAAATTTAAATAGGCTCCTCCGAGTAAGACAAGTCAGTACGTAGCTCCAACTGATCGAAGCTAACCACATGACTTGGATCGTGCACGTATTTTTGAAGTTGTGAAACATGGAAGACATCGTGCACATCAACCAAGGCAGGAGGTAGTGTGATCCAATAAGCTACCGTCGCAACTCGCTCGATGATCTCGAAGGGGCCTACAAACCTCGGGCTCAACTTGCCTTTAACGCCGAACCGCATCACCCCGTACATGGGCGTTACTTTAAGAAATACATGGTCCCCGACCAAGAACTCTAGCGGTCGCCGACGAAGATCTGCGTAGCTTTTTTGCCGACTTTGCGCGATACGGAGTCTGTTTCGAATCAAGCGGACCTTTTCGACGGCCTGCTCCACCAGTTCCGATCCAAGCACTTGTCGCTCTCCGACTTCGTCCCAGCATATTGGCGAACGACACTTTCTCCCGTAGAGCGCTTCATATGGAGCCATCTGAATGCTCGACTGATAACTGTTGTTATACGCAAACTCCGCAAGCGGCAAATGCGTATCCCAACTAGTCTTTAGGTCGATCGCACACAGACGCAACATATCTTCTAAGATCTGATTTACTCTCTCCGTCTGACCGTCTATTTGGGGATGGTATACAGAACTAAAGTTCAGTTTGGTCCCCATCGCCGCTTGGAGACTCGTCCAGAAACGCGATAGGAATCGTCCGTCTCTGTCCGAAATTATTAAGGCTGGTACCCCGTACAGTCGAACAATCTCGTCGATGTAGATTTGCGCTAACCGATCGACGCTCCATCCTACTTTAATTGCGATGAAGTGAGCCGACTTGGTCAATCTATCAACAATGACCCAAATTGCATCATTTCTCAGCGGCGTCTTCGGAAACCCCACAATGAAATCCATCGAGATATTGTCCCACTTCCACTCGGGAATGGCGATGTTCTGCAGCTCTCTGCCTGGCCTTTGGTATTTCGTCTTCACTTACTGACACGCCATGCATTGCGATACGAACGTAGCCACGTCTTTCTTCATGCCGTGCCACCAAAAATTTGTGCGCAAGTCCTTGTACATCTTGGTGCTTCCAGGATGTAGCGAGTACTTCGCATAATGTGCCTCCGTCAGAATTTCTTTTCTGAGTTCGGCGGTTTCAGGAATGCAGAGCCTTCCCTTTAGTCGCATCGTCCCGTCTTCGTCTTCCACAAAGTCAGTCGTCCTTCCCGTTGAAATTAGCCCGTACATTTTCTTCAGTAATGAGTCATCCTCCTGTGCGGTCTTTATCTTGCTAAGCAGGCTCGATCCTAACTTCAGCTGGGCTAGGTGCAGGTGTCGATACTCAATTCCGAGTTTGATATCCATCGCTTCAAGGTCTTGCCGTATCTTCTTGTTTATGCCCAGTGTTCCTATATACATTCTGTAAAGTGCGTCGGCCACCACGTATCCCTTGCCCGGCGTATACTCGATCGCTAGCTCGTAACCTTTTATGAGTTCGAGCCATCGTCGCTGACGTAGGTTGAGTTCTCGTTACGTAAACAAGTATTTCAGGCTTTTGTGATCTGTGTAGATTCTGCACGCCACACCATAGAGGTAGTGCCGCCATAGCTTCAACGCAAACACGATCGCCGCCAATTCTAGGTCGTGCGTCGGGTAGTTTTTTTCGTGCTGCTTCAACTGCCGTGAAGCATAGGAGATGACTTTGTCTCTCTGCATGAGTACGCACCCGAGGCCAGTTACCGATGCGTCACTGAATATCTGAAAGCCTTCTGGACCGTCTAGAAGTGCAAGGATTGGAGCTGAGATGAGCCGTTGCTTCAACTCTTGAAAGCTGGATTCACAATCGTCACTCTATTCAAATACTACTCCCTTCTGGGTGAGGCGAGTCAGAGGCAACGCTAATTTTGAAAAGCTTCACACGAATCTACGGTAGTAGCCCGCTAAGCCCAGGAAACTCCGAATGTCGTCAGCCGAGGCAGGTCGTTTCCAATCCACCACCGCGTCAATCTTCTTTGGGTCCACCGCGACACCTTCAGCAGAGATTGCATGCCTAAGGAATGTCACGCTACTCATCTAGAACTCGCACTTACTCTGCTTGGCGTATAATTTATTTTCACGCAGAATCTGCAGTACCGTCTTCAAATGTTTCGCATGCTCTTCTCGATTCTTTGAGTAGAAAAGGATATTGTCGATGAATACGACTACAAATTTATCAATTTGAGGTCGGAAGACTCGGTTCATCAAATCCATGAAAGCGGTTGGGGGCATTCGTCAAACCGAACGACATGACTAGAAATTCATAATGACCATATCGAGTGCAGAAGGCAGACTTCGATACGTCGTCGGACTTGATCTTCAATTGATGGTAGCCTGAACGAAGATCGATTTTCGAAAATACTGACGCGTCTTGCAGTTGGTCAAACAAGTCGTCGATTCTTGGCAAAGGATACTTATTCCGTACAGTCACCTTGTTGAGTTCCCGATAGTCGATGCATAGCCGCAACGACCCATCCTTCTTCTTTACGAACAGTACGGGAGCTCCCCACAGAGAGACGCTAGGGCGAATAAATCCACGGTCTAGCAACTCTTGCAATTGCACCTTCAGCTCCTTCAGTTCTGCTGGAGCCATTCAGTAAGGCACATTTGATATCGGTCGTGTATCCGGAAAGGTGTCGATACTTAATTCTATTTCTCGATCCGGCGGCATCCCGGGCATCTCGTCAGAAAAAACGTCAAGAAAATCTGCCACAACATCAATCTGTATTGTGTTTGTATTATCCTTCTGCGTGTCTCGAACTGATGCCAAGTATCTCGCGCAGCCGGAACGCAGCATACGCCTTTCCGAGATTGTCGATACCATCATTGCCGTCTTCGAGACCGTACCGCACGAATATGAGAACTCTGTCTCACCAGGAAGACGAAATACCACTCTCTTCTCCGCGCACTCGATCGTTGCATGACAAGCGCCCAACTAATTCATGCCCAAGATTATGTCGTACTCTTTGATGTCTAGCACGACGGTATCCAAGGATAGATATCTTCCTCCGATGCAAATATGGCCATCCCTACAAATAAAGTTTGCAGGCATATCGACTCCCGACGGAGTGCTAACGCTAATATTTATATCTAGTGATTGCATGGTTATTTTATTTTCTTTCGCATAATCAGCAGATATAAAGCTATGCGTCGCACCCGAATCGAATAGTACTCGAGCAGGTATATCTTTGTAGAGTAATATACCTATTACAACAGTATCAGACGCAAACGCATCGTCCCGAGTTAAGGCATAAACTTAACCTTAAGCTCCGTGGCGTTGATTCTGCGGGTTCACAGGCACCGCATTTGCGCCTTGTAGTGTAGGCGCTTTATATGGATTCGAAATATTCCTTGGTGGGTTGTGTTGATTTGGCTTCCCCGCCTAACAGAATATACTGAAGTGGCCTAGCTCGCCACACTTGAAGCATGTTCTCAATCTACAATCGGGTGCTCGGTGCCCACGCTTGTCGCATCTGTTGCAATTTACTGCGGCAAAGTGACCACGATTCTCAGACGTGTTTGGACACTTTTGTACTCCGGTCCTCCAGCGTCATTAGGACGCTTGTTGAAATTGTTGCAGACGACAGGCACGGCCCTTTGTGACATACGGCCAAATATCCGCTCACTATCAAGTGCGGCTTCGTAGGATTCACGATAAGTTTGGCATCGTTGGTTCATTACGTCCCTACGCAATTCGTCGTTGAGGCCTTGCTGAAAACGCTCGCACCATTTTTCTTTGTTGGACAGGAAGGCGTCGGCAAATTTTGCAAGTTTTGAGAAGCTTGCATCATAATCTTCAACAGTCATATTTCTCTGCCTCAACATCATGAACTCATCCCCCTTCTGTCGACGGATGGCACGAGGAACGTACTGCTCAAGGAAGGCTGTCTTGAACATTTTCCAAGAGATCTTTTTGCTGGAATCGATTTCACAGATCTCCTGTTTCTTCGCCACCCACCAGTCGTGTGCTCTCAGTTGTAACTGCAGCGCCGCACAGGCCACCCTCTGGGACCCTTCGATGCAGAGGAGATCGAACAAGTCCTCCATTTTTGCGAGCCATCCTACTATCACATCGGGCTCTGCTCGGCCGTTGAACTTCGGCAGGTTCATCTTGCGGAACTCCTTCACTTTGATCATAGAAGGAGAGTTTATCATTTGCGGTGGGACTTCTTCCTCCTCGTCTTCTTCTTGATCACCGTTCTTTCCCTCGGGTACCACGTCCGTTGCCTTGGTATCGCCCGCCATCCTACTCACTATCTGAGTCAGGGCAGTCATCTGCTTCTGCTGCTCATCAAATTGGATTTTAAATTGCATCTGAAGCTGTTGTTGCTGCAGTTCCATCAACTGTAGCATATTTTCCATAGTCGTCTCGCTAGGGCCAGTGCTTTTTGTACTCGACGCACTATCCACGGATTGGGTTGTTGTGTCGGGATTTTTCTTATCTCGCTTAGTCATTCCTACAAAACAGTGTAAACCCGTTAGTATTTTTCAAAATATCTACGGGCTTACCTGTATGGAACTTGTATTTCATGCAGCATGTCGACAAGTATTCAATCGAGCCATCGCAACGGACATTCCAATAATGAAACATCTTTCGCAAATCCGAAGAAACATAACTGTGCTCTAATACCAATTTGTCACGCCCCGAGTCGGCAACGTTCATCCCCGATGTTAATTTTGTCGATTCGATCGTCCTCACTAAGGCGTGATGCCGTACGAGTCTGGAGTTGCACTCGTACAAGGCAAGAACGTTACGTTGAATTGCATATTAATACGCCAAGTTGAAACTTCACAATTCACATCAGTATATAAGACGCAATATAGGAAGATAAAAATACTTTCATTCATAGCTTGCAACGAAGTGCAAGTCGTAATTACATTGGATGCAGTTGCGACTACATTGATTGAAAATAGAAAGAAATACACTCGACAAGTTTCCTGAACTATCCCATACATTTGTCCCTTTATACATAAGCCGTCGACTTGAATTGGCTTCAAAATACTTCAGCATAGGAAGAGCTTCAAAATGCCTCTCCGCACTTCAGCTTCAGTTTAGGTTGGAGTGCTCGCCGCACCTGGAGAAATTGGGGGGGAGGGATTAGCACACTTGCTAAGTGGATGAGACGAACCAACTCGTCTAAACCGACTCTGATTGTTAGGGTAGGCATGCTTTAGAGTTGTCTTTCTATCAGAACTAAATGAATTTAGTTCATATTCGATAGCCGTCTTTGAGTAATAAAGCATACTGTATAACATCGCAGTTTATCATATTTCTTACCACGGCCGTGCTCGTCCATGCATGAAAACAGAGATAATATTTACACATGCATAAGACAACAGGTGAGCATGCAACTATCTTATATGCGGTCATTGGTGCTACGCACCACTAGGGACTTAATCGAAATTGGCATGCGACGCTACCCTTTCAGCCTAGGTTGCAAGCCTTACTGAAGGTCCCGCATGCCTCACGTCGAAGCACGATAAATTATTTCCCCTAGGACGAATCGGTTTCGATGCCCCGGATACCGTTTCGAGGAAAACGAACTTGTGCACAAGCTGTCCATGACCATGCCTATGCGTGAATATTTTAATATATGCAAGCAGTTTTGTATAGCGCGGACATTATCGAACGACATTATCATTTCCCGCAACTCAAGCAACGATTCATTTTCTCCAAAGCCATACTCCCGATTTAGCTTTCCGTGGACACCAAATTGTCCGAGGCATCATAACCCATAATCGACATTTCGTATTATTTTACAGCACGTGAAATAGTCTATCTTTTTACGAGAACCTTAAACTTTTTCGACTATGTGAGAAACTTGTATTTTCAGAGTGATTTACTCTAAATCGATACGTTTTTTTTCGAGTTCTTGACCTTAGTGGATTGGCATGCAATTAACTTGGCATCGTTCGATTTGAATGAATTCGAGGCAAGGAATAAGTTTGCGGGACAGAGTAGAAAAGAAGGGTCGAATCACCCACCGATTACTTTGCTTCATGTCGGTCGTCAAAGCGCTACACAACGTCGATCCTTAGTTACGCGAGCTCCTGCAATGGCACCAACGCTTTGTTAGAATTCCTTCTTTTCTCTTGCATCGAAATTTGTAATTGCATCCATGAAAACGACGCGAAAGCACTTCATCAAAACCCAGCGACAAAAGCTCCAAGAAAACCATACAGCGGTCCGGTCCCGTCGAAGGGACTCTTATATAGAGCTCACTCGCCGAGACGCAGCCCGCTGCATCTAGGACTCATTCCAACAGAAGTCGTTCCATTAGTTGGATCGATTCTTGTACCGTCCGTCCATATCAATTTGATCGATGCCGCAAGGTGTTATCGTTTACCAAGCTTAGCGATCGAGTCGGATGGCCATCTAGGTTCCCAACCGATCCGACTCGGCACAAGCATATTATGAAGTCCGTCGCCTATCGAAAGCGGGGCGCTACATAATATACCACTAAGAAAAAGTTTCGTCCCGAAACTTAAAAACAACGGTCTGATCTTAATTTAGACAAACAACGAAGGGTACTTCTCTTTCATCTCCATCTCCCACGTCGACTCTTCCACTGAATGGTTCCGCCAAAGCACGCGGACCAAAGACATCGACCGATTTCGTAGCACCTTCTCCTTGCGGTCCAAAATTTGAATAGGCTCCTCCGAGTAAGACAAGTCAGTACGTAGCTCCAAAATTTTATATTAATGTTAATGTTAATATTAATGTTAATGTTAATATTAATTTTAATGTTAAGTTTAATGTTAATTTTAGTATTTAATGTTAATATTAACATTAATATTACCATTAATATTAACATTAACATTACTATTAACATTAAATTATGGCCGAGAGTGAGGGGGTTTTTTAGGGGATTTTCTAGGGGGACTTTTGATCCGCTTCATATATATATATATATATATATATATATATATATATATATATATATATATATATATATATATATATATATATATATACTTGAAGATGCATGTGCGTTGAATGTTAAAATTTTCTTCCTTTCTTTCTAATCTTACAAAAAATAATTTAAATTTATTCTATATAGTAGTATATATGCACGTGTGTTGCACTTATTTTATAGATTAGTATTAAAAAATTGTTATAATTATTCTAATCTTTATTAAGACTACATAGTAAGACTAAAAGATAACTATCTTAATTATTCTATATTATTATATTAATATATCATGCATATTTAGGAAGACCAGAGGACACCTCCCATAATTATCTAGCTACCCTTATTATCTTTAATTAATAAACATATGCTAGGGTATATTTGGAAAGAAAAGTTTCACGGTGAAGGTTAAGTTTTCTTATTATATAGTAGTATAGATATTTATATTTTAATTTAAACTTGTAAAAAAATTAATTATAATTTGTTATATATATATATATATATATATATATATATTGAAGAACAGTTTGGCAACTCTAGAGGGGGGTGAATAGAGTTTATAGAGAAAAATAGCCAATTAAAAATAACTCTTTCACCAACAATAAATAATCAGAGTAAAGTGCGGAAAATAAATGAAGAGCAGAAGAGCATACGCAAACACAGCGATTTTAACCTGGTTTCCCTCGTGGAGGACTAGTCCAGGCCTGAGAACTCTAGCTCAGGATTAAATCCACTATTTGTGAAATAGTAGTTTACAACCCGTGCCTTTTCTTCAGAAGAGCACGTCAACTTCTTAACAGAGGATCGCAGTGGCGATTTGCTTGGAATTGTCCAAGCGACTTCTTCGACTCTTGCACAAGAATCCTAACTGAGAGATGCTGAGCACTCGGGACTTAGGAGGCTTGTGGCTAGTAGATGGGAAGGGTATGGCTTATTGAGCTTATAAGAGAGAAGAGAAGAGAAGATTGGATGGATTGAAATGAGAGAATTCATGCCCTATTTATAGTGTTTTTATAGGCAGAATTCGGCCAGAATTCGGGTAGGAATATTCAAAATTTGGCCGTTGGACAACTAGCAACCAGCTATCCCTAAAATTAGGGTTCCTGATTTCTAGGGGACAGAGTTCGGCCCGAACTCTGTGTGGAGGCAGAGTTCGGCCCGAACTCTGTCTCCAGAGCACAGAGTGGTTCTAAGGGGACCAGTGGGCAGTTTTTGGTTCAGTGGAGCTTGGGATTTTGGGTAGGTTATAGACTAAGTTCCAAGAGCTCAGCAAGACTTCAGAGTACATAAATCTAGACTCAATGAAATTATAAAATACAGACTCCAGAACACACTAAGAGCCGGAGACTGAGCTGTCATCTGTCTTGAACTGAATGCAGTCGTCGTGTGTCGTATTGAATTAATACAAATATTATTTGGTCAATGTAGTCAATATTTGGTTGACTGTGACTTTGTGTCAACAATCTCCCCCATATTGATAATTGACAAAATAATATATGTATATTTCAATATTCATACCTGGACACAGTTGATTGTAACATAGCTTCATTGTAACATAGCTCCCCATAAACGATGCCTGAGCTAAGAGAAAATAGCTCCCCCGTAAACCATGAACGGTGTCGAGCTAGAAGCTATAGCTCTCCCCCGTACAAAATGCGTAGTACCTGTGATCTGATAGATAATATTGTCCAGAGCAAAAAGTACAGATATACACAGATATACGAATGCATAGAACCAGTGGCCTGATAGATAATATCTCCCAAAAGCAAAACAAGCACAAAAATATTAATATACATTATTTCTCCCCCTTTTGGCAGTTAGCAATATAAAGAAGCAATGAATAGTAATGCAACCACACCAAGCAGAGAAGAAACAGTGAAATACTAAGCAAATAAGTCACTGAAAATAAAATGATAATAAAGACAGATAATGTCATCCACCAAACCAAGTGACCAACTCATAAACAGAGTACATAAACCAGCTACATAAATCCATAAGAAACTAAATAACTGAAATCAAAAGTAACTAAGATCATCATCAGTAGCAGCAGCAGCAGATAGTAGCCAATCTCCATCACGGAGCACGAGAAGGTCCGGGAGTGTCTGAGCGTCTGGGATCCACAAAAGCAGCACCCGGATCCAGGTAACGCAAGACCCACGGATCATCAATGCGATAACCCTCACGATCGGGATCCTGCTGCATGGGAATGGGCATAGCAGGATGATGGGACATGAAGTACCGAATATCATGCAGCGAGTTGCTAAGTACACTCATCTGCAGGGTAGTGCGGTAGTCCATCTGAGCCCACCGATCGTCCTCCAAGTCGAAACGTTCCCGGAGCATGGTCTGGATGGAGTCAAGAGTGGCAGGTGGAGGTGGTGCATCCTGACCAAGAGGAGGGGCGTCAGGCTCCTCATCAGCAGAATGCTCAGATGACTCAGAAGCAGCGACAGGCTGAAGGCGTCGTGCTTTGGATAGAAAAGCAGGTGCAGGCAGGAACGGACAATCATGGATAGGAATGATGAAAGCACGAAAAACTAAAGGAAGATAGAGAGGATAAACCAAAGCTCTTGGTTTCTTCCGACAGTTGATCATCCAATCCATCATAGTCCGTGGAAAGTTGAATGGAATACGATAGTGGAGATGATATAAGGCGGAGATCTCAAGATAAGTGACTTCATCTGTTGAGCCAGCCTTGGGCAAGATAGTATTGAACACGATGCGATGAAGTTCATAAAAGTAGGGGGTCATGAAACAAGGAATCATATTGAGAAAAGATAGAAAAATTAATAGGATGTCCTGCGAATACCTGACGATTCCGATAGTCACTGAACCAGTTGTTTGAGGCTTCTAGTGAAACAAACAATCGGTTGTCATAGATAGAATGGTTTTCGAGGACGAGGTGGGTTGAACAACGGATGAGGTGGTTGAAGTTGTTCAATGATTTGTTCATTCGTTGGAGGAGTATCCGAAGATGAAACACTCTCAGTTCGAATTCTCTTTCCACGATTGAACAAGCAAGGAGCCATAAAAACAATTGATAGAGTGAAGTATAGAAGACAAGAATGATACCTCAAAGTAATACCAAACAGTAGAAGAGAATGATGAGAAACCCTTTTCCCTTGATTTTGAGGAGCAATGGAGCACTCTAGATCAAAAACTAGGGTTAGGGTTTGAAGGAAGGAGTTTGGAGATGTGAAGAAGGAGACAATATGGAAGGAAAGAGAAGGAATCCCGACATAAAGTAGGGCTTGTCTTTGGGTCGGGTAGAATAGTGACCATTGGATTAGAATAGATCCAACGGCAGAGCCAGATCCCGATTCTGGAACCTGGGGACCGAACTCGGCCCGAACTCTGTTAGGGGCAGAGTTCGGCCCGAGTTCTGGATCAGTGGTCCAGAACAAAAGTTGGGCTGAAAAATGATTAAGTGTTGAACAAAAAGAGATACAATTTTGATAAACCCAATAAAGTACATAGAGAGATTCACAATGGTCAGAATGAACTTAGGAAGATCAATTTGGCAATAATAAATCGTAACACACCATATAATAAATAAGGAAATATATTGTAATTCAGTATTTCAAATTTGCCATGGGTTAGCTGCAGGGGCCGGATCCCAGCTAGCGGTAGTCCTGAGGACTAGTGCACCGTGTCGCTTAGGCTTTTACGCCTTTTTGTCAGAAGGACCCTTTCGGCTTGTACCCATAATAAATTTGTCATAAAAGAATCAAAATATACTCGATATTTACGCAAGTAAGTCTCAACTTATAACTGCTTCATCCAAAATTCCGAGTTCACGACAAAGAAAATTGAAGCGCTCTTCGGATAATGGCTTAGTAAAGAAATCTGCTAGCTGATGATCAGTGTCAATAAATTCTAAGTTAATCGTGCCATTTGCTGATGATCACGCAAAAAGTGGTGTCTGATCTCAATGTGTTTAGTGCGTGAGTGGCAGACAGGGTTCTTAGTCAAATTGATGGCACTAGTATTGTCACAGAATATAGGAATATGCATAAAAGATAACTTATAGTCTTCAAGGGTTTGCTTCATCCACAGAATCTGTGCACAACAACGCCAGCTGCTATGTATTCAGCTTCTGTTGTGGATAGTGCGACAGAGTTCTGCTTCTTGCTAAACCATGAGACTAAAGCCTTTCCTAACAAATGACACGTGCCGCTCGTACTTTTACGGTCGACCTTGCATCCAGCAAAGTCAGCATCAGAGTAACCGATGAGGTCAAATGATGTTGACTTGGGATACCATAGGCCCTGTAACCGTACCCTTAAGGTATCGAAAGATACGCTTAACCGCGGTCATGTGAGATTCCTTAGGATTTGCTTGATATCTAGCACATAGGCAAACACTAAACATGATATCGGGGCGACTAGCAGTTAAATAAAGTAAGCTGCCTATCAACCTCGATACTTACGTTGATCAACGGGTTTGCCGCTCTCATCTGGTTCGAGTTTGGTTGAAGTAGCCATTGGCGTGCTAATTGGTTTGACGTTGTCTTGGTTTGACGTTGTCAAGGTCGAACTTCTTCAGCATGTCCTTGGTATACTTCGATTGACAGATGAAAGTTCCATTTGCCAGTTGCTTTACTTGCAGGCCAAGAAAGTAGTTGAGCTCTCCCATCATGCCATCTCAAATTCTGTCTGCATACACTTGGCAAATTCTTGACAAAGAGTTTCATCAGTAGACCCAAAAATAATATCATCAACATAAATTGAATCAACAGAATAGTGTCTTTAAAAGATTTTATAAACAGTGTTGTGTCAATTTTCCCTTTTGAAAAACCTTTCTCAAGTAAGAAGCTACTTAGCCTTTCATACCAAGCTCTGGGGCTTGTTTGAGGCCATAAAGTGCTTTCTTTAGCTTGAACACATGGTCGGGAAATTTGTGATTTTCAAAGCCAGGAGTTGTTTTACATAAACTTCCTCCTTAATAAAACCATTCAGAAAGCACTTTTCACATCCATTTGAAATAATTTAAAGTTTTGAAAATTAGCAAAAGCACAAAGCATCCGAATGGATTCTAGTCTAGCAACAGGAGCATCGTCTCATCGTAGTCGATACCTTCCTCTTGGTTGTATCCTTGAGCTACTAGACGAGCTTTGTTACGTGTGACTGAACCATCTTCATTTATTTGTTTCTAAAAACCCATTTAGTACCAATTATAGAGTGATTAACCGGTCTAGGAACGAGTTCCCATACTTGGCTTCTCTCGAATTGGTTGAGTTCTTCTTGCATAGCAGAAATCCAAAATTCATCATTAAAAGCTTCAGAAATGTTTTTAGGCTCTACTTGTGAAATGAAGGCAGTGCTAGCAACAGAGTCTCTTAGTGATGATCTAGTAGTTACTCCACGTGAAACTTCTATAACTAAATTTTCTGGATGAGAAGAGTTGAAAGAGAATTTCTTAGGCAAACCCTCAGAGAATTAGTTTCGGTTGAAGTATTCATTGGAGTAGAAGTTGATGGCTCAACGTCATCATCAAGAGTACTTGCTGCACTGTTGTCTTCATCAAAAGTCACATTTGTTGACTCTTCCACAATAAGTGAGCGTTTATTGAAACTCTATATCCCTTACTCTTGGCGGCATAACCAAGAAAGATACCATCGTCAGCTTTGGCATCAAATTTGCCTAAGTTGTCTTTGGTGTTAAGGATAAAACATCTACAACCAAAACTTTAAAATAAGAAACATTGGGGTTCTCCCAAACCAAAGCTCATAGGGTGTTTTCTTCGTAATGGGACGAATCAGCACCCTATTCAAAATGGCATGCTGTACTAACAGCTTCTGCCCAAAAGTATTTCGAAGTGAAAATTTATTCAACATGACTCTGGCCATATCGCCGAGAGTTCTATTCTTCCGCTCCACAACACCATTTTGTTGAGGAGTTCTAGGACAAGAAAATTCATGATCAAACTATTTGCATTACAAAAACTTTCAAATCATAATTTACGAATTCGCCTCCATGATCACTTCGGATTCGAGTAATCATGTAGCCTTTTTCGTTTTGAACTTTCTTTACAAAAACTTTGAAAGCAGAAATAGCATCGCTCTTATTAGCGAGAAAGAAAACCCAAGTAAATCTCGAAAAATCATCAACAATAACAAAGCATACAGTTTGCCACCAAGGCTAGCTATTCTACTAGGACCAAATAAATCCATATGAAGTAGTTGCAAGGGTCTAGTAGTACTTACAGAGTTGATGGAATGAAACGAGGATTTTGTTGCCTTGTTTAGTTCACATTCGGCACATACCGTGTCCTTTTGAATGTGATGTCAGGCAATCCTCTCACTAGCTTCTTGGTAGAAAGCCTGGATATAGCATCCATGTTGGCGTGACCAAGACGCTGGTGCCAAAGTAGTCGTTCGTCTTTGTGGGCATATAAACATCTACCTGCATTGTTAGTATTTATAGAAAGATAGAAAATATAGATGTTATCCTCTCTTTCCCTTCAAAAGCAATGTCTCCTGTTGACCTATCATAGATGTAGCAACTGTTTTGTCCAAAGTTAATGTCATATCCATGATCAGCAATATGACTAATGCTGAGCAGGTTAGCTTTAACTCGGTCACTAGGCAGACATCCTTTATTACAGGAGAGGGAGGATGACCAATGATACCATTACCTATAATGTGCCCTTTGAGATTGTTACCGAAGGATACGTATCCTTCTCTCTTCCGATAGTGATGCAAAAAGGTTTGCGTCTCCCGTTATGTCGCGAGCATCCACTATCGAAATCCACTTACTTTCAGTTGAGGAGGGAAGGTCCACCTACATCAAGAGTAGATGTGACCTTTGGTACCCGAGTTCTTGAGGGTCCTGAAAAGTTAGTCTTTGGGAACCAAGCATATATCCTTTTATCTACAAGTCTTCTAACTCTGCACTGTGGTGAGATGTGTCCATGTAATCCACAATAAGTACAGATAGCATTCTTGTTTACACTAGGAGTATGAGAATAATATTTATAAGCACAGGATGAGGATGGACATGATGAAGAGTTAGCATGGTGAGGATGATTATGCATGGAATAAGTGGCATGGTGATGTCTTTGAGGCATAGATGATGGT